>OZ021722.1:81131448-82331448 GCA_963978545.1 Linyphia triangularis | reverse complement strand
GAAATTCTTTATTGTCCTTATTCGAAAGCATATTGGATAAAAATACAAAGTATAGTAATACGATTAAACTTCACTACAAAGCCTTGACATTTGAAACTCGGAAATTATTTCGAGGTATTAAATGAATGAAAAACATTAAAGCCATGATAGGGCAATAGTTAAAACTTTTCATCCTTGTTATTTGGATAAAGGTAATCCTCCTTTTATGTTCGTAAAGTTAATTGGATAATAGAGAATCCAATTAGGCTTTCGATAAAGTTGCTGTATTTTGTGCTTATTATAACTTACGTGCTAATGCAGGATTCTTTTGGATTTACAGTTACTAGAACTTCTCCAGGCAATATTACAATTATAGAGATATTTATCCTATAATGTTTCAATTACACTCCACTAAATTATGTTTGCATCACTTTGAATCTTTTTGTTTCGTTTAGACTCTTATTATGGTTATGTTTGTAAATAACACTTGTCAAACATAATATGTCTTCTTAAATAAAATACTCCAATATCAAATGGTTTCAATGTGCTAAACGTGAATATCTCCTTAAAACAGATTTATTAGCTCTTGCTACAGTGATAATGACATTTTGTTCCTCTACATGAGATATCCCATAGTTTAATGCTATTGAGTAGGATAAATACATGAAATAGAAATTATTAGGACAGATTATATCATTCATGTACACAAATAAGTTATTATATTATGAACATGATAAAAAGGTGCTAAATGTTTGTAAAATAATCCATGTGAAATAAGATTACATTCTGATAAGTCTAACACTTCCTCCGGATTGAAAATGATTTTGTTATGTATTTTCGACTTTTTTGAGGTTCTAATTCGAACCAATAAAAGTTACTCTCTTCATACACATACAGAAAATGTGTTATGGTTACAGGTGTAAAGGGCGAGTAGGTCAAGAGCAGAGAGTGGAGGAACACCAGTGTTTGCGAGTGTCCCCAATATGTTTCCAGTATAGCTCCGTCTGAAACAAGATACGATTATTTTGGACTCGTTTGCACCATTTCGCATTACCATTTAAGTAATGTTTGACATTTTGTTCTAAAAGTGTAAGAAAATTTATTAGTGCATTTTCCCCAGAAACAAAAATATATTAGTCAAACAAAAAAATATTCCCAATTGAACAATGAATCACTAAAAGAATGGTGATTTGAGTCGTAGATACTGCTGCAACGAATAAAATAACTAGCTCTTTAAAAAGGAAAATTCTGAGTCAAGAATCATCAGTTTCATCTTGAAAAAGAAAGTAGAAAAAATATTAATATGTCGATCTGAATCTGGTCGTTTGGGCAATAGGATGTATTCAAGTCAACTTCAGCATATCTTCTCGACAAACCTAATTCTACAAACAGTGCAGTAGACTATGCTTTACTTTTTTGTAAGAAGGGGTGATAGATATGAAGTACCAAATAGGGCTGAGGTAGTTATTGCTTCAGAAGTTCTTCCCATATTCCCTTAGAAAGTTAAGATTGCACGAACATTGTCCACAATTACCTACCTGCATTACATTTCGACGGACGGAATGATAAAACTTAAATTATATCAGAAAATTATGTCAAAATGTATTGGCAGAACATTCTTGAACTGCATATTTCATTATAATATGGCCGTCTGAAATATTATATTAATATTATTTCTAACTCTGCCTAATACTTCAATAAACCATTTTTCATAAAACAAAATACATAAATATAAACTTCATATGAAGTTTCAACAACTATTAGATTAGTTTTACATCAATTATTTGCTGGTACAAGGATTAATTTTTAAAAATGATTGTAAATGGGAAAATAAGAATAATGACCAATAAAAACATTACAATGTGATCCTTTGTAATAAAATTGAAGAATAATTTAAAATAAAGATAACTCAATGTCGAAATGTTTGAATTTTTTTACATTTGAGCCATTTCTGACAAAAAAATTTATCAAGTAAACTAAATATATTTATTCTTAAATATAAGCAAATGTAGGAATTAATCTTGAAAGTAATTGTTCTTTCTTTAATGTAATTTTACAATTTTTAAACTAAAAAAATGTTGTTTTTTTTTAAATCTATTTACCATATTTGAGGTCTTATCGTTGAAAGGAGGTATAAATCACGTAATTAAACCCCTGTTAGCTAAAAAAAAAAAAAAAGGCATTAATAAAACTTTCCACATCTTATTATATATATATATATTTCTGAAAATCGATATTTGAACATCATTTTCAATTAAAACATCTACGGCTTTTTAAGAAATTGAATTTAGCAATTTTGTATATTTTTAAGTCCCACTGTTATTCCACATAACCCACAAGAGATTTATCTCATCTATTTTACTTCATCAGTTATCCGAATCTGAGTCCCTGAGACTATTTGCTGATGTTAAAAAAAGAAGAGTTTCATCAAGCCATTAGCTACGTCCTTGACCGATAGTTTAGATACTCTGTTTTCTTATATACTAAGGAAAATTGATTCTAGTCTGAAAGTGGAGATTTTATTAACCAGAAACAGGGAAGTTTTTGCGAGTAACGAAAGACAATTACTTAGTCGAAAGCTTTTCTTTCTCACAGTTATGTCTAAACGTACCGAATATGATATGAGCCTTCATTATTATCTTTGTTAATTGAATAAAGACTGCATATTTTTATTTCTCAAAACCTGAAAAATCCTTATAATTAAATAATTTGTATCCTTTCCGAGAAGTTTAATTATATAATTGTCAGAAGAACTTATTATTTCTCATTGATTTTAAGCTGTAATTACATATTTTCCTTTATCTTTTGTAATTATAAGTATTTATTTCCTCAATACTTAAAATAATGTTAGAATGATGAATCCTCTTAACATATCTGAAGTAAACTTACTATTTAGGATTATTTAACTTTTTATATTCACTTATATTATGCTACACTTATAAATATCATTACTCTTTTTATATCTTAAGTATCTTAATTGGTTTTAATATCTAGTATTTGACATTAAGTTTTAAATATTTGAAAGTGATTAATAAAATAGTTTTTGATTGTTGTATCTTTTATATAACTTATTCAGACCGCATATTTTAAATTTCTAGTTTCACAATATTTTGGAAGAAATATAAAATATTTCATAACTATTTTAAAATTCCAAGAAACATCCACTTACAAATAAAGATTTTTATTTTGGGTTAAAAAAGGTGAAAGATATACTCCCTTTAAATTATATAAAACAGTGTAACGCTTAGCATAAGTTTTCTGTCTACACTACAGCCATAGTGCCAATTCACCTTTTAAAACACATAAATTAAATAATAACACATAAGCAATAACATATTTTACGTTCTAGACCAAGTTGCAAGCAGTTTGTTAAAATAAATACATATTTCTAAAAATTATCAAAGGTTTAGAGCAAACAACACATTTTAAAAATAAAGTCAATTTCTAAAAATTAAAGGTCCACATCTGGAATCTAGCTAGATACTTTAGTGTGTAACACTTAGTAACTGTCTTACGACTAGTACACTTTCCCCACATGTATGTTACTTTCGCGCTGCAAGCTACATTTGTGTTTATAAGACGTTTCTATTAAAGATGTTTTAGTGTTGAACTTATCCTTCATCTTTTATTTAGGAAATTATGCTGAATTAGTTTATTATATGACATTTACAGCGTATCTTTGTTTTAAAATACAATTATCAAAGACAAATATACATAGACAATGCGAAATGTAATTATTCTGCATATTCTTTGAAACTTACAAATCAATATATCTGAAAGATATTTATTTTTAACATTGATGACAATTTATTCTGACAATTTATTATCAACAATTAATTTCTTTATATCAACATACTTAAGATACTAAAATAAATCCCCTACCATTCATTACGTCCATTTTTCTACCCAGTAATCCTCTAACAAATTTAATTTAAAATATAAATAACATTGGGTAAAAGCTGTGTGCTCTAACCATATAGAATGTTAAGTTAATGAAAAATTGACGTCAAATAATGTAAAGTAAATATCATATTTTTGACGGCTTTTATGACAGTTATTCGACAAACTTTGTTCAATATCCTCTTTCTTAGTAAAGATAATTTTCAGCTGGAATTAAACAGTAAAAATGTGATAATTTAAATATTTTGTAAATTAAAGTATGTGTCTGGGTGTAACTTTTATTATTAGGAGATTTACTTAATTTTTAATCCCTAAATTAATCACATTTATGAGTTTGTGGAAAATATGTCTGTAGAGTGTTAGATCCTGATTAAAAATGTAGATCACATTGAATAGGGACAATGTAGATCACAATGTCTCTTATCTTATATTATCTCACTACTGGGGGTAGTGAGACAATATAAGATAGATTGTCATTAGTAACATTATTGTTTAAAAATTATCAATGCAATTTTGTCAGTAATGTATTTGTTTCAATGAAATGTCCAATAGTACAGAAAGTATAACTAGGGATATGAGATATCTCACAACTTTCAATTACACTATAATACTCGTCACTGCATTTAAATTTGGTTTTATTCACTGCACTCATATTTTTATTGATAATTTGTATTGGCGATATTTTAGACGATAAGTGAGAAACAAAAAAGAAAATGCTGGTGGGCGGTGGTGATCAAGGGAAGAGTATTTTGTGTTAAAGAAATTCATTTTTCAGCTTTTTAAGTTTTTATAGCATTTATACAAGAATTTCGAAGGTGGAGATGTTTATAACATTTTAAGAGGTATTACCACAGTGATTTTGATCGAAATCTTAAAATCCATGTTTCAGCAATTGCTGAGAAACCTAATTTTTTCAATGGTAACTGCTACCTTATACACATGCACAATTTTGACGAAAACCTTAATAACAGGGTCCCTGGTCATCACTAATCCATACACACAATTTGTACGTCGTAGGTCAATCCGTTCGCGAGTTATGCTGACCCACGTACACACGAACAAACAGACATACGTTTTTTTCTACATCACTTTTTTGTAACTCATCACGTTCCAAAATGTGTAGAAATTCAAAATAATCGATGTTTTTTTGACCAAATGCATTACTTTAATTGCCCTATGTTAGCATACATATAATTAAAAATACAAAGTTTAGTTTCTCTGAAGGGGAAACTTGATCATGCAAAACTCTACAAAGTATCGTATAATTTAAATATACTAATGTAACAAATTTAAATTCTCCACCAAAAAACAATGAAACTATTCCACTTCCAATTTATGTTCAATAAGAATCACAGCTGAAATATATAAATTTTATTGATATTTAGAACTAGAAGTGATAGTTTAGAGTGTCTCAAGCTTACAACTTGATCATGAAAAATGATAATATTCACCTGCTTATATTTAGTGAAATTGTTAAAAAATTAGTAAATGCTTATTTAAACTTAAGCACCATAAAATCGGGTAAATAGAAGCAGTAGGTTGATTTTGAATAAAAAGTGTTTGCCACCAATACTTTTACCCTGCAGAAAAGGCAGAAATTACAAAAATATTATAAAATATCTATAATACGATACGAAGCAAAGAGTTATTTGCTATTAGGCTTAAATTTGTGCATTGAGTGTTTATAAGCACCACTTATAGGGATTCTTATTCTTATCACTGTTAAGATAACCCTCACTGTAACATTAACTCGCATGCATGTCTTGTAGGGTGTTTGCAAGACATTGCTGTGAAGTTGTTTTTATTTGCTTCTTCAATGCAAACCTCTAAAAAGTTACCAATTGATATGACACGAGATTTTTATACTACATCTGATCAGATAACGTTAAAACCAGGGGTAAATTAAAATCTTCGGTGTTATAATTTTTAAAACATTTCATATTAAAACAGTGTTTTTTTTTTTGTTTTTTTTTTCTTCCCTGTGTGTGTGTGTATTGTTTGTAAAGAAAATTCCTGGCATCAATGTTTACTTTTTATCTTATGCACATTATTTGCCAAATGTCTAGAGAGAAAGATAAATAAATTTTTGGTGGATTGGACTAAGATAATAAAAATACAAAACTTCACTATAAAAGTGGTACAATTAATCTTTAAGAGTGAATGCGCTGTATGTTCAATGTATTTGCAATCAAACACATTAAAAAAAATTTAAATATGTTTAATGAATATTTAAAAAATATAGTTCTGGTTTTCCAAGCTTTAAGTAATGACACATGATGTTTCTGAAAAAGTTCAGAGAATCATATCTAAGAAGAAAAATATACCAAGAAAATAAGTTTACTTAGAATAATAAAGATAATTTGAAAATAATTTCCATTTGCCACTATTCATGTAAGTAGTGCTGCTAAAGTCTGACGAAAAAGTTTCTATTGAAATCAATCTAAGCATTGATATCATTGTCTTTGCATGGACATTACGTATTTGGAAAACTTATTTGAAAGAGATCTTTTATAATTGAGATGTTACCACGATATTTTAGAAATAAACTGAATACTTTTTTGGATTATGAAATATACAACTACAGACCCTCAGCTTAAATTTTAAAAATAGAACTTCAGACATATCAAAAATGTGTAAATAAAATTACTAAATTTCTTTTCATAATTAAGAGTAAAACATTCAAAATCAGTTTAAATAAACCAAACTAAAATAAAACTTCAAATAAAAAGCATATTTTATCCTTTTTAATTTATGGGGCTATTTGTTACGTAATATTTTTAAGTCGAAATCTGGAGTGGCAGGGCCGGATTTAAGAGTATGCCGCCTATAAGCTAAAGACCATTTGCCTCCCCCTCTATAGTTCATATTTGCTTAGTATATTTGTTTTATACAACAAAAAGATAGAGTTCATTTGTGTTTTCCTCCTTTTTAAACACAAAATTCATTTAGTTTAGAAAAAGCCCATATATTTTACCCATATCTTTGACAATTTATTTATGACAATTTACTCACAAATATAAACATATACATTGCTTTTTTAATTATTTGTATTTCATCATTATTAACATTAAAAAATTCAGGTGTTTAATTATAAAACTTAAAATTATATAGCAACTAAATTATTTAAAAAATAGAAGACATTTTTAACACAATTGATCTTCAACCTAAAAGGTGAATTAAAGAAAATTTTTAAATGTAGATGCTTAAATTTCATTCATTTCATAATAGAGTTCTAAAGAGGGTGTGTCAGTCTGTCCCTGCATCATATACCTAATGCTTTATTTTTTTCGCCACAATATTGCTTTGAAGCATGTGAAATTTTACAACTGGCATAACACCAGTAATAAAATTTCGTTAAAGAAATTTAAAGACAAATCCATTTAATGTTTTCCCTTTAAGTATCTTTATTGCGACTGAGGAAATAAAGCAGTAGGTTTATGTGACATATAAATAATAACAATATATTAACATTATCTATAATACTAAATGTGATGGCACAATAATACTACATATAGAGTTGTTATTGTGTTTTCACATATATTGTAAAACTATTAATATTCATTTTAAAAGCAATAAAAATATACTAATTTTAAAAGCAAATCATAATAGCCAGTGAGGTGAATGGAAATAATTCTGAAAGTTTTTATGGAATGTAGAGACATCCTATAGATTCTGGACATACTAGTTCACTTGAACAAAACTATTCTAAGTTGTCAAAAAACTTAATTTTTAATTAGCTGAACGAAATCATATAATCAAATATGTCATAACTTATAAAAAATGACGTAATATTTAGGTACATGTGAAGTCAAATTGTTTGATATCTTTATGGAAATTTAAAGTGCGGTGAGTTTACAAATGAAAAAGGGTGTTAATAATTTGTATAGGTATAACTTTTGGGTATAGGATTTATTTCAATTCATTCAAAGTCGATTTATAAATATTTTCGGACTATTTTTTATCTATATAACCAATATATTTATAATTAATTAGCATTTTACAGCATTCTATAAAATATTAGAAAATATTCAATGAGGTTCTAAATTTTTAGTCACCAATCGATCTATAAGAATGTAATGCTTTTTTTATAACAAAGTAATATAAAATAATGTATTTAAAAAAAAAAAAAAATCTCAGACTTGAAATTATACAAACATAATACTGCTTGTACTTAATATTTGAGTATGAAAAACTTTTCCAAACTTAAAATTTCAATTTCCAATAGGGATGCTTGCATATGCCAATTATTTTTTTTATTATTATTTTCAATTATGTCCATTATGCCGAAATAAAGAAGAAAAGCACCCAACCATTCTTACATTCATATTTACTTAATTTAGATATTGCTAAATTTGAATGGATTTAAAGCTCCAAATAATTATGTAAAAGGAATTATTCAAATAATAAGTAGTATTTTTATTTTTTATTTTGAGAAAATACATCAAAAGGTTTTAGGACTGTACACTTCTATGACATGTCACTTGTTTTTCTGCAAGTAACTCATGAAATAATGCATCAAATTAAAACATTAAGATTGACGTACTTAATCCATTGCTATCAAAAATTCGTTTCGAACACTTTATCGCTTATCTGTTTTTACATAAATCCATTTAAATAAGGAAATAAAATCTTTTCAAAGGCATTCCAACATTGAAGAATAATATGCAAATTTATGTCAAATATTTTTATCTATATATTTAATAGGCAATACGTTTTTTGGGGTTAGTCCGTCCGCCTAAACTGCTCAACCAATTTCAATGATCAAGGTGTCATTTTAAAGGAAATAAGCTGTAGATTTGCCAAAACGTCCCAAAATAATTTATTAACATTTTATTAATTAGTTAAATTTCAATATTTTCCATCATTAAGCTACTACAAAGCCTCAATGATTTTGAATATATGAATGGCAACATCCTTACGTATGTAAACAACAAACCCGTTGCTAATTTTAAAGCTCTTTTTAAACTCTTCGTTTCAAAGTTGATTTTTTCTGTTTTTCTGAAGCATTTTTGTATTACAGTAATTATTATTTTGAAGTATTTCTATCCAGAAAATACCTCGCGTTGGACGTCGTTCTCTAACGGGGCGACGTGAACGAAACAATCACTCTCGGCGTAATACATATGTTGGCGGATAGTATATTTAACTTTCTATTATGAAACTTGCAATTTGGGTGTTTTCTCTATTAGGCCTTACATTAAATTTATAAAAAATTGGTTACATTTTTTATGGCCGGCAAACCTATTCGAGCGCAGCAAGATGTTTTAACCACGCAGCGAGGCGTTTGGGGGTTGGCGAGCGTTAGTGAGCAGGGGGTGAAGCCCCCTAGTTTGACCTTTATTATTTGTTAAATGAGAAACATAATTAACTGTAATATATTTCAAAGCAGTTTTCTTCGAAATAAAGTAATTTATGTAATTAAGTAATAAAGTAATTATGCACAAATTTCAAAGTAATATTTAGTTTGCACTCTAAAACTTGATGGTACACGTCCATAATTTTTCAAATAATTACTTGGGAGGAAAATATTTGGGTACTTTTTTCTACTCTTCTTCTTCTTCTTACTGTTTATCATCATGTTTTTTATATCATAAACTTTATATTTAATATAAAATTAATAAATCAAGTGATTTTTCTATGTAGTGATTAATTACATTAATTCACTATATTTCAGACATGTTTACTACATTATAACAAAGGTACAATTTCTTACACTTTTTCTTTTTCTTTCAAGCTAAAAGGTTTTCTAAAACACAGTAGACCTTTTGTTTGAGAGTTTTACAAGATATCACTCTTGAAACGTCAGATCGGTCAAATGAACAAACAATACATAAAATCCTTTTAAAATAAATATTAACGTCATATTTAATACGGAAAGTTCTGCTTATGAAGAGCAATTTTATAAATTAAATATAACCTTGAATTTGTAAGATAAAAGAAAGAAAAGAAGTTTTAATAAAAAAATAGTAATATATATAAATTACGTGTCACGTTGTTTGTTCCCAATGCACTCATAAACTATTGAACCGATTTTAATCAAATTTGCACACCTTGTGCAGTTTGATCTAACTTAAGAGATAGGATAGCTTACATCTCAATTTATAGCCGCAATATTATTTTATTGCAAATTATTTGTTTATTATTATCTGTTAGCTCCAAACGATTCTAACAGACGCCGCTATGTTGAAAGTACCAATGTTTCTCATAAGCTACAATTTAATGGCATGTGATTTATTACCGCAACTGATTTATTACAGCAGTACTGAAAAAATTATTTTTGTGAGCAAAAAATCAAGTGTCTTGCTAAATGCTCGGTTTCGCGAGCGGAGTGTAATTGCATCAGACCCGAAACAATTTTCAACATAACAAGTTTTGACTTTCGAATTTTATGTATGTCAAACAGAATGTTAAAATTTTAATTAGTTCTTTTTTTATTAATTTTTTTAATTAATTTATTTCTTACAAAGTGACTTCAAATAGAGATACAGTTCTGAAATTTTAAACATAAGTAGTTTTAGCCATCTATTTAGACTTTTGAAAAACAGAACGTTAAAATTTTAATTAGTTATTTTTTAATTAATTTTCTTTATTAACAATTTTTTTTTTTACAAAACGACTTCTAATAGGACTACAGTTTTGAAATTTTCAACGTAAGTAATTTGGGCCTTCTAATTGGTCTTTTGAAAAACAGAATTTTAAATTTTTATTTAGTTCTTTTTTAATTAATTTTTTTAATTAATTAATAAATCTTTTACAAAACGATTTATAATAGGGCTACAGCTCTGAAATTTTCAACATAAGTAGTTTTAGCTTTCTAATTGGATTTTTGAAAAACAGAATTTAAAATTTTTTTTAGTTCTTTTTTAATTAACTTTTTTAATTAATTAATAAATATTTTACAAAATGATTTCTAATAAGGCTACAGCTCTAAAATTTTCAACACAAATAGTTTTGGCCTTCTAATTGGACTTTTGACAAAAAGAAAGTTCAAATTTTTATTTAATTCTCTTTTGATTATTTTTTTAATTAATATATATTTTACAAAACAATTTCTAATAGGGCTACAGCTCTGAAATTTTGAACATATGTAGTTTTGGCCTTCTAATTGGACTTTTGAAAAACATAATTTTTAAATTTTATTTGTTTTTTAATTAATTAATTAATTAATTAATTAACAAATATTTTACAAAACGTTTTCTAATTGGGCTACATTTCTGAAATTTTCAACACAAATAGTTTTGGCCTTCTGATTGGACTTTTGGCAAAAAGAACGTTATAATTTTAATTGGTTTTTTTAATTAATATTTTCACAAAAAGTGACTTTTAATAGGCCTAGAGGTCTGAAAGTTTCAACATAAGTAGTTTTGACCTTCTAATTTTGCTTTTTACAAACATCACGTGTTAAAATATTCTTAAAGGAGTTTTGTGTTATAATTATTAACGGGGCCTTTTTTTTAATTGTTTCTCGACAAGGGAGGAGCTTCTAATATTAAGGCTTTCCTTACAATTAGTTTTTAGTCTGTGAAGCGACCTTACGCTTACGCAGCAATGAACCTTTCATCCAGCAATAGCATAGCCGGCCACGTGTTATTTAGACTGAAGTATAAATTCAATTCATATTATAGTAAAAGTAATACAGTGGAATTCTTTTTGCTTTTTAATACATAATCTTTCACCACATAATCTTTGACTAAAGATTGGTTCACCTATTATTCTCCTGCGTATTTTGAATCCACCTCGATTATGCAACGGTACGCGTTTGGTCATCAAAAAGATCACATGAAATATACTTGAAGCTACTATTTTAACTGAAAAGTTTAAAGGAGAAGTGGTCCTGTTGCCACATATTCCGATGATACCATCAGAATCTACGGTACCCTTCAAAAGGTTACAGTTTCCCATTCGTTTAGCTTTTGCCATGTCTATAAATAAGTCTCAAGGCCAAACAATGTCCATTTGTGGTTTAGATTTGGAAAATCCATGTTTTTCTCATGGGCAACTATATGTTGCATGTTCACGTGTAGGAAAACCGTCGAATCAATTTGTGTTAGCTAAAGACAGGCTAACCAAAAATATTGTGCACCGATTAGTGCTAAATTAAATTGAAATTAAAAGTATTTATAATTCAAAATAATAAACGTTATTGTTAAAGATTTAAAACTATCTGCCCTACCTACCTCATTTATAATTTTAAGTGTCACGTGTTATTTACTAACAACTTTGTAATGTATTCATTTGTTACAAACTTGAATACAAAAAATAAAAAAAATTAAAAGTATTTCTTTTGTATTGATTTTTGCTCAATATCAACGGTAGTAGAAAATCAATCATGGAGGTTGCCATGTTTTTTTACAAATGGCATCTGTGTAAAAAAGCATGGTGGTCTCCATGACTGGTGTTCTCTTACCGTTTCCCTTGAATAGTTTACTACTATGTAATATAACAAAAACCTTAGCCACAGCAACGCGTGGCCGGGTCTGCTAGTCTAAATATACAGGGTGTCCCAAAAGGTCATGTCCAAACGGCACACATGGTTGTGTCAGGTCATAAGGAAGCAGAATTACATAGGAAAGGGGGGTCGGAAACGCGATTTTGACAGTGAAATTGTATCGTAACCGTCACGCAAAGAAAAGATAACAAATGGTATAAAAAATCTTTATTTTACAACAAAACAGTACCAAATAAAAAAGAAAAATGCTACAACTCATAGTAAGTGCTCAAAATTGGCCCCATCAGCTGCGATGCATGCTTCGCATCGGCTCCGCATGGAATCGCGAACTCGTTTGAATTGGCCAGTAGTCTCCTGGACACGTGCCACCGTTTCAACGATATGTGCGATGAGGTTCATGTCCGATGGAACGGGTGTCTCGTACACCAGACACTTCAGGTATCCCCAGAGGTAAAAATCCAGGGGGGGGATTAGGTCCGGGGATCACGGTGGCAACGGTACAGGGCCGGCTCTGCCAATCCAGCGATTTGGGTACGTCAAGTCCAGGAGCTGATGTACATTCCTGTCGAAATGTGTGGGAGCCTTATCACGCTGGAACCACATGTTGAGGCGTGTCGTTGCGGAAACATTCATTAACAACGTGGGCAATACTTCTTCCAAAAAAAATTGCGTACGAAACCCCATCTAGGCGTCCAGGCATTACATATGGACCAATCAGCATGTCGCCAATAATTCCAGCCCATACGTTAACTCTGAAACGGTATTGGTGATTGTGAGACCGTGTGACATGGGGATTTACAATCGACCACACATGCATATTGTGCTGGTTGAGGACACCATCCCGGGAAAAGGTAGCTTCATCGGTAAACAGTATCCGTGATGTAAATTGTGGGTCTGTGATCCTTGCCTGTAAATACCAACGTGCGAATGCCACACATTGGGGATAATCCGCATCGCTTAGCGCCTGCACCCGTTGTATGTGGTACTGATGTTGGTGATCTTCCCGCAGTTTTCGCATAATGGAGGAGCTACCGACACCTAGGCCGCTTTCCACAACGCGGATACTTGTACTCGGATTCCGTGTAAATGCGTCTAACAGAGTTCGTCGGTGTCCTTGTTGTACGTGGCCGGCCGACGTGGCTGCCGATTCTGAGCGATCCTGCCTCCTGCAATCGGGGATGTAATTGTCCGAACAGTCTATGGTCGGGTACAATTCGGTTCGGGAACCGTTGTCGATACATGCGTACATCTGCTCGTCCATTGCCATCTACAGCGCCATACACGTAATGCATGTCTATCAATTCTGCAATGCTGTACTGGTTCATTCTTTCTCTGCAACGTCAGCTCTTTGATTAATCCGACTGCCTGCTCTTTCGTCTGCCAGCGGTTATTGCCCTCTAGCGGATTACAATCGCGTTTCCGACACCCATTTCCTATGTAATTCTGCTTCCTCATGACCTGACACAACCATGTGTGCCGTTTGGACATGACCTTTTGGGACACCCTGTACATGGTGGTTATAATTAAAGTTACCCTGTTTAGAGCCATGTAGACTCCGTTCTAATGAGCAGATTTTGATGAAACTTAGTATATACACTATATGGACAATGGGGAAAAGAAATCTGCAATAAAAAATATTGTAGTTCAAATTTTGACCACCAGGTGAAAAAGTGGAGCATAAAGAACAAAAACCACAAATTGAAAACACAAATTTTTATTTAATTACAGCATATGTTCAATGTGCATTCCATTTATTTCAACCACATGCTCGAAGCGTGTTCAAGTTCTTCTACACGTGCTCGAGCGGTGTCAAGTGATTTGTCTATCCCTTAGTCTTCAGTGAGAAAGATTCTTCGATCCATTGTAAATGGTATCCATATAAGATCCATTTGGTGCAACAACTGAAACCTGCTGACTTTGGTAAGCGCACTCAATTTTGTAGAATTTTTTTGGCCAGAATAATCGTTGATAATGCATGGCCTTAGAACATTTAATGGTCGAACGAAGCGCATTTTACACTAGATGGAGCCGTGAATAATCAGAACTGTCGAATATGGGGTGCGGCAAAACTGAATGTAGTGTATTAACAGTCTCTGCATCCTGATTACATTACTGTATGGTGTGGTTTTACGGCTGAATTTACTATGGGCCCTTTTTCTTTGAGGGAAGCACGCTTCGTGGCCCTCGAAGGTGTTCGATTACGGGGACCCGCTACTGCGTTCTTCTTCGGCAGCAAGTCCTTCCTGCCCTACAAGAACGATAATGTTTAGAGACTACTGTCTTTATGCAAAATGGTGCACCACTTCACATTACACGACTACTAACAGCACTACTTCGTGCCCACTTTGGAGATGATCGTGTAATTTCGAGAAGCTTTTGAACTGCCTGGCCTCCTCGTTCTCCGGACTTAAATCCCTATGATTTCTGGTAGTGGGAATTTCCGAAAGATCGTGTGTATGGAGGGAGCATACGGACTCTTCCTGAAATGAAAGCAAGCATAACACGTCATGTTGCTGCAATTGATCGAGAAACACTTCGCGCTACTGTTGAACATGCTATAACACGCTTCGAGCATGTGGTTGACGTAAATGGAATGCACATTGAACATATGCTGTAATTAAATAAAAATTTGTGTTTTTAACTTGTGGTTTTTGTTCTTTATGCCCCACTTTTTCACCTGGTGGTCAAAATTTGAACTACAATTTTTTTATTGCAGATTACTTTTCCCCATGGTCCATATAGTGTAAATGCCAAGTTTCATCAAAATCTGCTCATTAGAACGGACACTACGTGGCTCTAAACAGGGTAACTTTAATTATAACCACCCTGTATATAAATTACGTGTCACGTTGTTTGTTCCCAATGCACTCATAAACTATTCAACGGATTTTAATCAAATTTGCACACTGTGTGCAGTTTGGTCTAACTTAAGAGATATGATAGCTTACATCTCAATTTATAGCCGCAATATTATTTTATTGCAAATTATTTGTTTATTATTATCTGTTAGCTCCAAACGATTCTAACAGATGGCGCTGTGTTGAATATACCAACGTTTCACATAAGGCACAATTTAATGGCATGTGATTTATTACCGCAACTGATTTATTACTGCAGTACCGAAAAATTTATTTTTGTGAAAGGGTTTAGTTTTTTATTTCAATATTAATACACACTGCACGGAAGTAGTGAGCAAAAAATCAAGTGTCTTGCTCAGGCCCAAAACAATTTTCAACATAAGAAGTTTTGGCTTTCGAATTTTATGTATGTCAAACAGAATGTTAAAATTTTAATTAGTTCTTTTTTTATTAATTTTTTTAATTAATTTAATTTTTACAAAGTGACTTCAAATAGAGATACAGCTCTGAAATTTTAAACATAAGTAGTTTTAGCCATCTATTTAGACTTTTGAAAAACAGAACGTTAAAATTTTAATTAGTTATTTTTTAATTAATTTTCTTAATTAACACATTTTTTTTTACAAAACGACTTCTAATAGGACTACAGTTCTGAAATTTTCAACATAAGTAGTTTGGGCCTTCTAATTGGTCTTCTGAAAAACAGAATTTTAAATTTTTATTTAGTTATTTTTTAATTAATTTTTTTAATTAATTAATAAATATTTTACAAAACGATTTATAATAGGGCTACAGCTCTGAAATTTTCAACATAAGTAGTTTTAGCCTTCTAATTAGATATTTGAAAAACATAATTTAATTTTTTTTAGTTCTTTTTTAATTGACTTTTTTAATTAATTAATAAATATTTTACAAAATGATTTCTAATAAGGCTACAGCTCTAAAATTTTCAACACAAATAGTTTTGGTCCTTCTAATTGGACTTATGACAAAAAGAACGTTCACATTTTTATTTAGTTATCTTTTGATTAATTTTTTAATTAATAAATATTTTACAAAACAATTTCTAATAGGGCTACAGCTCTGACATTTTGAACATATGTAGTTTTGGCCTTCTAATTGGACTTTTGAAAAACATAATTTTTAAATTTTATTTGTTTTTTAATTAATTAATTAATTAATTAACAAATATTTTACAAAACGTTTTCTAATTGGGCTACATTTCTGAAATTTTCAACGCAAATAGTTTTGGCCTTCTGATTGGACTTTTGGCAAAAAGAACGTTATAATTTTAATTGTTTTTTTAATGAATTTTTAATTAATATTTTCACAAAAAGTGACTTCTAACAGCTCTGAAAGTTTCAACATAAGTAGTTTTGACCTTCTAATTTTGCTTTTTACAAACATCACATGTTAAAATATTCTTAAAGGAGTGTTGTGTTATAGTTATTAACGGGGCTTTTTTTTTATTGTTTCTCGACAAGAGAGGAGCTTCTAATATTAAGGCTTTCTTTACAATTAGTTCTTATTCTGTGAAGCGACCTTACGCTTACGCAACAATGAACCTTTCATCGAGCAATAGCATAGCCGGCCACGTGTTATTTAGACTGAAGTATAAATTCAATTCATATTATAGTAAAAGTAATACAGTGGAATTCTTCTTGCTTTTTAATTATTAGTGCTTCATTGTTCAAATATATTTAATTAAAATATATACATGTAAGTAATGGGCAACTATATGTTGCATGTTCACGTGTAGGAAAACCGTCGAATCTATTTGTGTTAGCTAAAGACAGGTTAACCAAAAGTATTGTGCACCGATTAGTGCTAAATTAAATTGAAATTAAAAGTATTTATAATTCAAAATAATAAACTTTATTGTTAAAGATTTAAAACTATCTGCCCTACCTACCTCATTTATAATTTTAAGTGTCAAGTGTTATTTACTAACAACTTTGTAATGTATTCATTTGTTACAAACTTGAATACAAAAAATAAAAAAAAAATTAAATTTATTTTTTTGTATTGATTTTTACTCAATATCAACGGTAGTAGAAAATCAGTCATGGAGGTCACCATGTTTTTTTTTACAAATGGCATCTGTGTAAAAAAGCATGGTGGTCTCCAAGACTGGTGTTCTCCTACAGTTTCCATTGCATAGTTTACTACTATGTAATATAACAAATACCTTAGCCACAGTAACGCGTGGCCGCGTCTGCTAGTTTAATATAAAATTAATGAATCAAGTGATTTTTCTATGTAGTGATTAATTACATTAATTCACTATATTTCAGACATGTTTACTACATTATAACAAAGGTACAATTTCTTACACTTTTTCTTTTTCTTTCAAGCAAAAAGGTTTTCTAAAACACAGTCGACCTTTTGTTTGAGAGTTTTACTAGATATCACTCTTGAAACGTCAGAGCAGTCAAATGAACAAACAATACATAAAATCCTTTTAAAATAAATATTAACGTCATATTTATTACGGAAAGTCCTGCTTATGAAGAGCAATTTTATAAATTAAATATTTCCTTGAATTTGTAAAATAAAAGAAAGAAAAGAAGTTTTAATAAAAAAAAAAATTCTCAGTTACCTCTGATGTAATTTGCAAAATGCAAAATGCAAAAAAAAAAAAAAAAAAAAAGCGTTTTGAAAGAATTTTTCAATCTTAAAATCTCTTCATTCAAAGAAATACATGTCATAGTTTTTTTTTTTTTTTTTTTTTTTTTTTTTTTTATTAATTTCAACTAATTAATTTTTTGCAAGAACAAGACATTACATAAAATTATTTTCCATTAAAAGAAGAAGAAGAAAAAAAAAAATATTCATACCACCTTTGTTTTAAAATCCCATCGTATTTTCGAAATTCAAAATAAAAAAGCGAAGCTTTTACTTCTTTCCTCCTACCAGTTCGGAAGAAACACATCGTGCCCATAAAATGTCTTAAGCTTAATTAAGTGAAACGCATGCTAGCAACGTAATAATTACTTCAGAAAGAATATGACTCGACATAAGCTAAAGGTGCCTTCCTAAAAAAAAAAAAAAAAAAAAAAAAAAAAAAAAAAAAAAAAAAAACACGCATGCATTCTCATTCCCTCACATAATTCGATGCCTTCCATCTCTAATTGAGATCCGAATTTCCCACCTCTCATACTTCTTCACCTCAAACGTGGTAAGTATCGAAACACATCTAAGCCATCTATCCTGAAATAAAGATTGGCATTTGCAAAAATAAATGACACTTATGTAGTCTTATGAAAAATAATTCAAAATGAAATATATGTTGAAGGAATAAATTTTAATATTTTCAAAACCAGACTTAATTCAACGTTATGAAAATAGTACATGGTGTGTCGTAACAAATAAATGTTCCATCGCGCATTTAAAAGCTCCTACAGAAACTCTTCCTTTTTCAATATACAATAACAGTTATAATTAATTTTACTTAAAATGTTTGTCGGAATTAACTGCTTCTGTTCGGGGACGCTGTTCAAAGAATAGAAAACAACATAAAATCACAGGATCATATATTTATTATCTATTATATAACTAATACAAAATATACCCTTCGTTTGAAAATTATTTAACTACTAGTTATCATACATTTTTGCTCAAACATTTTTAACTCTTACCGAAATATCACTCATCCCTATATGATGGTGTAACACAGATTAGGATTTAGCGTATGACTTGTATTTTCTACAAACAAAGCTGCAGAACCAAGTTTATACGAAACTGTTTACGTTCGACAAAACTGTTACCATTGATTGGAAAAGCTTTCACTGTTTTCATACGTATAATAGAAAAAAAAATCAAATATTTTATAATCAAACAATTGAATAATCAGTCTTCTCCATTTTGTTAATAAATATGTTATACTAAAATTATGTATAGTACTAATACTAATAAAATTGGAATTCTATCTTTTTATTAAGACTGTCAATAACCATGATTCCATAATAGTCCCGCGTTACGGAATCCCTTCAATATGTGTAGGTCCTAGCTTTTAACTTTTTACAAACATAGCTTCAATTGATAAAAGTTTCATTTTTATGCAACTGCAGGCTCTCTTCGCTCATTAAAAGTTTATATGCAAACTCAGACTAGCTTAAAAGTTCTTTACATAAACCCAAATTAATACAATCCACTGTCGTCCAGAAACAAATTTATACAACAGCCTCTGCAATCAGATATTTTCTTAAACTTCTATTTTTACAAAGTAAATAAATAAATAAATAAATAAATAAATAAATAAATAAATAAATAAATAAACAAACAAACAAACAAACAAACAAACAAACAAACAAACAAACAAACAAACAAACAAACAAACAAATAAATAAATAAATAAATAAATAAATAAATAAATAAATAAATAAATACATAAATAAATAAATCTACTGTACGCCTAATATCATAAAAAAAAATTGTCGTTTCAATAAAAAATCTGACCTAAAATAAACGAAAACAAATCGAACTAGCGAAGCACCACACCGCAAGCAAAGAAAACTCTACAACTACATATCTTCTTTCTCTTATTTTTTTCGACTGAGTAACGTGAAACCACAAATCAGTCGCCAACAAAGGGAAACCTTACGCTAGCTGTATGTACGATTCTATTAAAATCTTTTATATCACCGACATAGTTTTGAAACTCCTCTACTCGATGGTGGAAGAAAATTAAATAGATTAGTTAAAAAAACCTCATTGAAATGAGGGACTGAGAAGCAAAGGGATATAAGTGACATTTCTTAACTTTTGAGAAATTACACTTTAAGGTATACGTGTTTTTTTTTTTTTTTTTTTTTTTTTTTTTTTTAAGTATTCCCGTATTCAATATCATTAAAATGATACCATTTTCTTTCTGAGAATTAAACTACTTTTTAAATTACAGTGGGTTTTATGAACTTGTTTTGTATCACGTTCATTAGTGTAGTAAACTTTAAACGCGTATTCTGAAGAATGACATTTTGGTGTTATATGACTTGACGCCAATGGTCATAACTTTATAATAAATGATCCGATTTACAAAATTCTAATTTGGATTTGTAGAAAATAGTTTTGCATGTGTTTCCTATTGAGAATCTAATATATATTGTTATAAAAACATTTTTAGGCATATTTTAATCTTAATTTTTTGTTAAAAAATATACATTTTTAAAAAATTGTTTATTTAAAAATGTATAATTAAATAAATATTGAAGTCAAGTTCAAAATTCTTCATAGAAACATGCGTCAATATAATATCTTTTATTTGTAATAAAAATCATACCTATAAGTTAATTCCAAGTTTATTTATGTATGTTTTAATAATGTCCTATTTAGTTACTTTAATTGCAATTAGCTGATAAAAAAATTGACGAAAAAAAAAGTTTATATGTAAAAATTCATCATTTTTTATTCTAATATGCTTTCAAAAAGTTTGAAATTATATCCTAAAAATTAAAGAATATCATCTCAATTGTATATGGGTCATTCCATGTCAAATCAACACAAAAAAGTGGCATTTTCAACCCGACCCCTTCAGAATTTAATAAAATTTAGCTCACTTGTTGGGTTTATAGAGAAAAGAAAAAATGGCCAATATTAGGTTTGAATATAGTTTGGTTTCTGAAATACGGAGCTTCAAAAATGGGCCAAAAGGTCAAAATTTCGCAATTCTTGCTTTATATATCTGGTTATAATTTTGTCCCTAATTATCATAAAACATTGATTTTGGTGTCAAAAAAAAAGATAAAGATTTGATCTTTCGAATGATGTAATATATATGTATATTTTTTCAAATTTTCATTTTAAGGTCAAACGATTTGACCTTTGACCTTGAATATCTCAAAAAAGGGTATTTTTATTTTTTTCAAAAAAATATATGTTATTCTTACATTAATTCTCTACACAAATAAGTTAGTTTCATAATGGGACAGCAATGGGATGCCAAAATATAAATTCAAATGTGAACTCTTGTCCTTAATTCCACGCAATAATCGTTTTTGAGTGCGAACTGAAGAATCCCATATTCGCATATCCATACGTCGTCGAATATACGGGGAATCGAGTGTAAATTGACTAGTTTTAAAAAGGAAGGAAATGGTGACGACTTTCATCTTGGTTCTTTTATTCAGTTGCGTAGCCAGGGGAAAGTATATGGGAATATATCCCATACACCCAAGCCATATTAACACCATATTACAAGAATTACGTACAAGCAGTGGATTAATGTTGACAGGTCTACTCTTGAAACTTTGTCGAGCCCTTGTGATGACTTTATTGATTCGTTTCTGGATAAACTTACCAAACTTATACGGCATTCATTCATTGCTAAGGAACAATCGTCTTTTTTTAGTGCTTGTAAACAAAATCTGAAATCAGGTGAATATGTAGTAGTTTGTGATTTTTCTGAAAATTACTTATTTATTCTTCAAAATGCAATTCAAGGATTCCACTGGAATAATTCGCAAGCGGCTATACATCCATTTGTGGTTTATTATAAAAGAGACACTGACCAAGTCGTAGACAGTTTTAATTTCGTAGTAGTTTCTGTCTCCACCATGACGCAACAGCATTTCACTTATTCCAAAGGCATTCGATTGAATTCATCGGGAAAAAAATTCAAAGTGAAACCTAACAAACTTTTGTACTTTTCTGATGGTGCAGCTTCTCACTACAAAATTCGAAAATTTGTTATAAACCTGTGTTTCCATAAAAAATATTTTGGAATTCAAGCAGAATGGAATTTTTTGACCACTGCCTATGGTAAAGGAGTTTCAGATGGCATTGGAGGTACCATAAAAGGGCTAGCCTCTCGTGCCAGTTTGCAGCACCCATATAAAGATCAGATAATGACTTCTCGACAGTTATTTGAATGGGCAACTGCCAATATTGAAGGAATGCAGTTTGCATTTGTAACTTCCTTACAGTATGAAAGAGAAAAAATCTTCCTTCAGAAACGATTCTTAACCGCCCGAACTATTCCAGGTACTCACAAATTTCATGCATTCAGACCCATTTCTATCAACCAACTTCTGTGCAAAATGTATTCTAATTTCATGGTCGAAAGAAAATCAAACAAAAAAAGAAATTATAAAATCCAATAGTTACATATGCAATGAATCAAGTGAAAAAGAGTCACAATAATTAATAGAAGTTACATATGTAAGGAAGTTACTTATGTATCTGATAAATTAGTTTCAACAATAGTTTAAAGATAACGTATCAATAAAAAAACTGTAAGTATTTCTAATTTCGAAATATGATTTTTTCCAAATAATTCGCATGAACAAATGTTTCTGATTGCATGCAATATTCCTTTTAAATAATTATCTAAAAAGCTCATTATTACCAATTATCTATGTCATGTTTTTTAATTTAACAGCAAACGATGTTTGCATACTTAATGCAATGATGAAAATTTTAATTTTTTCAATGTATAAGTAAACAATTAGTTTTTGCTCTTAAAGTTAAAAAGTTATAACAAATCAAAGATAAATAATTATAATTTTTAGCTAATAATTAAGGCTAAAGTTTTATTTGCATTACATGTATATAAAGAGAATTTAAAAGGAAAAGCTATTTACATATAAACAGTTTTTGTAGGATTTGAGTGGGGCTACAGTTACGATTGAAATTTATAACTTGGCATCCCATCGCGGTCCCAAAATGAGACTAATATATTTGTGTAGAGAATTGATGTAAGAATAATATATATTTTTTTGAAAAAAATAAAAATACCCTTTTTTGAGATATTCAACGTCAAAGGTCAAATTGTTTGACCTTAAAATGAAAACTTCAAAAAATACACATTAATAATACATCATTAGAAAGATCAAATCTTTTTCTTTCTTTTGACACCAAAATCAATATTTTATGATAATTAGGGAAAAAATTATACCCAAATATGTAAAGCAAGAAATACGAAATTTTGCAGTTTTGGTTCATTTTTGAAACTCTATATTTCGGAAACCAAACGAGATTCAAACCTAATATGTGGCATTTTTTCTTTTCTTTATGAATCTAATAAGTGAACCAAATTTTATGAAATTCTAAAGGGGTCGGGTTGGGAGCCGTGTTGATTTGACATGGAAACCCATATGTACATCTTAAGGTTTCAAATTCATTTTAAATTGTATGAAAATTATGTGTTGTGCAAATACCAACCTCTGGAAGGAAGATATCCCTAGCTGTTTTATCATATACATATTATGTTTTCTTTTGAACTTATAATTCTAGTTTCAAAGGCATTACTTATCTCCATTCAATAAAAAAATCCCTTGGACTCCTTTGCTTTCCAGGATCTCAAAAATTTTAACATTCTGGCTGTAAATCACAAAATTAGAAAGCAACATTTTTTTTAAGTTCAAAATTTTAAAGTTCTCTTACTTGCCATAGAGGAGAATTAGGAAAATAAAGATAATGATAGAACCAAACTTAGGTGGTAGATTGCAAACTAATAAAATCACAGATATAAACCCGTTCTTCTAATACCCAAAATATTTCAAAATACTTGTTAAAAACAAAAGTAAAAGTTTCTTTGAAAAATATGTCTAAAAAGAAAGTATATGAATGTATATTATGCTGCTTGACATGTTTAGGTTTTTTTTTTTTTTTTTTTTTTTTAATCTTCTGAAACAATGCTAATCCTATTTGAGATTTAACAACTGAATGCAGCTTTCGACGATTCATGATGATTCGAACAGGATTATATAAGGTAAACAAGAAATACAATAATATTCTCAAAACGGGAAAAATGTATAATAAAATATAGCTTTGTGAAGTTTACTGAAAATCTGAGTGTGTGCAGAATACGGGTTTATAAAAACGGATTATATATTGCCAGCAAGCGGAAGAAATAAAGAGCCTACTCTACGAATCGTTGAATTCTGCCATACTCGGCTCTTCTTTTTACATCAATATCTGTGCAAACTGAAGAGAAAAAAAAATCATGTTGGTATTGTTTTTCCTCCCTAAGAAATCTTATTAATTTAAAAATATTTATTAAGTGTATGTATAAAAAAACTATTTGGTTGAAGTGCACTCAAATAGATTACATATATATTATAACCAATATTTTGTTAAGATACTGACATCTTTTGCATTAATAAAAATCTGTCTTTTTTTTTTTTTTGACTAAAAGTTTTAAACTTTATTTAAGAAGTGTAAGTTAAATGTTGCAGAAGCCGTATTATTTAAAAAGCAGAAATTTTTGTAAGTAAATAGCAAAAAAAAAAAAACCTGTTTTTTTTAAAGGCACCCATGTTTTGGTTTAGATACATATTGTAATCAATATTTTGTAAAATTACTGACCCCTTTTGCATTACTAAAAATCTTTTTTCGATCAGAAGTTTTGTACTTTAAGAAAGATAAGTCATATGTTGCAGAAACTATACAATCAATAAAAATAGAACTTTTTTTAAAAAAAAGTATATAATTAGTTTTTTGAAAGTATTTCTATGGAAGTATTACTATTTTTGGAAGTATTACTATGTAAAAAATAACCTGCATATATTTTACATATTTTTTTGGAATGTTTTTTTTTTCCTTTAAGGGGACTTGGTACCCTTCACACTTTTTTTATTTATTTAAACCTTTAAAATTATAATTTTTGCATATTTGGAAGTATTACTATGTAAAAATAATTTTTCTTTAAAAACAAGTTCACATAATGCTCTAAATTTTCAAAATTTTAAATTAAAAAAAAATCATAAAATTACAAATTCTATCTTCTATTTTATGTTTCGATATTTTTTCTTGATTTTTTATAAAAAAAAAATTCCTAGTAATATTTTCTAACTTTTTAGGCTTCGAATTTAGAATATATAAAAGTTTTCGAGAAAAACGATAATTATTGTACCTATAGGTAGAAAAAGCGTAGAAAAACGGGTGTTTTCAAATATTTAAATTTGTAAACAAAAAAGTTCTTATTTTATTTAAAAATCCATGCCTATTTTTGTCAAATAGATATTACAAATTACACACAAAAACTTCCAAGTCATTTCATTCATACTTGCTGAAGTTTTAGCATTTTGAGTAAAGTGGGAATTTCAAAAATCACGAACTGAGAAAAATGTGTTCGAAACATCAAAGAAGCTATTGCAGCAATGATAAATTCTCCCAAAAAATAGCGTTTTTCTGCAATTGCCGCAATCGGATCAGCTCAAAAACTTGCCAGAGTAAGAAGATGGTTTCAAAGATAAGCACGCAAAAAATAGAAAATTTATGTTTTTATTATTTTTTGTGAAAACCAGGGGTACCAAGACCCCTTAATTGGAAAACAAACTTTTTCTGTTTGTATTTTACTTTAACAATAGTTTTCAGCTCTTATTGAACTTTTCGAAAACACTAAATCACTTCAATCTTTTTTAAAGCTTTGTTTTCATCATTACCTTAAGAACTCAACATAGGCTTAAAAATGCACCATAGAGATAAACGAACGAAGACTGAATATGGTGAATTTTGCTTCTTTGAAGATTGTGTGTTAAAGTCCATTTTCTATTGAAACATAAAATCATTAAAAATATTCCAATGCATTTAGCAAAAATTTTAACAAAGCTTTATCTAAACCTAAACCTAAAGGGTCCAATTGGAATAGCATTAATTTTTTTCTTTCTTTTGGAAAGGCTAATTGTGACTTAGGTTGTCAGATGTACAAAACATTTGAACTCATCAATATTTTTCTAAGGTAGTGACGTTTTCAAAAGGTATGTTTTTATAATCTATTTATCTTAATTTCTATTAAGCTTATATAAATCAATATCAATAACTTCTATGCTTCTTATGTAAATAAAAATAAATACAGATACTCTCAATTAATTTAAAAGAAAATATTGTGAATTTCAATTTAGTGAGACTGCTCATTTTTAGTATTTTGTAGCATCGGGTAAAAAGCTACATATACTTTTTGAAAGAATTGTATCATCCTTGCATCGCTGTTCCTCTTAATCTCATTAGAACCTTTTTCAGAATAAAAAAGCTATCTCCATGATATATCTTTATTTTGTGCAGTTTATAAACATTTGTAATAGCTTGCAAGAAGCGTGAAGCGTCAAAAGTTACAAAAAGGGCCATTGTTCTATGTCTTTATATTTTTAAGTTCCAAATTATTTAAAATTAAGCTCATGCCAAATAGGTTTTTACTGATACAATTCTTTTAAATATGTGCAGGCATTTAGTTATTCAATCCCATTTCTTTTTTATTAGTAGCCAATGTACCCAATAAATTCTGTATTTTATTTTTGCGAAACGTCTGCAATAAATCACTCCAGAAGCATTCAAAGAAAAGAACTAGATGACAACAAAACATTCTGAGATTTCCAATAAATTACCTACACAGTGAAGAAGGTAGAAAAGGGGATGTTTATAAATAGCATGACTCTTAATAAGAGTGCTGAGGAATTTCTCTACCTTTCTCAAGGAGTATTTTAGTAGACAATTTCTACTGCGTTCCACCCAAACGCCAGTCATGGGTGCATGCCAAGAGGGTTCGTCAACACTTGTCGTGTGATGTGTGTTCATTTTGCTTCTAATGTGATGTAACGGTTGTAGAAGGCTGTATACTACTATCTTAGTCATCAAAGATTTTGATTTAATTACGAGGTATAGAACATTGAGTAATCAACTTGCATAGAAATGAAATGTTACAATTGCTGTTAACTTGAAATATTTATTTGCAGTTTACGTTTAAAATATATATTTAATTTGTGATAACAAGAACATTTAAATTGTGTTTTAATTTAGATATACTGATTTTAACTTCTCATTTAAGCATAACATGAAAGTTCAAAATAAGGAGCCTGACCCGTTAAGACATTTTAACTGTCTGAAAGTGCTTCTAATACCCAAAATTACAAATGTCTTAAAAAATAAGAACTCTTTGAGACGGAAACCAGTGCCACTGTTGTTGCGTCTCGTGTGGCACTAAAAATTCATAATTTTTTGTACACAATGGAACTATTTTACAATATTAATATTTACAAAACCCTTAACCCATTTGCTTAATGACGTTATATGTAATTTTTTACATCAGAATAATAAACACTCAGTACTATGGTGCGATCACTGGAATACAACAAAAATCTATATATATTTAAAAACATTTTAATAAAAATAAGTTAATAAAATAAACTTTTCCCGCAATGAAAATATTGGAAAAATTGTGAAGTCTTACTTAAACTTTCCTGAAATTTGCATTTCCCTCGTTTAAAGTTCGTTTGCAAATTTTACTTTTCTCACACAACTCTCTTCAATAAGTTTCAGATATTCGATAAGAAAGAACAAAAATGATTTTTTTTTAATGCCTAAAACTATTTTTCATATAAAAAACAAATTCTATGTTTTGCAAAAAAATATGTTTTCAGTTAAAAAAAGTGCAAAACAAATTATCATTATCTAGGAACGCGTTCAGTGTTCATCCACCACAAGTCCAATGTCAAGCAAGTGTAGTAAACTGACTATCGATGAAGCTGACCAAGCTTAGAAGGTTTTCGACCCACCTCAATTCAGCTTTTATTACAGCTCAAACCCAGATTTTATTTTTGTCATTGTGTTGCTCCGGGTGGGTAGGTAAAGAAAAAAAAAATCTTTTAAAAATCGCAGGTTAATATAATTTTCTTCTTCTTATTATTATTCTAATTCGGATTCGGATTTTTCTAATTCTGATTTTTTGGATTCTTTTGGTTGGAATCAAAACATTAGCCAAGCTTACAACTCAAACTATTGAATGCCATTTTTACCGTTCTTTTTTATTCTTCTGTGCTTGAATGGAGGAAGTGTCTTTTGTATGATTTGAATGTGTGAGGGGTTGAAGGGAAGGTTTTTACTTGAAGCAAATGAACCGGAATTTAATTGTAAACCTAAATATATTTAAAAAATTGCATCAGGAAATTTATTCTCACTCTCAATGTAAAGCGTCGTAGGTATATCTAACGTTGGCTCTTGCAATTGTATTTTAAGTTTAGTGAGTCGATAGGATTATTTATGTTAAAACATCCATCAATTTTAACTTACACATCTCTAACATAACATACTAAACAAAAAGTATTAATATTGACCAAAACCCAACTAGACGCTATAAAAAACCGCTAAGTTAAATGGCCCACCAGAAAATGTTATGAAATCTAAAATTCTCTACAAAGTGGATTCGTTTAATTTCTTTGGGGCACTTGTAGATAATTAATTGAATTGAGATTATTGGGAAGATTGATATTCAGTACATGGCGGGTTAGAATTTTAAAATAATTAATCTCTATTCAATGCAATGGGTAAAAAGTAGCTGAAATGTATAAAATGCAATGAGATTAAACCAAAAAACTCTATCCTGCTAAGTACTGATTGCCTATGGAGTTTCTCCTAATAATTCTAATTTTGTGAATTATTTATAACTACTTCAAAGAAATTAAATGTGACTGTTAAGCAGTAGACATTAGATTTCATCTTTTTCTGACTTGCCATTTTAATTTTCGTTGAGATGTTTTTAAGATCTGTTCCTTAAAAAAAACTAGTTTCAAACTAATTTTTTTAATTTTTAAAATCAAATCACCATGTTTTTTCTGGGTGTTTGACATTTCAGTGTGAACAACCATGTCATAGCGAATTCTAATGTAATTGAATTTCACTAAGTACGAGAGATTTTCTTTGCTGTATTTTTCAAGTACTTTTTGTGTAGATATTGATAGAGGACACTTTTTGAAACTCTGACATGAATAGTATTTCCATTTTATCCTGTTTTGTACTAGTTAAGCAAATGCAATTAAATCGGATCTATTCAAACCCATTGTCAAATATCGCCCCTTTGAAACTAATCCCTTGACAAATCCGGCCAAAAGCTACAAAAAACTTATACATTTAATTTCATTATAAGAACTTGAATATTTGTTTTATAGACACTTTTTTACTTTCACAAATAGTTTATGCAAACAATTGTTTGAGTTTTGTTAGGAAAAACTGTTACACTCTTGAAGTTGCCCAAATGTGAAAAAAATTGCAACGTCATTATCCCCTAATATCATGATTTTTTTTTATCCTTAGAATAATGTCAGGTATTTTACTATTTAACCTGCTAATATTATAAAGAACTGGTGTGGTTACACATATATGCATTAACACTACACATGGTTATATTTTCTAAAATCTGCTTTTATATCAATATTCGTTAATCGTATATTTATTTATTTAAAAAAAAAATTAAAAAAATTGCAATCTATGACATGAAAACAATAACAAATAATAAAAGATAAATTGTATGAGGAATTAAAAAGTAAAAAATTAAAACACATTTTTATTATAAATTTTTTTTCACTTTTTCTAACTCCAAAGTTTTGCACAATTAATCTTGCGCAAGTATCAATTTTAAAAAAGAAATTAACTATATTCACTTTGAGTTGAGGCTGGGTAGCGCTAGGAATCTCAGCTAGTTTTAAACTTATATAACAACATGTATACGTAATATACAGTTTTCTTCATTTAGAATTAGGATTAAATTTATACATTAATCTATATTCCAATTTACTATCTCTTCCGAGAATATAATTTTATATTTACTAAAAATGAGACAGTACTCCTTATCTGCAGGTGGCTTCATATCGATTACGACACAATTTACCAGTAATTCAGGGAATTTTAAATTTTGTTAAGATCAAAATTGATTATATAAAAGCCTCTGTTAAGTGAAATGAGCCTTCTTTCGGGAGAAACATTGAACATTAAATAAAATTTATTTAAATATTACATTCAAGTTCTAAATAACATGCTGAACAACAACAACACATAATTGTTAAAATTGTTTACACCATTTGAAGTAAAAGAAAAGTGTGATTATTTTCTGATGAAACTCTTTTGCTCCCTATCACCCCTGCACCCCGTTCTCTTACTTTTACCAGTAATCGATAAATAATCAACACAACTCTATATTTATCAAAGACCTTTCCGAAAGAGTGAACCTTTTGACGTCACTGTCTACTTAATTTAGAAATCTCCATTAAAAAACCTTTCTTTAACGAAATACTATTTTTATTCTCCCTATAATTCGTATTCGAATTGGTCCATACCAATTAGATCCATATTTTTTAAGAAATGAGTAATATTTCCAGATATATTTAGCTGTAATACTGTTTTTTTCTCAGAAAATCGATAAAAGCTGAATGACCTTAAATAAGATTTCAATATCAGAAAAAAATATATATGTAAAATCAGTTTAAAATTGTAATCAGATTAATAAAAACATATTTTACTTTCCAGTAAAAAGCATCTGAAATGGAATGCAAAACTAAGCTCTTCAGTTAAAAGACAGGAAATTGAAATTGCATAGTTCATTTTTTACAATTCAAGTGCTTTACCCACCAAAATACTTTAAATAGTTCCATATCTTTGTCAGGAACAGATCTCTAAGCTTCAGAAAGAACGACACGAATCAATTTAAAATGAACTTCCCCAAAGTGGGGACTTCAATTTTCTGGTAATGAAATTTCTTCTTTATGTGTCAATCATTTTCCATAGACGTGGTTCAATGAAGACCATCTCGTGTCATCATATCATAAAAGGATGACTGCGTAAGAAGTCTTAGCTTATGCACTTTATTCAATTTTCTTCAAATACTTTAAAAATGATCTGAACTTTCTTTGAATTTTTTTTTTTTTTTCATTTGGATTAGGAAGTATTTATTCTAGAAAATATATTGCGTGCCATTCAAGTTTCTACGATGTGCATCATGGATCAAGAGCATAAAGTTTCGAATAGAGAGAAAAATGAAGTGGAAAGTGAAAAACCTCAATCAATTTTCTTTAAGTAACTTCATGACTAATAATTGGATTTTATATGGATAAAATCTCAACTAACATTTAAATTATTTATGTTGTACAAAAAGGCCCAATTTGCTTTACTACTCTTTTTAAATGTTTATGGGAAATTCTCTGGTGTACTCATCGGATTTTGTGATTATTTTTTTCCACTCGTAAATAGATTAAAATTGTAACTTGTTGATCTAGTAGTTACGGTTTTGTTTTATACAATATTGGTTGAATGCAAAGTTATATAGATTCATAATTATTTCAACCTGGTCAAATATACATTTGTAACCACTGCGCATGGGATATGTTTATTCCATGTGTCATGCAGTATCTATCCACAGACATTTCGTAATTTTGTTAGGGGATCATTTTGAATAACAACAAGCGCATAGCTCCCTTACTTTTTAGTCAGAAGCGAGTTTTGCAGGAATATTTAAACAGGGGCTGGCGATCTGTAGCAAATGGGATTTCAATTACCCCGAAGTCTCCAATGACAAGGAGAGCACGGGATGAGATGTTGGGGTGGGGGTTGAAAAAGGGGCAACGACAGGTGGACTTGGAGGAGAGACGGACGTTCTTAAGACGGGTGAACTGACGGACGGATGAGAGAGCGTGGAAATAAAATCCCTATTTCCCAAAGTATCTGATGGACGCGGAGATGTTTCTGTCGAGACCCGTTGCCTACTTCCCCTGATCCATCTCAAAGCAGTAAGTGAAACTTCTTGATTCTTATGAATGCTCAGCCAGGCATTATATTGTATTAATTATAGAAAGTTGTCGACCAGTAGAGGTAATCTATGTTGATATAAGAGATCTTATATTTAATTATGGATGTCAACGCAGTCTCTATAAGGCACGTTTTGAGGATAAGTCTTAACTATCTAGTTTTCATAGAATAAACATCTTTTCAAGTTATGAATTTGTGTTTATTTGCAGATCTTTGCTATTTCCATGAAGCTAAATTGATCTTTATCTATCCAGGTAATTTTTGCTACCCACTATACCCCATCACGTCACCATGTTTCAGTGGTTATAGCATTCTGAATAGCACTAGATATTTTCTTGCCCATTAGGGTGGATAGTTATTCTATGGAGAAAAAAAAAATATATTATTAATCAAAACCGACCTATGGGGAAAAGATGCTCTATGATATAGAGATTATGGAAAAAATAATAAAAAAAATTAATTTTAAAATTTTGCACTGCCACAAAGGGGTTGAATTTTCTAAAAAAATGCGAAAAGTCCTAATTTTCGTTAAATGATTTTACACTAAAAATAATTGTTTTTTACAATATAAATCCTAAAAAAGTGATGATTACTGAATAATTAGTAGTACAATGTACATTTCAACCTTTTTTGACCAACTTCCTCCCCCCCCCATATCACCGTTTAATCAGCCCTAAAACCCTATAGTGCAGTTTTCAGCGGCTTACGGAATTCGAAGCCTAATCGGTGAGCGCTGTTCTTGTAAATTAAATTACAATTTTATTATGTGACATTTGTTTGTCTGTGTACTTGGACTAATACTGTACAGTGGCGTTGATAAGAAAAGACATGATTTGTCCTATATTTGGGTCAGGCTGTAAAATGCCCACGATTATGCTTTCTACGTACGAAAAACGTAATAAGGTGCGTATATTGGCATTCAAAAAGAGAAGCAAAGTACAGTGTATTTAAATACACTTTTATCCGCGTGTCAATAAGTTGCAAGTAAGTTAAGAGAGACCTGGAAACGAGCTTTAATACCAATAAATGACCACTACAGCATTTTGAGAAAAATAAGTTCATACTACGACAAATATCGCGCTTTCAAAGCGTTTTTTCTAGAAAATTAACTGAAAGCTCTCTCAGAGAGAGCACATCGAAAGTTTTGTTCATGTTTCGATTTGGTTGTTTTCTGATTATCTGGTGCCATCAGCAACACGAGGGTTATAAAGCGCCGAAACATTCGTCATTTGACAAGCCAAAATACATTTACAAACACCCATGTCTTACACTGAACTCGTACCCGCAACTTCGCGGTCTAGAAGCTAGCATAGCTAGGTCATGCGTCGACAATGACATAGATACAACAATGTTGGTTGCGATAATAGGTAGTCTGTCAACACAGGTATCAATGAAGGTGTTATACGAAATATGGAGCTGATTTTGAAGCGTCCACTACAATGGTTTGTGTGCCAGTTACAAGCCAAAGAGTGACCGTATGCGAGACACTACCTGTAGTTTCATTCACGTAAGCCCAACCTATGCGAACTGACTAACAAAAAAGACTTAAGTACTTATCAACTGTGCATAATAGAAATTTGTGAAGCCATCACTGCGGACAAAGCAGCGAAGGGCTGTTGAAGAGAAACTCTGGAAAGATTTGCCACTCAAGGTGGTTTACAACCCCCAACAGAATTCTCATGTTCTATTTGGCTTAGAAGAAGTCCAACCAAAGCTTTATTGACATTAATTACATTCATCGTAAAAGTCTAGGCACCTATGTGATTCAATATCAAAACCAAACAATCGGTAATCTATGGTGCAGAGCATTTGCATACTTTCTATCGCGTTATTTCTCAATTTATTTGAAGAAAGTCTTTGATCCAGTAATTTTTGAAACGGGGGTTTGGGCTTTCCTGGAAATATCCTGAAATCAATGCTAGCTGACAACAGAAATGACACACAGGAATCGGTCCTCCAAAGAATTTTGAATTTGCACAAAGTCAAACGGTTTGCTGCAACCCAAACCCTTTTAGCGATTAATATCCGTATCTTAAACATACCAACTTTTGACCCTTGTGTGACAGATTATGTGAACTTGATTAAGTGGGAGAATGCGACAGAACGATTTAGTGATGACATGATTTCAGGAGCAATAGTAAACCCAGCAATCATTTTTTCGGCAATACTATAGCATTACCTACTATCAAGGGGTATCCCTGTCGTACTCAAGTTACAGAACGAATAGTCACAGAAGCATTTTCTACTGTAAGCGGATCATACAGAAGAGATGGGTTAAAAAGAAATAGCCTGGAATCACGAAACCTCACGCCAGTTTTCAACACCAAACGTGTTTACCTTTTACTGTAATTCCGAAGATTTTTTTATTTTTCTTGATTTAATTCTTAAGAAGCTGTAATATGTTCCTAAAGCTTTTTTTTTCTGTAACCATTTAGTATATGTCCTCTCATTCCAATAAACATTTAAAAGTACTAAAGGTCTGTTTCACTTAAACAAAAATCACTTTGACATTTTACCATTATAAAGCTTAAATACCAAAACTTCATCCCCCTTGCAAAGAGCTTAATTTAAAATTTATTATTTTTATTTTATTTTTCCCTTAATTAATGTACCTCAGAACATCTTTTCCGTACAGGTAGATTTTGAAATTCTTAAAAAAAAAAATTCAATTGACTTTGACTTTTTGCTATAAAATATCTCAAATACCTAAACTTCATCCTCTTGTGGCAGTACTGAACTTAAAATTTAAATTTTTTAAATATTTTTCCATGTATCTATATACCATAGAACATCTTTTCCCCATACGTCGGATTTGAAATTCTGAATTTTTTTTTTCGATCCACCCTATTGCCCATTGTTTAACCACAGTTAAAAAGTCATAAAGTAGTGATCCGTGATGTTACCAAACGATAAAACAAATGTTCATTGATGACTTGGACTTGATATCAGAAGCCGTTTATTAACTACTTGAGTCGAAACAATTTTGCGTTTATCACTAACGTTCATTTTGTGTATGCGAAATACTATATAATAATTGTTCTAAACACGTAGAATTTAACTCAAATGTCGATTATAGAAACAATACTTTTTATAATATAGAAAAAAATATAAATATATTAATATATATTATATAATTCAATAATGTGTGTCGACATTGAAATGCGAAATTTTGCGTTAATTTACAATGGCAATTAAGTGGGTAATAATAGTCAAAGTGTTTTTTTTTCAAAAAAATGCTTTTAAGTCAGCAAAATTTGTAATAATATAATGCTGTTAAAGTTTCGCAAAGTTGTGCAAGGATTCGTTTTCATAATCCATCAATCGTTTTATGATATTGATATATTTTATAACTTCTACTGCTAAAATATAGGTCGGGATTAGCATAAAAAAGTTTTAAGTATTTAGTTTTAGTTGCCTTAATCTTTGTTTACTAAGAAAAGTCGTAGTATATATGACACGCAAAAAAAAAAATTAAAAAAAATAATAATAATATTAATCCTAATGATGTGTATATCTTTGGTTCTGAAATTCGTAGAATATTGCACTTTGCACCAAAGTAATTTGTTTGCCATTTTTAAAGACTTTGTACAAAGCATTGCCTTTGGAGCTGTTTATAAAGTAAATGTAACTCTAAATTAAAAACTTTAATACGAAACCTTGATTTTTACCTTTTCATTCCATCTAGAATACTTCAACTCTCTTGAATAATATATTTCTGTTCGTTATATCGAAAACATGCTACATATGAGCTAAGGGCAAATTTCAATATTGAGGAGTGTAATTGTAAGGTCTCGCGCATGAAAGCAAGCTAATGGATGCCTGTTTCAGAATGTTATAGGTATTTGTCTAAAATTACTCGGAAACTACTTCAATTTAATGTGCCATGTGTATGAAGATGCTAATACAAAATTAGTAAAGTAACTCAATCAGAAATGAATGTTAATGTAACATAATTAATAAAGTGGAAAAGGGTGACCATCATACGCAGTCCAATTAAGTTGGAGAGAAAATATCATGTGTTAGTGTTAATTTTAAATTGACGTATATAAAATTTTTACATTATTTTTTTATCTAGCATAGATAAAATATGTTATGCTAATTACTTTACGTTTATTTCTTGTATGTTTCACTAACGTAATACTAACGTATTCATATTTTGAATTTAATCAATAAAACTTATTCTCTGAAGTTTGTATATAATTTTCAATGTAACGGAACATTGTATATAAATGCCAACTGGTTAAATCACTTTAATATCTGAGAATATTGAAACGTTTATTTTAAATTTAATTCCATCGTTATAGATAAGTTCGCTATATTTTTTTACTTATGGTTGTAATCAACATGTCTAATAAGTGTATTTTTTAATCTTCCTGAAATGGTCATACATTTTTTGTGTGTTTAACCAGCGAGCATAAATTTTGAGTAATTTTATTAGGTTCCAAACAGAATTTTGTTGCATCGCTACTTTTCTATAGCTCAAAAATATCTTTATGTAGGATATACTGAGTCAAAATTCCGTAACATCAAATATATTATGCCAGTCCTTATTTCAAGGAATGCCTTATTTGGTTTAGTTTTAGTTTGTAAATGACCCCTTATATACATTTATTCAAATACCTTCCACGAATTACAACGACATTTTTCTTCTTTTATTTCATCAATTAAAATACTAGCGTTCGGACTTTTATTGCGTACTTTACGAAACTAATTGAATTATAATCAGATATTCGTATAATCTCCTGGTTAATAAGCGATGAACAAATCGACATCTTTCAGAGTTAATAGATCGACCTATTACCTCTTTATGTAAAATGTAAACCGTCACTAGTATCATAATAAAAACAAATATTATAAATTCAGAATGATGAAACTAATTAGAACCATTTAAAACCTTTACAGTCTAATAACTATGTGGCTGCTTTCAAAATTAGCTTTGTAGGTTCATAGATTATCCTGGGAAAATATATGGACTGGTAGACAGACATAATACTTTACATGTATACATTTGTTTAAATGAATAAAATTATTGGAAATTATGAAATGTACACGTTTGTTCTTATATAGTTAATTTCAGATATAATAGGTAATATAGATTAGAAAATAATTTAAATGATTATAGAGCATTTACAGATACACAGCAGCAATTTACAATTATTAATAAAACTCTTAATTAGGCTAATTGAAATGTTCTCAAATACGAAACATTATTGTAATTGGCATATTTTAGTAATGAGATTATTAGGCAAAAAAATTATGCACCTAATTTATTACATTTCTTTTCATCCTTTAAGCAACGCTTTTTTTAAATTTATCTAGAAATGAAATAAAAGTGAAATACACTACTTTAGAATAAATGCGCATAATTATAGAGTGTATTGCGGTGATTGAATTAATTCTGATTATAAGCTTAATTACCCAAAATGCAAATTAATTAAAAAAATAAATAAAAAAAATAAAAAAAAAATAATTATAAAAACGTACAAATATGTTTCTTTATTCTAAATTATAAATTATTAAATCATCCATATGGTTATCTATACTAATAATAATATCTAGGCCTTGTTTTTTTATAGTAGAAATAAAAAAGTTTGAATAGTGGAAAATTTTTTATATGCTTTAAAAATAAGAAATTTTATTAATGGGGCATTTTCCCGTAAGTGAACAATTTATGTCTCAAATTGCCCTTTTTTAATTTTGAAGATAAACTATAACAATTGATTTAAGTTATTGGTTTACACTAAAAAATAGGTTCAGTACCTTATCGCCTATCATATAGAGGCAAACAAAATTTTACCACTATTAAATGCTACCAAAATGTCCTATCCTTTCTTTGTTCTCATACACGACTTTCAGTATACACCAAGTCATAAAAAATTAATCCTGTAAATATTCCTCTTCTATAATACCATTTCATGAAATTCATGAGTCATTCATTGACTACTTTTATTATCACCAATGTATACACAATTTTCTGAGATACACTATGAAATGCTTATCCCTTGCTTTTACTTCCATTTCTTCCCTTGGCAATGTCATTCACTTTTCATTCAATAGATAGCATCATCATCACCTAAAACAGCACTAATAGGAAGAAAGAAGCCGCTTAAGTTATAAAATTGAGTATAAAACGAAGTTATAAAATTGAGTTGACTGTGGTAGCTTCTAAAGTTCTAGAATTTTAGTAACAGCTAAGTCAGAAGTTGAATGTGAATATCTTTTTTGTCTGTCCCTATCTTCTCTAGTATTTCAGCGATATCTAATACGATTATATTGAAAAAAATCCTATAATAAGGATTACTAAGATTTAACATAATTAATTTTCAAGTTTCAGTGAGAAATCATGTTTGTATTATGATACAGAAGAGAAAAAATAGCCAAACCCTTCCTTTCTATATATTTATTATTAGTGGAGCTCCTCTTTAGTTGTTATTTGTAAATTAAATGAAGAAAAAAACAGTTGATATTTTAATATCGATTGATTTATTCGAAAGTTGTATTATTTGCAATTAAAAATTTAATTCTGATGATGTTGAATATCCCTTCCAGCTTAAATTGTTTACTTACTGGAGAATGACTGATATATGTGTTTGGCAACGTTGCAGTAACACTTGAACAAAGAAAGTAACAAAAATACAAGGCTCATTGTTAATTCAAATGCCTATTGTCTAAAGACGGATTGAAACGCTACCAATTGGGGTTCCAGTTCATATCGCCAGTTCTGTGACGTCAGCTAAGCAACCGCTGCGCCGTCTGTTGGTGATCACGGAAGAGCACACTTGATTGGTTGATTGGAGTCGCCAGCGCCAGTAAATATAAAATGTTTGGTTTCCTGGAACCAGCAACCAGAACCTGTAGAAGTCAAATGACGTCACAGACTGGTGATCTAAACTTGAGCTCCAACTGGTAGCGTGTAAATCCAGTTTAAGTATGCGATTCTGTAAAAAAATCCAGTTAAGGGCGAATCCTCACTCGCCGAGTAATTCTTACCGATTGTTAAGTACACAGAGGGTCATAATTTTTTTTGTGGAATGCAAGAACAGTTTCCTAGGCACCTAGTAGGCAGTCATGTAATCAAACTGATGTCAGCAGTTATCCTTTTAACCTCAAAAGTCATTCGTTTACAAGTTCATTTATATGCAATTATTTTGAAAAGAAATAATAAAATGATATTTCGAGATAAATGTAATAAGGAATTTAATGAAAAGTTTGATGAGACGCCACTGGTCTGAGAAAAAGTTGAATCGAATCTGGTGAGGTGGCAACTATTAATAATCACATATCCTTATTTTTTATTCCTATTTATATCTGTAAGTTGCGGAATAAAAAAATATTATTATTTTTGAACAGTTACAGTTTTTTTCTAAAATTAAAAGATAAGTTATACGTGCTATGTGGGTGGGATCAAACCACCCCTCTTCAATTCTCACAAGGCTTTTTATCATGAAGCCGTATACTGAAACAACGGCTCTGTCAAGCGGAGCTCATTGTCGCAAAATATCCTAGGAGATGCAACACTACCCGCGTAAAGCTTTTGTTCTTATTTTTCAAGGCATTGAATAAATCGAGAGACCCTTGTAGCTTCATTTTGTACCGAACACGACATAATTGAAGGGGAAACATTTTTGCTTTCCAAAGTTTTTAGAAACATTAAGAAGTTTTTTGTACTTATGAATATATGTTTTTTTAATTTTGTTATTTTTTAATTTCAAATATTGTTTTTAGACATACTTTAAAGTAATTTTATAAGTGTTCTGTTTTTTAGTTAAGGTATGACACTGTACAAAAACATCAATATTTTCACCATCATCAGAGTATGACAAACTATAAAGAATTATACTATACGAATTTAACTTCATTTTACTTGCTGAACCTTATTGTAAAAGTTAATATTCAAATTTTATACTAAAACTAAAACAATGGTTTAAATTTTTGAACATACCGTCAGAGTCAAATTGAACATACGCTTCCTTTTTGAATCAAATGCATCTAGAGAAAGGAAATATTAAATCAAAATTTCGAATTTTTTTTATGTAGAAAAGATAACGAAATTATGATGCTGAAATAACCACTAAAGAAAATAGAATCCTGAAATTTGAAAAAAAGTACTTACGTATTTGTGAGAAAGGGTGCAAATTGGCGAATCAAAAGTGTTCGTACAGTAGACATATTCTACTTAATTTTGTTTTAAAATACATTTTAATAGTGCAGAAAATTAGGTTTTCTCAAAATTTAGGTTAATTTAGAAAAACTTACTTCATTTTACTAAGAATTATAGGAACACCCCTTAAAGGCATTAACAATGAAGTATGTAAGCTCATCATGGAGTTTAAAAAGTAAGCTGAATCCTTGAGAGAAAAAGAGAACATTGTAAATAAAGTCACTAGACTGTTTATAGCATCTTTCCAAGAGATTATGTGACTGGAAGTATTCAGATGTGCCACGTTCAGGGCAACCAAGGCAAATATTCAATGTGGATGCACGTACAATTCTTTGCAGAAGTTAATACTGCTCAAAATTGCAAAAGGGCATTTCCAGTGTGAAACAACTACCGACTAGTGTAAGTATTATAAGATAAACATTGAATTTTGCTGATTATAGCTGCAGAATCTCAAGTAAAGAACCACCAATCAGTAAGGCAAATCATCGTGAACGTCTATTTTCCAAAAGCAATAAAGACCACTGCAAAGAGTAATCTTTTAATCAATGATGAATCGAAAGGTTAAGGCATTGGTACAACAAAAAGGGCAAAAAAAAATGTAGGACTGCACATTCTGAACTACAGCAAATAAATATAATGCTGACAGTGGAGTATGGTGGAGGATACCAAATGGTGTAGGGGTGCACAATGGTTTCAGAGGTAAGTGAATTTGCTTTTGAAGACTCTAAATTAATAGTTTTTTTACTTAGATATACTGAAAGAGTACGTTCGTAAAAGTTTAATAATTTTTTATTTACGAAACTTTTGTGCCTTTCTGAAGGACAGCCACCGCAACCAAACAAATGAATTTGAAAAGCAATATAATTCCAGTTATTTATATTTATGACAACTTTATTTACATAGGTATACTAGCAAAAAACCTATTTTCAACTGATTTCTTTGCATAAACGAAATAAAAAAAAATATACTGGAAACATTCTAGATATCCGATTTTACTACAAATGCCATACCTCTTGCAGATTTTGTCAAACAATGATAATTTATTTCAAAACAGTTGTCTAAATTTTGTTTTACAATTTCTTTGAAACTAGCATACAGCAATATAATACACCAGTTACCAGTTATAGTATATTCAAAGTAAAATCAATTTAAGGTTCAAAAATGTATCCCTGCATCCTTTTTTATTCCTTTGGAAAATAACATGCTCAGTTCCATATTCCATACCATTTCTCTGAATAGCTCCTTTTTTTAACTCTTGAAACAAAAACTAAAATTTATTTTACCCCACATATACAATCTTGTGTTTTACTCTTCTATCATTGAGTGTCCTTTTATTCACTTGAATTCAACTTGTGAGAACATGAAATTAGATCGATCATGAATGTTCGAAGCCTTGTGTATGCTTTTAACACTACGAATTGATAAAACAAATATCACTGTTTTAAATGCACGTGGAACATTCACGTGTCCATCATTGAAGTGTAATCTTTAACTGCTATTAGATAAACTTTTGCAAAACTAGTGTGAACGGTTTCTCAGACCATTCTTTCAAAAATACGTTTCAAAGTTTACTGATATACTATATTGATGAAAAATTATTTTACTACGTGTTATTTACTTAAAAAGGACATGTATCATTATTCATTTTAAGATGTGGAAACTTTCCAGAAAATTGAATCGTGATATCTTAGACCGTATGAAGCAGTTAAATATTAAAGTAAAAACGTCAATATCCCACTTAAAGTGTTATAACTACCCTTCCATCATAAGCCAATATTAATAAAGTAATTTTTTAATTACCTTACGAAACATGTAGAATGTTTCAAATATTTGCACACCCCAAGTCTTTTAGTGGGGTGAATGCAAACTGAAGGATGACGTGTTAGTTGGAACTGGAGTTAAAAGGCTCATGTATGAGTTTGTAAGCACCATGACAATACCTCAGAAATACAAAAGCAAAACAAAATCTTCACTTACATGATGCTAATTTTTCTTTGTTCAGAAGTCTAATTATTTCGAAAGCTTGGATTTATACATTAAAGTGGAGATAATTTTAAACTAAAAAAAAAAAAAAAAAAAACTGCAAAGCTTTTTTCCTAACATACTGCAAAACGTGTTATAGGGTATGCTTGATTCCGATCATATCAAGTTTAATCAATAATGTATGCTTCAGAAACTATTTTTACAGCAAGTGCTTTCCTTTTCCAGCGGAAAAGTCAAATCCGACCACAAAAGTGTTTGGATGATTTAAATTTTTATGAAAGTTAGTCTTTACCTAATCTTATAAGAAGCTTACACAAAGCTTCCTACGTCCGTTTCGACTAGAAAAAAATTGCAAGTGCTACAGATACTTGGAATATGTCAAAGGAAATGTCTGATTGACATCATTTTCAGTACCAACATTTAACTGAATGTAAAGAGTAAGGATTTTAACAGAGGTGTTGTTTAAACACTGTTGAGTAAAAAAAAATAATTAAAATATACATTTGGAAAATTGACTTATGTAATATGCTTATTATATTTACTCTAGTGAACTTAATGGTTTATCAATATATTACGTGTTCTATTTTGCTTAAGGTAGTTTAAAATAAAATTAAATTAGGAATATCACATACTAAGCTTTACACTTTCTACATAGTAGGCATGTCATGATCTTGCTTCATTATAAAACAGTTATTAAAATGTGTTAAAAGGAAATCTGATATAATTGAAATGATTAATTTATATAATAAAAATTATTAAAAGGGGAAAGGGAATACATTATTTTAAATACATTATGTGGTATCTCATGCCAATTTACCGGTAAAAAATTTTTAAGCTATAATATTAAAAGTCAGACTCAATTTTTTAATCTATGCATTCTTAGAAAAAAAATCAACAGATTCAAAATATCTCGCTTACTAATGTATTAATGGCACAACAAAAGCTTGTTTTGTGAAAGAAATGCTTATAAAATTGAACAAGGTGGCTCCTTCGAAATAACTTTAAATACTATTTATAAACATTTATTTTTAACGAATTATAAAAATTTGACACTCATAATATTTTTTGTAATTCTTTTTTACTATAAAACAACAATAAAATACTCATATATTGAATAAGAACTTCAACCTCACACATATTTTTCTTCATTAGATGTTAGAATTAAGCTTTTTAATCAATAATTTGTAATAGTTTGTTTTTAATTTAACGTGTGAATATTAGTTGAATAACCACTTACATGAAAACAAATTTAATTACTACTTTTTTAAAAGGACATATAAGCTCATCTCTATTCAATAGAGATCCCAAAATGGTTACCATCATTACATTTTTAAATTATCATTATTTTCTAAATTCCTTCAAAGAATCTCTTAATATCCTAGAACTTTACGTAAGAACAGATAGAGAGGTTTCAAACTTTGTATAAAATGCTTAAATTTGGAAAAATCGATACTCTCGAATAAACCTGCAAACTCGTAAAAGTTTGATAAATCTCTCTAGAGAAAAGTAAACTTCAATTAAATTTTGAGTGTGTCAAATAAGCACTTCGAACTCTGAAAGTTGTTACCTATTTTATATAAGGTCATCATAAGTGTTTTTAAAAGTTTATAAAAAATTATTTTGAAGAGTACTTCAATTTCTTATTTCTTTATGGCTAAAAAAAAACCTATTTAAATCATTGATTTTCTCATGAAATGATTTTTAACAATGTTACTGAAAAGTTATCCATTTACTTTATGTGACAAAAATTATGCATTTTCTATTAAATATTTTTAATGATTCATTAGTTTCTTTTTTGATTTTTTTTAGTTATCTGTAGTTTTTATTATATTTTAACATCGTTATTCTCCTAAATAATATTATTTAAAAATCGTCTTTGTACTATTTGAGATTAGAAATTTTCAATACATAAAAACACTCCAAATACTGAAAAATACAGAAAATGCATCAATTTTTAAAGTTTTGCTTGTTCTTTCCATATTATGAAAAAAAATAGTTGGTTATGTTTCATATTGAGTAGTCTATACAGTAAGTTATCATTGAGAACTTTTATAGAGCTACCTATTTATTAATAGGTGTGTAATGTGTCTTATTAAGAGACAATTTGTACTTTTAGAGGCATTTAAAAACCTAACTTCTTAATCTAAGCAGGAAAACTACTGCAGAAAATGTGACTGATGAGTCCAGTATGAATCTGCAGATTTCATTTTTAACTAATAGGTCTAAGGGACTCATGTAATCACAATACTTCTCCAATTTTTTCAGTTTTATTATCCAATACAAATATGTTTTATTTTATATTCATGTTTCTCTATATGGTTTGCTGTCATTTTACTCTTAGTTTTGATTACAAGGTCATAAATTCCTTTTTTCCAACTGTTTTGATCTGAAAATAACAGTATTACAAAGTTACTCTGATTTGCAAGTTAGCTTTGCTCTCGGGGTTTGTAATGTATGTAAAAATTGCATCGAAACATATAATTATATAAACATTCAATCAATAAATTCTTTTCTAAAATAAGGAATATTTGCTTTGTTCCATAACTTGCTGAAATTTTATATTTTTAAATTTAAAGTTTAATTTTTTTTTACTGTATTTAAAATGCTTAAATGTTTAAACAACTACAATAGAACTCAAGACTTGTTTCAGTTTGGCTGTATTGCTATTATCACTATACATACTAGCATTATATACTGATTTGGATTTGTGGATAACTTAATGAAAAAATTTCTTTCGTTCAAGAATTATGTTATTTAGCACTGAGTTAATACATGCACGGATAAAAACATTAAAAACGCTTCCAAACATTGTAAAAACGCTTCCTTGTTGTCAATTGTTTCAATAATGAATAAACTATGTTATGTGGTGGTGGCAGTAGACCTCTAAACAAGCGAAGGTTAAAAGGAGAATGTGGGTAATTTTTAACTATGTAAAAAATTATGTTATTAGTATATGTAAGGTGAAGTCACAGTCAACGTCCATCAACGTGGGAAAATGACAAAGTTCATTGCCATTAGCTTAAGAAATGTAGAAATTCGAATATTTTTAAGGTATATTATTTTTAGTCACAAGTGTAGCCAAATGAAGAATCTCCGAATAAAAATATCGTCTTGCATACGGTTCATTCGCATGATAATCCATAAATGCATCATGATCTATTGTACGGATTAGTGGATTTTACGTGCTTTTGGAGGATGGGTTACAAAAATCAAAATTTTAAATCACAATAATTATGGATACAAATGAGCAAGCTGATTTGAATTTGAATAAACCATTTATATAATATTAGTATAATATTATACATTCTGTACAAAGCTGGGATGTAATTACTAGCTAATTGTCCTATACTATAAAAAATAGTATATGACATTTTACGAGCATTTCTTAACGAAAATCGTGCTAAAAATCTGTATGCATTGTTTCAAGAAGGTATATTTATACCATAGTCATAATTCAAATTGGAGTTTTGAAACCTAGTTGGTGGCAGGAACTTGACTTCAAATATTGCTCGAGTACACAATCTGATTCTGCAAAGAGCACCAATTAGATAACGAAAAAGGTATAGCATTTATTTGAGCCTGGTGGCGATAATTTCTAGACATGACATTCCAGCTCACTATCACAAGGAACGTCGAATCAGCTTTTCACAAAGACATCTTTTATTCAACGAAGTTTATGATTGCGTTTCAGTACTCCGTTATTCAGCCTTAAGACATTGTCAGGCGTGTAAGTCACTTTATCTTTAAAAACAAAGTAACATAAAATTGCAATATTAATGTTAGGCCAAATAAAAGGAAAATAATTAAACTGAAGTATAGACAAGACTTCCTGGAAGCTTATGAAATTTATGAATTAAGTTTATGAAGGCAATATCTACTTCAACGACTCAACTTCGGTGCTATTGATAGAAAAGCTCATCCAAAAATAAAAGTGAAACAACTTTCAATTTGTTTTTTAACTCAAATTTCATTTAAATAACTGTTTTCAACAAAAGAAAAATTATACAAACGTCATCTTGTAGAAAACTTTAAAATAAGTAAATTTAAAATTATTTGATAGTTGCGTCCTCAACTGTACTTAGTACAATGTTGGTGTTCACTTGTTTTGAATTCATAAAACTTAGTTTTCTCATGAAAGTATGAAATCTCATTCAAAATAATTTTTCTTTTAGTTAGATATATTTCGAGGTATTAATCTTAATACAGATTAATCGCTATTCGCCTGCTATCTTGAAATAGCTTTTCTCTTGAAATACATGGTATCATAGTATATGTCACTTCTTTTAGATGCTTGTCATGTTCAGAAAATACAATTATTTCTGTTGTAGAATTAGTATCCGTAGTATATTTGAAATAAAAAAAGTTGGTTATGTACACCTTGATGAAACAAAAATGCTTGAAATAGACTGAATTTTATATTTGGGCTCAGAAATCTTTATTATCGTTATTTCTGATTATCAATGCAATTAAGCGATAATGATAATATCAATTATTTTGAAATATATTGAGATGTTTAGAAAATACAAACAAAATACTAATTTATTCTTCAATAATAAATTCTCTACATGATTTTCAGTAACAAAAATATAATTTGTTTATTCTAAAATAGAATATTGTATTCTAATAATTTGAACTTCTAATTATGAAAGCAATTTTTGTAATGAGGTGTTCGATTAAAACACATTTAAAAATGCGAAGGCAGTAAACAACATGAACATATTCTAAAATTTTATACAGGAGATCGATTAGGTTCTTCAAGTGGATTTATATTTGAAAGCGTGTCTCATATAGCCAGTAAGGTACATTTATAGTGAAATGACAGTGCTAAAATCTAAAGGAACTCGCAAGTAAAGTCTAGAAGGAAAAATGTACATGATTATACGATAAAAGCACATGCAAAAGTTTCAAGGAACATGATTGTTTCAATAGCAGCTACCTTATGGACATGTGCAATATTGACGAAAACCTTTATGACAATTCCGATGGCCACCACTAAGCCTTACACCAAACTTAAACGTTGTAGGTTGGGTAATTGAAGGTAATAAGCAGCATGGTCTAATTAACATAAATATGTTAACATTGTGAAATAATAATAAAGTAATCTAAGAATTTCGTATTAATAGACACACCTTTTATTAAAAAAAATATTTACAAAATTTAAAAAAAAAAAGTGTGTTTTTTTGTTAGTTAGTAACTTTTCCGAAATTTACTGAAAAAGGTTGTAGAGATAATGCGAGACTCTTACATGCAATTTTTCATGCTTTCTTAAGATATAGATACTGATACTGGGAGTTAATTTACATTCTGTTTACACAATAAACAATTTTAAATTAATTGACTTTAATAAAAATTTGAACTCTCATACTTCATTTATGTTTACAATGTTAAGTTATCTGTCAAAAAATAATTGTCTGTTTTATTTTTGTTTAAAAATACCAAAATTTTGAATTTAACAGTTTTGGAATCAGCAGTAGTAAACATTATATAATTATACATGATGGATAACATGAAAAACGCCGCGCGTTTCAGATTGTTAAATGTAATTTCAAATGATCGATTCTAAACTAAAGTTTTGAAAATTGTCTTGAACCATTTTTATGCTAGCCACCCAGTAGTTACCGAAATTTAATTTACTTCGCATGAAGTTGGCACATATTAAATAATAAGTAAATTATGTTACTTTTTAGTTATTTTGCTGATTTTGTAATAATCCGTTGTTAAACATAACGCTGCATATCCAAACAGTTTCTGTGTACTTTTAGAATAATACCTGTATTTTATTAACATCCTGAAACACGCAAACGCTTGTTCCCTCCCCTATTTAATATTGGAACTTGAAAATACGCTTCTTAATATTGAGATTTGCCCTGAAGGTCTGGCAAACAGTTTCAACGAAAAGTTAAGTGTTTTATCATAATGAACTGAAATTTTGTATTTCGGAATAAAAAGATAAATAAAGTTCTAACCGCAATATTCTACGAAGAAATAGACATACATCGGATTTTTTTTCTCACTGTACCTATGTACTTGTATACTATACTTAATGCTCATAATATACAATTGCATGTTCGAATCGTCAAAGAATACAAATAATTGTATTATAGTTCTAAATTAAATTAACTTATTTAAAAACTTAAAAGTTTCAAGGAAAAAAAAATAGAATTTTAAATACTCACATTATTTTTTTAAATGATATTGTTGTTCACGTTATAACACACCCAGTTTTTGATAAGAAACAATCTTAAAATTTAGTATACCTCGATAGTTTGCTAATTCATCCAACATTTATGGATATGCATTGCTTATTAGTTTGTTATCAATGAATGCGTTTAAACGTACAAATAAGATAATTTCTAATTGGCGAAGAGTTTTAGGATTTAGCTTCATTAACTAGGATTTCCAACACTTTGAAATGAATTATGATTTGTTAGGCATTGATTATTTCAATTTACGTTAATAAATGTGTTATTCTTATTACAATACAGAATCTCACAAACATTCCAGAAATATCTGAACATATTGTATAATAAGACGTGAACCTTGCGAATTGTAATTGCCAATTACAGAAAATGATTTGAAGATTATATTTGCGTATTAGAAACGCGCTGTATACAGATTTGGAATTATGAATTCAAGCCAATATTGTGAATTTTTCCATCTCAACTAGGTCGTATTAAAATTATATTGAAAACAATTTTTTTCTTTTATTAACTTAATTTATTATCACGAATATAATATTGTAAATTTTGGATCATTTTTAGAAATTAACCATTGTTTTAACTTAGAAATTAAGTAAAATTGGAAAAGTGATCAAGAAGCCAAACATATAAGGATTTTAAATCTATTGCGGTGACTAATTACATTTTGCACTTAATATAAAAATGTAGGCTTTCTGTAGTGTGCAAGGTCATTGTTTCGGCAAGGGTAATTGTTGGAAGTTGGATTCAAAATTAGTTTGATCATAAGTTTAATAATGATATTACAAACAAATATTTTTGTTGAAAAAAGTTATATTTGAAAATTAATATGAAAGAATATATTAATGCAACTTTAAATAATATATTGTAATGCAATGTAGGCAAAAAAATTTGAACAATTGCGATATTTTTTTTCAGTATGTTTAATAGTAAAACTGTTTTCACACTAATGTGTTTTATTAACTAATTATAAACATATATTTGACTTTCTTCCACGAATTGGTGCATGTGATGTCAACTTGCTCAAGCGCCATTAAATACTTCATGGAATTTATAGAGATTGTAGCAGATAATCGAATTTTCCTTAAAAATATCTAGGAATCAAATTCTCTCAAAAGAACTACATTCCCAAAGAAATAAATTGATAAACATAATTGTATTAATTTTCCTAGAGTGACATATTTTTTGCTGTATGTACTAATGACGATTTCTTTCATAAATTTCGAACATTATTTTTTCTTCCATGATTAAAATACATTGAAATACCAATTAAGGAAAGGAAATTGAATACTAAACTTAAAGTAATTACACAATGGACGATAAACAAACACTGGTGAAAAAGAACAAGAAGTACTATCTAAAAGCCTGAGTGCAATTAAAGAACAGTTTTGATGATAAAATGAAAAAATAATGAATATTTAAAGCCGAAAACTCCATCAGGAACATTTTTTAAATCATTTAGTAATCTTTTCTTAAACATGCTTTATAGAATCAGCAGTTTGAAAATAATGTGGTTTGTGGTTATTTCTACATGTATAATGAAAACATGAATTATTTATGATTTATTGAAAAATATTTTCTTTTAAACTTTTTCTGAAAAGGTGGTGTATGTTTCAAGATAAATAATTGTGTTCTACTGTAATGAGATACATATAGGTATTTGTATACTTTTTCTATGGATATAGTTGATAATAATACAAACGAAACAATACAATACAAAACAACAATAATTGAAACTTTTAAGTTTTTAAATAAGTTAATTTAATTTAGAACTATAATACAATTATTTGTATCGTTTGTATTGTTGTTTTGTATTGTATTGTTTCGTTTGTATTATTATCAACTATATCCATAGAAAAAGTATACAAATACCTATATGTATCTCATTACAGTAGAACACAATTATGTATCTTGAAACATACACCACCTTTTCAGAAAAAGTTTAAAATTAACTCAACTGAGAAAAATAGTGTAATTAGAAAGTACTTTGACTCTGACATGCTAGTAATTTAAGTATTAATTAATTTTTTTTTTTTGATAATTTAAACTTGCCTTATTTGAGTTAATAACTTTAAACGTGTGTTGCACATTTTATACACAACTTCGTTCTGTATCAAACTGATAAATACATTTTGAGTGTTGTACATCTATAAAAGGTGAGTGATATAAAAAAATTTAAGTTTTTTCATCACTTTATACCCAACTGAGGTTATATTTAATAAAACTATGTTTAATTAAATTAATTAATTTTTACACTTTCTGAGTTGAAATAAAAAGTTCCTTGGATTATTTCTAATAAAATAAGCAATTAAAATAATTTTTTATAGTATTAAAATATTTATTTACCAACTAACGTTTAAAACTATGAAAATTAAAACTTCAGATCCAAAATGAGTAAAATGATCATTACATAACGTCGAAACAGTTACTGTCTCGTGAAAATTAAGTATTACTGATATACTACATTTTTAAATTTATTTCTAGTTACCTTATCATTCATAAATATTCATGCAATTACACTGCTTAACAGAAAAGCTGCATTGCTGCATTAACAAAAAGTACATTATAGAATCCAAAATAATTTTTCAGTAGTTGAACACCATTTAATTAGGATTGAAGGAATACCAATTTTTCGTATGCATTCGGTTAAATACTGCATCACTTAATTTTTATTTATTTTGTTTTACTTGTTAAATAGAATATTAAGAAATAAGTTTATTTTTAAAACTTCAAAGGCAATCAAAAATTGGAATAAACATTCGATCTCAATAATTTTAAAGGAAAAGTAAATTAATGCTATAATTTGATGCTTCTTAGCAGATTTAAAAAAAAAAATGAATCTGAATTGGTTGGAATTGAAACATTTTAATGGAGCAAATTTTTCATCAAATAAAAGTCAAGGAAATTTCCAAAACTTTGTCTATTATATTTTCTATATGTTTGATTGAGGATGCAGGTAAGTACATATTCAGATTAACATCCATTGTCGTCTATATTACAAAAAAAAAAATATCAAGACACGCATACATGCTCATATAGGTTAATTACTACATTTCCTACGAGATATGTTGGTACCAGCAGAATCGCTAATAAATTGCTTTTTTCCTAGGGAAGAATATTCAAAACAACTATTTATATGTGAGGTGTGCATCAGCGACTAAAAATCTGTGCTTATAAAGTAGAATTTATAAATTTATTATTTAAGATTATTTTTTTTTTAAAAGACAAAATAGTTTATCATAAACCATACTACATAACATAAGTTTGTAAATGTAACAGATCATTTGTTTTTATATCGAACATAAAATATACATGTTAGACTACAATGAAACTTTAATAAAAATTTAATTTTGATTAACAATATTTGTATTATTTATTTTTAAATATTTTACAAATAAATAGCTTAAAACAAAAACTTGAGTAGATTCAATTTACTCAGAAAGTAGAAAAAAAAACTCATCTGTCTGTGTGGAAAAATTTATATTATGTTTTAAAACTTTTAATAAAAAATTCTTCGCAGATACACTTAATTAAAAAATGCTAAAATTGTATTAAGATTATTGATTGATCAAACAATACTCTTCATTCTTTATTACATGAAAATATATATAATTAAGTGTTCAAATGCAGTCTTTGTGGCGCATTTTAGTATGCAGCTCATATGCTTCAATGTTTTTTAGTTTTTAGTTTTTCACTTTTTTATACAATTAGATAAAAAGCGACATAATATATGAAATATAATTAAATTAAATGTAAAATTTTAATAATTATTTTTGGGATGCTGATGAGTAAAAAAGTAAAAAATAAAATTGCATATCTTTGTTTACTATATGTTTTGTAGTTACTTATGTTTAACTAATATATGTAAGAAAAAGTCGTTTAAAAGTGATGAAAAGTAAGCTTTAAATTGTGAAGAAGGATATAAAATGAAAAAAATAAATTAAATATAGTGAGATTAAGAATACAAGTAAAGTGACAAACTAATATTAAGAAAAACAGACAGTCAAAATTCACGTATTCTTACGGCTAACATAAAGCTGTTTCTATTAAAATGTTAAAATACTTGATTTATTTTTGTCTAGTTAACAAATTATCAAAACAAACAAATAAAATAATGAAATATTATACTAACATAAACACAAATGCCATAAATATTTTTTGTGAAATATTAAATCTAATTAAAAAAAAAAAAAAATCATAACATTAATTTCCAAACAGATTTCTTTGAAACAAATTCATTTGCAAAATAAAACTAAAATTTAAATGGCTTCATTTTTTGCAAATCAATTGGACGTCACTCTCGCCATATCCTTCACATCCCGACAAATCATTTCAATGGCTTTTTGACACATTACATTTAGACCTCACCCATCCTATCCCTTACACTGCTCTGACAATGATGGAGCGATGCGTTGAAAGGAGGGTTGAACCATGAAGAGCGAAGACCCTTTAAATATAACTTTATTTTTAATATGTCGAAAACTAAACTCAGACAAGAAAAGTTTCTTTTAGACAGCGTAGCGCCGTCTCTACTCTGCGCCTGCGCTAATTTGCCAGCTGTCAGGATCTACGAATCCGATCCCCAGTCACTCCATCCGAGGTATCTGCTCCAAGAAGACGTACAACGGAAAGTATGCCAAAGAGACCGCGTGGTGTTGTCTGAAGATGTTTGTTTACAAATGATTTTGAATATTCGTGCGTAGTGTTAACAGTTTAATTAGATTATCATGGCAAAAGAAGTTTGAATAATAATAAGTTTTATTCGTTATAGAAATTTTATTGTTCATAGGTTGACTTAAGGCTGGAATATAATGAACCGCAAGATATCGACGGTAATTTTTAGTGATCGACATTTTAAGATATTTAGTTTCAAAAAACTTTATAAATTATTTTTATCAAAATTTATATAATCTGAATCACAAAAAAGCGTTTCATGAAGTAATAAATTTCCAAATCTATTTATATATCGAGATTATTTTACATTCATATTTTATAAAATATTTAACCTAGTATGCAGTTCAGCGTGATAAATATTTAAAAATTCAGCTCTGACTGAAAAACTGAAATTAATAGTAGTTTAGTCAATAATTTTTTAAATTATAAAAAGTAACTCAGTAATAAAAATGTAAAATAAATTTTTTAAATGATTTCTAAGCTCAAATTTCTTATCAATATATGAATTTAAAAAAATACAGTTCTTTCTTTCTTTTGAGTGTAAATTTAATTTTTTTGTTAATGAAGGTAAAGCAATTTTTTATTATTTTGCTAAATATTTTTAATTAAAATAAATATTTATCTTAATGCTGACGTAATAATGAGAAGTGTGTGAGATGTAAGAATAAAACTTAAAAGTAATGTAATAAATTGTACCAAATAATGAATTATATTAATACCTTAATGTATAATGAAAACCAAATACTTCCTAACAATTTACAGAAGAATAACAGATACGCAACTGTTTTCTGATATATCGGCAAATAAGTGATGCTTTCACCAATGAGTTACGCAAGGATTGTTACCGTAATACTATGGATTCTCACAGAAATTCTGATCATAGTTTCTGCAAGGAACTTTACAATGGGATACCTCACAGGATCCCAGAGACGACCTGGAAATAAAGGATATCCTAGACCTGGACTTACTATATCTGGAGCAATCAGTCTGGCAGTGGATGAAATTAACACCCTTCATCCAATAAGAGACAATCATACCTTGAGTTTCACGGTAGCCGAAACTTACGGCGAAGAATCGGAAAGCATTTATCAAACTGCTTTGTTGTGGACTCAGGATATTGCTGTTTATATAGGACCCCAAGAAACATGCGTCCATGAGGCAAAGATGGCAGCCAGCTTTGATTTGCCTATGATTTCATATGTAAGTTTTAAATACATTTTAGTTTAAAAAATATATTTTTACTAACTTTTTCAAAATTGTATATTACTATTTTTTTTCTTTTTTAGTCATATAGATGGTTGCATTTAAGCGTTATCATAATCCAGTTTAGTTAATAACCATGCACTGTTCACACTTAAAAGGATTAAAATCCTTTTTCTTGTTCTCTGATTTGCAATGACAAAAATAAGAATAATAAGAATAGTGTATAGAAACATAAAATTACTTGTGCGACTTTACTCATTTTCTCAAAAGAGCACAATTTATGTTTTTAAGTAAACTATCACAGTTTTCTAAAACATATTTTTTTTAAATTTAGATTTGTTAAATAAATCAATATTTGGTTTGTTGATATAGATGTTGTCATGAGCAATTCATTACCTTGAATTATTCTCCGACATACATTATTAAAACTGTAGATAATAGAGATAAGTGCATTAGGGAAGGCCTTTTAAGAGAAAAAGCCGTCACGCATTTTCGTTTTGAATGAGAGAAAACCCTAAAAATCTTCCCTCAAGTAACCCTATCATATACTTCGCATTATCTTAATCAGATTCCTTTGCTTACTAATTTTTAGAGTATACTTTGGAGAGCGGAACCCAATAGGCATTCAATCATGGGTCTTTCCACATTCTGAATGAATGCTCTTCATACCAGACCAGTCGATAAATTTATAATAGAATGGTGGTCAAATAGAAACAAAAATGTAAGACCCTAGAAAATATTATAAGGTCACAAAATATATTAACAAAAAAAGTATAAAATTTAGTTAAATACAAAAAATTTAATATCTCTCGTACTTAGAAATTAAATTTAAAAACATAAACATAGGTTATGAACATACTTAAAATATAGTCAAAGCATTAAATGAAAATTTAGAAATCTCATGGCACTTCATCTTGGAAATAAATATAAGGTCGAGGAGTTTTGAATAAAAATATAAAGTCAATATCCTGCAAATTTTAATTTTTTTCAATGACTTTTATGAGTCGATCAGTCATCGTTGCAGCAAGTCGAGATAACATTTCTTTATCGATATTTTTCCATGCAATCCTGATAGCATTGATGAGTTCACACTTCTCGCGATACTGTCGCATATCCTTATAATCAGATTGCACAAGTATGCTCTACATATATTCCAACTCATTTGCTTAAAACCAAGCATATGTTGAATGAGCAGTATGGTTGCTGGCATTATCCTAGTGAAATGACCAATCTCCTGATGCAACTAGTGAGTCATTTGGAAGCAAAGTATCGCTTAGCATTTCTTGATACTTTTCTGCAATCATTTTAGTATTAATTAAGCAGCAAATGCTCCCCATACCAATACTGATCCACCTCCCCTCCATATTTCCGCTTAGAAAAGTAAGGTTTTATTTCTTTAATATCATGCCAGTATTTTTTAAAGCCGTCTGGCCCATCAAAATTAATTTTTTTCTGATTAAAAAAAACTTTATATTTCCATTTATCTCCAAGCGACACGTATTTATTTGGAAATTCTAAGCGAGCTAACACATGCTTCTTTGTCAAGGGTGATGGAGGTTGTAATTTTACGAACTGTGCCCTAGGGCTGGAACTTAAAACATTGCGAACAGTTCAGTTGGTAGGCTTAAATCGTAAACTATTTCAGAAGAAGACATTTTTTTGTGTCGAACGCCCATCGAAAACGGTCGATTTTTGGCGCTTTGAAAGTACACTTGGTTTTCCTGGGCGCTTGCATTTACCATACTTTGAAGGATTTTTTTAAAAATTATTGACTTCCATTTTAGACTTACCGATAGCCCTGGAAATAGCTGCGCCACTGATTCCACTCACCTTCATTTCAAGGATTTTTCAACGTTCTACATCGGACAATTGTTTCTGCCTGGGCATCGTTGTCGATAGCGGCCAGAAAGATTAAACTAAACTTTAAATGCGTTGTTAGGATACCTTTTATATTTCGTGGTTTCTCAGATCGCAGAAAATGTGCATATCCATGAAAAAAGTCGACGATCTTGTACTTTTTTCCATCAGCAGCTAAGATTAATATTTAATATGGTAATTAGTCCGATTAATTTAAAATAGATTTTAATTCCAGTATATTAAAACTGACAAATCATTTGCATAATTAATATTTTAATTGCTTTTCAACCCGACAAATTTATTATTTAAGAATCTACATTATATTAAGAATTGTAGAATATATTAAAACCCTCGCAAATGTGCTCTCGTAAATGGAACTTTATCTGAAAAAAAAATGTTCTATGAAACTAGTTAAAATCAATGTTAAAATAAAATAATTTTTTACGATAGTACAATTTAGTATTGCAAATTGATAACGTTAATTTATAACATTCCCCTTAATCAACTAAATAGATTTACCAATTATTTTGTTCCGATTTAAATTTATTATGTAAAAACTATTTTTAGACGGTTTAATCTGCAGATTTTCGTATCATTAAAGTCTTCGTATTAACATTGATTTTGTTTGTTTGTGACACAAAATCTTAAGAGAGCTAACTAAATTACTTGTCATCATCTAATTGAGCTGAAATTTGTCAGATGGACTCTCAGGTGATGACAATATATTCAATAAATGTTGGTAGTAAACTAAAGTTAATTGATGACGAGGAATGGATATTTTCCCCGTAGTGTTTGAATACTAAGAAACATTTACCTATGCTCAAAAGCAGTTAAATAAATTCCTAAAGTAATACTTGGGAATGCATATAAGAGAATTACATTACGACCGTGTTGTTTATGGGTTTTTTAATAAATCGATTTTAAATGAAAAATTGGATATAAATGGCATACTAGCAATTAACATATGAATTATAAGTACATTTTCATTCTCAAATATGTGAGGTGAAATACAACGTTTGTAAACAAAAAATATGCTTTGAATATTTTAAAATTGGCAATGTTTAAAGTAGAATAACAATTGCATGCATTTCAAAGGGTGATACTTGAAAATTTTGAATTTATATTATGCTTATTTTGATCATCTAATCTCACTTTAATTAAATAAATGAGATGTATACGTTCACATTTATTTATTTTAACTTCTTTAAATAATTAAAAATAAATAAGATCTTGAATATTCTCACAACTATCAATTATACACTAATACTAGCTACTTTTTTAAAATGTGATAAATACATTATGTGTAAAAAAAATTGTGTAAAAACTTTAGTCTTTCATCGGAGTTTTCATTCTAAATGTCAAAACATCTCTCATCTACAACAATTTTAGTTAAATTTTTTACCAATAAATGAGTTTCCAATTTAAAGTGTAGCTTACAGAACTGAACCTTAAGAGCAGAGTAAAGTGGTTATGCTCCCGTAAGCTTATCAAAGAGGTAAATGGAAAAAAAAAATAAGAGGGTTTTAAAAAAAAATCCTTCATAATTTTAAAGCAGTATTTTAGACATTGCTAAAATAGTTTTCAATAATAAATGCATTTCGCCCGAGCACTAATTTGCTAAAATCTTTGATGGTGCATATTCTATTTACTAACACCGACAAAAAGGTCAATTTTAAAACTTCTTTTATGGATACTAAAAAAACTTTGTAATGGAAAATTCGCTAAAATCGAAAAAAAAAAAAAAAATAAGGAAAAAACAATAAAATTTAAAATATAAAAGTATTTTATTTGAGCAGATAACAACATATAATCTGTGTTTTTCTTTCACTCTTTTCATAGCATATACCCGTATTAATATGCATCTTGTAATCATGTATAGGTTTTAAAAATGCAATTGTTTCAGAAAAGTATGTTTTATTAATTAGATACTTTACTATGTTAATTTTTAGCTTGGAATAAATGTCTTTGTTATATTTTCGAAAGGTGTTTACACATGTTGTATGTAACTGTAATAATATTTAAAAAAATAACTCTAATATTTAAGGCTATTAAAAAATAAATTGTTGGTGTTTTTCTGTGGAAAGTTCGGACTTGATAATTAATTATTAACAATTTCTTTAATCAAATGTGGGTGACGCAGAATAATAAAGTAATATAAAAACAAAATACTATGTTTGAGTGAAATTTGCTGTTACTATTTTGCTTTGAAAAATAATTATTTTTTAAAAACCAATGAAAATTAAAGTTCAAATGTAAACCAATGTATGGGACATTGAACAGACTTAAGCTGTTATTGTAAATGATCGTGTTCAGTTTTTATGTTTAATATTATACTTTCTTTTTATGATGATTTTTTGATGAGCAAATTTAAACAGCGAAGTAAAAAAACTTAAAAATTAATTAAATTAGAACTAGCACCATCTCTGCATGAAATAATTAATATAAATTTAGTTATTTATTAATGTATATACCCATTCAAAGCAGTATCTGTAAATCATACTAACATGCACCATATTATTGACTTCTTATTAATTAGGGTACACTATCCAAAATCAGAAAATGAACTCTTTTATGATTACTTCATTCTATGAATGTCTACAAAAAATAGAATTAAAGTTATAAGACGTGGGCATTAGTTCATTCATATGGCCCAAACTGATTGGAATACCTTTCAATAAACCTGTTTAGGATTCCCGTTTGATTAATTTCTCCGATTTATGTTTTAAAACATAAAACTAGAGGTGCGGAACATCGCATAACTTTCAATTACACTTAATACAGACCATTACATTTATATTTGCCATGGATTAGTGTAATTTACCATTTTCATATTTTTATTAATCTATACAATAAATTACCAGTTCGGCGATATTTTTATGATAATTATTACATTATAAAAAACGCTGCCAAAATGGTGAAATTTCACGATATGTTTTTAGATGAATCTTATCTTATCTTACCTTATCATTTCTTGTAAATGAAACGGAGAATAAACAGTCATTTATGGTGGTCAGTAATTTGTGACTCTGTGTGTGCAATAAATTCCATTTTTCAACTTTTCATAACATTGTTAATCATAAAAACGATCACAATACTTTTAATGATTTAAAGTGTTTAGATTAATTTCAGAACTGTTTTGTTACTTTCCTCAAACCGAAAAAAAAATTATTATTATTTTTTCCCAAGTATATTTTCTTATCTCTGGTTGTAAGCAAGTTTTGTTATACAAATAAGTCAACTATGTGATTTAGTGCTTGATTTTTTTTTTTTTTTTTTTTTTTTTTTAAATTTAGAATTTGACTACATGTTCATGAAAAAAAGCATAATCGTTAAATAACTGAATTGTAACTAAATTACTTAGAAAATTAATATTTTTTACTGAATGCATGAAAATGGTGATCGGACCACCACACAATATTGCAAAAGGTTTGAAAATCTGTTAAAAATTCAAAATAGAAAATGTTTAATCACAAACACTTTTAATAACATATATAGAAGTGTAATGACCTTTTTTTTTAAAATATTTTTTTCTTTTAAAAAAAAAAAAGCTGAAACTACGTATATTAACAATGCAAAAATACAACATCTATATACATAACTATACTTTCATTGAAGTTTACCTGAATAAATTAATCATTATTTGTAAAATAATTAATAAAAAGGAGATACTTACCGGAAGCTCTTTTAAAGAACATTAGGAAAAATGGACCGTCTAAACATATCCCATATAGCCCACATCATCACAGGGAGGTATCTAGAAAGTTATTCGGAATGACTGAGGACTTCTCAGGGACCTCCATGGAAGGTTGTGTGCTATGCTATATAGGATATAACTTTTCATTAATTAAATTGTCTTTTTTTCTAAACACTATGAAGAAAATTATTACAATGTCCATTAATTACATTCAGTTCATGAAATAAATAATTCGTAGCTGAGTATGAGGAATTTAGTTGAACTTATAAGTTTAGTATAAAAACACTAAGCCTAAAACATTTGCACATTATGTTAAACTAACTTTTAGGCATTAAGTTCAATTTTCAATAGCAAATTTTGTATTTGTTAACATCAAAAGTTTCAATAGTTTTAAGTATTTTGGTGTTTTTTACTCAGTCTTTCATATTTGCTATTCTTAGGTCGCAACATCAGTTTATGAATTTTTTAATAATAGTATATAAAAATACTTAAATAATGCTTTTAGTGTTAACAATTTTATTAATTTTTCACTTTTATATCATTGTATACACTTTTAGTTTATAATATCAATAAAGACAATAAGTATTTTTAAAAACTTGTTTAATAATAGTCTGTCACCCTTGCCGCTACAGAAATAGTAAGAAAATAAATTTTCTGATTTTATATATTGTAAATTTCGGCAATTTATGAAAGTTGTTTCTGAAGCACATTTATTTACTCTTTCTATCCGTATAATAAGTTGGATGATCAAACGTGACCTTCGTTCAAGTAAAAAACTGAAGGGGCTTAAAAAAAAAAAATATCAAATATATGAAGCCTCTAAAATTATGGTATTTTTTTTTCATTTCGCTTGTTCCTTTCTATAGATTTTTTGCAAAATTTTGCTTCTGAAAAAATAAATTTTTAAGGTACACTGGAAAAAGTACCAGCATTGGAGGTATTTCTAGCCTTATCAAATCCTCGTACAGCTCCATAACGAAAAAAAAAAATATCTAGCTTAGGTGTGAGACAAGATGCTTCATATAATTGTAAACACACCCGGGGAGTTAAAATTTGAAAAATTAGAAAACATGTTTTTCCTCCCCTTTTTAGACAGCTCTTTCGTGATTATGCCCCACTGTGCGTCTACGTTTCAGATATACAGTAGGGTGAAGCGAAAAATTAAGAAGTTGGGAAAATAATTCGGCAGGGGGTGTAAAACATATAATTTAAGTTTGTTAATAGACATGCTAAATCATCTCAAATTTAAATAACATCTTCCGGTGCCCCAAAAAACCTGTAAACTGTCCAAAAGTCAAAAGTTATACATGTCTTACCTCTAAATAAACAGACCGTATAGTGTAAAAAAAAAAAAAAAAAAAAAAAAAAAAAGGTTACAATATGGGCACGTTATGAATTTCTTAACCATAATTTTAATTCAGTGTATGTATATAAAGTGACACATGGAGGTTAAGTTATTAAACATTTAATTTTTCCAAAAACGTAAGTTTTCATTCTAAACCATTCAACAGGAAATACTATCACCCCTGTTTCTCTAAGTTAGACATTCCCATCATTTGACCTTGAACACTGGATGTAAAATATTTGCTACATTCAAGAAGCGATTGAAATAGTACCCAAGTAGTGAAAAAAAGAAGAACATTTTACAATTCTTCAGGAACCAGGCTCGCAATATATCGGCCATGTTACTGTGAAAACTGGAGAAGCAAAAACTGAAAGAGTCCATAGTACAATTTATGGAAGTTGAATAGATCTGAATGAACTAACAAGGAGACCTTACGGTCTCGGAAATTCAGATCGGGATGAAATTTGGCAGATTGATAGTATACCTTAAGGGTATCCACACTGTAAAGTAATAAAGCGCACTAGCCAGAAGATTACGAGAAAATAGGCTTTAAAGTGTTACGCATAGCTTACATACTAGTAGAGAATTTTGATTTGCAACTCCCCGGTGGCTAAGTGGTCAGCGTGATGGGTTCCCGTACGGGCGATCCGGGTTCAATACCTCGTGAGGTAGGTTTTTTTTTTTTATTTATTTTTTTTTTTTTTTCCAATTTATAAAGTGACTGTTACAGCTAATTGAAATTTGAATTAAAGGTAATATTTTATTTTTAAATACGTAATGTATTTTTAATGAAGGTACATTAAAACTCTATTTACTATTTTCACAAACAAGTGATTATTAATTTTGAGATATTATAAGATCTAGAGAAGTAAATGATTTTCCCAAAAAACATGAAGAACCAGTTTCTATATGGAAGAGTAAGAATGTTGTCCTATTGTACTCAAGCAGGTTGTCAGAAATTTTCAAAAACCTTACGGCACTTTGCGACGTCTATTTTTATAGACAGGTAAAGAATCTACTAAAGCGTATGCAAAATTGCGCGTATCTGGTTGAAAATAATAGAGAAATAAATACCCGTGAAGACTGCATAAAAATACAATCAATAGTCCATCATCAATTTTTAATAAAATGATCCGGAATGCCTGGTATGCTTCCAAGTTTTCTGACGAAAGATGTACTTTCATGAATGTTAATGAAGTATGTTTTCCAACGAATCTTTTACAAAAAGGTTGTTCCTGTAAACAATCTTCCTTTATAAATTGCGCAAGATGTCAAAACAGTTTTTGTTTTCCATGTTTTTATGATAAGTGTCATTCTGGTGTATGTATATAAATAAATAATTGACAAATAAAAACTATATGTCAAAATCCATAGATAAATTAAGTCCTACCCTAATTTTGTTGCCGTGGTAATTATAATTTTAATTTATATCTATTTAATTTATCTCTATTTTCTCTATTAAAAATACAATACGTATTTAAAAATAAAGTATTATCTGTAATTCAAATTTTAATTAGCTGTAACAGTCACTTTATAAATTGAAAAAAAAAAAAAAAACTACCTCACGAGGTATCGAACCCGGATCGCCCGTACGGTAACGCATCACGCTGACCACTTAGCCACCGGGGAGTTGCAAATCAAAAATCTCTACTAGTATGTAAGCTATGCGTAACACTTTAAAGCCTATTTTCTCGGAATCTTCTGGCTAGTGCGCTTTATTACTTTACTGTGTGGATACCCTTAAGGTATACTATCAATCTGCCAAATTTCATCCCGATCTGAATTTCCGAGACCGTAAGGTCTCCTTGTAAGTGTAATTGAATATGATGGGTTCCATCACAAAGGAGGAGTAATTCGTTTGCTGTAGGTAGAGCTTGGGAGAGAATTACAATGGTGCATTTGCTTGCTCCATACTAATAAAATGCCCTTACGACACCTCTTTTGTGCATTAGATAGTGCCACAGTTGGTCCCAAAGCATTTTCCGGGTCAATTTGCAAAGCCATTAAAACCTGAGAGAATCTCACTATAGAGAAATTTTTCTCAATAAGTTTAGAGAATAGGCCTAATATAGATAGTTTGATTCTCAGCAATGACCATAAATATTTAAATGATATTTGTTTAGCTGTATCACTTGGTGCATGTTCTTCAGATCTATCATTGAATAAACCTGGTCTTGTTGCACACTCAAGATGGCTAACAACTGTAAATCGTATTTTCAGATTGCATGCAGGTACAGAAACTCCATCAGAAAACGTGTTATAGCTTTCCACGTATATTATGAAAGTATATGCACCTTTATGGTTTCATGTAAACAGAAATAGCTCCCTTACTGAAGGAGAACCTCATATATGGAGACTTATATCATTTTCTCTATATATGGCACCGGATATCCGAGCTATAGTTGTTGATGTTATTCAGTAAAATAGTTTTTTTTTTTTTTTTTTTTGTCATCCCGAAATTTAATTGCTAGAAGTCAAAATAAAGAAATATAAACATTCGAATTTTTAAAATGTCAAAACATTAACTTCAAATCAGAGGATTACACAGAACTTATTAATTAGCAAACAGTTAGTCCCTATGATCCTCCTATAATGAGTAATATCCCAACAGATGATATTGAGAGTGCAGTGAATAGCTGGAAAGCAGTGGATTGTGTGACATATCCTTGTTCAGTGGTAGAAGTGGGAAAGAAAAAGGTGGGGAGACGGCCAAAAGTTGGTGACAAGTGCACTCCCTCAACGATAAATTTTATAATTTCATTTCTAATAACAATACATTTATAACAATTTAATAAATAACAATTAACTAGTAGAAAGGAAACAATTTTCCACACGAAAAAAGGTCCAAAATGTATTGTTATTTTAATGAATATTCTGCGACTTAGTTTTTTTTACTAGGAAGTAAGAGATGAAGTGAAGTAATAATTCAACATTATATACATAACTGTTTATTTAGATTTAAATATTGCCTCTAAATAAGCATACTTTCATAAAATTAAATTAATAAGGAATTCTATTTTTTTTTTTTTTTTTTTAATTGTCTTTATATTTTTTTCTAGTTCTTCCAAAGTTAAAATAGACCTAGTGAAAATACTATCTTAATTAATTTTAGTACTATCTATATCTTTATACAAAGTAGTATAATACATTTTTATAACACTATGACATAAATAATTTTGTTTTCAGTGACTTAAAACTTTTTCTCAGTGTCATTACATTTCGCATTTCCCTACATGCTTGGTATATTTTTTGAGAAGAAAATCTATGCTTAATTAATTTTAGTACTATCTAATATCCCATGCCCAGTATTGCTTATTGTTCAAAGTAATTTATAAACAAAATTAGTGATAAAAACTGAAAAATATAGTCGGGAATAAATAAAAATTTTTTTGCAATTTTGAATTACATGACTCGAAAGACAGTGATAAGATGAATTTGTTTCAACAATTTTAGCATTGATAGTAAAGGTCGGAAATATCGATCAAAATAAATATCGATACTATATCGTTGCATAGAAAAAAATATCGATAAAATTTCGATACATGATTTTTTTTATTTGATTTCCAATTTTGCCAGAAACAAAGTTTTTCGGGGCAAATTTCTACTTTTCATGATTGCTTTTTTATAAGGTGACTACTTTTTCAACTGAAATGGATATAATACAAAATATATATATATATATATATATATATATATATATATATATATATATATATATATATATATATATATATATATATATATATATATATTTTTACTTAATTGGTGCAGTGATTTAAGAAAAAAATTAGATAATTTTCAATAGCTTTTAAGTGTATGGAAAATATTGAATATTGTTGACATTTTAACTGTCTCTCAGCCAAGTTCAAACTTTAGTATTGAAGTTTTTGAAAAGGGAAAAAAGAAAATTGAAAAAACACATGGAACTACAAAATGATCATCAAAAAACTAAAATGTTTGAAAATATCGATATATCGGTGACTTCTATCGATACTTTTAATATCGATATTTTTTAGAAATATCGATAAAAATATCGTCGTATCGATGTATCGCTGACCTCTAATTGTTAGTATATACAAGTATTGTATCGTGCATTCAAAAATTGAAAGTAAAAAAAATGCAAAATTATATTTTACCTTCTTAAAGGAAATGTTTGCATTTTTCAGCTCTCTCGTTTGGCTTCATGTATAATTTTTCCTGCACATTTATGAGTTTTACTGATTTTGTGTTTAAAAATCTGCTTTCTTAAGGATTCTCGTAAGTCAAATTCCTTGTTTCCATGTTGCAAAATGTTACACCCTACCCATTCGTTAGAAAGTTTCAAACCTTGTTTTTTTCTGGTTCCAAGCTTTTTAGCAGCCTTTTGTATGTGTTGCATCCAAGTTTTTGTTCTTCACAAGTAAGCCATGGATACTCATTGTATTTCTGAAGGTGCGTATCATTTTGTGTCCAATACTTTGGATAATCATTACTGCAGTGCGTTTTTGCTTACTGTTGCTGCCACGTGCTAGATTCCCTCTCCACGTGGTCTCTTCAACTTGATGCACTTGCACATTTTCATCCTCAACGCTCTGTAGTGTATCGGAGTCATTTTTCTTACAGTTTTGAAGCCAAATATATCAATCTCATCTTGTTTTGTACTAGATGGATTACGAATACAAATGCCGTTTATAATTAGAAGTAAGAGTTAATGGTTAAGTTGGAGGAATATACGGGTTTCTACTAATAATCAACAAAACGCAAAACATTTTAAAGTAAATGGTCGAGGACAAAACAGGAAATGATAGTGCAATAAATATGTCTTTTTCTATCCACTCCTCAATAATCCCAGACAACGGGCGCCGAAACTCGTCGCGCATTTCCAAGAAAAATTTACTGAATCTGCTTTAAACAAAACAAAAATGAAAGTATAAAAAATAACAAACAGCCAAAAAAAGCAGAAGTAATGAACATTTTAAATTCTACTTCCCTTCCCTCCCCTTTTAGTTTTTAGACGGATTGAATGTTTTTTTAAATTGGGGGAATAGATTTCGGTAGTTTTAGAAGTCGGGGGGGGGGGGGTGGATATTTGTGGTTTTAGAAGTGGGGGGATGGATTTCAGTGTTTTCAGAAGTGGGGAGACGCAGGGGTATTTTCTGGACAAATGGGGGGACGTGTCACCCCGCGTCTACCCACACTTCTAGCACTGTCCTTGTTACACTCAAGTAGTTGAACTTGGCGTCCGACTTGTCTCTGAAGCATCAGAAAGTTAATGCGGAGAAATCAAGTGTCATGGTTTCATATTAAATACGCTACAACCAAAATCCTTAGTAAAAAGTCTCAACACTAGGTCAGAATATAAGATTTCAAATGAACTTTAATTTCAATTAACTAGTAATGAATATTTCATTCATGATGATTGTAACAAGCTAAAGTTGAACCCAAGTAAATGATTAATCACTTTATAAAGATGTTGGAAATGTAAATATTTTTCACAGAGAGATTATTAAGAAATTAATAAAATCAAGTAAGTTCACTTTTATAAAAAACTTAGATCATAATATTATATTCTTCGAACTTGGAATACTTTTTTTTTAATTGATTTTTGACTCGATTTCAGAACTCTTGGGTACATCAAAATATGAAGCACTTTTAAAATACATTTTTCTATATGTAAGTACATCTAAATTATATTATTCAATAACTCTGCCGATTCTGTAATTTTTTTTTTTTTTTTTTTTTTTTTTTTTTTAACGAAATGTTTCCTGTAGGGTACTTTTTGCTAAAGAATCACCTTTCATAAAATTTTCAGTGGGCTAGGGGCATCGGAAGATATTAACGGATTTTGATAAAATTTTTACATATTATAATGAACCCAATGGAATTTCGAAAAAAAAAAAAAAAGGTTTTTCCGCTCCGTTTTTTCACTTAAGTATTTGAGAGCACATCCTACCTAGTAAAAGTGGTTAAGTAATTATTTTTGTTAGGTGACTACAGGGAATTAGAATCCAGGTTCCGTTGCCCCCGTATTAAATTTATATTTACGTTATGTACAATGATTTTTTTCTTTCTTGTATATGCAAATGCTTTTTACTTCCTTTATACTTTTGTTTGCATTTGGAAGCCTGTACGACATTTTGCAAGTCAATTGCAAAGGCATTCACCAATAGTTTATACTGTAATATCGGTTGTTGAGTGAGTGCACTTCTACTTATGCTTGTTTTTTTGTAAATAACACATTCGTATAGAATGAGAACACTTTTTATTCTTTCTAAATAAATTAGTACCTTCATGCACTGTACCCAAAAATGTAATTACAACATATTCTTTGAAATAACATTTACTGCACCGACATAATGTTTATTACTTTATGGCTACTGAAATAAGCGCAAAACTTCTTTCTGTTATCTTATTACTTCTTTAAATTGGACAGAAGAAACTTGGAAGTATTAAAAATGGAGGGAACCACTTGGAAATATTTTATTAATATAGAGTATAAATTACTTTGAGACGACCTACTGCCAAATGTGACTTAAGAAAGGAATTACTTTGGAAGTAGTATTATGCTATTTGTCATGGAGTCATGATGGAAAATCATAAAGATTTCGGTGCTGGTTATTGCTTTCCCTCTCCATTTTCTAAAAGTGGTTTCTTACTCACACAGTTTCTATAATATTAACGGTGGTATTTTGCGCACATACAATTACAGTCGTATATAGAAAAATGTATTGACTTTTGTTTATTATTATTATTATTATTTTTTACATATATGTCTTGCATTATATTGGTATGATAATACACTCATGTCGAAAATTATCTTTATATACCCAAAAATAATGATATTTAATAAAATACTCAATCAATGTGATCAATTTTTGCAGTGAATGTGTGAAAAATAAGCTTCATTAGCATTGTCCAGTCAAAAGTAATCAGATGGCAATTTTACGGCAGTTTTATATGCAAATCTGGACTTACGTCATCCGACGTAGAATCAAGCGATTTGTGCAAAGTGAATATATGAGTGAATTTCTGCAACAAAGAGTTTAATGTACACATACAATACAGTGTGTAAGGACTTAAATCGTTTTGTTACGGGTTCGAATTATAATGTGAAGGAACCTGTGAAGTGGCAACTCATTGGCCGTCTAGAAGCATGGCAGCCAATCACGGAAGCTGTCAGATGTCAGAATATTTTAAGACAGGTGGTATCTATGTTTTAGAAACACTTTTTTAAAACGATGGAACTATTGTAAGAAGGTCTGGACAAGGTTGTACACGATTGACAACTGCTTCTGGTCCCATATTCTCTTTACTGATGAGTCCAGGTTTAGTTTTAAAGGTGATTCTAAACATGTTTACATCTGGAAAGAGTCAGGAACAAGAAATTACCTCTGAACGTTATGATCTTGACGGTAGTGGAGGTATAACGATCGATGGCCGTACGCCCCTACACGTTTTCAACAGTGGATCTGTGACTGGTCAGAGATATCGGGATGAGGTCTTAGAGTCTTATGTAAGACTTTTATGAGGTACATATGGATCTGACTTTTTATTTATGGACGATAATGCTCGTTCACATAGAGTAATCCTTGTTAACGAATTCTTTAAATGTGAAGATATTGAGTGAATACCATGGCCAGCAAAATATCCTGGTCTTAACCGAAAAGGAAACTTATGGGACTACCTTGGAAGAGCAATTACACGTAGACATTCTCCTCCTACAGATATAAATGGCCTGAATATGCATTGCTGGAAGTGTGGAGCTAAATTCCCAAACTGTGGTTAACAACGTCATTGCCAGCATGAAAACACGTTGTGAGATGTGTGTATAAGTCAAGAGAGATCACATTCCATATTAAATTTGAAAGGCTTATTTTTTTTTCTGAACTCTATCTTTCACATTTTATTACCATTTTTACTGTTTCATGCTACAATTTTATATCATATGCTGTTCTCTTGAATTTGTTCCTTTGTATTTATGTATCATAATGTTATGTATCATTCCAGAAAAATTCACGAAGTTATTGTTCACAGCTTCTGAGACATTCGAGAATTTATGTATGTAGATAATTTTGGACATGGATGTATTTCAGTTAGCTCAAAAATCATTCTTGTTATTTAAATTTGGCACGGCTTTTCGAAACTTTATCTGGATTTTATCAAAACTTGTCTATTATACGTTTTAAACGATGTAACTTCAACTTTCGTCACAGTCTTGACTGTCGTATGAACTGCGTATGTGCGAAAGAGCAAATGTTTTTCAAAACAGTTATCCCTCTTTTTTTTTAAGAGTGCAATTCTTCGTCAGGTATTGATGTCAATATTTTTTGCCAAATTATATTATTTTTTCTGTCCACAAGATCTAAGTAAAATAGGGTGTGAAATTTCCATTAAAAAGTTGAAACTGTTGTAGTATATTTTTTTAATGGAGGAAGTTTTAAATTGTTAAATACCGTATTTTGCCCTATCTAATTAAATTTTCAGTTCTAAGAGGAAATATCAAGTAGTAGCTATAAGTTTGAATAGGTGCCGTGTTTTATCTTTATTGTAAGGTAATGATACAGTTTTCTTGGGGATTTGTATTCTGAATGATTTGGAAATGTGTCTGAAAATCTCCTGTTAGTATACACAAAACAAGAGGATTTCTAGTATGTTAGGTTGAAATTGAGCAAGGTCATTTTTATCTACATATATTTAGATTTTTTTCCGATTGTCTCTGAAAATATACAGATTCCAATATGCTGTAATCAAAATTCAAAATGTAGAAACAATGATCGGATTGTTAATTGTGTCATCTAGTTGCAAAACTGGATACCTCCTTAAATCCTGGAAAAGTGTTTTTTCCTTTGGAAAACGTTGTTCAACGTATACTTTTCAACCAACAGGAAACAAGAAACCACGGTAAATCTAGTCGAATCCGTATTTAATATGCGTTTGAAAATCACGATGTGCTGCAAAACCGGCCAAATCCTCCAGTGGTTAAGTTTCAAAACCAGTCATCTCCAAATTAGGGATGTACATTGAAAGATAAACAGCTATGCGACATGGAATATTATAGTTATCATCGATGGTTAAAAAACATTGGTCCGGATGCTGAAATGTCTTTAATCTTTGCACAAAACCACTACAAAGATCTACCAAATACCATAGACAACTACAATGGTTATATTCGATTTATATACTGGGCATAAAAATAAATAGTTTTTATTTAAATAAAGTGTTTATGATGTTATCAAGAGTATGTATGCTAGTGGTATTTATAATTTAATGAAAGAAAAACACTCACATATATATTTTTTTGTACAAAAAAGTCAAAAAATTAATTTCAAAAGCAATAAATTATTGTTTCGCCAAACCATCAACCATTCGCCATTGATGGCCAATACTATCGAAAAGGACAACATTGAAGATAAAACGTCAAACATCTATCGCAAAAATCAATGTTTCGATACTATAACGCCATCGATGGCGCTTCTGATCCAGCTCACAATCAGACTTGTTGATTAGCGTTGTCGTGTTCTCTCCAGTGAGAGTGCACGCTAAGGAGAATTGTGCTTAATGTGTTTTTCGACTTTGTAGAGGTTTGTGGAAGAAGTGTCTCTTAATCAATCAATAAAGAAGAAAAGTGACCCTACGTCGTGGAAAAGAACAATTCTAAAGTTCATAATTATGTACCAGGTAATTTGTTTACATGTACATTGTTGGAGGAATTGTTGTACCAGAAAGTTTATTACAGTAGGCAGCTGTAGGTATATGATTTCACTATTATACAGGGTTCATCCAAAGATTCATTGACGAAGAATAACATTTTCATTTACACTTGGGGAGAACATGAATACCCAAAGAGTTCAAATGAAATTCCTTCAGCGTTACTTCGCAGGCTACAGAATACTGGTTTTACTCTGATTACTGTTCTCAGATGAGTGGTTGATGGATGTGGAGGTCAAACCAGAAATACAAAATGGATGTTTTTGCTTCAATGTTGAATCAACATGTCTCTAAGTATCTGGAGAAGCTAGAAGTAATTTTTCCATTTCCTGAGCATTCTTTTATCCCACCAGATCGTGTTTTTGCACAAATTGAAAAGAAGTTAAAGAAAATCGAATCCCTGTAGAGCAAGAAGAAATTCTATCTGAAAGTGGAACAGTTTTCAAGCCGGGAAGATATTACACCAACCATGATTGGAATAAGACCAGCAATGCATTCCTAAAACCACCAGCACAGTGGCATTTCAAATTCTCTCCGACTTAAAGAATTTTATAACGAAAGATAAGGATAAAGTGTTGGTGCAATGGGAGATCTTTTACAAATCTGAGATTGGAGTCAGAAAGCCAATTGTGAAGAGTAAGAGAAGTATTATGAACTGCAAGCTTAATGCAGTGGATATGGGTGCATTGGTGGAGCCACTAAAACTTCGAGATGTCCAAACTTACAGACAAATAACAGTAACTCCTAATTAGGTTTCGAACCTAATTAGGATACTGACGAGAGGTTAACTTTTTACAAAAATATTTTGGTATCAGCTGCTAAAAAAAAAAAAAAAAAAAAAAGTAGAGATTATGGAGAAGAAGACTTGGATAAAGAAGATGAATGGATGAACCATCACGACGAAATGTGTGAAATTGTGGAAGAAGATGTCGCCACGACAGTCTGACATTTGACTAAGATTTTTATTTTAAGTTTTTTAAGACTAATTTTTTTAAATTATTCAATCATTTTTAAGTCCCATCATTCAATTTTATGAGTTTGGTGATCTAGAAGTCAGTTTTAAAGTGTGATGTGATTTTAAAAGTAATTTATTAGAGATTATGGAGACTAAGACATGAATAAAGAAGATGAATGGATGAACCATCATGACGAAATATGTGAAACTGTGAAAGAAGATGTATGTCTGAACATCTGACAACAGACTGAAATTTGAATAGAATTTTTGTTTTAAGTTTTTTGAGATTATTATTTTTAAATTATTCAATAATTTTTAAGTCCCATCATTCAATTTTATGAGTTTGGTGATCTACAAGTCAGTTTTAAAGTGTGCTGTGATTTTAAAAATCATTTGCGGTTAATCACTTTCCTGAAGTCTTAGGTTCAATTCAAATATAGGTCACTTAAATTCAGATGTTATTTTTGTTGTAATAAAATTTAATGGAACGAAATATTTTTGTATATTTTGCAATCCTAAAACCTAGTACTTATATTAAATTTAGCAAAATTTAAGTTCTGGTTTGTAGCAAGAACAGCTTACTCCAAAGTAAGTTGCACAAGTGGCCAAATACAAAATTAAAAATAAATAAATAATAATAATAATCCCTTCCCTGCACGTGCCACTTTATATTGTGTTTTAAAACAAACTGCTTTAACGCCAATAAAACCAAAAAGTTTAAGTACCTATAACATTTTGGCTAAGTGTGGCAAAAATTCAGCTTCCCCGATTTTTTTTTTTTTTTTTGAGATGATCGGTTTTGCTACCAGACGATACAATTCGTTTACATCCACTGCTGTAGTGTATGTTACCAATTTTCTAGCAGGCATTTTATAACCTTTATATTGACAACCTTTACTTTTATTCCACCCCACCCAATTACCACTAGAGCTTACATATATATTTTTGATTCAAAGAAGTCAGTTATTTTATGTTCTATGCATTTAGATGTGTCAAAAGTTGAAGTAGTATAACACAATAACTTCAACTCTGGTTTCAGCATCAATAAAATGCACTCTGCAAGAATGCTCTAACTATATACTTTTTATTCCTCTTTTCTGATATAACTAAAGTTTCATCTCCCTGTCTGTTGAAGAATGAAGTAGGTATATAATTTGTATAGTTCCGCGATCAATTTCTGTGTTACTTTTAAAAAAAAAGCCTATTTTATAAACAATTTCCCAAGTGGGAGCTGGAAGAATTTCGTAAACAGTAAATACTCCTACCCTAGTCGTTACTCCATATCAATCATGTGTTCTTGATAGAAACACGTTGTGGTTTGTAGGCTTATCAATATGATGAGCTGATATTTAGGCTTTAGACTGCACTGTGTGTTCCTCGACTCAATAACAATGCAGGAGTGAGAGGTTTAAAATCTGTTGTATCCTCAGAAAGGTAATTGAAGGGACAAGCTTTCATTACTGATACACAATTGCGCAATTGCACAGAACTGTTTGAAGCTCATCTTAGGTTAATACAGCCTTTCCTAAGGTTCATTTAAGAATCTCTTTCAGCGTTTTAACAAGGCTCTCTCCCACACTCAACACCAATTTGGAGGGTTTAACCTCTAAGTAATTCTGGATAATTCCTCATCGTTTGCTATTGTGTCCCAGATAATCTATTTAAAGGGATTATCCGCACGCTTAAAATTAGTGCTATTGTCTGAATACATAATTTGTAGATGTCTTTCCTTAGACACAAAACGTCAAAAATCAATTAGAAATTAATAAATTCTAACATAGAGAAGTAACCAATTCGAGGTGCGCTATAAACTGCGCAAGTAAATAAAACTACCCGCAATTTTTCTCCCAATTACTTAAAAAACTGGGGAATCTATTACATGATCAACAGAATATAAACAAGCTGGATCAATGCCAAGTATCTTAGTACTCTAATGTTTATATTTCTAATCTTCCAGAACTAAGTTTATATCCAGAACTATTCACGCAAAGAATATGACAACATACAAGACCTTACATTTCAATTAATGTTATGGAAATTTCTATTAAACATTTTGAGAAAGGACTTTTTAAGAAAGAGTTATCTGAGAAAGAAATTAAAGTTATTCGATTCTCTGAGTGATGCGTGTTCTCACTTTGATTATTTTTTTCATTATCTGTTAGTATGTTACAAAAAGGTATCTTAGGGGTTAGAAAGAATTGAAACTGAGCTTGATTTATTAAAAGCTTTTCAGCTATTTCTATTTCTTTTAAGGATTATTTACGAACAACCATCAATAGAATACTAGACTGACCTTTGGAAAACTTCTCATACCAAAAAGGGATATTTATTTCTAAATTTAAATTTCGTAATCTAACTTTTAATATTTCTGAGTTTACCTCACTCATCTTGCAAAAAATATAATTATTTTTTCCTTTTGTCTGGTCTTATGCAACCAAAGTGGTCCTGTACACCTTTGAGATTCAACCAATTGTTGAAGACTTCAAGCTCTAGATAAAAGATCCAAGGGATTATTTTCCCTGGCACCTGCCGCCACAGATCAAAGGGATGTAAGCTTATGTATCTTCATTACAATGTTTGATACGAACACCGAACATTCCACATCTCTTACCCTCCAAAGAGTTGTCATTGAATTCCTCAAATCAAGATTTTCATATCTTGCCAATCGAATGCTAATCTGATAGAGAGGACCAATCTAGATCCTATACAGGAGACCACGAGTTCTAATTAATAAATATACGTATCCTTTTCAAATAAATTATGCAGTGATACTATTAGTAAATATATTCTAGTTTTAACACAAAAAACTAATACAGAGTGTCAGATTGCATATTCAGTTTCATATGAATTAAAAAACGCAAATAATCTCGGTACTTCTTAGTATATGCTTAACTGAAGAAACGCTTTTTCGATATCAGCTGACAATCGGATGCATCCTAAACCGATCAATTATGTGTAAAATGAGCTCAATGAAATTTTATCCTCTAATTAAACAACCATTTAGAAAAAGTTTCTAAAGCATAATTTCAGTTAATTGGCTAGAATTTTTAATGACCGGTTGATGAGGCAAATATTGACTTCTCATTCTAGGGAACTCTTTCAATTCTTTACATCTATTTTCCCTCTATAGAAACATTAAAATAATATTTAAATAATTTCACCTTGATGCCCGTTTAAACATATGCTTATATTTCACCAAAGCCAAGTTCTTAATTCGAAAAAGTTCACTTACTCATATTAATGACAAAGAAACTCGTATCTTCCATTGGGAAGAGTGGTTAAATTATCCTGAAGTTGTTCAAGTGTATCAGAAAAAGTTTTTTTCCTTGCATTTTCCAAGGATCAATTCTTTTACTTACATCAATATTCCACACAGGACTTAGATTCTCATTCACAGCATGTATACTTATTATATTAGAAATAGTACAAGGTAAATAAAACAATAAAACTTCAATAAAACACATTGCCAGACCCACACTCTTTACAAATCAAAGTGTTGCCAAGTACACAATATAGTTAATCCTGACTTTAAATTTATTTTATCTTCAGTCATTATTTGACCGGTAATATCTGCTATACTAAGTGACTTGATATTAGGTTCTCTAAGCTGCGAATCTAGAAGAAATAAATTGTTTCCATTAATTCATTAAAATTCACAACATACCTTCAGCTTTGGGCTCAAAACCACAAATTTTATCTTGAAATAAAATGTCTACAATAATATAATAAATATTATTTAAATTAAAATCTAAACATCATAGATCTAATGCAATTTAGGTTCATATTTATTTTTGCTAAATAAACTATGAATTACTTTCAATTTTTCTTAATTTAAGTAAATTAATAACCCTTTTGCTTAAGTATGAAAGTTAGATATCCTGAATTAATTATGACCCTTATACACAAATCATTTTCAACACTCTTAATTTTGATAAATAATGACAAGAGCTAGTTGACTCTATTTCAGCATGATTTTCATCAATAACTGTATCACGGTCAGGGAACATTAATATAAAATTATGTATATTACACAGAAAACCCTTGTTCTTAAATCGGCATCATGAATTATCATGTCCCTTCTGTAAAAAATAATCATACACCACGTTTGGAAACAATTTTCTTTCTTTCATAAAGAGTCATTGTTTTGGATAGAATATAATTCTCGCTAGGATGCTCTTTCTGGGAAAATACAACTAATTATCTTATCTGAAACAAATTGGTAGTTGTTGCATTTACCAGCATTACAACACAAGGAATGTCTGGAACATTTTCTTTGAAAGGATCTTGAGGTTTTTTAAGAGTGTTAATTTCGAAAGATGTCTTTGCAAAACCAACCATTTATTCTCATGTGACTTTTTTCTTCAAGAAGCACATCAATTCCTGTAGAGTTTTTTTTTTAATTTTTTTTTTTTTTTTAGTATTGATATACTTATCTCCCTCACTGTCTAAGTATCCGCTGAAAAGCAGCTCTCTTTCAGTGGCATCAAGAAATCCCTTACTTTACGGATGTCCGCCTTGATGATTCTAGTGTTCATAATTTTCTTTCAAGGATGTCGTAAATGAGCTCTGCTTTGTTTCGAAACATTGAAACAGAACTCAGTAGCACCATCGTCAACAGTCCCAAATATAAAGTTGCACTAGTAAAGCTTCCAGCATTCGGCTACTTGCAGCTGTTTCGGGGAAGCTTTCTTCCAAATGAACCTCTCGAGAATCAGGCACAGCTGACAGTAGTAAATATTAAAATGTATCCTTGTCCGGGAAATTCTTATCCAAATGAATCTTTTCAAACATGGATCAAAATGTGTACATCGTGACCATTGAAACATTTCAGTTCAATCTTAGGTTACTTTTTTTTGTAAACGGCCATATTTTGCCTTATGGTGGAAGAATTACATATTTTAAAATCAAGTTCTACAATTAATGCTGAATATTTATCTCGATAGATATCAGTATCTTCGAGATCATCCATGAAGACCTTCGTAGAATCTTCTTCTTTCAAAATTTGACCAGATACTGATTCTCATTAAAAATGAAACATAAATAATGTGCAAGAATACAAAAAGATAGTCAGAGTGTCGCGCAATAGATGCCTCATAGCCACTGTGTTACACCAATAAACACATACCAACAGATGCATTGAGGTCTCCGTTGGAATCAGGTGCCATCGGGCTATTTTCACTCAACATGGTTCTTTCCTATAGTTTTCTGTTATATCGTAGAGCTAGTTTAGAAGTTTCTAGCTTTTTCAAATATAGTTTTTAGTTTGTATTCACTCGAAATGTGCTTCTACTAGAGTCTACAGAATACATTTCTATTTCTCGTATGCAGTTTACAAAATAAATATTATCACGGAATATATATATATTTTTGCATCAATCCTTCAAAAAAAGACTCAACCCTATTTCATATTTCCCAGGAGTATTTGTTTTTTCAACTGAAGCCAACGTCTTTTCGAAATTAAGTTAAACTTTTCACTGTATTATCTCGTTCTGTACATGCATTTTTTTTTTTTTAATTTGAGAATTTTCTTGACAACTTTCGGTAAGTACATTAACTTAGAATAAAAAAAAAATAGAGAAATACTTTTATTTCTTATCAAACTAATTTTTATAAAAATCAATGCTAATTTTATTTTATTCCAAATCGTTTCATCTGCGTTTCTCAGATTGTGATATCAGTCATGTTCCAATATAGTGTACCAAACCTATAACGTTTCATGCTAAACTTACTGTTTCTTATAACTCTTTCGAAATTATATATTGTAAGCTGTAATCATAAAGTATATTATGATTTTATTAAATATCACTAATAATTATTTAGTCAGTAAGAAAATATAAAAAATATATATTGAAGAAAAATAATTAATGTGTGTATGTTGTTTTGTTCATCCCTCGGCCCACCGATTGATTGTTTTCAATGAGTTTATAAATGATACAATAAATTGCTATATTATTTAGTAACTAATGGCGTTTTGAAAGCTTCAATCCATCGAAATCAATTAAAATAGGCAATGTACTATGTAAAATCTCTATCATAATACATGAATTGCTTAAACATTATAGAAAAAATAGTATTAAATTGTTATGTCTCATGTAAAAATATATTAAGCAAATTAAATTAGATTTTATTTTTTAGTTAAATTTTTTTAAATGTCAGGGAGTATATGTCTTTAACCTAAGGTTGATGCTTTATTAAAATGGGAAGGTAACTTAACAAAAAATGTTTAGATTATATGGAGATTTATGAGGAGTATCTAATATATATAACACATTTTAGCATTTTAATTTTAATTCTATTTAACTAAAAAAAAAAAATGATATATTTTACAGTTAAAAATTAATTTAAAACGCCTGTACATTTTTAAAAAGATATTAAGTAAATAATGATACATAGTTTATAGTAAATAGAATATGATACAGTGAATAAGTTATATAGATAATATTTATTTGGACAAATATTAATTTTAGATTGTTGCAATTCAATAAAATATCAATTAGTTTTTCAAACTAAATTCTTTCAATTTTGAAATTATGAATATGAATTTGGCTATGGTGCATATTGTAACAATTTAGGCATGTCCATGTCATAATACCCAAGTAAAGTTTAATTCTGTAACTTATGGTTTATCATTTCGGCTAACAATTTCTGAAATAAAGGACCGGAATGAAAAGTATAATATTGCCAGATGTACACACAATTATCTTTTTAATTTTCACTTCGTTTAAACAAATTGTTTTCTATAAAAGTTTAGTAAATGCCAGGGTTAAGGGATTTAGCCTACTAAACGGTGCATGTATTAAAAATTAAACATTTTAAAGCATTTTTAATTTAAAATAATCTCAATAGCTAATCGACTGTTTAAATGATACAACAGAAATCTCTAGCCTAATAACTATCTCATTTAAATTTCAAAAACAGCTTTAACGAAATTGTATTGCTTCATCATTTATCATTTGTATATTTGGAATAACCATTTTCAGAAGACAATTACTTCCAGACTGCAGCTTCCAGAATTTTATATAGTTCCTTATTCAATTTAAACAAAATGCACCTTCGAAATTGTTATCTATAACCAGGATTTAATTTCTGAAGTTTAATGCAAACAGTGGAGCCAACTTTTAAAACCATGGCTTCACAAATGTCCTTAAATTGCTGCTAAGTAAATGCGTGTGGAATTTGCATTCAGTGTTCAGAGTATAATATATCATATATAATGGGATTTGTAAAGCGTGCCTTTTATGTTAAAACTATCTAAGTTTCCCGAGAGGATTCCTGAAAATCATTGTGGAAGATGGAAGCGTGTTGTCAGTCCTAATACCACATATCGGTGAGATATGAGAGAGTGTGGCTTCTGTTAGTGGTACTATTACTAAGGATGCTTTTACTTCGGAACGACGCAATTTCGGTACTATATGGTCTATTAGGCTTACAGCTTCAAATATATGCTGATTCATTGAAAGGAAAATTTTCAAGGGGGTAATTTCTTCGTGTTTCATGGGTAATTCAATTTGAAGCGAGATTACAAAATTCAAATAATTGTTACTGCAAAATGAAAAACAGTTGATGAATACTTTTCTGTGAGGTTTATAACTTGGATGGGTAATATTTATTCCAGTGAATATTCCAGTAGGATGTTTATTTTTCATTTGACAGTACTGAAATTGTAACTAATGCGCTACTCTCTCTACTTTTATAAAGTTTTATAATAAAAATGTCATTAAATGCTTATGCCCCTTAAGTTGATTGACAAGATTAATATAATCGTCCGATCGTAAAGCGATTTATGAAAATCCTATTTCAACTTTAGCAATAACAGGATTTTTATTCAATTGCAAATGACATGTGCTTCTAACATTGGAAAAATCTTTGTATCCTTAATTCATATACTTAAAAGTAGAAGTTGCCAGGAACAAAAACACAGATAGAGCTATGCATAGTTATTAGGAAAAAATGCGTACAAATGACTTATACACAGAAATTAAGTAAATGCATTCATTTTTGAGCTACACAGCTGTTGAAATTGTATTCCTTTTTTTACAAAAATTATATTTTATGAGACTTATAAAGAGTTGTGATGACTCATACGGTAAAGTGTTGGATTTCCTTATAATAAGCCCATAGTTTCATTCCAATGTTGAGTACGAAATTATGCGCAGCCTGTAACTTTTCCAATTTAAAATAATAATCTGATTTTGAAATAATAATCTGATTCTAAATTAATCACTTTAAATTATTTAAACTAGTGTAACATATACTTCTACAAATATAATTATTTCTACAACATTGCAATAGAATAACTTTTTCCTATCTAATTTCTTAGTTCATTTACCTTTGCAATTCATTCCCTTAGTCCACGTGTCATAATTATTCATTACATACATGTGTTTCAGATAACAAATAGATTTCCAGACCAAACTATTGTTATGAATCAAGGGTGTTAATGTAATTTTAAACGCAGTATTTACCTATTTACTAATTAATTTCAAATTGCAGGAAATAACATTTCATATTATGATAAACCTTAAATTAATAATTATTATTTCAGAACATAATGCATTTCAAGTCAAGGTTTCAAGTTTAAGGTCAAGTTTTAACTGTCATATATATTTTGAACATATTTACATTTTTAATTTCTATTCAAACAACACAGAACTTAAATTAAGCGATGCGACCTAGTCGCAAGGGATTACCCTTTCAAACTCATTTTCATAATACTTAGGCATATATTAACAACTGTCACTCAATAATCTTATGATAAATGGCGTGTCTTGTTCTCTCTTAGGTTTATCAAACATTTGTTTGTCTTCACAATTTTGATAGCTGATTATTATTTAAAATGAAATAAAATTTCAAAAAAATATGAGACAAATAAGATTATGTTTGAAAGATAATTTCGAGACACATATAAGTGTCATTATATACCTTGAGTGAATTCTGAGAAACTCTAAAACGTAATTCAATTCAAGCTAAAATATGTCCACACTTAATAAAATAAGATGATTAATTAAAGTGTATCAACATTGACTTTACATGAATTTATGTAAAGCACAATTCATTAATGAATACTCACACTTCTTTTTAGTTTCTAAGCTTGTGTTACTCATAGCAAATACAGTGTGTTATGGACTTCATCAAAATTGCTCTTTCTTCTTTATTGTACTATTTTTTACACTATGATTATATAATAAAAATCGTGTCTAAAATCAAGAAATTTGATTTTAAAAAAAAATTTAGAAACACTATTTTCCTGTAAAATATTATAAAGTATCTAGTGAAACTCAACGATTTCTGGTTAACCTATTTTATAAAAAACTGTTCATTTTAAATTAATTACACATACAAATTTACTTTTAACGTTTTATAACAAGAACACTTGATACTTCCTTCCCATCACTGTGAGATATCCTGTAAGGCGATATCCCTGATATTCTATAGTTACAGCTATGTCTCATATCAGCATAGTAGAGTAAATCTTGTGCAAATAGTGTCTAATTGAAAGTGGAAGGGGAAATAACTACTCTTGACAGCTTTACATCGCAGCCTTTAGGGAAAATTGAAAAAATACTATTCTTCATGATTTAATGATAATTTAGTGGACTTTTCATTAGAAAGAGGATTTCGGTTTTTGAAACAACAATTTTAAGCTGTAATATTGAATTATTTTATAATATTTTAAGCCACAGCTTTTTAAAACTCGTCTGCCAAAACTAGTAAAAAATCACATCATTTCTAACAATAAAATCATACATTCAAGTACCATAAACCAACCACAGATATAAATTTGATTTTTTTCCTGTGGTTTGGAAAGGTTGTCTTAAGATTACAAAATACATCATATAAAGTAAAATTTTAAAATTACGAAAGCTTCTTCTATCAAATATAATTTTATCGAAATAAATTCAAATAAAAGTATGTTTGAAGGAAATGACTTATTTATTAAATAATCAATTGAAAAAAGTATCAGAAATTGCGTTTAAAACACAGTGAATTTAGACTTGGTAACAAATTAGAGCGAATAAACCAGATACGTTAATAACACATTAGCGATATAATACTGCTTATACTGAAAAATATATGTTTTTAATTTGCATATTTTACCACACGTAAACGCATCGAGCTTTCTTATAAAAGTTGGCGTTTTTACATTGGTCTTCATTGTTTCAATTGAAATCAAAACATAATTTCGGAAAAATCTTATTTAAAGTTCTGTAATCAATTACAAAATTAAGGTTGGAATTGTGTGAAGATACATAACATCATTCTAATTTCTAAGTCAGTGGCGAAGGTATAAAAAATAATTTTAAGCTTATTTCAAGGATTTAAATCAAAATAGTTTGTGAATGCTTACATTTATTTTTATATATATATATATATATATATATATATATATATACATGATTTCATTACTAACCACTGAGCCATTTTGGTGTGATAAAAGATCTAACAAATAAATAAACAGAAAACCCGTTTAATTTACATAAAAATAAATATCATTAGATGGTATGAACTAGTTAAACAGCACAAAGTTTATTAATTCAAGTAAGTCATTGTCAGTTAAAAATATAAAATATAGTATTTTAATAAAACAATGTACATTATTCTTTATTTTTTTTATCAAGATGAAATAATAATATAATAATGTAAACGAAACTTTATTTTTAAAATTTAACTATGAGCGTAGGTGACAATAATGTTTCTGTGAAGACGATCTTTCATGTGCTGCATTATTATTAAATATTAGAAAGATCAGAAAAAACTTATAACATTTCAGGCCAAATTTTAAGCAATTACAATAGATTTCCACCAATATATTATTTCTAGAGTTGCTTATAGACAAATTATCACATCACATGAACATCTCTAAGCAACATAATGAAAAGTGACACTGCACAATTACAGAATATAATAAAAGTATACAGTAGAGATATAGTCTTGTAAAAAATATTTCTCAAACAGTTGTTTTTAATATCATATATAATTTATCCTGGCAGCAGTTTTATATTCTTATTGTCTTCTCATACTTAACAATTTTATTAGCTATGGTGACAACATGGCATCTCCTTCTCTAGTTAGAAACATATATATATATATATATATATATTCCTTTAGTTCCTCATTTCAAATACTTCTCTCTCAAAGCGTGTGATATAATTTAATTTAAAATTTTTACTTTAATTATATATCCTATCACCATGAAAATAAAAAATTAAGGCTTATCGAATTTCGAATACGATCTATTGACATTTAATCACAATGTTATTTTGTATTCATGATTGGATTTTTTAACATTATTTATATATTCGTATGAAAGGCTAGTCTTCTTATTCAAACTTCATAAACCATTTATTTAACGCTGTTAGGTTTGGCCATGTAGTCATTCTCATTGCATTGAGTATTAATGATTACCATTGCATTGAGTATTATCAATCGTCCACCAAAGGTAATAAAGAACATTATATCAAGAATGATTATGCAGTGCAAAATAAACCCGGAAAAGTTCCTAAACCCGCAATATTATATAATATATTAAAGACCAATCCTTAATTGTTTGACTTATTGAAGTGATTCTGTACAAATGCATACAAATTAAACCTCTGTTCTATTACATATATTTCCATCGTGATCCCTTGAAATTTCTTTTTAGACTGCGTTGCTTCATACATCGCCATGTCGATAAAGATCTATTTTATATTATCCAATACAAATAAACAAAATAAAGCTTTTTGTTAATTACACACTTAATCAATTAATTATGTCCGCATAGCTAGATCTTTTCATTAAACTTATATCGTAATTGACTTAGTCTGTTTACTAATACACTTCTCACATGCTGATTTATTCAGAAATGATTACTGAAATTCTACAGAGTTTATAATCATTATGAGTAGGAAGTAAAAATAAAAGGACCAGTAAAAATATTTTATAGAATACTTAAAAGAATAACTATTATTTTTTAAGAGAATTGTAAAATAAAAACACATTTTCCCAGTTGTGTTTAACACGAAATTCTTTTTTTTTTTTTTTTTTGATTTCTATTATCTGTGACATTTGGCTTTGAGTCTCTTTGTGATTTGAAAATAAAAAGATACACTTTCTCACTTAGGAGAGCACATTTCGCATTAATATTTTTTTAAATATTAATATATTGAAGAAAGTATACGCATTTTTAGCTATTTAAAACAAGCAATAAAGTTTTTTGTTTAGTATATTAGGTTTGCATACTACATACAATTTCATTATATATAGATGGATCTAAACATTTTTCAATGTTTAAGGACTTCATGTAGATAGTTTTGGACATATATCATCAACTACCCTAGTAACATTGATTAAATCACATGACTTTATTGTGTCTTTGAACCAACAATAACTTTTTTCTTCTAGTACCTCTTTGCATTCTACATCGTGTAGTGCAAGAAATTAATATTTAAGAAAAGGTTTGAAGTTGTGATCGTAAAGGTTATAGTAGAGCTAAATATCTATTTTCTTTGTGTAATTTTTAGATACCATTAATGAATAACAAATTGATTTAAAAATATTTAAATAATTATAAGAAATAATTGTATTTACGGGTATAAGTGTTATTTTTATTGCTATTAAAATATTACTGTTTTATATATTCAAAGGCATGATTTTTTCTGAAATTAGAGATTAATCAATTTCACAATTTAAATACATACAAAAATTAAACTTTTTTGTCGGTGTTATTAATTCCTTATATACTTATAAATGCCATACTAGCTGAAGTGTCTGCAATTTCAGGGCACAATCCGATTCAAAATGGTTCAGTCAATTACAAGTTATGATCATACCCCGTGTACCCTTCACTTCTGTCCTCGTTTTCAGCATCTGAACAGGGGATTTTAATTGTGTTCCCGTTTGATTTAGACAAGGATCCTGTAGAAAAGCATTCAATTCATTCTGATTCAAATTGTTTCAGTAGATCTATAGTTATCATCATATCGCATTAGGAGTCAGAAAGAGGGAATAGGTTTTTTTTTCTCAAAATATGGTATAGCCCGTGACTTGTAACTTGTTTTAAAGATCAGAATAGAGAATTGTAGATTTCAAAGCAATATCATACCTTTTAAGTGAGAAAAATGAAAGAGTATAGTTTTTTTTTTTTTTTTTTTTTCATCGAACCAAACAGATTCTTGTTTCAAATATCAAGAATTCAAAATGTACAGTATATTTTTTATTAAAATTAAAATTTTTGTTTATAAATGCTCATTTAAAATAATCTTTTCTTTATAAAAAAGTGCATGCAAGCATTTACTTTAATTAAGAAATATTATAAATATTTTATTTTTTATCATATTATTAAATATATATGACTGCTTGTTTACGTTATAGAGATAAAATATTTTTATCATATTAAAATTTAAAAGTTTAATGTAAATTAAGGGAATAAAGTTAAGTAGTAATTATAGAAAAAATATTTAGAAAATATTTCCCAGAATAAGTAAAAAATATAGAAAGCTAAATATTAGATAATTTCTTTTGAAATATATTTTCCGATTCCTGCAATTTGAACTAAACCATTTATACATTTCTTATGAAATGTACTTAAAATTATTGGATTTTCTTTATGCTCCTTCTTTGTTTGCCGCAATGCATATTTTAGAAATGAAAAATATGTGATACAAAGTAAAATTAAATAACAAAATTTTTTTAAATCCATTTTGTTTATTTATACAATTTACATTAATTTATTTGCTATATATTGAATAAATGGTTGATTTGAATTAATAAGTCAATTACAAGATTTTTAGATGTTTGCTCTGAAACAAAATTCAATAGAACCAGAAATCTTATTCACCCAACAAAATATTAGCCAACCTCATTTGATATTCTTGAGAAAACTAACACATTTATTTCAACAATGCAGCTCATGTTTGGGTAAACACTTAAGCGTCATCCAATTTCGACTGTTATTTTCAAATATAATTTCCCAAGAGGAAAAGATCTACTGATAATAATACGATTGGTGTACTGTGAAATTATATAATGATACACCAATGAACCATCATAAATATCCCAAGAAAATGTAGGTGGAAGCACAATAAGGATACATTTCTAAGCATTTTTTCTTAACAATTTAGTTCTATGCCATGATCATCGTATAGATTGTATATAGTCAGCATCGTATACAATCCACATTAGTATCTTGGATAACTATTTATTATATAAATGCACTTCGATTCTTTAGCAGCAAATACAAACAAAAATGTTTATTTATATTTAAAACCTATGGTAGCTAAATTGTTATAGGAATCTTTATGCTTTTTAACTTATTACCGACTAAGTAATGTATGAAAGGGAAAGTAGAGTAAGTTATACATTTTAACATACCAATAGATCAATTAAATGGGTAGTACATCGTAAAACGTAATGTCCTAAACGTGTTCTCAACAGTGTAATTTTGGTTAATATTAGGAAAATTATTCTCCCAATTATTAATAAGATAATACGAAAATATTTAGACACCATCTTTTAATTGATGTGGATAAATTAACCTAATTCTTTTTGGTTACCCCTAAAGTATGTAGTCCAGCTTCTATTTAATTATAAATTTTTTAAAGTGTAGGTATCATGGAGTCTATGCCATAGTTTTCCTATTTAGGTCCCATGTATCTTCTTCATTTTTAACGTCGTAATGCAATAACATGTGAGAAATAAAAATATGTTTTTCTATGCTATATAAAAAATATGTTAACATGCTATTGTATTAATCCTGTTTTGAAAGACATACTTTCAAAGTTTTTTTTTTTTTTTTTTTTAATTTTTTAATTTTTTTTTATGGATTTGTTGTTATTTGACCTCATTTTTTATATAATTCTTATTGCTAACATACATATGATATTACTCATACAATATTCCTACTTCTTTGGCTTTCTGGCACACTTTTAAACTGAAAAAAATATCTAAAGGATTTTAAATACAATATTGCATACAATTTTAAATACAATATAAAAGTAAAATATAAATTTGTTTTTTATTAAATATATAAGAAACTTAATTTAGGATTTCAATTCATTTATCATTTATTTCAAATATACAGCAGCATATATTTTTTTAAATATCTCTCTATTAGAATTACTACAGACAAATGCAACTTATAATTTTTTCTTGAATATTATGACGTTTAGTTATTTAGAACGAATACATAAAATTGATGCTTTAAGAGACCATCTAGAAGTAGTTCGTCACTTTTAGTTATAAAGGCCATATCTATCGTGATAATTTCAATAAAATATAGATATAATCAGATTTTTTTTAACTCATATCTATACTAATATTTTTTTAAAAATAAGCAAATAATTTGTAATTTTATGATTAATGGAATATTCTAAAATGAACAAATTGTTAAAACATAGGGGTTTATGGTTAAAGTTTTCAGAGTTATGGCAAAAATAAAATAAAAATAGTTAACCTTAGGAAATAAATGTTCATATAGAAATTGTAAGTATTTAAATGTTTCCTTACAGATAATTTACTTTTGAATAACTTACACGTTCGAAAGTTTTCACTTTTCATTTTAAACATTAGTACATATATTTTCTTAAAATAAATAAAATGAAATTGATTGTATTTTTTCAATGGTATGAAACTGACTTATATCTAAATATATAAATTTCTCCTAACATATTTCACATTCTTCCATTATAACCACAAATATAACAACAAAATTAAAATCTGATGTATACAAAAAATATATTTTTAGTTTCAAGTATATTTATATCATTTCCGGGTTGTGTCTTTTTATTTTATATATTTACATGCTAAAAATATTTTCTTAATTACCTATTCTAAACAAAAAGGTATGCAGTCTTATTTGGAGGTGTGAATCCAAAGGTTAACATTTTGTGGAAAAAAGTGAGGAAATATTTTACATCACAATCCTTTAGTTTAAAATATAGTTTCTTTCCTCATGAAGGTAACTCCCTATACATACTAGAATGATTTATTTCCAAAATTTCGTTTATAAACTTGTAATCAGTTATAATCATTTATTAAAGTAAATTGGATTGAGATTGCCGTAAGGCCCATGGGCCTATTAGATCGTATAGTGAAGTACAATGGAAATGCATGCAAATAGCAAAGAACCACAGAGATGTGCTCGATAGATAACGCAACCATTTATTAATACAACGCAAAACATTAAGAAACAAACAAGCAATTTAAGAATACAATTAAATAGTTATTTAACTTCCTCAAAACCAAGCACAAAGCCGGTTGAAATCCTAATAAAAGTAAATATCTGGCCGAGGGTAAGTAAGGAAAGTGTAAACGACTCACAGTTTGCTGTCTGGGCTAGGGATACCTCTGTCAGGGGCGCACATCGTCAGGGGCGTATATCGGCTTGTCAGCGGACTGTATCAGAGTTACCTCCGATCCTTTCTCCGGTCTCCTTCGTCTTTTTTGCTTTGTCACCGTTAGTCCACCTTAGCATCCAGCCACACCATCCTGCTCACTTCCATCTCTCCTCTCCTCTTTTCCTGATCCGTGCTTTGCACCCCCCCCCCCTAACAGGGACCGCTCCCCCTACCAAGGCCCTCTCATTTGCTGTGAGTCCAGCGACGTGTGAGTCCTACATTGGTGCATTTCCCCAAAAAACAGATATTGGTTAACTTGAAGCGTGAGAAAAATCCGCCTCCTTGATTTAGAAAAATGTGTAACATACACAAATAATTGAAGGGGATGTGTAGAGTTTGCCTAATGCAAAACCCCTTAGAGTTTATGAAATAAATATCATATACATTATGGCATCACTCCCATCCTTTCAATTTTTAAAAATTACCAGAAGGAGCGGGTTGAACAAAATCAGAGATTTAAAAAAAATGTAAAACTTCACCAATAATACCCTCGGCCTGTAAATAAAAGATAGTTAAATAAAATAATGCAGTTCAAATCATATAAGAATTCAATAACATGTTATAATTCCTGAAAAAGAAAAAAATTATATTGCAGTGGCAAATGAGTGAACTGTCCATGTTATAGTCTCCAATAATAAACACAATTATGTAGATATCAAAGTAAAGCTTTTCAGTCTTTGAGAATGAAAGTTCTGTAACGTAAGCATAGTCTCTTACGTTAACACCTAATTGACAGTTTTTGTTCTTAATTACAAAGTTCTTAGCTTGTAAAATGTTAATTAATACTCAAGAAGTTCAGTATGGATTTTCGATATCATAGATGGATAAGCCCTCTTTGAAAATCAGTGTTCCGGTTGAAACCACACCAGTTAACTTACGGCTGTGAATGTCACGTGTGTTTGTTGACAAACGCAGCATCACGTTCAATGTTTGGTCAGTGTGAAGCCAGGGTCCTCCCATCTGCTCAGCATATGAATGTCACAGTGTTCCATTCTTGTTTGGCATTGGTACTGCATTCTACATGCAGAAGAACAACTTTCCTCGTCTTGCTTCCAAAAATAGGCTCCTCCTTTTCAATTCGGCGAAATGTAATAGTGGCTTGTTGGTTTGGCTCTACAAGAAAAGACTCCTCCCTTTGTCGACAGTGAAGTGTAGTGGTGACTTGTTGTACCGGGATTTGAGTGGGCTCATCCTCTACATAAACTTTCCATACGGTTGAATCAGGTTACCATGGAAACTAAGTTGCAGTTTTCCTCCCTTTCAGCGGACACCAAGAAATCAGCGTGATGAAATATCGTTACGGGCGTGACTTCGTTTTGATATACCAGTCGGATTCATGTTGATGATAATCGTTGACAACTTGCTTCTCACAATCTTTGGAACCATCGTCTGCTGAAACATCTCTCCTAGAAATCTCCCTTCGTTGCTCCAAGGGCCCGTCCTGCAATTGTATTTTCTTTCTGGATTTCTGCCAAGACTCCCGCTCGTCCCACACTTGTAAAACTCCAAATTGCGGCTTGATTCCGTCCAGCAGACCTTAGTCGCCATCTGAAGCTTTGTTTTGGAATCCAAAAAATTGCGCACTTTTCTTTCATCCATTGGTGTCTTGGCGAACTGGAGACAGTCAGGTTTTTTTGCCCCTGCAAGAAATTCACACAATCCCAAGCCAAACCCAAAATCGACCAGATACAAAAAAAAATTAATAGAATGTAACCCAACCAATTTAACTCAACTTAAAATGTCAACTACCAAAGTAAAAAATTCAATTTTAATGCAAAAATTCACATGTTTCAGTTTTCTCAAATCTCTTATACCATATAAAATGTGGGTATAAGCAAAACCGTCCCTGTCAAATAAGCTTCCAATCTGCAAGTCCCTTAACTTCAAAAAATATTTCAACTCCCATTAAATAAAATAAAACCTTTAAGCCATGTCAAACTTCCAATCTTAGAGCCCTTACTAACCCGAATGCAACAAATTACTGTGAAATTTCCTATCAACTTTTCCTTTATAAAACAAACCCATTACTTCGTTACAAAAGTCGAACATTGATTAAACCTCAAATGCCCCTTTAATTAAAATATCACCATCCCTAATTGTATTCTCAATAGATCTCAGTACATGAATGTCAACATCATTCCACAGTCCCAAACAACACTCTGCTTTGCATCACCCGAAAAAAAATAAACTCAAGTACGCTCTTTCTGTACTGAAATATTTTCGTTTCCAGAACCAACCAACAGAAGAAGAAAAAAAAAAAAACACCCGCGACCTTTCTCTTCAATTTAGCAAGCAACTGAGCCTGAAATCACGTGACCAATCAACCCACACAGCATATCGTTCCGGTTTTGTAAGGGGAGAAGAGAGTGGGGCTTGCTTTCATTGTGAAAGACCTCTTTCTTATAAACTGGTTTGAACAAGCTTCCCTCCATGAGATACCCCCATTTGCATCTCTAGTGCCACCAAAATTTATGACCGCCAACTGTAAACTTGGACGCCTGTGAGCTTATCTTGACCGTGTCATTGTCCAACAAAAGAGAAACTCTCAGTTTGACCTTAATGTTCTTTTCCCATCAGAGCCCCCTCGCTTCCATGACCTTGCCCCATTCCTTCTATTGTATCGTGCATTTTTATTGCCTTTCTCGAAAGTCATATCGTGGCAAATTCACACGGTCCGTTTCCAAAAACTTTTCCAATCTGTCGTCAGCGAGTTTAAGTAAACTGATGTGCATTTTTTTGACAACGGTGGGATCTTCAATTAATTGAATAACCATTAGATTGTTAAATAGTTTGTCTTTTATTCGGTATGGTCCTTCAAAACCCTTAGAAAAAATACCTTGCTTCTTGGCATAAACAGTGTGCCCAATACTTAAATTTCTTTGGACGGATTTTTTTAAAGCCAAATCAAATTGTCTTATCTGTGCTTTCCTCATATTTTGAGTGGCCTGAGATTTAATTTCCCTCATTCTCTGCGAAGATTTATGAACAAAATTATCGTAACCCAATTTATATATGGGATCCGTATCATTTTCCGTTAGATTTTCACAAATCGGAGCTAATTTTCTACCAAAAAACAACAAACTTGGCGTATAAGACGTGGAAGAATGAATACTATTGTTATAAAAACTCTTATGAATGTTGAGTGCAAATTGTAAATCCCTACTAACATCTGAATGAGCATAAATAGAATTTTTTAATTCCAAATTAAGAGATTCAGATTTACCACTAAGAAATGGATGGAAGGCAGGCACATGCAAGAGTTTAATCCCCAATTGCCGTACAATTTCGTGAAAAGCCTTAGAAATATACGCTGAACCCTGATCAGAATAAATTATCTTTGGAACCCCAAAATTTGATATGTACTCAAAAAAACATTTGGACACCTCCTCTGCTGTGATTTTGTTTAATTTATACAACTCGATATGTCTAGAATAGTTGCATATAATAGTCAAAACACATAGACCACTCGGCAATGGACCAATAATGTCCGTTGAAAGAGAAATGCCGACCCCTTCTGGTATTTTAGCCAAACCACTACGAATGACCCTCTGAAAATTTCGTTTCAAACTACAACACTTGTGGCATGACTTAATAAAAATTTTTACGTCGTTATACAAGGCTTTCCATTGGAATTTATCCCTTATAAACTCGAATGTTTTAGAAATGCCAAAATGAGAAAAGTGGTAATGCTTCAACGCCACGATATGTAATGAAGTTGGTAAGACTATGTTGATAATTTTATTCCCCTTTAAAATTCTGTTAAATTTTAACAAACCTGATTCACTATGTACAAAATAATTTTTGTATTTATTTTTAAGACGTACATCTTGACCATTCAAATGTCTTTAATTATTGTAATATCCTCATCAATCAACTGTTTATCCAATATATTTTGTTCACTTAATTCGTGTATGGATTGTGTATGGTTGATCGCACCTCCATTTTCCAACAGCGAGTGTGCCCCGGCGGCCCGCTCTTGGCTTCCAGCCTGTAATTGGTTCAAGTAGGATTCTTTTTCCAACCGTTTTGGGGAGACCTCCTGACCTGAAACCACGCAATTCGGGTCAGCGGGAAAATTTTGTTGCTCTATGCCCAACTCAATCGTCGACTGCTCCACCCTGTCTTGTTCCCCCTTGACAGGTACCATTAGTATCGCTAAGAAATGCTTCTCCAGAGGCAAGAATGCTCTTAATGCTATCCGTATCGTCATCTAATGAAATCTTAATGTGTTTCTCTTCCACGGCTCTTGATAAGAAGTCCGGCAAAAAATTCTCATTTCCCTGAATATATTTAACTTCGAAATTGTACATAGAGAGCTCCCGTAAAATTTTGGAAATCGCGTGAGAGTTGTTTTTTAATTTGGAGTAAAATTGCAGTGCTTTGTGATCGCTTAAAACAACAAATTCATTGCCAAATAAATAGCTATGGAAATATAGGATCGCTTTGTAGATCGCTAGTAGCTCCAAATGGATAGCCGGAAGACATTCATTATTCAACATTTGTGTTTTTCTTCAAGAAATACGCCACTGGACATAACTTGTCATTATGCAACTGGTTTAGTGTAGCTGCGACAGCCACTTTGCTTGCGTCGGTATTTAGAAAAAAATTCTTTTTTAAGTCAATTTGCCTTAGGAAAGGTTTACAAAAGAATTGCCTTTGTAATCCTTGAAACGCCTCTTCGTGTCTGTCAGTCCAAATGAATTTTACGTTTTTTTTTGTTAATTCTTCAAGTATTGCAGTGTACTCTGCGTATTTTTGAATGTGTTCCCTATAAAAATTGGTTAGCCCATTAAATCTACTGAGTTGCCTCAAATTAGTTGGAGACGGGAATTCGAGGATCTTTTCAGTATTTTGTACCGTAGGTGATATGCCTTGCTGAGAAATCTCGAACCCAAGATAAGTGATTTTCTCTTTGAAGAAATCACATTTCGTTGCCTTAAGAGTGAGATTGTGTTTTTTTAGCCTTTCAAATACCAGCGTGATTTTATGCACCATTTCTTCAAACGTCATAGATGGTATTACCACATCATCAATATACCATCTCACTCCAATTTCATCTAAACCCTGTAGTACTTCATCCATTAAATTCTGGAAAATGGATGACGATGAAACAAGTCCGAACGGTAAACGCAAAAACTTGAATGTCCCTGCCTCACATGAAAATCCCACTTTATCACTATGTTCCACGAAATCCGTTTGGGTAAACGCGAAACCTAGATCTAAAATTGTCAAGAAAAATGTGTAACATACACAAATAATTGAAGGGGATGTGTAGAGTTTGCCTAATGCAAAACCCCTTTGAGTTTATGAAATAAATGTCATATACATTATGACAGAGATAAATATAGAATTTCTCTGAAATATATATTTGTTAAACTCGAGAAAGTACTCGGTTTTTACTTTAATAGCTTTTTAAATTGCTTTATAAGCTCAAATTTTATATTAAATGGAAATAGGATGTCAGACGTATGTACTGTAACATCTATCTCTCTTAAATCTATCATCTTTCTAACTATCCCCAGTATTTTTTCCGTAATGTATATTTTCTAAAGAAGATAAGATATCCTGCTGAAATTGAAATTCGAATTCGCAGCTTTAAATCCTGTACCGAAATTTTTCCATGCCCTAATTTTAGATGCAACTTGTTTTCTTGTTACTTTCATACATATGTTAAGTTTAGTGCACTTAATGTAAGATGTATATCTTTTTACAAGTTTAAAAATTAATGAGTCGAAAGGTTTTCTTTTAGTTCAAAAAATATAAATTCGTCATAAATATTTGAAAATGCTTTGTATTGTAACAATGTTGTATATTAGCCATAAATTATCAGTTTATTTTTTGCTCCAAGTATGTCACATACTTGAGGCCATATACTTTGTAATTGAATAGAACATATTCTTTGTGCTCCAAGCGGGAAATGGAGCTGGGGAAACTACAACAATGGATGCAAGTCTTGTGAAAGTTTAAATGAAGTTTGCATGATCCTTAACAACATTCTACCCCTTCTTTTAAACGAGAAAAAGCTTTTATGCTGTTATTCAGCAGTCTCTTTGACTGTTTGCAAAGAAAAGTATGAACAAAACTCATATTTATATACCTACATTTACCCATCGTAATATAATATGTGATTTATCTACTAAACTAAGACATCAGATCGAACTAAATGATAAGAAAACGTAATATTATCCTCTAACTCTCTAGAAAATGAAAGAAAATAGAAAACGTTTCAAAAGAAAGCGATAAAGAAAACACACATGTTTATAGTGCAAGATTAAATATCAAGAAAGATTCCTATACAAATACAAGAATATGATAGATAAGTAAACCGAGTTTGGTTTTTAAGCTTAAAATGCTACACAAATCAATTTTTTATTATCCAAAGTAATTAAAATGATGTATAATTCATGAATTTTATTTCACAATTTACTTTATAATTTTCTTTGAAAAAATAATATGCAGTGGTTTTTGTTACTTAATGTTTTCCACTATTGTCTGAAAAGAAGGTGCTTTAATTATTTTAAGCATTTCAATAAACTTTAAAATTAAAAATGTTTTTTTTTTTTTTTTTTTTTTTTTTTAAATTTAAATAAGAATACAATTGTTTAAAAATCCTCACATACAATGATATTTGACTCACGGATTATCCGAACTGAATCAGATTTCAACAGTAAACATATTTTTTTTAAATTTTAGCTTTGAAACGTTAGACTTTGAAACGTTCGGTATGTAAACACTTGATTATTTAATATTGTAATATTGCTTGCTCCAACAGTTACCTCTTTTCTGAATTTGTCCATTGTGGCATCAAACACTTTCTCAGATGATTACGTTCATTGACACAAAGCCCATCCGATCGAAGTACGCCTTCAAAAGGGAGATCATGGTAGGCATTATGTGGTAAGCTTAGAGTCTCAAACCAAATAGGATTAGATGTATATATTATGGTAATGAATGATCTATTAATGGGTTCAACCTTTTATCTATAATGAAATGTTATGTCTAACAGGTTGTTATTGTCCAAATATAATACATATTATAAAAATAAAAAGTTTGTTTTTGGATTCTTTATTTTGGAGTTCATAATGGTACTTAATAAAATATTTACCGATATAACGCACATAAAAAGAACTAGACTAGAGCAAAAGACTAATTCTCAAGACGTTATATATAGTATTTAAAAAAAATCGTGAACAATAGATTTCTCTGAAGTAAATATTAGCCTCCAAATTTCTTAATATACTAGACACATATTAAAATTGATGAAGGGGTGAAATGTTTCGTAATTAATCACTGCACTGTACAATTTTTTACTAAAACTAAGACTTCTCTGCTTGGAATTTTTCTTGGTTCTATTTTGAAGACAACACAAGATATTTATAAAATACATAACATTAATTTTAACCATTTAGATATGAATTTATGCTTATCCTCTATCCTTGTTAGAGTCTTATAACAAATCAGAAGAGTTAAGTGCCTCTGCACCAGCCGCTCATGAAACATACAAAACAGTGCGGCATCTACATTTAAGAGTTACAACAAGGGGTCAACGAGATGAATAACCACATGTTTGTATTTTTTTCAAATTCTTTTAAAGGAAGCATTGCAAAATCACATGAATTTATTTTAGAATAACAGTTATTGCTTCGATTTTCAAAAATACGTCTCTGCAGTTATAAAAGCTATAAAGTGTCATCTTGAATTTGCCTTAATTGATAATTTTGAACCGTTGCTGGACAACTGCAACGTAGGACTTCTTGTAACACTATTTAATAGGACTATAGTTAAAGAAATCGAAAACTAGAGCAATGAATTGTTGTCATAATATAATTACATGTTAGAGTTAATTAGGTTCAAATATGACTTTTTTCAGTTTTCATTAAATGTACATTTTTTTGTTAAAAACTAATTTAATTAATACTTTTAAAAAAAGCTGATTTAAATGTAACAAAATGTATAATTAATTTTTTTTATTGAAAACTTCTAAATGAATTTAGTTTGTTTAATTTTAATTAATTACACATGATCTAAACTGTTTCTATTTTAATAATTCTATTATAATTTTTAATGTTATTTTTTAAAACAATTTAATTTTACAAAAAAAAGAGGAAAATTTCGTCATACCCATGCGATAAATACTTAAGCTTTTAGAAAACTTACGAAACAAAAAGAATAAAACAAAAATTCTAAACATTACAATTTAAAAATTCTAGTGAGCAAATTCTTTTTCAAAAAGATGAAAGTTAAACAACTTTTATTTACGCAATTAAAATTCTATTTAAAAAGCACTTAAAGGATATTTCCTATTGCACTGCAACTATATTTAATAATTGTACATTTTAAAGCTACTAAAAAGTAATACTTGTGATATTTAAAATTGAGATTATATTTAAAATCAAAGTTAATGTGCAACTAATATGTAGCTTACTACATATTTAATCAATTTATATAAAAGTTTTAAAGACGTTGAAAATTTATAATCTAAGAGATTTCTAAAAAATAATGCATGATTTTCCATGAATACATAAAATAATCTGGTACCAAAATAATACATTAAAGGTGTTGTTTTATAAATTCATATTGGTATCGTAAATTTTCATATATGTTATTCTATACTATATTTTCTCTAAGTTATACTAAAAATGCAGAAATCGTCACATTTTTCATTTCAATACATGTATATATATTGTGTAAAAGAGCGTATATTTTCTTCTTAAGAGTTAATTCACTTCCCAAACTATTTATTTTCCTTATTGAGTTATTTACTTTTTTCAAAAAGTAAATACATGGATAAGTTTGCAGATTTTACGACTTGCTTTCAAATATAACTTCTGTTTCTACTTTCCAATGAAATGAAGTTCAAACTTTATCGTCATTCGTGCTCTGAATATGAAGGTGGAGATTTTGTATCGTATACTAAAGAAAACATGTTTCTAAAAATAAAAATGTTTCTTATCAGTTTCTCGTTTTAATGGAGTTCAAGTAGAATCGGAAAACAAACTAATACAAAGTTCAAAATAAATAAATCTTGGTAACAGAAAAACAAAATTTTAGAACATCGTGGAAATATATTTTTTTAAATAAATAAGGAAGTTTCATTTGTTTCGTATTAAGATATTTTTTTATAGCCAAAAAATACATATTTAAGATTTGTCTCCAAGTAACACACTTTTTAACAGTAACTGAAAGAGAATATTTTGAAATGAACCGAGTTGTCAAGTTTTGAATTAAATAATTAATTTTTTGTCACTGTTGTGAACTATTTTCCTCCAATATATTGTTCAAAATATGAAATCACCATGTCTATTCAATTTAAATAGGAATTTTCGATGATTAATTATCCATAGTCTTCAATTGATGTAGATGTATTGTCATTTAATTATAAATACATGCATATGAAAATATCATCATGATATCCATAATATAGCAGAGCAAAATTAAAAAATGTATATAAGTAACCCATGATGCTACAAACATTTTATTAATATCAAGACATTTCATTGACAATATTTCCTTGCAAGAAAAACTGGAAAGCTTTTTTTCCCCCCGAAACTAATTTAATTTACTGTTTAAAGATTTTGGGTGAGAATTATATGAGGTTAGGTGAGGTTCACAAAAACACTTCAATAGCATAAAAATACAATATAAAGTCTTTCAAATAAATTAATTAAAAAAAGGGAAAGTTTTAACACAAGGTTATCCAAATATAATGCACAATGTTTTAAATTAATCCCTATTTATTATATATTTTTTAAACAATATCCTCTTTTATTAACCAAATTAAGTAAAGATGCATTTAATTTTAAGACTATTTTCAATAAAAATGAGAATATATATTTAGTATTGCTTGAAGTATTTTATATACAATTTAGGCAGCAAAAAATACACGACTAAGATATTTATTACCTTATCAAACAAATAATATTCATTTACATTGCCAATGTTTAACTAACACTTTATATTCGATCCCATTTCTTAACAAACATCTCATGTAACTTCAACAGTATGTAACTATTTATTTATAATTTGAAAACGTATTTTATATTTATTATGAGTGGAAATGATACATAAGGGTTTAAATAAATAATCAACTGAAAGTTGACATGAAGGAGAAGTTCTAAGTTATTTAGGTAAAGGATTTCAAAATTGACAGTTAAATTTAAAGTCAAACTTGGAACTCAGTTATCAAATTTTTGCGTTTTGGAAATTATTGAATAATAGAACAGATTTTGTTGATATTTAACTAAAATAATTATCCTGATACAATTAAATGAATAAAATGGCGTCCAACTACTGGCTTTAATTTCATTTAAGTTAGTTCAGTTAAACTATTTTTAGAAATGTCCCAATTTCAGTTAAGTCTTTTAAAAATATTTATTCCAGCACCATTACCGATATGATCTGGTAGAATATTCCTTCTTTTAACCAGTCAATTGTAAAATAAATGTTTTATATTCTCTAAGATATTATATAACTTGAAAGCGAGACTTCTTTTATCCTGTCATCTGCATTGTACACTAAACCCTTGAAATTACTTTGAAAAATTGAAAAAAATAAACTCACTCTAGAATTTCTTCTCTCCATTATGCAGCACAGGGGTGCAACTAAATTCTTCTGAATATGTTACGAAAAAATTCTCTGTCAGCTTTTTTTTCATTTTTATTATTAGTATTTTTTTTATTTTTTTTCATTTATGTTTTTATTTTGTTAAGATATATGGTTTTAACTTGCAGGCAATTAACGCATTAAAAGTATTCCTATTATTTTTTAGAAAGGTAGCAGTTGTTATAAATGTGCCACAAATCTAATTTGCATTAAATTTGTTTTTAAGACAAGTTATACACACGCTTATAATGTATAGTTCCAAGTGGTTTTCTTTATAACCTCGAAAATCCTACAATGCGTCAATTTAAAATGAAGAATTTATAACAAATAAATATGTAGATTGTTTAGCATACTGTTCGAATAACATTTAAAAAAAATAATAATATGACTGACAAAAGAATTGCACTAATTATTTCATCCATTTCAAACGATAAAAGCAATGTATTACAGTTTCTTGAATAGTGGGTATAATTAGAGCTATCGCACAATGAATAAATTTACATTATGCTTAAAATTGGATACCTTTATAATAAAAAAGCTTGCTTTGATTAAGAATAAAAAATAAGTTAAGTGTGGAATTCTGCATTTTCCCGTTTGAATTCAAGTTGTATTTCTATTTCCGTAGCCAACTTTCCTCCAACGCAAAACAATTTTTAATTCCCTGCAGCACATTTTACTAAAACTTATATTTCTTATTAAACAAATAGCAGTCAAGTACAGTAAAAATTATTGTAATGGCAATTCATTTTGATTAAGTACTTAAAAAATATATAAATTAATGCAACTCTTTATAAACTAGGAGTGTGAAACATCGCACAACTTTCAAATACACTATATTGCTGATATATATTTGTGTAACTTATAATTTTTATATTTTCATTAGTCGCTTAAAAAAAATTGCCAATTTGGCGATATTTTTTGTGATAATTCTTATACGGGTCTTGAAAAAAAAAAAAAAAAAAATGGGAATTTTCGTTATAATCTTATCGATAATTCTTATATTATCATTTCTTGTATGTGAAACTGAGCAGAGACGGAAAAAAAAAAAAAAAAAAAAAAAACTTGATCGTTGATGAGGTATGCTCAAGAAAAAATAACTCTTTGTTAAAGACATTCGTTTTTCAACTTTTTCGCAGTTAAATCATTTTTATGGGAATTCCGTTGGTGCGGATGTTTAAAATACCTTAAGAGGCATTACCACAGCGATTTTGAACAAAATCGTTAGAGCCGTTATTTAGCAATTACTGAAAAACCTGATTTTTTCAATGGCAGCTACCTTACGCGTATGAGCGATTTTGACGAAAAGCTTAACGATAGGTCCCATGGCTACCACCAACTCAAACCAACAAATTTCAATATCAATTTATTCAATTTGTTCGGGAGTTATGCTGACCACATACATACATACACAGACCGACATTTTTTCTAGATTACTTTTTTGAAATCATGATGTTCCAAAACGGAGAGAAATGCAAAAAAAAAAAAAAAAAAAAAAAAAAAAAAGTTGACCGAATGTTATATTTTGACCCTATGTACATATGGGTAATTGAAAGTAAATATTACCAGTTTGGCGATATTTTTGCGATAGTTCTTGTATGGGTCTAAGTAAAAATAAAATAAAAAAACTCCGCCAAAAATGGTGATTTTGGCGATATACTTCAGTGAAACTGTCTAGATAAGAAAAACGATCAATAATGAGGTATGCTCAAGGAAAGAAGAATTTGAGTTGAAGACATTCGTTTTTTAACTTTTTATGCCGTTAAAGCATTTTTACGGAAATTTCGGAGGTGGGGATGTTTAGAACACCTTAAGAGGCATTACCACAGCGATTTTGAACAAAATCGTTAGAGCCGTTTCTTAGCAATTACTGAAATACATGATTTTTTCAATGGCAGCTACATTATGCGCAAGCGCGATTTTGAAGATAACCTTAATGGTAGGTCCCATGACCTCCACTAACCCTCATACCAAATTTGAACATCGTAGGTCAATTTGTTCGGGAGTTATGCTGACCCCAGACACACATACACACACGCAGACAATTTTTCTAGATCATATTTTTGAAATCAGGATGTTCCAAAACGTGGAGAAATGCAAAAAAAATTCGAATTTTTTTTCGATCGAATGCTATACTTTCACTTACAATTGAAAGTAAAAAAAAATAAAGATAAAAACACCATTTATTTAAATTTATAATTTGCCTAGTAAAAGAAGAACACCATCAGTTTTTAAAAAAAAAAAAAAAAAAACATTTATTGGCTGATTTTGCATAATTTTTGTGTGTTTTCTTTAAGTATTTAGATTTATCAAAAACAATAACACTCTTTTTAAATATTATAGTTCATCCATGTGATTTTTGGAAAATACACATTTACTGGAAGCCGCACGCAGATGAAGAAAAACTCCTTCACAATGCAATTTGCCAGCACTTTCAGAAAATGCATTTATTTCACCACATTTTTACGACGCAAGAGCTTTTCCATTTTGTTATATAGAATAAAGGCGCAGTTGCCCGCTTGACGAGCCTGCGGGTGGTGGAAAGCATTCTCCACTTGTTCTACCGCAGACGATTGCAATAAACCACGGGACATCATTTCCTTTTTGCTTCGAGCCCTCTAGACGAGGTGTTACGCGAGATGTTATGTATAAGAAATGAGTTTATGTTTAAAAAAAGTGTTTTGTTTTTCAAAATCGTCAGTTGAATCATATAGGGTAAAATATACTTTTTATACCTGAGTAGACTTTGCTCTAATGAATCTATTTATCTTAATTAAAGCCTTCAAAAATACAAATTTTATATATTTAGAAGTATTTATTGTTTGAAATTAAATTTAAATAAATTAATTTTATTTAGAAGTTTTTTGCATTTTTTTAATTAAAGAAATTTTAATTTCCATCGTTTATTTGTGTTATTATTTTCTGTTCATTTTTTTTTAAACTGTTACTAAATACATACTAATTAAGTTTAGGCACATATTTTTAATAAGTGAAATTACTATGTAGAAACAAACCGTATGCATAGCAAAACAATTGGTAAAAGTAGTGCTTTTCACGTTATTTTTTTTTTTTTTTATTTTTTTTTTCAATATTTAAAAAACTCAATATCACTCTGAAATTTTATGAATTGCTACTTGCTACAAAGTAGAATTAAGAAAATAGATTGTAGTTTTTCATTTTATTTAAAAGAATAGATAGTCTTGGTTGGAAATGTGTTTTTAGGGTATTGGACGGGGGGGGGGGGTGGGGGGGGTGGGCAAGTATTTGGGGTTTTAAAACTAAAGAAATAATTTCGGTACAGTCTAGGCAAGTGGCACATGTTTTTAGAGTACTTTTGTGATGCCGGATCAAATTAAAGCAAAATAAAGACACTTTAATCAATCTGAAATGAGTCATTTTTATGCATTGTAAAAATTTAAGATTATGTAAAAGAAAACATTTTAATGGGATAGGATTAGTGTGTGTGTAATATGAGTTTCAGATGCCTCGCAGGTGTTACTAGAGAAGAGAGAAATAGAGTTAGAGGTAACAATACAGCATGCGTGCCAGTAGCAACGATTGTATCTCCAAGGACGCGAAAGAGCTGCGTTTTGTTAACGCAGCCGGTTTCGAGTGAGAAGATGAAATCTATTATTGCTATAGTGGAACAATTGAAGAGTGCAGTAATAAAAAAAGAGATGGTGTGAAATATAAATTACTTTTCGGAAATAATTGGATAGGGGTGCATCAAACTTATAAAAACACCTACATAAAATTATTTTTGTAAAACTTTCATAACTGACGAAGGCTCCTTACTTCATACAGTAAAATGGAACAAGTTTACTTACATTTCTTAAAATAATACATGTGATGTATATGTGAAAGACGTTCAAAACCGTTTAAATAGCAGTCATAGTGTTTGTTGGATAAGATGACAACTATACCAACGTAGTTGAACACATACGGTGATATAAACATTTTGCCCATACATTTTTATTAATGGTGTATGAGAATCAAAAGCAGTTTCTTTCTATTTCTAAAAACAAATGGAACTCTAATAAAATGCTGAAAATCTCACTTCAAAATGCCAATTTTGAAGTCATACATGTTTGTGGCGACGGAGATACTTCAATAGTTAACATCATAGTTTTAGAAGCCTCAAAAGCCTTAAACTACAATCGTTAGTCAGGATATTGATATATTTGTGCTTATGACACACTTTTCAAACATTCACTATTACATATTGCGTGGTATATTTGGGAAACATTGGTCTCACTGGAGAGTATAAAGGAGTTGCACTTGCAAACTCTTTTTGTTTGAAAATTAAAAATAATGTAGTGGAAAATGGAAAAATTTACAGAAAAAAAGTATAATACAGGTTTTAAATTATTCATTCAAATAGAAAGTTTGTTCGAAACATTTACCATTGCGATAGGAAATCCAATTATAATTTTTTTGAAAAATTGTGGTTCTAAAACTTTTAACCACCTGGCAATCTCTTCTATGCGATCTGCATTCCTTTGCAAATATTTCTCCAAGCGTCTATGTCCGGAAAGTTTAAAAACGTATTCCACAAATACTTAAATCAGTGGTTGCTATGGAGAAATCATATCCACTTTTAACTCCAGGCGTTCAACAGAAGAAGTGGACGTAGCTGGATAACCTTTATTTTTCTTCCTGTATGAAAAAAAAAAAATCTTATCTTGATGATTTGATATATAGACAATTTCAAAAGTCGTTAGAAAATGGTGCCAAATTGAACTATCGACAGTGTATCAACACATGAAACGACGTAGCTAAATACTCATAGATGTTTTCATAACGTAGCAAGTACAGTTGTATAGTTTTATAGTTTCAAGTGATTTACAGGAAATGTGTACATTGTTGCATTACTTATTTTTATCACTTATACTGGTATTTACTTACTATAATTATTCACTAACTCATGCTTATTGTATTACTTCCCTGAACATCTTTTATTAAATTGTGTCAGTTCATTAATTTTGTTCACTGATTTTGGATTTCTTTCGATGGTTAAATCTTATAATAACTACTAAATATATTTTCGTCTATAAAAATGACTACAACTTTTCTATAGTTTTTAAAGTCTTGCTTCTGTTTTCAATCGATCATGAGTAAAAAAATATTCTGAAAATATTCGTCATCTGCTTAGATTGCATGAAAATGTATTTTTCAACTGAATCCATGTTTGAAAGGTAGACTAAAAAGTGACTTCCAGGTATCCATGATAGCTGCATTAAGTGATATGACTGGGCAGATAAACTGTGCCTTTATTAAACCCACAGGTGTTCAAATTGTTTTAGATAGTTGGTGTTGGTTTCGATAGGGTCAGTTAAGAAGATACTATAATTCTCAAACACACACACACAGCTAAAATGTCATCAAAATCCTACCATCGAAATTTTAATGAATGTATATCCTGCTGAGAGTTGTCATCATTGGTTTGCCTTGCATACCAGGCTCGCTTTGTTTGCTAAAAAATAGACCTTTTAAATTATGGCCTAACATAAAAAAATAGTGTTATAATCATTATAAATGTACAAAAGTTATGAATACATTTTCATGGAATAATACTTCATCGTATGTATTAAAACATTTCGTACATTTATCAGAAGAATTTATTTTATTCTTTTTCCTAGATGTGGTCACAACAAAAATATATATATATATATATATATATATATATATATATATATATATATATATATATATATATATATATATATATATATATATATATATATATATATATATATATATATATATATATATATATATATATATATATATATATATATATATATATATATATATATATATATATTTTTAAGTTATTTATTTTTTAAGTGATATTTAAATTTTAAGTGAACACATTCTCGAGTTATAAATCGTCTTCGAAGCATCATAGTGAAACTTCTGCTAAAGAATTGGGAATTAAAGAAATTAAGAAGTATTTGTTTTTAAGAAATTGAATCACCACTCTTTTAGATTCAATTCTTGCTACTAAACATTTTCTTCGATTCTATACAATTAATTAAATAATATTAAACAAAAAAATAATAATAAAAGGACTGATCAAATGGTAACTAGCAAGCACTTTGTTTACATACATTAGAGTAAATAATTCTAAAATTTAAAACTTTAAATGCATTATTTATTAAAAAAAACTATTTATTCTATAAAATTTTAGCATAAATTACATTTATTCCAACTTGGAAGTGGAGATATTAGAGGAATCATTTTAAATAGCGATACTATAAGCATACCATTTTTAAGTTTGAGAACCATACTTAAAAATGGATTGTACGTTAAGAAATTTGTCGTGAAGGCCACTGTGATAAATGAGATCAATATAATATCAGCATCTTTATTTCGTATAGTAGATTTTCAACGTATCTAAAACACCAGATTGAATACAGTCCTAAAATTGCCAAAATTAGAATAGATAAAAGTCAAAGGAATGGCAGAGACTTGATCAAGATTTAAACAATTGATTTAATTTACAATAGGGTTACAAGACTACCCGCAAATCTGACTTACCCCAGGTTGGGCTTGAGGAAACAGGTACGCAACCCATCATGGTCGGGATCAAAATTAGATTTCAAAATAATTACACAACTCTGGCCTGCAAAAAGGGTCCCCGAGAGAGTCAAAAGTCTAAGGTGACTGAAAAGTCGAGAGTCTTAGAATAGAATGCCAAAATCTAATATGTTGTCTCTCGTCTTGACTTTTTCATACCTCTTAACACTCACTTATTGATCGTATTGGAGTGAGGTGTGTTCCGTACTTACAATTAGTCACCTGTAAGAAGAGAAGGCTATCACAAACACGTCTTCGTATCTTCTAGTTGGAAAAGCGGTTAATCTTTGTAGTGAATTCTACGTTTGTTGGTCCGACGCCGCGTCTACAGGTCGCAGCTGGACTGTCACAAGGGAGGGGGGGGGGTCATAATCTTTCTGTTAAAGTCACCCTCTTTGAATTACTTGTGTGATGAATATAGCTTCATCACAAGATTCTTTGAATTGTGGTTTCTAACTAAAATTCAGTTTAATAGATAAGTGCGAAGAAAACGAAATTTTCTTTTCATCATTAATATTGTAAAACACTGAATGATAGGTATGGCATTAGTTAGATAAAACATATTAATTGAAAATCGAATCAAAATCAATCAGTTTCAAATATATTGCTCGCCACCAAAGAATATTTATATTTCCAAAAAACATTCATATTATCATAAAGTTATTGTTTTTAGTATAGTATGTATTCCATATAAGTAAAGGACTGAAGTTTTATTTAAAATAAATGTAATTTATTCATTTTCAATAATTAGACGTGTACGATTATCTAATGGTTAAAAAAAAAAACTGCACCTTGTAACTCATTAGGTTTAAAGGGTACTGATTCTAAGATGTTAACTTTTATTCCCATATCGAAATCTCCTAGAATGATACAGTTAAGAATTTCTCATCATACACCGAATTTTTGCTTGTTTTGCGCCATTTTCCCACAAGATTTAAGTCATATATCAATTATAGCATCCAACCATTAATCCATATAACCATCGTTTTACGTTTATTTTATTTATGTATACATTTATATTATAATAATATTGTTAAAATTTTATTGATTGGTGATTTATTTTGCTGTAATCCCAAAGTATATATATATTTTTAAAAATAGGTATTTATTTGCCAGTAGGTGAATACTGTTCTTATTTTATAATGCTATCGTATTAAAGTAAACAAAATACACATTATTTTGGTGGAGAAGACTTACGAACGCAACGTATTAGAAGCAAGATTTTAAAGGGTATCGTAAAATTTATAAATAATCGATTTTGAGTTTATTATTGTTAATCAAAATTTAAATTCTTCCTTTTAAAAGGATACCTCAGTTGTAGTAGTGCCTTAACTAGAAGTATTTCTGATAATTATTTGAAGATAAAATTGATAACTCTTAGTGGCTTTAAAAAAAAAATTCTCAAAACTACATTTTTCATCATTCATGTACCTATTTTGTTTTTGACTAATTTAAGCAAAAGAAATCTTGTAAATTTTTTAAAAATTTGAGTGTCTTTCACAATAATTCATTTAAAAAAAAGTAATTGCATTACAATCAAAAGCTAACTTCAGTAGAATAAGTAGCATCTGCTAAATCCACTGAAAAAAAATCAGATTTTTATGTCAATTACTTTCTGAGAAAAAGGTACATGAAATATTCCAAATTAACATTACCGGTATATAGGGTAGAGGTTAAATGAACAAAAATCGTATCATCTTTCCCCAAAAAATATTTTCGAACCTAAAATCTGAATATTCGGATGTTTTCAAATTTAAGATAGTGCAGTCTTGTCATTAAAAAGCATCATACTTGGATATACAAAAAGCACATTATATACTTTTAACCATAGTAAAATATTTTCATTATTTAAATAAACAATTTTCAGAGTTTATATTCAAAATAGAGTATAATTTATAAAAAATAACAAAACTATTCAGCAAGCATTTTAGGGAAATATTTATTATAGCCTTTTGTTAATTGAAGTCGGATTTTCTTATATAATGAAATTTATTAAAAGGGATATTCAACACAAACTTTCCTGAAAAAAAAAAAAAAAAACACTTTTTTTAATGAGATCACCTCAATGCAAGTACCGATGGACCATGTTTATTTTTGATGCGAATATAAGTGAATCATTTAACTTAAGAATGAAGACCTTCATTCATTAAAGTATTAACCTTAGATTAAAGTTTTTTAAGTTATTCAGAAAAAGTTGTTATTTGAGATTAAGAAATCATTATTGTAGTTTTAGAAAAATGAAAAAAAAAAAACATTATTTGATGAAAACTAATGATCTTATTAAATAACTGAAAATAATTTATTCTTGAATCATTTTCTAGCATGGAGAACTATGCAAAGTTTTAAGAAATTAAAAGTGGACGAGTGTAAAATTTCTTAGAAACCAGAAACATCTTTTTACTTTTATTTTATTTTATACACACTGAACCTTTCTAATTTGAATAATTACAAACATATTTTTTAATTGAAACAATGATTGTTAAAACGCTAGAATAAATATACGTAATGAATTTTGTTGCACACTGGGCAAGGATTTTTTCCCTACATAACTTTCTTAGCATATAAAGAATCTTGTAAGATAATACTTCTAAATATAGAGTGTAATCAAGTTATTTGTATAAAAAATATATGTCAAGTTTAAGTTCACCACCAAAATAAACTTATCATTAAATGGAATTAAAAGTTCATTATCGTTTCAGTTTTTCATTATTGTTCCAGATAGATGCTTAGAGTAAAACTCAAATTGTCACTCCTCAAAAAGTAGTATTTAGTAAAACACTTGTGCAAATGTAAAAGCTAAATATCTCAAAAAGCCGCGCCGCTTGAATTCTCTATTAAAAGGTAATGAATGCTCGAAATTTACAATCTGGATACTTAAAACAGCGGGAATTTATAAAACCCACACAACTAGAAACCGTAATTCCAATAAGTAAGCTTCTGACAACTCTTACGGTTTACGCTAGATTTACATATTTAAATAAAACATCATACCATATTATTCAATATTAGTTAAATATTTAAAAGAATCGACAGAGCAGAGATTTTTCTTTTTTGGATTCAATAGCTCCACGAAGAAAAGGCTAAGTTAGTCATCATTTCACTTATATATATATATATATATATATATATTACAAATTGGAAAGTAATTTATTTAAATTAATATCTACTAGTTTAAGAAAAATGTGCAATTGAATTTCATAAAACTAAGATTTTTCTGCTGTAATTGAAAATTATGCTATTTTAATGTAATAAATGGGACGTGAGAATTGGATGATTAAAACGTACCATTTAACTTAAAATTTCAATAAGAAGCTAGATAACTAAGACAATTTAGTTTTTAAGCTTGCCTAAAACAGTAGATAAAATAATTTATATTTGATTTTACATGAAAGATGAATAATTTTTTAAATTGTAACATAAATCATTAAAATATAAATTATAAAATGTATTTCAGAATATTGAAAATAACAACCATTTTCGAAGAACTATATTGAAACATGCATATATAAAAACTGTAAAATTCTCGTTAATATGCACGTTTTGAATTATTAATATATTACAAGTTTGTATCCGTATTAATTCTTTCGTGGAATATCCCTATACATATATATATATATATATATATATATATATATATATATATATATATATATATATATATATATATATATATATATATTCTAACTTGAATTGTAGCTTTTTAAGTCAACTAAATATGCACTTAAAATACAATATGTTCTCTGAACATAAAGTTTCGATGAAAGTACTTCTATTTTTTATATATAGGTGACGTATTATTTGATTAAATGATGCAAATGACAATGATCAGTTCCAGACCAATTGAGTAGGATGTAATATGCCGCCATCTCTGTTAGAAGAGTGATTAGAGTCTACGTCATAACCGAACTCTAGCAATATATTCCTGTGATGATCACATATCCATCATTTTATAGATCATTAAGTGCAGTAAGCGTACTTAAACATGGGATGTTTCTGAATATTTATTGCGGTTTCGAGAGAAGATAAACTTGATTATTTTGTTTGACTGGGGGCGTTTGCAAAGTTTACAGGATATCTCAGGATAGTGGTGACATATTTTTTTCTTATTATGTGGGAAATACAATACAATTATCATACAGTTTCGAAAACTTAATATTGAAAGGCATATTTATTGAAATGTGTCAAGGCATTATAGTAATGACACATTTCAATTAACTTTCCTTGTATATGTGCTAGACTTTTATTTAAAATCATTAAGATTTAAACTTGTTTGTATATATGATCTAAATGAAATTTCTATATGTTTCTTTTAGCGATTAGTTTATAATTTTTATTTTTATAATATGACACTTTTTTATGATCACATCTAATAACATATAGGATCCCGTTTGGCAAACTGGGCAACGTTTTCATATCCAATTAAGACTAGTCTTACTTTAAGGGGAGTTGGTACCCAAAAATTTATAATAAGTCAATTTTGAGTTTATTGTTGTTAACTAAAATTTGAATTTTTCAATCTAAAATAATACCTCATTTGTAATAATACCTCATTTAAAAGTATTTTTAATAATTTTTGGAAGAAAAAAATTGGAACTATAAGTATAAGTATTGCTTTCTTTAAAATTCGTTTTTCGCAAAACTACACTTTTCATTACTCATGTACCTTTTTCTCAAAAACTACGCTATCTATCTACCTAAAATTTTTATCACGTGTTTCTTTTATGTATATGTATATACTAAAGTGGGATTTTGTTAGTCTTTAAAAAAAAAAAAAAAAAAAAAAAAAAACTTATGATTTTTAACGAATTTGAGTGACTTACACCTTAATTCATTAAAAAAAAAAGGTAAATGCATTACAATTAAATCCCAACTTCAGTAGAATAGATAGTGTCTGATAAATAATGAGGAAAAAGAATAAAGCTTCCATATCAAGTATTTTCTGAGAAAAAGGTACATGAGTATTGAAAAATGTCGTTTTGAGATAAACACATTTTAAAGAAAAGCTTACTTGCATTAATAGTTTATAATTTTATCTTCAAAAAATTATTAAAAATACTTCTAAATGAAGTATTATTACAAATTAGGTATCATAAAGGGATTTTAAAGGGATATTAAACACAAAATAATTTTTTTTAATAAATTTTAGGGTACCAACTCCCCTTAATGTAATCTGCGGTGTCAAAATTGAGGAAGCAGTAAGATTTCACCAGATTTCCCATCCAGTTTACGAATTCTGGAATCAGTATCCTACTTTAACCCAGATTTCGTATATGTTGTGTACCTATAACGTGTTTTCCTTTCTCTACATAGGCAACAACGTGTTCTCTGTATAATAGAAGGTATTTCACCGAATCACAGGATCGATAAGTTTTTTAATGCTGTTTTGCATATGTTTGTTGTTAGTATGACTTTAAGGTATGTATAGAAGAGTATTTTCTAGTGTGATATATGCTTTAAAACTAAATGAGCACAATTATTGTTTTTAATAAAAACATTGATACAATTATTCAAAGAAATATATTTTTTTGTCATCCGGGAAAATATGATTTTGTCTACGCTAAAAGGATAAGAGACAACTCACATCATAATATTGTTTCAAAAGAATACTAGAAGAAAGAAATAAACAGGAGAATGGGGATATATGTTACATTTTGTGTGCTTACTTCAGTAAATTGTGATGTCGTTGACGGGGATTGGAGTTTTAAACTTTATTTGATACACCGATCCGATTAATTGTGAGATACGTCAAACTTATATAAGTCTTCTGGTATAGTTATACACAAAATAATCGAAATGGCTACAATAAAGTAATTTTCCACATAAGATCTCTGATGCTGAAAGTTGATAAACGATCTTATTTTAAAATGATGATAGTAACTGACAGATATGAATTAATATAATTTATTGATGGATCGCGAATTACAAACTCCATCACGTGGTGAGTTCAAGGTCATTTCAACAAAAATAATTTTAAGATATAGGCATAAAAACTGCAATGGTATATCTTTGGAACCGAGCTGAATAAAAAAATGAAATAAAAATTTTTAAATTGCAGGAACAAATATACAAATAGTCATGTTTATTTTCATATTCAGCAATGCATATATATATAAAACTTTAAGAATATAAATGTTTCACCAAAATTTTCAAAACCTAGAGCCTCATGCGAAAAAACAAAAGGTAGCGGGTAAAACGCTTTTTTCTATCGTAAAGCATGTAATATAAAACAATTTCCCGCTAAAGGAGACGGAACAAACATTTTGTTAAACTTGAAGGCTCAGATAATATTTGATTTCATTTGTCATTTTTTTTTTTTTTTTTTTCAAACATCAGTCTCCTTGGGTGAACTGAAGATTAAACATTGTTTTTTATATTTGTCCTTTTAACCCATTCCACTGTTCTCTGTATAAATAATACAGATGAAAATGTGTGCTTTTAACAAAAAGGAAAAAAAATAGCTTCTTTGAATTCTCTGGAGAAAATTTTAAAAATTATATTCCTAATTTATTTCTTGAAATCTAAAATCATAAAAACCTGTTATCTGAATTTTAACAGGACATGTAAGGTTTTTTTATGTTCTATATTCCCTATTCTAATTCATTTCTTTAAAAAAAAAAATAACTATTTTTTTTTTTTTTTGGTGGGGGGATTTACTAAATAAATTTGATGTGTCTAAAATATACATGTGTTTATATAATTTGACTGGAACTATTTACCTTTTTCGGATGGATATACATTGCGTATTTTTAAGATATTGATTGACTAAAATGATATTACTAAAATGAGTTTCAAAATATATTATTCCTACTTTAAGCATTTTTATGAGTAGGAATAAATTATACAAATATACTTTCAAAAAATTCAAACATTTCATTAGATTGTAGAGTTATTAATTTATAGATTTACACTGAAACCAATAGATTAGCCTATTTCAGGAAACATCAGATAAAAGTAAAGACGTACTGACTATTTTTAGCATATAATATAAGTATCAGCTGCACATATTGTACATCCCATAAATATTAACATGTCTACTTATAAATTACAATTGATACGTTCTGAATCTAATTTTAACATTTGGAATCAGTACTTAAAAATAATATAGTAGGGCATAGTAGAGATATAATAAGTATTATACCGAATGGCATTTTTGGCAAAAGTAGTTTGTTATAATTTACAAACAAATTTTATAGTTTAGGTAATGTGTAAAAAGATCTTCCACACGTAGCTCAACGCATTCGTTTCTGTTTTTTTTATTAACACTTAAGAGAGTTTGATTTTGTTATTAACTTTAACACTTTTTTTTAGTGTAATTTACTACATGAATATTTTTAATGCATATTTGACATATTTATAACACATTTTTGCTTTTGAAAAATTAGTCGATACATTTTAAAATCAAGAATAGTTTTAGTTTTCTTAAATAGATTCAAGCTTTTGAGTGATATAAACATGACAATTTTCTCATCTATATTTTTAAATATATTATAAACTAATTATATGTTGTATAATTTTTATTGTATTTAATTTTCGACAAAATAAAGATGCAAATAAAAAGATAAAAAAAAATAACAACCATCTATAGGCTATGAGTATTGCTTTCCAATCATTATCTTTATTACAGTAATATATCTTATTATTTTCCCAGCAATCACAATATACGTTGCAAGTAATGTGTTTTAAAATATACAGATAAAGTATAATGACTAATTTTTGCCTAAAAGGTGCCAGCACTTGTTTGGAAAAAACCTTCGTCTATACATTTATACCGAATAAGGTGACTTTAATCAGAGATTACTCGCTGACACAATCGATGCATATGAAAACTCAAAAGCGATATTGTCTATCATTTACCTATAACATCTCCTAGTTTAGCAAATGAACTGAATTATTTTTAACCTGTGGAATTTCTCAATGTTTTTTGGGGCTCTTTTTGGTTTTATTTCCGAGTAAATATTTACCCTTAAAAATATGATGCAAAATGCAATGAGTTCCCAATAATCTTTTTTACAGTTATTTCTCTTTGATTTTATTCCTTCTAAAAATAGAAATCCATCCTTCAATTTCTTTGACGTTGGAAGCCTCTTATAAATATGTTTTTGTATTCTGAAAAATTCATTTTATTGATATATTTCTTTTTAGTAGAAGTATTTTGTAGCTATCATTGCGTGTATGTATTTTCAATTTAAGGCGTCCGACTACGTTAAAAATGGCAAAATCAAATTTCGTGTCATATGAATTGAACATTTATCTTTTCGAAACAGTTTATGTTTCTCTTATACTTTAAAAAGAAGTTAAGTTACAGTTGTTTATAGGGAAATCTACGCAGAGTGTCATGAAGGCCGTTGAGATAAATAAATTCAAATTAATAATTGCATTTAATATCAGCATCTTTAATTCGTATAGTGGATTTTCAACGTACCTAAAACACCAGATCTAATACAGTCCTAAAATCGCAAAAATTAGAATAGATAAAAGTCAAAGGAATGACAGAGACTGGACCAAGATTTAAACAATTGATTTAATATACAATAGGGTTACAAGACTACCCGCAAATCTGACTTACCCCAGGTTGGGCTTGAGGAAACAGGTACGCAACCCATCATGGTCGGGATCAAAATTAAAGTTCAAAATAATTACTGAACTCTGGCCTGCAAAAAGGGTCATGAGAGAGTGAAGAATCTAAGGTGATTGAAAAGTCGAGAGTCTTAGAAATGGAATGTCAATATTCAATGTGTGTTCTCTCGTCTTGACTTTTTCAAACCTCTTAAAAATTCACCTATTGGTCGTATTGGAGAGAGGTGTGTTCCGTTCTTACAATTGGTCACTTCTAAGAAGAGAAGACTTTCGAAAACACACTTTCGTATCCTCTGGATTGAAAAGCGGTTAATCTTTGTAGTAGCGGCGTGGGTGACCTAAATCCTTCCATTCTGTCAAAAAAGTTTCTAAAATGTTGCCAATGTCTAGCTTCCCTGACAAATGGATATACAATGCATTCATCTATGGATTGAGTTTTACGTTTGTTGGTCAGACGTCTAGTCTACAGGTGCAGCTGGACTGTCACAAAGGGGAGGGGAATGTCGTAATATTTCTATTGGAGTCTCCTTCCTTGAATTACCAATGTGATGTATTTAGCTTCATTACACCAAAATCGAGTTTTTGAAAGAATAGATTTTTCGCTATTACTGCAATACGGCTTTTGTACTATCTCAAAATGTATTTAAGATAGAGTTATAATATTTTGTACAGTTGTTAGTTATACTATGTTGAGTATAATATCCAACAGATTTGAGTGTACCTATTTTTTCGAAAAGTTACTGCTATAAATAATAATAGGTTGCGAAAATATTGAAATTTATGTGTAATCTTATACAACAACCTATATATTTTTTATTTTTGAAAATAAAACTTAGATTTCAGATCATTATACTCCTGAATATCATAGAATAATGTAATAAAAAGTGAAAAAAAATATATTTTAAAACTTTTTTTTTACTACATTAGCCGTTTTGACAAAATGTATAAATATGCCAGTATTCTGAGTATTTTTGAACATATATAGCTTTTTAAAGCCTATTCGTCAATAGAGTTATAAATAAATTATTTTTCCCAAAAACTTCAACGTTAGTGTTTTAGTTGAATAATTCATTTTATTTCGTCAAATATCTCCTTTAGAAAACGAAAGGAGTTTTGCAAATAAATATAATTCCCATTATGGATCTTTTTCATAAAGTAGAATGTACTGACATTTGAAACCAGAAAAATTGCATCTAGAATCAACGTGAGTTTGCTAGAAATATAATGAATTGCTGTTGACATCAATGAAAACATCTTGATACAATAGAAATGAAGTATTTCATAATGTTTCTTGGTCAAAAAGAATGTTGTGTCATATCACTTTAGCCCTCAAGTTACATTACTTTCACTTTAATGGATTAAATATGTCAGTGTTTGTTAATGCTAACAATATTTCTAGAAATATAACGTTGTATATATACCTATAATCTTTTTTTACTCTTTTGAACAACTAATGGATGTAAATATTAGATTTATGTTACAGTATTAGAGTGACTGACAGCGGATTTACCTAGTAAAGTCTGCAATAGTTAATGTGTTTACGGGGATTTTATTATTAAAAATAAAATTCAATGAAGCTTATAAACAGCCTTCGCCACTAAGTTTTAGAGACTTAAGTTGAGGCTTTTACAGGGCCAGATACACAAATATATGTATTTTTATAATTGATGTAATTATATGTAGCATTTCTGAAAACTGAAAAAAAATAAAATATTTTAATCAAATTATAATTGATATTTGATTCTATTTTTTCAAATAATTAAAAAATCTTAATTTCACTATTAGTAAATTAAAGTGTAAAAGAGAAGTGAATTTTTGTTCCAAAGTGATAAGGGGACTTAACCTAACTTTTTATAAAACAATTTAAACTGTACTTTCGGATTAGTCCATTTTAGTCGATATTAATTGTGAAACGATGGTGGTTGAAATCGTTTAGTTTATTTTATGATAGAATCGATGTCTATCGCAATATTTGTTACAACCAATCTTAGTAACTTGTCCATGTAAGACTCGGTTAATTTATTCTTCATGAAAACCATCTTACTAAAAGTTTCTTAATATAGTTTCTTCGGGTACGTAGTAGAGAATTCTGTTCTACATAGTTAACATATATTATAATATTTCAGACAAATTACAATTATGTAAAAAAAGAAATGGTCATACCATGAAATTTGATTTTTTTTTTCTGTGCTGTTGGAGGGCGGCAGAAATGTCTGTCGTGGTCCAAAACCAGTCCTCGGGCCGAGTAGTGGCTAACGCTGTTAAAAACCTATAGTGAAATTTAAATATATGTCATAATGAGCACTTTTTAAATTAGATAGAACTCTTTCAAATGTTATAAATGTACTATTTTTTTTTATATTTTTTATTTTCATCTTTTACAACTTTGTAAAAATTAATGGCTGTGTAATAACTCCATACTTATTTGCAAAATTTTCACCATTAACATTGTATTTCTCTGTTTCAAAAACAGGATGAATTTAAAACCTAGAAAAACAAAACTATGCATGAAAAAATAATGCTTTCAAACCGCACATGCACATAAGTTGTTAACGGTATCGACTGACAGAAAATATATTGAAATATTACAATAAAAACCGAACTATTTATCGAACAGACGATTGTAATACTTAAAAATAATCAGAAAAATAAGGATGACACATTAAAATAACTTTTGGTTTTATTCTGATATAATAAAAAAGTGTTGCCATTCCAAGAATGTCTTTTTTGTGTCTATAAATTTTAATGAAAGCAACTGAATTTAAAAGCTGTTCGCTACAATACTAAAGCTTTTATGAACTAAAGCTTTTATGTACCAAATTTCGTACTTCTAGGTTTAAAAATTCTTTTAAAAATCGACAAAATCGACCACGACCGAGTAATAGAAACTTGTGTATGGAAACTCAACCCCCAAAACTTAAAGAAATACGTTGCCATCGACAAAGAGAGTGTCTGCCAAGTTTCAACTTGATTGGTTAGTTTGTACGCACAACGACCTATTTTAGGGCATAATAACGACTAATCAGTCCGGAACCCACAGCTTAACGTGGATTCCAAATCACAACGAACATCCACACTTAACCCAGGAATCAAATCGGGCACCTTTTAACATACAAGGCCAGAGCGTTCATCCCATTGAAAATTTATTGTAATAAATTGTTACAAATAAATATTACAAGTTTTTTAAAGTCTAAATATTGCAATATAAATTATTTTTATTATACCAAGCATTATTTTTTTTTCACATATAATAACCCATTGATATATGACAAAATTTAAAATATTTTCTTAACAACAATTTAAAATTCACTATGAAATTACAATATTGATGATATATGATTCTACGATTTCGTTCTGCAACGGAAAGTAAACAAAATCAACACATCTTTAAAAACGAATGACATTTAGCAAATTCCATTAGCTAATCGCAATGCGTGGTTCATTTTATCCTCTGTAATGAATTGACTGTGACGTCAGCTCGCATAACCTCCACATTTATACTTTGTATTCAGCCCATAGTATCTTGCAACACAAAGTGATTGTCAGAACCAGGTTTAATTTTCAGGATTTAATTTTTCCCCATTTTTACTTTCAATTACCCATATGTAATTTACATAGGGTAATAAAAGTTTAGCATTCGCGGTAGGAAAAAAAAAAATCGATTTTTTTGTTTTTTTTTTGTTTTTTTTTCTTTTCATTTTTCTACGTTTTGGAACACCCTGATTTCAAATAAGTGATCTAGAAAAATTACTGTCTGTATGTGTGTCTGTGGTCAGCATAACTTTCGAACAAATTGACCTACGATGTTCAAATATGATATGGCGGTTGCTGGTGGCCATGGGACATACCATTAAGCTTTTCGTCAAAATCGCGCATGCGCATAAGGTAGCTGCTATTGAAAAAATCATGTTTTTCAATTATTGCTAAAAACGGCTTCAATGATTTGGATGAAAATCGCAGTGCTAATGCATCTTAAGGTGCTCTAAACATCCCTACCTCTGAAATTCACGTAAAAATACTTTAATGCGCAAAAAGTTGAAAAACAAATGCCTTCAACACAGAGTTCTCTTTCCTTGAACATACCTCATCAACGATCGTTTTTTTATCTTCCTTCAGTTACACCTATAATATAGGATAATATAAGGATTACTGAGCAAATTTTACGATTTTTTTTTAACCATTCAAGAATTATCGCAAGAAATAGTAATATCACCATACTGGTCTGTAATTGAAAGTTGTGCGGTGTTCCACACCCCTAGTTATTGTCATGTAAGCATTGTAACTTTCGTGATTTTATAAATAATTGTACATAGTATAAATATTTTTAATTTGCATTTTATTTTTTTCTGCAATTTAGTTTTGATTTTAGATGGATTATACCAAAGGTAAAACTTTAATATATTAGCTAAAATACAAACTTTCAAGTAGTAATAATTAAAACTATTTTACGTTTTTAAGTAAATAAAAGAAACGTGTAAGGTATTTTTAAGTAAATTTTATTTGGAAAGCAACATATTTTACCTATCGATTTCTAGAAAAAATAAAAACGCAATTGATTTATTAAGTAATATTTAAATATTTTTATAATAACTAAACATTTTATCGATGTGCCATTTTTTTCAACGTTAGTAAAAACCTTACACCTTGAGATTTCAGTTGCGTGGTCTAAGCAATTAAAAAAGGTTTTCATTATTGGTTTGGAAGCTGTATTACTAATGTTTTAAGATCATAAGTATGAATTATTTTTATTAAGAATAAATACGAATAATATATGTGTTGTTATTCACAATAATCATAATTAATTTGATCGATATGAATAAAACTACTTGCTAACAATACTTTATGAGAAAATAATTAATTATATTGAATGTACCAGTACACATTCGATTAACTTGACTCACGATTTCTTCATAATTAGTGTATTTTCAAAGATTTAAAATATATACATATTTTTTCATCGTTTAAAATAGTTGATTGTATAAAATTTATAAACTAATCAGGGTCTAAATAGACCTCATGCAATTTATAATTTATGTAGAATTTTAATTCTAATTGCTAATGAAATACAAAGACTTTCTACAGGGAATCCACTAGAATTGTAATTACAACTTAAATAGCTTTTCCTTGTAAATTTTTTAAGTATTTAAAATTGCAGATTTTCTACAAATATATCAGGATATTAATTTCAGGTAAAAAATTAATTTCTGCATGGCTATGTTAGATCTTTATAAGTTCTTGACACTGAATTAATTTTTTTATAATTTATTGGTTCAAACTGATCTCAGGTAACATAAAAAGTGTTCCGCTAGAATCCTCTCAAATCGAGTGTAAATTTTGTGGTAATGACCTTTTAGCACTGCTCACCTTCAATAGAATTAAAATACTTCCAAGAAAACATTTGGAATATTATAAAGAACATATCACCATTTAAAGCTACAGAGTTCGAGCATGTAGAGTACAAAAAATACTTATTTTTCTTAATTCATTGTTTATTAAATTGAATTTATGCACATTTTTAAATAAAATAAAACTGAAAATTTAAATATGCAACGTTTTGGAAAGTAAAAAAAAAATAAAAAAAATAAAAAATAGATAAGTGTTTTAATCATCGAAAGGGTAGAATGAAAAACAAAAATTAAACAGTACATTTATTTAATAAAAGGAAAATGTATACAATGATATTTTTTTTTAATAAAAAGAACATATAAAGTTATGTGAAGTACTATAAAACAATATTTGTATTGTTCTTCATACAAATAGTAAGATGCTAAAGCTGAAATACCATATACCATGAATGGAAATTGTCCCAAGTAAAATTGCAAGCTAAGCAAACACTCAGTAATTCCACAAACTTTTCACAGCATATATGAAAAAGGCCATTATATATGTAGGCTGTTTTCTAAAAAAATAAATAATATGTTTAAACGAAACAATGGAACGTTAAGTTTTATTTACCATATAAAGTATAAATGGTAAATGTACAGTGCTTTCTAAAGTTAGAGAGCCAAGCTTAAGTCAACATTTTGAATTTTTAACCAATTTAAATGAACAAAGGGTGAGTGGCACTTCTAAAGGGTACGTTTGACACACATTCAATAATAATGGTATATAAACATCCAGTCGTGGCTTAATAAATCCTTCCATACAAATAAAGCTAACGTAAAGGTTTGTTAATTCTGTTATGACTGAAAATTCAATTGTTAATTTCTAGCTTAAACTTAAAAGTCAATTCTTAATTGGATCTAACAGCTTAAAATTCATCTCTTAATTTTGATCTTAAACTTTAAAAAGGACTTTATTCTTTATGTTCTGAAGTTAATTCACCTTTGAATGGCGATCTTTTTACTTTTTTTCCCATTTTTAGAGTCATATCTTTTCCCACTTGCTTCAAAATTTTAATCTTTCTAAGTTTTTGTTTACCTCGTAGTATTCTTTTAAAACATCGTATTTAATTATTTTTTCAGTGCCTGAACGTGTTACAGGTATGCCGAGGTGTTAGCGTTTTTAATTTTCAAAATGCTATCCATTGGAGGCCGATGGGGTTGTTTTTGGTTCAACGAGAGGTTGTATTTTTTTTGAGAATTCGAGGTAGTAGCCGTTTTGTTATCTTTTCTTGGCGTAATTTGTGAACGACGCCGTGTATTCTTGGGCCACAAACGAGAGTCTTTGAACCGGTTTACTCCTGTTTTTGAGAAAAGAGCTGATGCAATAGCCCGATTCCCGACGTCTGATTGGTTGGGAAATCGCCGTAAAGGGGAAGGAGCGTTGCCGTGGACAGTCACTCTTGGTTTTGCTGCCGATCCAAATAGTCGCAAAGGAGCGCGGATCCCTATGCAGGAGAATGTGCCGCGAAGTCAGCCATGCCTCGGGAAGTGGTTTCCCTCCATCTCATAAAATGAGGCATCAACTCTTTTAATTACCAAACACTCCGAAGGATATTCCATCCCGACGGTCCCCAAGAGACCCTAGGTGACCCAACTTCAAGTACAATAACACTCCGAAGGATGATACCAGTATCCTAACCTATCCAGAGAACCACCGCATCCAAGATGATGGCCCCCTTAGCATCTTCATCTATACCCATGTCCGCCATTGAAGGCACCCAGTCACCAGCAACTCTCTGACCACCCTCCATCCCCGGATTCCAGATATTCCATCCCGACGGTCCCCCAAGAGACCTTAGGTGACCCAACTTCAAGTACAATAACACTCCGAAGGATGATACCAGTATCCTAACCTATCCAGAGAACCACCGCATCCAAGATGGTGGCCCACTTAGCATCTTCATCTATACCCATGTCTGCCATTGAAGGCACCCAGTCACCAGCAACTCTCTGACCACTTTCCATCCTCCCGGATTCCAGCCTTTAAGGAACTGTTTTAGTTCATACAGGTAGTCTGTTTAACCAAAACAGACTTGTGTAATTTCTTTATTTTCTTTTGATGAAATTAATTTATATCAGAACGGCCAGATCTCTCTTCCATTAGGAATTTAAGACAGGATTTATTTATCCGGTTAATTTTAATTTGTTAGTTTTAATTGTTTTATTTAATTTGATTTTTTTTTTAACAACCTCTCCTGAGCGAAGAACAACCTCTTTGCCCTCTTGGGTATTTCATTTGAATCCTTAAGGTTCATCTTGTTTGGAGTTGTGTACTGTTTCATGAATAAGACATGTCTGACAACTTATAGTATTTAATGATTAATAAATTACATTTTTATTTGGTAAAACAGTGGTGTTTTCTTGAACTTTTAGTAAAGTAATTTTTGTGTTTATGTGTTGAAAAGTCTAAAACTTACCATTTTAGGTACGAGGTAGTTAAGTAGTAATAATTTTCTTTTCTAAATATTTAAGTGGTATTAAACACCACGACAATTCTAATAATCTAATGTTTCCTCTTATTGCTTAGATGTCAGCTAACAAGTGTAGTTCCTCTAAAACTACATTTTTTTATGCATTAGTTAATCCTTTTTGACAAGAAAAATGCATACCTTTTAAACTTTGCTTCTGAGGATTAGGTTAACTTTTATCAATCAACTGCGTTTTTTTCTCAGCAATTCACTGGTTAAATTTATACTTAAGAATCCTTTATCAAACTGGTTCATTACTATTAAGATTTTTTTACTATTATAATATGTTTCTAAAATAAATAAATTTGACGTGTGCAATAAATTGAAGCGCAAAAATTTACTCTGCAAATTTATTTTCCGCGTCCGCGTGGGTGCCACATTCAATATTACAAATATCAAATCATTGTGTATGGACATACTTGCGTTTTAAAACTTTTAAATTACTTATTTAGATGCATATTGGATTATTATTTGGGAGATAATTAAATTATTATTTTTGCGCATTTATCTCTATAAACTGAATCCAACATGAAACATATTGGCAAGTGAATAATTCTTGCAGAAATACACTACATACTATAATAGTTCGAAAATTATTTCATACAGGTATTTTTTAAGTCATACTTAAAAAGTCCAATGGGAAATTATTTCCATGCAGTGTATTTCTATTGGTAACACATGGGGAGAAACTGCAGACTTGGTACTAAAAATTATCAGGTTACATGATCACCTCCGATGAACTACAGTATACAATCAGATATAGATTGATCTATGCAGAATCACCGGGAAGCTTCAAGGTCATTGAAGTGCAGCAACTGATTGCAGTGAGTTTGAGTAATAGCTTGTTACTGGCCACCACTACCAGCCCAGCTGCAACCGGTTGGGCCACATTTTAAACTTTTCTGTGACGGCTGCCTTCATCGGCCTAGCATATACTACCTCTGGCTGCTGGAGGTTTTCCTGTGTTGGCCCTGCTATTTTTTTTAACTGTGGGTATATCTAGAGGTTACCCAACAGGGGCAGATGAATTGGGAATTCACTGCAGTTTACTATGAGCAACCCTACAACATTTTATTGGTTATCAGATTCTTATTTGCAGTTAGTCATCACTTTAAAAAAATGGCAATAATCCTTCTGGTCACCAGTAACAACCTTAGAGAACCTTGAGATTATTTTATTTCTTCTACATTCTTCTCTATCTTTCCTTGAAGTCTCCCATCAGTAACTACCAGTTGACGTCGGCCTTCATACTCGTAATTCTGACTCGCCAAGAGTTTACCTCCGAAAATCCTCTACCTGAAAAAAAAATGTATACCTGACATTTTCAGCCGACGCCAGCTTAAAGATTGTTTCCATCATATTGAGCATGTTATAGACCATGTAGTTTATATCTGTAAAAATTCTGCAATTACCAGGAGGCTTCAATATTGGATTTGATATATTAATGAACTAACAGCACAAACAGATGCTTAAAAAACATTTCAACAACGGATTTAAAAATTTCCTAAAAGCAAATATAAACACGATGATTTGGGAATGGTAATGCAGTGAAGGGTTAGGCACCAATTTTCATGTCCTTAATGTTCACTTGCGAATGCGCTACAAATTCATTTGTCCATCGACTTAAAAGGTTTTTTTTTTAACTTGATTCCTGCAAAATACATCGGAAAAATCGTTGTTAGTGATCCAATAGCAAAAGTATGCTTATCAAAATTCAAACTCTCTGATGTTAAACGTCAGTGGAAGAATAGACAGAATGTTACATTGTTTACAGTGAAACAATCCCAAGATACACCAATATTTAAGGTACGTGATCACCTTGGAAAGCTAAAAAATACAACATTTTCAATAATTTTTTTTCAGGTCCTGTATAAGATATTACAATGATTTTTTTTTTTTTTTAACTTTTACTTGAAGCTTATAAAATACAAAAAATACTTGACTTTTTTTTTTCATTTTTTAACAACTATCCAGGAGGCGCCAAAGTCGAGGCCTCAACAAAAATGGTGCCCCACGGCGGACATTTAAACTCAGGATTGGTAAATCTGAAGAAAAAAAAAAAAAAAAAAACTGAATATTCAAAAGAAAGGTTTCTTACGTGATAATTTACCACGAACTGCAAAAAATAAAACAAATGGCGGATGTTTGAAAAAAAAATATTGAAAAACACCCCCGTTTTTCACTATTCTTTGCTAAAAAAAAATTATAATTAATTTTGTTCGGCAAAATTTGGTAAATTGGCATAGAAAACTTCTCAACGAACAAAACAAGACCAAAATCATTGAAATCCACCTAGTAGATTCGGAGATTTAAAAGTCCGTCATTTGAAAAAAAAAAGTAGTTTCGAGAAAAACGTGTTTAAAGTTTTTACTCGCTATTTTTTTCAAATAGGTTTTAAAAAATCAATTTTTTTTAATTTTCAATTTGTTAATCTGCTATCCCTGGATCATAAAACACTGGAAAGGATTGAAAAAACGCAATTTTTTTTTCAATTTATAAAGTGGTCAAGTACCGTAAGTTCATGTTTGCAGATTATCCCGCTCCTGTTTTTTTAACCTCTATAAGTTGACTTTCTACAGCATCAGTCCGGTACACCGCATCAGTATGTTACTCTCACTTTTGTTCTCTACTATTCACTTTTTATCGAAGTTGATCAACAGGAAGGTGTGGTTTTTGATCGATTTACTTTAGTCTCAGAGGCTTTACAAAGTCATTGGGATTGCACGAATTGTCTGTATATAGTGTAAATAGTGAAGTATTATTTTAAAATTCTATTGTAATTTATTTTTATCTTATTTTATTTATTAATAGCGATTATACATGTTAGAAAAAGGTGGCAACACCTAAAGCAATCGAGAAGTTTCGAGATGTTTCTTTTCCGCTGAATTGGCTGGAAATTTCTCGATTGTTCTCTCGCGCCAAGTATAAATAAGACTGTAGATCGGGAAAGTTTTCAGATTGACTTCGGACTTCGTTGAAAGCTGATCGTGATCACTTTGTTGACCTATTGGAGTGAGCTTGTATAATCGCTATATTCGAAGCTGTTCTTGTTGAAGCTTGTATTGAAGATTAATAGTGATTGCACTGTTGTCTGTGAATAAATTTTGTGAGTTTTCTGAAGAGAATAAATACTAGTTTTTATCTGAAAAACTGTGCCATCATTGCCTCAGTGGAAAAATTCATAACAGTATGTTACTCTCACTTTTGTTCTCTACTATCCACTTTTTATCGAAGTTGGTCAACAAGAAGGTGCGGTTTTTGATCGATTTACTTTAGTCTCAGAGGCTTTACAAAGTAACTGTAAAGTCACTAGAGAACTTTTAGAAATTTTGGAAAATGATTCAGCGGTATCGTGAAATGTACGTCTGCATTTAGATTGTTGAGATTCTTCACACCTCTACTTTAATGCAAATTCAAATAACCATCTTTTATTAATAGTTAATGCCTCTATTTCTTTCAGCGAACGGGTTAATACATGTAAAATTGACCACAAATGATCAAATGAAAAACAAAATTCGTTCATACATGAAATTGCAACGTTTTGGCAATAGAATTCAAGAGTCAACAAAACGTAGAGTGGAAAACGGTTTTGGAGAAAGTGGGAGAACGGTAAATTTCCTCCAAAAATTAAACTTTTCGAGAATGGTTGAATAAGTTATTTATTTTTATGGAAATTTTTGCTGAATCGAATGAAAAAAATATTTCAAATATATTGAAATACTCATTTCTATCATCTAATGAATTTTGTGGGTAGAAATATCCAAAAAATCATCAAAACACAAAAAAAATTAGCGAGGAGTCTTTTGTTTGTAGTTTTGTGCCTAATCAATTGGGAAAACATTTAATTATATTGAAACATGCATTATATTTTGAATTCTACTGCTAAAAAGAATTTACAATTGCAGTTTAATCGATGCAAGAGTTTCGTTTCCTCAGTATAATTTTTTACTTGTACTAAGTGAGTAGACGTGCAATCGTGTAAACTAACAGATCCTGCAATAACAATATTTGTGGTACTCTAAGATACAGGTGGAATGTAACAATGTTTTATGGTTTTCTGCAATAAACTGTAACATAGAATATTTTTGTTGCATGTAAGGATAGTTTCCTACTGTTTTCTATGAAAACCTACTTTTACAAATTTAATAAGGACCTTCAATGTAGAAGGATTTAATTTTTCTTGCAGACTTTTCCGAAAGTTTTTCCTAATCACTGGCGAAAGAGAAACATTATTGAAGATGTACAGGGACCAGACTCCCTTAATCACATCAATGTGTCTTACGTATTTTTTTTCCCTACATTTTTTATATACTCCGGACTTCTCTGATTTTGCTCTGTTCTCTCAACTCTTCAAATGACTTCGTTGATCGTCCTAGTCTTGTTGTAGCAAGTGGTAATTCTTTGAATAGCATACATTTTCTTGAAGTGAACTTTTATGGGTTTTCTTTAATCAAATTTACATTTATTTGACCTAAATAAGGTAACAGTCAAAAAGGGCTCCCATGACAATGTTAAGTTGGCTTGTACGCTCAATGATCTATTTTTAAGCATAATAAAGGATAATAAGAGCAGGACCTACAGCTTAACGTGGATTTCAAACTTCAATGCCTAACCCAGGATTCGAAACCGGCATCTTTTGTATACGTAGCCAGGGCGTTAACCTCACAGCCAACAGGTCGGTGACAATGTTAGGAAAAAAAGTTTGAAACAATAGATATAAAAATAATCTTCAGTTTTAATTTTATTTGATCTTTCATAAAGCTATTTTTTCCAGTACAATTCTTTAATTAATTTATTTAAAAATAAATATATTTTTTTAGATTCTACACTATAGTAACGATTATTTTATGCAGACACACATTCGCTTATCATGTATTATGTCAATAATACTTTTAAAACAAAAATTTAAAACTATGTTAGTCACAGAAATTGCTGCCAAGCAAAATATTTTGTAATATCAAAAATTTTCATTGGGGATATATTTTATAATACCATTGAACTTTCTCATCATATGTTATATTGAAAAATCTCTCAAGAAGTCATTGGTGTTTATTCGTTCTATTTCCTTTTTATAGTTTTATAGTATGTTGAAGAAGAAATACGTTATAATTATAAATTTTAAATCTGTTGATCTTTAAATTTTACAAGAAAAACTATGAATTGACAAGTTAGTCACTCGATAAATGTTCCGCACATATTCAACAATCTAACATAGTTTTCGAATAATATTATATTAAAACAATTATACTCATTATTTAAATAATGGGACATTTGCATATTCATCTAATTAAGTTTTAAAAAAATGCGCTAAAATCAGTTTAAGATGTGCTGTTCCTCCTTTACTGACAATTGATTTAACAAATATTATATCGATATAAATATTATAAATCATCTTAAATCTTAGTTTGAGTATTATATAATATATAAAAACTTTTTAAGAAATTAACACTTTTCCTTAAAAACCAGCAAAATAACCAAAATGGTGGCCATCACAGACTCAGAATTCAATGATTTTTATTCAAATGCTACACTTGGAAATAATAAATCGAAAATATCTTGGGTTGGTCTTTTTTTATTTTAGGAGTTATAATAGGTCAAAGTTTTACATATGTATGACATAGAATAAATTTTTTGCTACTTGGATATTTTGTAATTAAATTTATGAATGAGTTTGGGGGGCTTTAGATACTATTTCTTTTGTCTAACAGCTTATATAATTTAAAAATTAGCATCTCAAAATCAATGCAACGTCTGGAAACTATCTGGATAGGACTGGCAGCCTTCGATGATACTGTCTTGCAGGATTCTCTATTGTTTGTACTTTTCGTTAGCTACAGTTACGCTTCATACATCTCGCTCTTGTCTGCGTTCTCTGTTCCGAAGTGAATCCAAAAGCTATTGCATCAAAAAGGTAGGGAGAAGAAGTGGGAAAAAGTGCTCTTGAGAATTTGTTCATCCTGTTTACGTAAAATTAGATGTTCCTTATTTTTAATGAGTAACCAACAGCACTTGAGGACCCCTCCTTAAGAAATCACACCATCTGCCTCTCAGTCCAATATCCATCATCCTGTAAATTGAGTCCTGACTTCCTGACTCTGGACTGTCAGCCCTTGAACAATCTCACACCAACAAGTCTTGTTCTTCTCATAAAAATTACCATTTCATCTGAGGTAGGTCCTTACTTGACCCCACAATACATATAAAAATGTGATAGTGTAATCACATTACCACAGTATTGCTTACATTATCTTGTTGTATCAATTTCCCAATATGAAAGAAACAATTTTGTAATTTTTTTACAGAAATTTCAGTTTGATGTGTCCCTACTTTTGACGCTGATTGAAATAAGACCCATCCAAATTATATCAGATTTATTCCTTCGTAGGGGTAAGTAACACAAGAAAAAAAAATCATGAAACTTTGAGTCGTTGATTGCCGACTTTTCCTTAATTCATAAATGCAATGAATGCCTCTTAATTACTTTTAAATTAAAAGTAATAATGATTTATACTTATGTCTGGAATAGAAGAGAAACTTATGTTTCTGTGGAAAGTTTTTAACTTTCAAGTCGGTATTAATGAGCTTTAAGATTAACATAACAGGAAAAGTTCGGATGTTATGTGATTAATTGCTTCTAATTTTAATTATAAGTTTTGAAGTTTTAACTCTTTATGGATGGTAAATAAATTAAAAATTAAAGTATTGAGAAAATATCACCAGAATATTCTAAACATACGAGAACCGGATTACAAACAACCACATAAATAATACCACTAAATCATGTAAACTAAAACATTTAAAAGCATTAATTTGTAATTACTTGTATTATAATTTTCATAATTTTCACTGCGTTGCATCTAGTTAATCGTAGTATTTTTCATATGAAATTGTGTTTCTGTTTTAGACATTTAATACCAGTTAAAAGATTTTGTGTCATTTCGACAATGAAACCAAAACCATTTAACATTTTAATTTATTTGTTTTATCCTTCCCCCCCCCCTCTTTTTCCTCCTTTCAAGTAACACCTATAAATGTTTATAACGAATATTTTTGAAATCTAGTAAGTGTTTCATTAAAAAAAAAAGTTTTGTAGATTTACTTGGAAGAGCCTTAAAATTAAAAAAATAAATAAAAAATAAAGCTATAGTTTATGATCTATTCTTGCTATAATATACTTTATGTAACGTGACCTATGAAAAGAACCTTCTCAAAAAAAAAATATTTTAGTTAAAACATAATACTTGATGATAATATAAAATTAATAATGTTCCAAGTACCGACATTTTAGTGTACATGGGTAAAAAACCCCTGCAAAAGCTTAAAGATAAGCTTTAAAACTAGAAAAGTAAATCTGTGTACTTAATAACTTTTATTATATCTTGATTCACTTAATACTTTTTATTATAGCACAGTTTTGTAATTTCTGAAGTGGATTATCATGTTATTTTAAAGATATCGTTATAATCCAAATGAAATTTTAAAAATTAAATTTCAAAACGTTTGCATCGGTCCCACGTAATACAGAATGATTAATTTATGAATATTAGATTATGTTAAAAAATGTTTAAATAGTATTTTATATTCAAAACTTATTGAAAAAGAACAATAGGCAAAAAAAAAAAAAAAAGGACTTCTATCTTTTGTTTTTATTTAGGGAAGAAAAAAGAATAAACGATTCTAATACGAGACATATTTCTTTTTAAAAAGTCATTTAGATGTGAAAACTGAACCCAATTTTAAAACTTTCAATTGAAATCCTGTATTATTAGAAACAGGTAAACAATTTTAATGAGTGATTAATGATTTAAGTGATGTATAAAAAGGGCCGACTACATTTTTTTTTTTTTTTTTTTTTTAATAATTGTTTAATTATAAAATATAAAATAATCAATGCAGTTTGTTCTGATGAAAGTTTTTAAAACGCATTATTTTAGCAAAACTTTCCAAGAAAAGCTACTTTCGGTCTGGTGTGTGCAATTTAAATTAAATTAATTACACATAATTCTATTATGTTAGTAACCCTAGACCACCCTATGTACCTACCTATAACACTAAAACTTGATTGATATAAATGCAAGGTAATTCTAACAATACTTACATTAGGGTAAATAAATAAAGTCAGAATGGCTGCACATAAATCACACGCGTCATAGTAGTTGTCGTCACTTGTGAAGTGAGAGGTAGGGGATTTTGGACTCGTTTCTACCAATGTTTGTTTCTCGGGCTTGAAGAGGCTGATTACAATTAGCCTTCCATTCAAGGACGATGCAATTCCAGTTCGTTTGAAATCATCCCAATTAGATATACTCACATTTTCAATGATTGTGACTGAAGTGATAATTAAATTTTCCTACATAATTTAGAAGCCAACTAAGATGCAAATTGCATCAATTGAAAAGGATGCATATACTATCTAGCATGGATGTACATTTAAAATGCAATGCAGCTCTCAGATTGTGCCGTTAATAAATTCTAACAGGATCGACGTGTGTTGCCAGGCAGATAAAAATATTTCAATCTAAGTCTTTTACAATATTTGCATATCAAACAAGAAAAATTATTTGTTTTGTGTTGTGTTGGTAACACTTGCTTCAATTTATGCTTGACGTCTTTTAACTTTTGTCGGAATAGTATACCTGCATTAACTGTCTTATCCCATGCGCTGAATATGAATTTTTCTAAAGAATATTACTACTTGACATTCAAATATACATTTCAGTCTACCACTAAGAAACTTTTAAGTTTATACACTAAACATATACTACAAGGAATGAAGGTTTTTTTCATGAATAAAACTATATTTTTGAACTTTTAAATGGGTTTTACATAGCGGATTAGATTAAAAGTACTTTTAAAGTATATGCTTGTCAATTTTTTTCCCCTGGCTGATCAATGGGTAAACGTGTCTTAATGATGGCTATCATTTGAAGTACTCTAAGAAGAACTCAAATAAATTATCATCCTGACCGAAGCTTGTCGTATAATTTTTCATAATTCAACTTTGGTAAATCCTTATTATCTCCTATACTGCAGTAATGTGAAAAATAATATATCCTTATTACCTCCTATACTACACTAATGTGAGAAATGATTTATTATTTACTGCAACTGACTAAGATTCACATTAATAATATAACAAGATGTATATGATTTAATTTACCCAGAGTCTGTCAGCTATAAAAATTAGTTTCAAACAACTTCATGACTCATTAATGTTGGACGCAATGATATTTTCTCGGAACATATGATATAAAGATGAAAGGTTCATTGCTATTTATCAGAGATATAAGTCAAATCAAAGAGGAGAGTGTGAAAGTCAAAACTTTTGAAAAAGTTTCTATTATATATAAACGCTTATAACATTCTTTCTTGGCTTTATTCTTTTTTTTTCTTTCACAGTTGTTCAACGATAGTAACCAGTACATTAATTGGATAAAAGTGTACCGAAGGAGTAATTTTAAATACCTGTAAATGTCAGTCCCTTTGTACCATATCGCTATGTAAATCCGTGGAACTTTTTATGGAAATAAATATCGCTTCACCTTAGTTCCTCCTCCTTCACACTTTTGAAGAAGTAATATACTCTATGAGGACTATTCCTCAGTGAACAGTATCGTTCCAACTAAGAAACCATGAATACTATCTATATCTTCATCTTGATAAGTCAAAGGCACAAACAACTGTCTGTGTTGGTCCATTTGACATATATGTACCCTATGATGTCTTAATATTAATGGTACATCACACTCATAAATGGACTCTTTAAACGTTTGTCTACGTTTTCTTCGTGAAAAAGTAGAAAACACAGCTAGGCTGTTGTTTGACATCCATGTACACACAATTTATAATAGTTGAAAATCAACAAAGCTCATCTTCGTTATACCCGGACCAGACACGGATACTAGACAAAAAAAAAAAAAAAAAAAACGTTGCTCATAAGCTTGGTATCAATTACTTGCCAGTTACTGGCAAGTTAGCAGCCGATAGTCTTTAGGTGGTTGCGTTGGTTGTTGCTGTGGTCTTTGATGCAGCAAAAGATATTCCTATGTGGTTTCACCAGTGGCGTAATCATCTTATTACGGTAAGCTTTGACGTACTGCTTTCTTGATTTGTAAATTTTTCACTAAGCAGAGTGCATTGCTCCGTCATCCGTCTGGGTTCATTTCAAGATAAAGGGAGTGCTCGACTCTAAAACTGCCGTTCAGGCTTTCCCCCAAAAACTAGACATTTTCTTCGGGAGCCTTCGTTTTTTCCAATGATCTGATCTAGTTGACCGGAACCCGGGGTGGCTAACGAGAAAATCATCCAGACCTAAATTTTTCTAGGAGAAGAAAACAATCGTGCTATTATACAAAGTACGAAAAAAAAATACATTAATTCCGATTTATTTACCAACCAAAAGTAATTTCGTTCATTTCAATTACCATTCCCTAGCAAAAATTTTAAAAGAAATATCAATTGTAAATCATTATATCAGTAATAGATATCAGTAATCTGTATGGTTGAAGTTTAAATTTTAATTTGTTTTTATTTTTTGTTCCATAATAAAAGTAAAATAATAGTGATAATAGCAAAAATGCAATACACAAAACTCAACTCAAATATACGAGAAATACACTTATTTACAATTGATGCTGTTTAATTTGAATCTTTGCCTGGAAAGTAGTAAATAAGTAGAACTAAATTAATTGCGTTTGGTAATGAAAATAAGGGAATTTTTCTTAAAATGATATTTAATTCTCGGTTAAAATTCCATAATTAAAACATTAGAAGAAAAATGTATTTCTATTAATAATACTATCTTTTTATCCTATAATAGTAATCCTATAATAATATCCTATAATATATTCTATAATAATAAGTTTAAAATTGTGTAATACTATCCAACAAGTTCAATAAAAATATTGTTCCATTTTCACGAAAGGATAATTTATTGCAATTCAGGTTATTCTGCTGTAATTTAGTTTAGGAGTCGCATATTTGAAAAAAATAAACACATTAAAATAAATTATCGTAGTTTCACTCTTCAATTTGTGTCCAACTACTAAAGTAGATTTGTATATTATTTTATTCAATTTTAAAATAAATAATTTTATTTCTATGACAGTAAATTCAGTTGATTAGATGTTTATAGTGTAACGTTATACTAGGAAGAAAATTTCTACCTTGAGACATTTTTCATTTCATTATTGTTGAAACATTTAGACTAGAATATAATTTGTTATGAAATTTAATGCATTTTCTTAAAATAATATGTTTTGTAAAATGAAATAACTGTGGTAAAGTAAACTAAAATATATGCTTTCTTGTGAAACTTAATCCTCTGGTACAAAGCCTCTGGAAAAAAAAACAAGAAAAAAAAGCATGAATGAATAAAGTAAAACAGCTTCAAAACAAATTGCTTGGTTCAGATAAAAAAAGGAATTTCTTGTTAAATATAATGTATGAAATGTGTATTTGTTAAAAGAGGATTTAGTAGCTGAAACTTATTTTTCGTATTGTTTTAAGCATTTAAATTACGATTTTTGTGATAGTGTTAAGCGTTTTAATATTAAAAGTATAGTATTAATTAAGTATAGTATTAAAAAAGTAAAGTATTAAAAGTATAGAAAATACTTAATAACTTTTTAAACTTTTAAAAGTAATTCAGATCCATACAGCATTATTCTCTTTATTTAATTTCATTTTTTTAATTAGTTTTTGAGTTGCAATTAAGCATAACTGAAGTTTTAAGAATCTAATTTGGAATTATTAAAATAGTTAAACAGAAAAAAAATGAAAAATCTCATAACTCTCAGCATTTTACTAAAAACTTAAGCTGAAACACTAAAAATTGCATCTAAGTCTTTGTAGAAATCTTCAAGATTTAAAATATATATATATATATTTCAAGTAAATAAAAAGCAATTATTCAACTTTTAATTAAAGTAAAGTCCTGCACCGTTTTATATAACATAAATAAAATAGTTTTGTTTTGATTCACTTTAAATATCACATGAAGATATTTTTAGGGAATTTTATGTTCAGTTGTACGCATGCATATACTAGAATTAAGATTTGAGTGAATTATGCGTTTATATGTCATATCCCACATTTGTGATTTTAGTGAATAATGCGAAACATATTTTTCAACTATGCAAATAAAATCAAGTAGACTTTAATAACTTTTTACATACTTTTTAAGCACAACTCTCTAACAACACAATAATAGTGTCAATAATTCATCATCAAAATCAAGAAAATTACTAGCTCTATTCGTCAAACTTTTCAACTTAAACTAAAGAGCCATACTTGTATAAAATCCTTTTCCTGGTTTTAAGGAGTCTTTGATGAGGGTAAAATTACAAGAACTGTACTGAACGTATTCAATGTTATTCTTACAATTAATACCTGGGGAATATACTGGACACTACACATGTTGTAAATGTTAATAAGTAAACTAATGAGTACCTTTCTATTCAAGTTCTGTTGCATTTCTATTATGATTTCTTACAATACACTGCCCACTGTAGATGTTGATAAAATAAACTAAGGAGTACATTTCTACTCTAGTTTTGCTCGATTTCTATTCCGATTTCTTATAAATCACTAGGCTCTGTTGATGTGTTGTAGATGTTGAAAAAATAAACCAATGAATACGTTTCTATTCTAGTTCTGCTCTGTTTCTATTCTGCTTTTCTACAATTTATACCTGGAAAATACACTTGGCACTATAGATGTTTTGTAAATGTTTAAAAAAAAATAAGCTAATAAATACGTTTCTATTCTATTGCAGCGACGTGATTTTTAGTGTGATTTAAAGTACAAAGCGTGATCCGTAAAACAACTACGAATAACTATCAACACAAGACAAGTCAAAGATAACATTTAAGAATCAAATTCAAAAGTTTAAACCAAATAATCAGTCCGTAACGTCAGTCTACCTGTTTATTCAAAACACTAAATTTGCATATAAACACACAGATAAAATCCTCAAATGGCAGCATCTTAAGATTTCTGTCACGCATCCAAAAGAGTTAATTATAATAAAAACATAAGAAGATGCTACAATATTCTCACAATGTAAGTTAAATATTTAATTATTTCAGACAATCAAATTTAACCTTAAACATTGACATATTAATTAAGTAAATTACCGACTGAGCAGTAAGGAAAAGGAGTATTCCCACTTACTGCAGTTTTAGGGTTGGAAATCTCAATAAAGCGGGGGTGCAAGTTAGCGTCTTGTAGCTGGAATGCTAAGAGTTGGTGCGTTGCCAGGTAAACAACTCCAGTTGTCCTTTAAGCCACGGGAACAAGTGTCGAATGAATTCACAATACGAAACCCAGATTCTTCCAAATCTTTTAGCAACAAGCCTCCACTCTTCCATTAGTTAAATTAATTTCGCCCTACTATACTCCTATTTGCTACAGACACCACAGAGATTCTGTTGGTTAAGAAACACGGGAGAAAACTCCTCATCCGGTCGTTAATATGCAAACATCTGTCACCACGACTTTACTTGGGGGATGAGTAAAAATTGCAGTAATTTAACCCCTCTCACAAAATTGCAGAAATGTCAGATTGCATCATGACTGTGCAATTCTGTTTTTATTCTGATTTCTGACTGGAGCAATTCATTGAGCACTATAGATGTGATGCAAATGTTGAAAAAATAAATTTATGAATACGTTTCTATTTTAGTTCTGTGCGCATCACGAGATTTCCGACAAGCAGATCTACCCAACATTTGTAAGGACGAGACCTCCCGATACACAGATCTCGAAGTCTGTGGCTTCCCTGCTTCTCAACTTCAGTTGGATGAAAGTGGCTTTCCTCTATTCCACCACACAGGACAGGAACTTCCGAGAGGTATCGAGGACAATCATCAAGACACTAGAAGGGGTTGGAATTGAAGTTCGATACCTTGGGACATGGCCCGAAACATATCACTATGGATACGGAGAGAATCCTTTTGATGAACTGGTTGAGAATTCCTACCTCAATGCTAGAAGTAAGTTCTAAGCCATTTAAAGGTAAATTTTAACTGACTTTTAATTGGCACAATTTGTATAGTAAATACAATACTCATACAATACAATTTAGTTAGACTCTATCAACGCAATGTTTTACGCTTATCCATTTTTTTTTTATTTTTTTTTTACTGGAAATATAAAGCCACGTATTACAACGATAAAATATTTCGACTCTTTTTGGTAAATTGTGTGTTTAATTAAATAAAATTATTCAGATTTATACCCAAAATTATAATTTTTATTTTATATTAAAAAAGCGTTACACAAGAAAATTGTAATTAAGTTAATAAGCTATCACAGAATAGTATGTACAAAACTTTGACTGGCCGTACTTTTTCTGTATCGGTATTTAACAAATTAAAAATTATAGATGCTCCTGTTAATATAGCTACATATTTCTGTTATCTAAAAAAGCCTCTCCGATATTCTTACCTATAGGAAATTACTATTTAAAATCATGCTTAATTTTTTGGAGCAAAATTAATTAAATATATCACTAAAAGAAACCTGCGATAACCTCTTCATTCACCGTTTGTTACAGATGTTTGTCATCCAAAATAATAGCTCCCAGAATAAAGTAACGGGGACTGTACTTATAGTAAGGAATTTGTCACATATGTTTACTGTATTCACAAATTGTGCAATACGATAATAGCTAGTCAAAAGAGGGGAGATTTTATACCTCATAAGTACACCTGTTTCTGCTATTTCTGTCAAAGGTAATCAAAATAATGCATTAGGCGATCCCCGTTACAGGATAAAATTACAAATTATCACAAGAACTTTGGCTATGAGAACCCTTTTATTCATCTAATTTAACAACTTTGAAACGTTTTACAATACTATTGAAGGATTTAATTGCAATCCATTTTGAAAGTTTATTTTGTTGCATATTATTAGAAGAGGAGACTGCCTTAGCAGAGGTACAATCTTACCTAATCGGTGCATTGTTTCTTAAAATATGAAAAATGTGGATATTTTGTAAGGGTATGATGGCAACACTTAAACACGTGTTCTTTAGTCATGTATGAGGTGGTGCAATGCAATAACAAGTTTAGGTAAGTAGCTGGATCTATTTTCTATCTTTTAATGCTCGTAAAAAAATGTGTTGTAGTTTTCGATACATAACATTTTGTTAGTTAATAGTAACAAAAAAGGGGTAGTTAGATTATTTTAGGTACGGATCTTGGCCATTATTTTACTGCTTCACATCAATCTTCCCTATCAATTCATACCCGTAATCTCCATGCAATTAAAAATGGCTAGAAGGCGTAACAAGATGCACATCAATGTATCTTACCAATGGACATTTACCTTAGATCTTACTGTCTTACAAGGGAACAGGAAGTTCCTTGTAAGACAGTTAACTAACTAACAGAAACATAACTTGAATTCGACTACTTTTATTCTGATCAATGAATTTATTAATTCAGAAATTGTTCTATTAATTTGTACCATAAGTAGATTCGAATTTCTTTGTTGCAAACTTCATAGTTAAGTTTCCATTAAAAAAACTATTTAGAAAAAATTGTGATTTTTGTATTAAAGTTGCTATAAAAGTTTTAAAGTTCATGCATATTTTATGTCTTCACTCCTAGATACCTGTCCCTTGGTTCAGATACCTCTGTTCGAAGGTAGAAAAAGGGTATTCTGGCTACTATACAATTTTGGAGGGTTTTTTTTCGTTACTGTTGTAAATTATTTTAGAAAAGCGAAAATATATATTTATATATATAGGCATACAAATCACTATTTAAATTAAATTAAAATGAATTTTTTGTGAACAATAGATAAAAAAAACACATACATATTAAAGTGTACATCTGGTAGGGCAGTCTCTCCTAACAGTTAACGTTTTTCCTTACTTAACTTCCTTTTTCCAAGAGAGATTTTTCAAATTGTTCAAAGTATAAACATTATATTCCCATTTACAATACCATAATAACAAGAATAAAATACAATTATAAAAAATATTGTTTAAAAAAATTATTTTTATAGCGGTTATATTTTTATATGAAATTAAAGAGATAGTTAAATCCGTAAAATATGTTACGATTAAAACTTGCTTCACAATTATATGTATTATACAAGATATTTCTTTCACTTCACTTGTGTTTGGAAAATTCAAAATTAGTATGTTAGCCTACTTAAATTGTCAAATAAATTTTTATTGAATTAGGAAATACTTTGACACACTTATTATACTCATATTTACTAGATTACATATTAATTATCTACGTACTCTCAAGTATACTTAGTATATGTATAGATTTATTTAAACATCATCACACATTTCAACCTGGTCAATGAAAATTTTGGAGAGGAGAAAAGTTTACGTAAGTTGAAAAGTTTAAATTTGTTGAACAATTTAATTACATATATAGTAACAAAAGTATGTTAACAAAACGCTAGTTACTTATGGAAATTAGCTAACCATGGTTACAAAATTATCATTAAAATGTTTGGTGCTAACAAATAAATTTTCAGAACACATTTTTGATTTAAATGTGCTCGTGTCGAAGTAATAACATATTTTTTTTAGATCAATAGCTTTATTTATTTGATGTATTTTTGTAAAATACTTTTTTCATGAGAGGATTGTATTGTCTATACTTTTACGTATTAGTTTACATCCCACATTCTGCTTACTTTTTGAAATAACCGCATGAAAGACAGTGGATATAAATCTCTTTGCTAGTACTCGTAATTGAATTTAATGATTATTTTTTTCACCTATTACTTTGTTGTGACAATTTATTTTTCTGCTTTAAATGGGTTGCTGTAAAGAAGTTAACAGGTAATGAGTTAAAAATAAATCTTTTATCTTTAAGAGATGTATGTGGTAAAGTTAAGTTCAAACTCAAAGCACTGAAGATCAAAGACTTATATGCAATATAAAGAAAATGTTTCTGAAAGGATTGTTTACAGTGATGAAAAGCAGAAGAAAGGGAAAGGAATAAAGAGAAAAACACAAATACACAGAAAAATACAGGAAGTTTTTAGAAAGGGTTTAGCTCACACATTTCTTGAACAACAATCCATTACAATTGTTTTAGAACCAATGTAACTAAAATTTAGCCATGATTGGTTGGGAATCATCAAATAATTGGAATGCGAAACCATTTTAACTAATATGTACTTAAAAACGAATGAGTTTGAACTGCGATCCATAATTATTAAAACTTATTATAGTTATGCACTTTATCATTTTAATATGTTGTAAAGTAAATTCACAGCATTATTTATTTAATAAAAATTGTATCAAATTAAAATTATTTAATACCATATGCGATCAATGTAAAATTCTAGGGAATTTGGATTGTAAATTGTAATTGATTTGCATTTTTATTTCTAAAAGATATGATTTATTTCTACAAGTGAAATAAGATCCTCCATGTGCAACAAAATTCATTATAAGGTTCATTCGTTCTTCCTACTTAAAAAAACAATGCATTTTGTACAGCTGTTAACTTGAAATGGGAACTAGAAATTTTACTTTTTTCTTTCAATCGTAATTTGTAGAGTTTTTGATTTGGAGTGCGTTGCTTGTCAGGAGGAAATATGACTAGAACAAGCATTTTATCAAAGGATATAATAACTCAGGACAGTCAAAATACATTAACAATTAGCGTTTTTCTTATCTTTCAAACATCTTTTAAATTGAAATAGAGTTGTTTTTAAAGTTGAAGTTGGTTAGTATCATTACTCAAAGAAAGCAAATCAGATGAAATGTTGAGAAAAAAAAGCATGAGAAATGGCCATATCATACTAAGAAGTAAACTCTGTTAAACGTATACAAATATATGGAATAATTTATAAAACTACACTGTTTGTTTCACTTACAGTGCTTTGCAGACTGCCTCGTTCAACATATATTTTTAAACTGTCTTTTAAATCATTCTTGTTAATTTACTTCTAGTATATGTGTAATAAATTAGTATAATATTGACCTCTGTGGCATCTTAAACATGCGTTTTAAATACCTTTAGAATTTGCCTGAAACAATTCAGTTAATATGGGTCAACCTTTACAACTTCTTTTAATGTATTCAATACGTATTTGGTAGTATAAGTAAATCTGGGAGATTTTTTCTAATCTGATATTTTTTCTTAATTTGCGCATTTGTATTCAAAACATGAAATATAAATTTAGTACTAGTTATGATTGTTCAATATCATTTGTGTTATACTAATTTTTTTTTTTTAATTGGATAGCCTTTTTATGAGATTTTCTTCTCAACAATGTTGCATTATTGTATTTTTTTGGTTGGTGTAAGTGCACAGAGAGAAACTATATTTTATTCCACTAGTATATATTTCTATAAATTAAGACTAAGGTGATTTAAATATTGAAAAATACTTTTTGAAATTCCAAAAAGTTACACAAAATATGTTCACTCAGTAGGTTCACCCGGTCAGGTATTACAAACTCATTTAAATTTCAAAACTTACAAAAAATATCCTATAAACTAGTAGACTGAGCCAAAAGAAATATCTTTCACTATTAAGAAACACCTTTCACTTAGAAATTAATCTCTAAATGTGAAAGAGTCATATCTTACTGGAAATCGTAAGAATATGACCTTGTTTCACATTTAATGGTGCAAATGTAGAAAACATATGCAATAATAAAAAATAAAAAATAAAAAAAAATACACCACACACACATTATAAAACACCTTGAAAAGGGAAACTTTTAGAACGATTGGATTGTTTGGCTACCATATATTTAAATATCTAGGATAAATTACCAACACTACTATTTATGTAACTTACGAAATCCTGATAATTTATATAAAGTAAACATATTATTTCTAAATAAATGTTTAATTTTGTAATATTTTATAAAAGTTTATTTATTAAAAAAAGTAAAAAGTAAATTTTTAAATAAGTGCACCAAAAGTTACATTTATACTTTGCCCGATAGAGATAGGAATGTGACACGAGATACATTAGGAATATAATGCATTCACAATCAGAATTATAAACATTGATAATTGCAAATTAAATGGTTTCAATGAATGGCATTAAAATCTCCAATTAGAACCATGCAATTAGTATAAATGGAACGATTAGGTCAAATTATACGATTATTGGCACTTATAGTTCTGGGGACCAATTTTGATACACATTGAAATTAATTTTTTTGGTAATGAGTAATTATTTGATTATTATATTTTGACAAACAATTAAACAAATAAAATTAATTAAAATTGATCAAAAATATAATTGGTATTTTAAACAGAGATTTTAACATTTAAACTATAAATTTAAGGTAGCTAAGTACCCTAAATATAAAAAGATCAATTTTAGGATTTATATCTATTAGTATAAAAGTAATATGTACTTAACTAAATATGTACTTTTTAATATACAAAATGGAAAGGTTATATATATATATATATATATATATATATATATATATATATATATATATATATATATATATATTCGATTAAATGCTGCTTTCGTTGAAATTTAATGACACGAAAAAGAATCTTGGAATGGCAACGATATTTTTTTATTACATCAGAATAAAACCAAAAGTTCTTTTAATGTGTCCCTCTTATTTTTCGGTATTATTTTATACTATTTTATGGAAACAATGCTAGTCATCTATATTCGTTCTTCTCTTTGGCGGCATGTTAGCAAATATCGAAATGGTTTGAAAGTTTTCATTGAATTTCAATAATCTTCGGCGAATCTACAATTGAGGCTGCAAGTGATGAAGTCAAATTGAGTCTAAATAATCCGTATCTATGATAGATTCTAAGTATATATTTTGACTCACTCTCATTAAAGGAAGTTAGATTCATAATTTTAATTAATCCAGCTAGAAAAATTTAACCGTTTAAAAAATTTTAAACTTGGAAATACTATTAAAATATGCCTGGTGGCTATAGTGCAGCTCTAGTCTCTGTTTAAAAAATAATCGTGAAAATATAGTGCATCAAGTTTTAGTTTAAAAATAAAACAAAATATGAATAAAGAGAAAAATTAACAGGCATTGAAACAATAGTGTTATCTACCAAATGGTTTGCCAACTGAAAAATTATCGCCAAGTGGCATGGATATAACGTAATGATACCAATATTGGTCAACGCAGTGCTACACAACACACTTAATGATATACGTAGGTGTTTCGCATTAGATGGACTTCTTACATTTGATTTTGTAATGGACAGATCCTTGAAAGTTGACCAAAATCCGACTGAAAACATCCCATAACGGCACCAACGTATTAGTGATAAATAATGTTTGTAAACGAACTTTTAGATGTTACATATTTATGACAACTGTAATACAGATGATATTGGTTAATGAAATACAAAGGAAATTAACGAATTTATTTTGTTTAAATGTTTTTAATACTCATTAAATAAAATCAAAAAGTCAATTCCCACTGAGCACAATACATCTTTGGCAACAACACAAAATGTAAACAAAAGTAGGATTAATTTTAATACCTAGAAAACCAAGCAATGCATAAAAAAAAATAATGCTTTAAAATTGCACCTGGGTACTTAAACCCATACATTGAAACTATGCATTTTATTTATATTATTTTCTCCTTAGTTCTGTGCAAAGTAATAATATTTATATTTTATGTATTGTAATTTATTACGTATTTTCGTTGACTTAATTTCACACACACAGTAGAGATAAAAATTACCGTTTAGCATAATTTGTATTCTTCGAATTGAATACGCGTAGTGCTTATCGACTACGAAAATATTTCCTCCATCTGAGAAGTTTTACAGTAGCAAGAGGATTCATGAAACCTAAAATTTAAAATCTCTGTTTTAGGTTGTTCTGCTAAAATTGTAATTGCCAATTATGTTGTAAGATTTAGAGGGTTTATCAAAATCTACCTACTGAGAATGAAAATTTACTACATAATCTCTAGTATTGACTACAAATTTATTTTGGTTCACTTAATCTTTACTGCGACAGTGTAGGGGATACAATGTCTCTTATTTAAGACCAAATTTTTGAGAAATAATATTTTTAACAAGAATGCAACAATGCACACTAAAGATAATCCATTCTCTTTTTAAAACCCAATATCGAACGTTATATACTTTGATTTGAAGTCCAAGCTTCTAATCCATTCTATCCAAATGTTATTAAGAAATAATTGATATTTTCAAACTATTATATATTATTATTCATGCATATTACTGAATATTCACTTTTCCTAAGAAGAAATAATTGTATATATACATTTCTCTTTATAAAAGGGCAAAGATATAATCCACTTGCATAATGACAAGAGTGTAAATTATTTTTTCCATACATGTTAGTGATAGATTAAGACAGAAATGGTAAGCTTTTGTATGCTCTTCAGAAAAGTAACCCAATAACAGCCAACGAAAAAAAAAATTGCAAAGTTTATCATAACGTTTTACAGAAAAGAGTGGCTATCGAAATCAATAATCCATGTGTATTAAGTGGATAGTTTCAGGTTGCCTTCTTATTATAAAAACGTCAGTTGTATAAGTAAGGCTCACCCCAATCTATCACTTTTGACAGGGAAGATGCACAAGTAGGAAAAAAACTTTTCTTTTCTTGTGATGCCGACGTATTTCCATTAAACAAATAACTTTTTTCTTTGTAGTTTTATAATAAAAGTGACTAATAAATGGAAAATGAGTTTTATCATAGATTTGATTATTGCAAATGGGCCAGGATTGGAGATATATAGGAATTCCTCTTTGAATAGGTAATTTAAATAAATGGAGAATGAGTTTTATCATAGAATTAATTATTGCAAATGGGTAAGGACTGGAGATATTTAGGAATTCCTCTTTGTATAAGTAATTTAGAATATGCTGGGGTACATGATCACAATTCGACCTAATTCCCTGGACATATATAGGAACACCACTTTTAATTACGAAACCTTGGTTCGTACTATGTATAGATTATTAAATATTTCCGGCGCTTATGCAAAGATACTATAATAACCCTTCTGGTTAAAGACGGCAAGCTTCCATAGATATAATGTAAAATAGTTGAGAACACATGACGTTATTGCAAGGTTTCACCATTGGCAAGCTTATTGCTCTTTTTGGTTTCACCTCGCGATTAAATTTTATGGTTTCACAGAAATCTTTTATCCAAAAAAAGAACAACTCTGCTTAGCACATTATACTTTCAATTGAAAAACTTACACATTCAACCAAATTTATGTTAATTTCTATTTTTAGCTAAGATAACTGAATACATTTTTAAACAATATTAATATTATATTGAACCACTATAGCAAAAGTTACATCCTGTAATGAAATATGAATCCTAATATTAGATTTGGGTTTTTTACAACATATTCCAGTAATGTTGAACTTTTAGTAAGTTTTCGTAAGAAATATGAACATCAAGAAGTAACAAAGTTATTAATTACAAAATTATTGAAACACATTCTAGAAGAAAATGTTTTTAATAAAGTTTCCATGCATTCTTCGAAGCAGTACATTAGGATACCAAAAAATATCTAGTTATTGAGTGAAATGATTTAAAAATGACCTGCAACAACAAAAACCAATATCATTTAGTTTGTACAAGTTTAGAAGAATTTACTAACAATTGAAAATAATCATTTAGCTCCAAAAAATAAAAAACAGCAATGGTAATTGAGATTGGCGTCAAATTTAAAAAAAAACGTAATGAACACATAATTGAGTGCATTTATACAACTAACAAGTGATAAACATTCTTGAAAGCGATGTCAAAGTAAGAAAAAAGAAAAGTTCATGCAATAATAATAAAAAGAAATCTCTGTATTTAACAAAAAACTATCCTGCGGAATGAGACGAAAAAATGAGAACAAACGATTAAGAACACAAACCATCAAGTTTTATTACACTGCAAAAAATGTCCTTGTGTTAAAATTCTCTAATGAAAATTTATAATCTTCAGAACATTACCGAAATTTATAGTATACAAAAGCAAACAGTTTGAACAAACTGGAATAAATAATATGTTACTTTGCAAAGTAGAATCCTCCATTTTTGTTCTGCTATTTAAATCTCCCACGAATTCGACAAAATAAATCTGATGTTCTTATTTGTTTGTTTAAAAATCTAAAAAACACGCTTTAATAGAAAAGAGAACTAAAAAGTAGAAAATAATTTTAAATAAGTTTGAAACAAGAATAGAGGGATTAACAGGACATATTAATTTAATCTTAAAAAAGTGTGGGGTGCTTGACGTTAATTGTTGTAAATATTTAATGACAGATATTGGCAAAAGTAGAGCCATTATGAAAATATCTTAAAAAGCATCCCACGACTTATTTCAAACTTATTTCAAATTATTTTCTACTTTTTAGTTTACTTTTCTATTAAAGTGTGCTTTTTAGTTTATTAAACTATTATTTATTTTCTACTTTTTAGTTTGGTTTTCTATTAAAGAGTGTTTTTTAGTTTTTTAAACTATTAATTTTTTGTTGTAAACTATATTTTTTTTTAGTTATTTTTTTAATTAAATGTACAAAACTCTACAGTTGTTCCTGCCAATAGTCACAGGCTTGTCTCAAATTTAAGTCATATGTATGCCTTAATACACGCCTTAGTACTTGGCACAAAACACCACCGTGTCTCTGAATATGAAAAATCGCTAATCATGAAGATCCAGGCAAGGATAATGCTACTAAGTCTAAAGATGTGGAGCATCGCACAACTTTCAATTACACTATAATACAGACGTAGATTTGTGTCATTTACCGTTTGTATATTTCCATCCTACATTTAGAATAAATGGCCAGTTTAGCGATATTTTTGGTGATAATGCTTGTATAGATCTAAAAAAAAAATTCTTTAATTTTGGAAATAAACTTTTCGATAGTCCTTTTGATTATCCTTTATTATAAGCGAATTTGGGAAGAGAAGAAAAAACGATCGTTGATGAGGTATGCTCAAGGAAAGAGAATTCTGTGTTGAAGGCATTCATTTTTCAACTTTTTACGCCATTAAAACCTTTTTACGGGAATTTTAGAGATGATGTTTATAGAACACCTTAAGAGGCATTACCACAGCGATTTTTATCAAAATCGTTAAAGCCGTTTTTAGCAATCATTGAAAAACATGATTTTTTCAATGGCAGCTATCTTATGCGCTCGCGCAATTTTACGAAAACCTTAATGGTAGGTCCCATGGCCGTCACTAACCCTCATACCAAATTTGAACTTCGTAAGTCAATTTGTTCGGGAGTTATGCTGACCACAGATACACGTACACACACTCACACATTTTTTCTAGGTAACTTTTTTGAAATCAGGATGTTCCAAAACGTGGAGAAATGCAAAAATATCTAATTTTTTTCTGACCGAATGCTATACTTTCATTCCCCTCTGTACATATGGATAATTGAAAGTAAAAAACACGATTTCTATTAAAGCTTGTTTTTTTTAGTTTTTTAAACTAATAATTATTCAATTGTGAAACGTGAATGAAACTCCCTATTAGTTGATCCGGCCAGTAGTCATATGCTTGTCTCAATGATTAACTCATGCATGTCTCAGTGCACATCATATTAAGGTGAAACCATGAATAGCTCATTAATTCGGTTATGGCCCCTTAGATCATGTCCACATTTACATAGAAAACTGTGGTATTTCAAGAGGTAATCCTTGAAACCCATAGTTCCTACCAGATGAAAGGAATGCTTTATATTATATCAAAACCAATCGATGGCTCGTCCATCATTATTATATGAAAAATCTTAACAACTTTATGCTGATAGTATGACCATAGTGCCCACGACAGATCTTTCAAATGTCTGCCTTATCAACTGTCGATGGTAGGTTCTGTGGGATTGTAACGGGTAACGGGACACCAGCGTTCGATTCCGGAGAAAGTTGGTTGGTTGGAGTTTAACGACGCAAGAGCAACACGAGCTAATCTTTGCGATAATGCGACAAACTTATTGAATTATTTTATCGTCATCGGTCCTTGATAACTGTGCAAAATTTCAAATTAATCCAAAGTTTTGAAGTGGTCGAAAATCGAGTTCAAAGATTCCGTTACATACATACGAAGCTTATAAAAGCGTGTTAAACAGCACTATCGCCAAAGGTAAGAATAATGCTCTGCTCGTGTCTGTAAATCGGAGCAATTTGGCGAAAGTGTGTGCTCTCAACTTGGAAAATCCGCGAGATGGCAGACCTTACGCTTTGGCGAAGCTAGCCTTCTTATAGTTATAAGTTCTTTGGCTTATGTTTGCATGACTTGGAAGTTTATTGCGTAGTATAGCCGATACAGAGAAAATGGATTTTGATTAATTGAAAATAAAAGCTAGATAATAAACTTCAGGTATATTTTCTTAACCCATTTAACTTTACACATACAATCAAACCCCGTCACGGCAAAGTCGATCGGGGATGCCAAAATTGTTCGCGTTAACCGAATTTCATGTTAAACGAATAAATTAACATTAAGTTTTAAGAACGGATAAATGCTTTTACTTTACGTTAAACAGGATTTCATTTTAGGCGATTTCGCGTTACAGTTTAACTGTAATTAATGTCTACCGCCTACGCGTTTTAAAGGGAATAGGAGGATTAAGGCATTTTCCTATAGTTCCACGTTAGAAAAAAAAGAAGAAAAAAACACTTTTTTAAGGAACATTTTCTCAGCTATTTACAAACTTATCAATTTGAAAAAAAATCGCAAACGCTTAATAGACATTTTGACATATTTTGAGGGTGACATTTTTAAATATTTTGTTATGTTCCTTGAAATAAATATAAATGTGTGACATTCTATGTAATTTTCAAAAATTGTTATTTTTGGTGACAATAAAACTGCATAAATTTTTAATTTTGAAAATATTAAAAAATTTTAGTCTTTAAATTGTGTAATATATTAGTAAATATGTATGTTAAAAATGTTATTCATTTATCTTTAGTAGGTTTTAAATAAATGTTCATTATAACTCCAAAATTGCTGCTCTGAGATATGGGCCGTTTAGGTGAAAATGGAATTACGAATTGATGCATAACACTATTAAAAAAAATGAGTATTTTGTGGCGTTTTTAAATTCTGACTCTTCATAACAAAGCTATTTTTCCTATATTTTAACCAAAATATATAATTACTATTTGTAACCTTTAATTTAAAACACACATAACGTTTTTGTAGTTAAATCCTAAGAATTTGGAGTCAGTAACACGAAATTGGCTTTGTAACCTTTGTAAGGGCTTCCTATCATCACATAGACTGCATAATACATAGATTGCCCCTACTTAATCTCAAATTTTAATAGACAAGTAAAAATTATTCCCTCGGATATATTTCTATGTGGAACATTTTACAAAAGTTCGCTTGGATTCGTCCTTATATTCAAGACATAAACAGCTAATATTATATACATATATATATACACATAATACTGTCCCTTTAATATAAATTTAATTTAAAGACTCCACGGATTTAATTAAAATTACATGGGTCAAAGCTCACGTTTTACAAATGGTAATGAGTTTGCAAGACTAATTTACGAAGATAGGATATATACTGGCATTCCACTGGAAGCACACACTCTCTACTTACTTCTGAATAACATTAAGACGTGTACCCTCTCTCTGAAACCATCTGACAGAATTGAACTTTCTAATAAATTAATTGGATGAAATTAAATATTATCAAATATACTTTTATAGTGACAGGATACTGTTTAATTTTCAATTTTTTTTTTTTTTTTAAATAACACCTCAAATTTTTGGAGAAACCACTTTTTAATGAAAACCCTCCGGAAATTTAAAATATATTCTTTAAATTTTGCGTTATTTAATAGGCATACTATTTGACATATTCGCTTGGATAAACAAGCCATTGAACAATTTTTAAGGAAAATTTATTAATATTGATTGCTCAACAAATTTGAAATTTCTATACGATTTGCAAGGCATTATAAATATATTATACGATTACTCGAGACAAATATTTTGTAAATGTTTAGATTTGCGTCGTTGTTTTTACACTTGCTTTGCAAAGCAAAGATATATTGATTCTAAAGTATACTGTTACTTTGTGCTGGATCGGGTGTCAAAGTTTTGTGATTCGTCTTGCTTTTACAAATAGTTTGGTCTCGATTTAAAATGTTGTAGAGCAGTTTATTGTAGATGTAAGTAAGTATAGTGTGGCTCTGGCTATTTGGCTGGTTTGGAGATACACTGATTTCGACCTCAACAACTGGTCCAAACTAGTCAGCCTGATTGCTCTCTTGCCAGTTAACCTATATTTCCACCAATAATTTATTTTTATTTTATTCAAATTTAATAAAAATTCTTTCAATCTATTACTGGTAAGTGACGCTGCAGTTGGTTTTCAAAGTATTAAATTGTATAAATTATATTTCATTTTTTTTTAGCAACAGCCATTGGTAAATCTTTAAAACTGAACAATTCAGAGCTACAAAAATATAAAGAAGGTCTTCTGGGAGGTCCTTAAAGAGGAATATGAAACGCATTTTCATCTTATATGGAAGGAGATATGGAAAACTTCTATCAAGCAGCACAGTAATTAGAATGAGATCATAACAAAATACATATAATCAAATGAATCATTAAGTTCAATTTAATATTGTTAGGGGACGCTATAGTCACTTTAGAAAATTTAGTGGTTGTATGTGAATTTTTATCAACAACTACAAGTAAACTCTACTGTATGAAAACATCCTTAAACGTGGCAACTCATTTTTAGGTTAGCCATATTAAAAGGAGGAACACCTTCCAGGAGGTTTATCAAGCAAAAACTGGAACACATTTTCGTCTTGAATGGAAAGAAATAGAAAACATACGCGTCAAATAACACAATAATCAGAGCAAGACCAATGAAATTCACAAATCAAATAAAAAAATACATTTTAGTTTATCCTTGAAAGACCTCTTGGAAGGTGTTCATCCTTATAATATGGATCAATAACCCAATAATGAGTTGCCCATGTTTGATGGTGTTTCAATGCAGAATAGTCCTCTTGTAGCTGTTGCTAAAAAATCACATACAACCCCTCCAGTTCAATAGTTTCTCAAAGTGACTATAGCACCCTATAACAGTAATAGATTAAAGTAATTTACTAGTAATTTACTTATTATCTGAATTTTGTTACAATGTCCTTCATATTACTGTGTTGCTTGATTAGAGTTTTTCATATTTTCTCCCATTTCAGATGAAAATGCGTGGAAGTTATCGCTTGAAAGACTTCTTGGAAGGCGTTTCTCATTAAATTTTTTTTTATCTCTGAGTTTATCAAGTGTTACACAGTCTCAGTAAAGTGTAACCTTGCTTAAAAAAAAAAAAAAAAAAAAAAAAATTACAATTCCGTATTTTTAGAAACGACTGCAGCCCCAACCACTGCTATTTTTTTCCAGCATGATCAGAGATTTTATAGCGTTATAGATATAAGGAGGCAATATTGAACCGTAATATCGTTAAATAGATGGTGGTGCCTTCAGGGAGGTCCTGCAAGGGAAACTTTCCTAGTTTTTTCAGTCTGCATAGTTAGAAAACTCCGACAACTCCCTCACTGAGCCAAATTATTAATACAATACGATCTGTAACGAGCACTGCCGTATTTACTACTTTTAAACAAAGACTGAAGAGCGTCGGCGATGTTTAATCGCGGGAACTTTTGCATGCTTTGTAAGCATTCTGCCTTTGAAACGCTTATTTATAGTAATTTAAGTTTCCTCATGTATTTAGAATGGCTGTTTCTTTTTTATAGAATAAACGAAGATAATCAGTTTGAAACATTATCATTAGAATTAAAAATTATATGCTATTTATTGCAACTCAAATTTCCAAATATAGTTTCTTATTGAAAGTAAGGGTTTCCAAATATACATATGCTCGTATAAAATGCCAGCATTATCAAAAGTAAATATTTTCAAATCAACTGCTAACCGGAAAGTGATAAAAAGAAGAAAGAAAAAAAAACAGTAAACTTCAAAATTTAATTTTTCTTACTATTTACGAGGCCCACTTGAAATTCTAGTAATGTCCAAATTGAAAAGATCAAATGAAGTGAGTTTTCAGAAATTTATTGTAAGTATTTAATTGGTCAAAATTGATTAACCTGGATTGCGAATTTTGCACAAAAAAAAAAAAAAAATGATTTGAGGACCCTATATATTAGGGCACAGTAAAAAAAAAAAAAAATGGAAATTCAAATTTTCAAGTTCATAAAAAAGATGCCATATTTACCAAAAATGTTTAGTTAAATTGAAAAATATTTAGGTCTCCCTGAATGGATCTGAAATTCCATTTCTTTTTTCTGAAGAAACGAAGATTTTTTTTTAATAAAAATAAAGCAAAGTTTTGTTTTTAGTACACAAATGTGAAGTTTAGAAAATTAACTAAAACCTAAAAAAAACCTATATATGTCAAGTAATATTTAAGTCTCCCGGATCAGCAGTAAAATTATAAATTTTTCGCCAAATTAAGGTGTGTTTTTTTTTGTTGATGGTTACATTTACTTCTAATCTACTTATGTCCATTAACTATTTAATTGTAACCATACAAATAAAAAGTATTTGAAAACTAACACATTTACCTGTTAACTAAGTTCAATTTATTTTTTATTTTATGAAACTAAGCCTATTTGAGAAATGAAACGAAATCAAATTGAAAATTATAAAGAATTTTACTTTCTAAAGAAATAAAGATAATAATTATGAAAACATCTTCTTTGAAAATATATTTTTGCTACAATATCTACTTGATCTTAATAATTGATGAAAAATGTTATGTATCTTTCAGTTCACATCCCTCCCCTCCTTCTCTCTTCTCTGAATAGGATTATTTCATATGTATGCAGCATCACAGTTCTGAGTTTCTCTCTCAGCCTGCAACTAAAGTTTTTGATTAGTCTGGTTATAGAGGAAATTTTATGGCTTGTAAAAAAGATTCGACGAGTTTCTTTATTGTTTCTAAAATATTATATATTTTATCGTTGTAAAAATGAAATCTTACTTGATATTTTTTCCTGGACTGTTGGAGTTGCAGATGTGAAGTAGCATTTCATTTTAAACTTTAGAAGGTATTTTCTGTCCTGCAATCTTGATCTAATGAACCCATCTCGTACAAATGCACACACTCACTTAGAAGCTTCCCCAACTTCCTGTACAATTATTTCCACTGCTTGTGTCTGAGAAGGAATTTTAAACTCTTTTCTATCGTTAATTCCTGTTTCAACTATCGACTTTAGCTCACGTTGGCTCAAACCACCTAAGAGAGGTTGTTCTGTTACTGTTGTTGATTGCCAATGAATAATATCAATATAGTCCTCTTCCTCAAAATTAGCTTGTGATGGTTTGAAAACCCTCTTTGCTTAACTTTCTTTGTTGAGCATTTTGTATTATTTTGTTTGCCAGACATCTAATATGTTTACGCGAATCAAAAAAACATTCTCAAAAGGAGTTATTCTGGGTATACCATAAAAACATTTCTCTGTAGAGGAGATTGAACAACAGCCTTAAGATCATCTTTCAAGTACTTGATGTGTTGGACTATCTTAAAATAGTGTTGAGATGCATAAATTATTTGCAAGGTGACATTTTATTGTAAATCATGAGGATGCATAAACTTTCATGGCAAACTCGGCTAGTTTTTCAACTGCGGAGTGTAATCAATTGATGCGATGTATAAACGCAAAATTCGATTTGCCTTTGTCAGCCATCTTACATGGGAAATGTTTCTAGGGTTTCTGCTTGCTAATCCTTGGGGGCATTTGCCTGTTAGTACAGCCTGGCATATTTGCCACAGATATTTCTGGTCGGTGCTCAACTCCTGAAAATCAACTTTCCGTTTGGAAGCTCATTGCATTTTTTTTGTTGCAGCCTGATTATTTTTTTTTAATCTTTTCACATCGCTGGATTAGTTTTAAAATCATAAAAATAACATTGTTCGTGCTTAAATTGGGAATGGAAACCTTCTTCCAAATTTCTACTATCTTTCGAGCCACTCATTACAATGAACTTTTTTTTTTTCTGATTGCTCAGATTTCAGTTAATTTCTCACCCATTCAAAATACTGTAGCACATTAACTTTAGTAGGCAAAGCATGGATAAAACTTATATCAACTGGTTGACTGATTATTGGGGCATCAGTAGTTTTACTTGTAGAATAAGTTATTTTACTCATGGCAATGAAACAACACTTAAGTGAATTATCCACTTAAAAATAAAAAATTCGTTAGATATAAACAAACGACATACATAAACTTATTTTATAATGCTCTAAGAGACGACTGACTAAGGAAGTGTAGTCGTTCGCAGGATCATGTGATGTGATTCCCATGACGCCTATACGTGGCACTTGTCTTCAAGGTCACCCTGCCATAGAGTCATTCCCAATTTTAAAACATGATATTTCAGATATTTCAAAATGCTGTATTAGTCACCTAGACTATAAATTAAGTAATTTAAGGTATACATATACGTTGGGAATTGCAAAAATTGACCCAAACAGGCATTTTTGTTTTTTCATTCTAAAATGTTCTCCAATTCATTATCTTTAAAATTATACCAATAACTTTCTTATAGTTAAAATACTTTTTCAATTACATGCAATTTCGTAAAGGTCGACGTTTAAAACATATTGGAAAAATGAAAATGTCGAAAACTTTGAACTCATTTTCTGGAGAACCATTGTTCATTGTTGAGTGAATGTACTCCAACGGTGATATCTTAAGAGTTAATTAACTGATTTTTAAAATTTAAACTGTATAATTTAAATAACATTTCAGAGCATGGGCTCTACCTGTTTACAAAAATTTTGGTAAAAAATAGATTTTTTTATGTATTTTAGAATATTTTTATTTGTGGAAATTTTTTATTTTTTCTAGTATTTTTCATGTTAAATGTTAAAATTTTAAAAATATTTTAGTTATGCATTATATTTTGCTTGGGCCCGTGTATCAATACCCTGTCTTTAATTTTCAGTAAGAAATTTGTTTCAAAATTAATTAGGTATTATTTTATCATCGTTGCAATTAGGCCTTAATTAGTGAATTAAAATTCAATTAATTAAATAAATATTTTATTTTTTTACTTTTTGTTACTGCAAATACATTACATTTTTTACTCTTGTAATTCTCACAAAAATTTGACACTCTGGCATAAGAAATAAAAAAAAAATTGTCCAACGTATATGTATACCTTAAATCAACTTAATGACTGGGTTGAAAATTAAAAAACATGTGTATTTGGTAAAAAATTCAAGTTTTCATGTACATTCTGAGAGACCTAAATATTACATGAGGTTGTGGTAAAGGCACTGTGATAAATGAATTTAAACTACAATTTGCATTAAATCTCAGCATAATTAATTCGTACAGTGGATTTCGAAGTATTTAAAAACACCAGATCTCATACAATCCAAATTTGCCATAAGTTAAAAGTCAAAGGAATGACAGCAGCTTGATTACGAGTAAAAAACAATTCATTTAATTACAAATGGGTTACAAGATTAGAAGGAATTCGGTTGGTTGTTGGTTGTTTTCAGATTATCTGGCGCCGTCAGCAACACGAGGGCTATAATGCACCGAAACATTCGTCATTAGACAAGCTAACATACATTTACAAACACCCATGCCGAACACGGGACTCGAACCTGCAATCTCGAGGTCTAGATGCTAGCACGCTAACCACTATACCGTTTGGTCGGCTACAAGCAATTAGGACCTACCCAGATTGTGGTCACAGCTACGTGACCCAACATGGTCGAAATTAAATCAAATTAAGTTTGATTTTAATAAAAAGCAGGACTATGTCCCTCAGTCCAAAGAGAGTGTTGGAACTAAGAGATATATGAGTGAAGTGTTAAAGATCTAAAAGTCAGTTCTCCTCATTACTTTTTAAAAATTACTTAAAGGTCCAGCATTGGTGGCATCATTGAGAGGTGTGCTTTATTCTCTCTATAGGTGATCTCCAAGGAGCGAAGGTAGCACAAAAATATGCCCTTGTCCTCTGGTTGGTGAGTCGGTAGGTCTTTTTTGTGACCGGCGAGGGGGACCCTAAATTCTTAAAAACCGTCTAAAGTGTCCAAAAGGGGCGCCAATGTCCAGCTATATCTGGCTTCCAAGACAACTGGATTTATGATCCATTCTTCTGAGGAGAGATATTTCTGTTTGTCAGTCAAACACCGTGTCTACTCTTCGCAGCTCTGAACTGACACAAAAAGGGGAAGGGGGGGGGGGAGGAAAAGTTGTAATCGTTATGAGTCTTCCTCCATGAATTTCTAGTGTGATGACACATAGCTTCATCACATACGTATATAGTTTTTTTTTTTTTTTTTTTTTTTTTTAATTAATATTCTAATCTTCACATTATTTTACTTGAAGACAAAACCTTTCTTTATTTTTAAATTTTTTTTTTTAAATAATAAACTTCGTTTTTCAGAAAAAAATGAAATTTCAGATGCATTTCAGGAGACGTAAATATTTTTTCAATTTAACCAAACATTTTTTTGGTAAATATGTGTCCATAGTGGCAACTTTTTATCAACTTGAAATTTAGAATTTCCCCAAAAAGTTTTTTCAATACGCCCTGTTTTATATACTTCACATTGCAAATCTTATTCATGTATGCTTATAATTATGAAAATATACAGACATCCAATAATTTTTGAACATCCTATATACCTACTATGAGAATCACCTACGTTAATGGCAATGCAATTTCGGATTTAAAGTGAATCTCTTTAAATCGGAAGGGGCATTAGTACTCGATAAAACAGCACTTATTTGCACTCATTAAGTATTGTCAGAAATTTTCTTCTCAGAGGAATGATGACACAAGATTACAAAAATATATCGTCTTTTATTATTCAACTCTAAACCTACGAGAACGCATTTTGCAATGAGAATATATACTACTATCGGACCTCTAATACCCAGCACGTGTGCTCACGAATTATAACAGGGGCAGCAAATCCCATTCAATCTCATACACAGCGAAAGCACAAGTTTCATGCAGTTTGAAAACCTGAACTGCATCCACAGCAGCTCAACCCAAAACAACAACAAACGGAATTACATTGGATTCCGATTAATTTTCACGCTAACTTTTTGTAGGTTGGTGGCGTTCTTAAATATTTTTAAAATATCCAACCAATCCACATCCGTTGCTACTACTTTAAAACTTGCATTTCAAGTAATATTTATAATTTTTCCATTGATAAAATTTTTAATTAAGCATAGTTTTAGAACTAAAACATATTTTTGATGTATCAAATATTTAAATTATGTACAATTGATTTCAGATTCTCGATCGTAACTGTATTTTACTCTTGATTGTTAAAAATCGATAATCAGTGGAGCCCTAGATACATTTATAAGATTTCAATTTCATTATACATTTTCTAACAATTTTAAATTGCACCGCTTGAATATCTGGTATTAGTAGTATATTACAAATTAATGAGTCTTAAAGGTTTGCCGCAATTTTTGCGGCAACTTTTAAGACTGACCTTTAAGGCTGTTTCAACTTGGTTTGGAGTTATTGACGTGTGTTTCTCAAGTAAAGTAAAATGGGGTGAATCTGAACACTTTTCAACTTCCAAAGTAAAAATCGATTATAATAAGATCGTTAAGGAAAATATTTTTGACATTGAAACTTGGGTCTTACCATCTTCTTTGAGGATCAACCCAAAAATTTTTGAAAAAACTAGGACTTTAATTTATTTTGAATTTTTTCATAGTGTTCCGATTTACCCCGCAGAAAGGGGTGAATCGGAACACTCGTTACAATTTATGTCTGATCTTATTTAAATGTTTACAGGATGGCAAAAAATAAGTAATAATGCATTGTGTGGGGAATAGGAACACAAAATTATCATACAAAAATCATTTAATATGACCGATAAAATTCGTGTTTGTCAATTATTGTCGAAACAAATCATATGTTTGAAGACGTATCAACTCTTCTCCTATAACTCATCCAAATAGTCTTTAAAATTAATAATATTTTTTAATCTATTTGTACTTTAAGTTTGCGTGTTGTATGACTGCAAATTCCTTAAAATATCTTGTGAAATGAGAAAAGCATCCTCATTTGTTTCAGAAAATCTCATCATTCATGGGCGCTTTTTGTAAAACACACTTATATAGCAATAACCTTGTGGGTGTAAAACTTTGCTCACATAGTCTTCATACTTTTTTCCATATAACTTAAAGATAACGAAGTCATTTAGAGAAAAAACCACTGGAACAATCGGGTTTTCTGCCATGCGGAAACTAGGCTCCTCTTCTGACATTTATTCAAGCCTGCAATCTTGATTACTGTCTTGAAGAGAGTAATTAGACTCTTCTTCAGTCGTTGAATCTTACGAGGAACATTATCTTGCCAAAAACAGCTTTTTAATATCACTTTTCACGTGTTCCGATTCACCCCGCAAATTTCGAAATCGAGACGAGGCAAAACATAAAAATTCGTAAAATAAAAAGTTTTTAAAACCAAGTTAAATTAAGTATGGCATGTTGTTGTGGATGTTTATACTTATCTAAAAATATATTATTTAAGTCTATAACTGGTACATGTTATTAATTACGGGATAAGTTTTGGAGAGTTTAAAACTCATTGGATTGTATGCACGCTGTTTCAAAAAAAAATTTAAATAAAAAGGACAGAGTTGAAAACCCCACAAAATTTTTTATAAGATACCAAACATGTTAGCCAAATAAAAAAATAAATATAATTAATAAATTTGCTTTATTTGTGTAAAATAATAATTGCTTTGTAATTTCCTGAAGTTTTGTTCCGATTCACCCCGCTGTTTCTATTCACCCCATTTTACGGTACAGTTTTTCTTCTATCAGATCCTTTTGAAATATAATTCTTAAATTTGGATTGTTGATCCACCCTCAATTGATCTAATTTATGGGATTATTAATAACAGTATTTATTGTTATTGAACTAAATTGTTCTTAATCAATAAATTATATTAAACAAACAAATGTAAATTTAAACATATTTTTTTACATCTAACAGTGATTGTATTCACCTATTCTATGCAAGATATCTGAAATGCGAAGTTCATATTTGATTAACAAAAAATGTAATAATAATATATAATCCTAAAAATTATAATGATAATTGTATCCGATCAGGTGATGCTATTTGAACATTTTCAATATTAGTATTGTGAACATTAGAAGAAGACAGACATAATTGTAAGTTTCTATTCTTGCACATTGAAAAAGTGGCAAATTGTATACAAAATTATTATGGGAATTTATATCATTAGCTTAAATTTTAGCTGTAAATGTAAGAGTCTAAATTAAGGTGTTTCCTAATGAATTTATTATATTAAATAACTATTAAATTATTATATTTGAAAAAGAGAAGATGATACTAAAATAAATAAGTACAATTTTGAAACGCCTTTAAAATGATCAATGTATTTGTTTCATGCAAAAGTTCAAGATTTGAAGTATACCACTTAATAATTAGAAAGTTTTTCGTAATATCTTGACTGTGAAACTTCCCCAAAATAACTTAAAATAATGTTCTGCTAAGATGGAATTTTTTATTTATTTTTTTAAATAAATTAAAACATCTACTAACACAAGTAACACATTACTATTAATTAAGCAAAGAATACTCAGTCGGAATGTTAAATCGACAAGGTATAAATATCCAATGACACCAGACAATACGTAAAGGAACATATAAGTTTGTTGTGTAATTCTCTAGATGACGCACGGGATAGTTTAGATCTTTTTCTATTGTTAAACAGATTGGAATTTTAAAATTAAGAGGAATTCAGTCTTTCTGTATTTTTAAAATAATGCTAGTTAGTAGCAAAGTGATATAAAAAAAAATGGTTTAACTAGGTCAGATATAAATTTATAACATTTGGTGCACGGGACGCATCGTGTCCCGAGTGGTACAGTGTGTGTGTGCATCGGTGGTTTATAAATGTATATTTGACCACAAGTTAAAATAGTTAGAATAATATTCTCAGATTTATTTAAAATGACAAAAAGTGGAAGCTGATGGAGTTATACAATATTGCTTCCAATATGGTTAAGCGTCATATTTTGCAAATATTTGTTTTATTATACACGCATTTCTGTTCGCAATGTATACTATGTAATGAAACTGGAAATTATTGATACGACTTCATATATTATAATGTATGAACTGCAAAAATATATATTCTTATAAATGATATGATTATATGATTTTCAGTTTATGTAATACTCGGTTACTACTTTGAGCACCTGGGTTTAATGGTTAGCATGCAGAAACGAGGTCTATTAGATAAAGGAGATTACTATGTAGTTGGTGTGGATATTGAACAATATGAAAACCAAAGCCCACGAAGATACCTGAAAGGTATGTAATAAATTAAAATTATATTCCATATAATTGCAAACCCTAATTTGTAATGCAAAATAAAGAAAAATACTTTATTTTTATAGCACTGATAGCAAATCCAATGTTGTTAATTTTCCCAATACATAAATATTTTTGGGATCCTTTTCAATAAATTCTTACTTCAAGTGCGATTAGAGTTATTTTCCTGATAAGTATATTTACACCATTTATACAATTGCTTTGAACGTTTTGATCTTAAAAACTGCAAAATTGAAATGTTGAATCTTACTAAACACTATACTGCAAGGAATTATATGAAATAGTAATTAAAGCAATATTACTGTTTAATTAAATTACTTTTAAATCTTTATGGAAGCAAATTATATCTCTATATCTCTTTCACTATATCCCTGTAAAGCATAGAAAGTTAATTTATTTAATCTTTAAAAATTGAAATTAAAATATTATTAATATGTGATATACAATGATACAATGATTTGTGTGTAACATGTATTTTTAGGGTGTCTCGAATCTTTCGATTCAAGCAAATTTTGGAATCTGTAAATTGTTGATCCCTCGAGGGTATTCTTTACGAATCCGAAAATGAAGTGAAAAAATAATTTAATTAGATAATTTTTAAATAACCCTCAAATTGCTTCGAAATTTCCATTTTTTTAAACTTTGTCAAAAAAAGATTATTTTTTTTTCGAATATGTAAACTCATGCACCTAAAAAGTTTTGTTTTATGATCCTGAATATGCAGTACAAAATTCTCTATTTTGTTAATTTTTAATTATCATCACAATCTTTTTGAATCTCCAATTTTTTTAAAGGTTCAACAAGAAACAAGGTTTTGTTGTTGAAGACAGATGTTCCTTTTTATACCCGTGATAATGAAAAAAATAACCAACACTTTTCGGTTTTAACATGTTTTTAATATCTCTCAATTGATACAAATTTGGACTATCATCTAGATGGCGTAGGTGCTATCTTGAATAATGATGAATATAGTAGTTATGTTTTTTTATACATATATTATCAGTTGGTGGCCAGTTATATCTACAAATAATTATTTTATCTACGTAACATAAACATTTATGACACTGACGCACAAGGCACGTCCGTTGTCATAAAAACCAGTGCAAAGACATTTCTCATGCATTATAACTATGTCTCTTATTTTTATTTTTTTAAACAAGAGTTGTAATTAATTAGACGTGGTGAAACTTTAATTATATACTTAAAGTTCCACCACATCTAATTAATAACAGGTCTTGTTTGCTAATTTCTTCTAAAGGTAATCAATAATACTAGGTGTAACGCAAGCCTAATGTCATTTAACAAATAATGTTTTTTTTTGTTTTGTTTTTTGGAACTGTTTCTGCCACTTATAAAAACATATAGTACTTGGTCGTTGCATATTGATGTCAACATTAAATGTTGTTGCCAACATTGTATAATATAATACTAATACAGTCTTTTTACCTACAATTATTTTCTATGTCTCCAGTGTCAATTTTGAATCCTGCTGGTCATCAAAATAAAAGACTTATAGTTGAGATGGAATTTCTTTGGCTTATTTTTATTTTTGTTAGCGTATAAGGACAATTAGCGCGAACAAAGGTTTTATGTTATCCTTTCACAATATTTGACGAAATGCAAACACACAAGAATGTAAATAATTATTGAAAATGCCTAATGGATAGTTTCTGGTAATGTGTGTTATGTAAATGGTCAGTTTTAAGTCGAAACTTTTACAAATTTGAAAAATCGAAACGAGTGTGTAATATTTGAAATTTGTCTAAACGGAAATATTTATATTCCACGTTCATTGACTTTAAAATAAAGCTTTCTGGATAATCAGGCGGATATGAAAAAAAAAAATAAGTTTCAAAACATTTGGAATATTTAAAAACTGTCTAAAGTTTAAAAAAAAAATGTTTTTTTTTTTGTTTTTTTTTTTCATATTCAGGATCCAAAAAGTGAACTTTTTAGGAGTCAGGCATTTTCAAAATCTAAAATTTGTCTGAATCAAAGATATCGAGACAACGAAAGGAACTTATTGTACATTTGTGAAGGGATTTTTGAATTATTTACTTTATAGGCCTTTTACGTGATGAAATAGAAGATATCGCAAAAAAAGCTTTTCAATCTTATCTTGGCGTGGTTGGATCTCCCCCGGTGGGTTTCGAGGACTTCACAATAAAGGTCAACAAATACATGCAACTGCCTCCATTTAACTTCCCAAATCCCGTCAGCCGTTTGGGAGGAATGAAAAGGGTATGATACATTAGAGGTTTAACTAGTTAAAGGTTAAAGCTTTTGGTATGCAGTATTTATGCTTACATATCTATGCTAAATACATCGAGTTGGAATTTAGTAGCTAAAATAGAAGCAATATAAAGTATAGAACGAAGTAGCTTTAAGGGGTTGAAATCCCTCTAATAACAAAATGGTTGACTTGATCGTACTGTATATATGTGATTTAAAAATTTAATTTTATGTAGACTTGCTTCAAAAGTGTTCTTAACGATAATCTTTCTATGTGTAGCAAATTTCCAAGTATCAGAAAATAAAAATATTATGAGTTACAGGAAGGAAATTGGGGATGTAAGTTTCCTAATTTGCAGTATGTTTAGGAATGTAATTCACTATTATGATATTTATCTGTCAACTCTCGTTAAAATGACATTTCTTGTCAATTTTTCCATTGTGTTTGAGAGAACAGCGCTACAAATACACTTACACAAAACATACTCAAATTAGAAATAAGATAATAAGATAAGTTAAGTAAATAAGATAATGACACACATATTCTACAATACATCAGAATTGTGGGCAAATTAAAATAATTTTTGAGAGAACACCACTACAAATGAACTTACACAAAACATACTCAAATTAGAAATATTTTAACCAAGCTAAATAAGCTCGCCAGCAGTTTTTAATTTCGAATTTATCTTTGTTAAAATATGTAGGATATATTTGATCTTTAATGCAGGTCCCAGCGGAAGGAGCCTATCTTTATGATGCTATTTATGTGTATGCAAGGGCTCTCAATGAGTGTTTATTTCATGGTGAAGACCCTTTCAAAGGAAGAGTATTGATTAGATATATCAAAGAAAGAACATATTTCAGTAAGTGGATGATTTTATTATATCAGAACAAATCAAGCAAGTAAACCATTTCTCTCATGTCTGTCTTTGAATAACTGGTATTTAAAACTCGACAAAAATATAATTTATTATAGTTCAGAAAAGTGGGTCTAGGCATATAAATTAGCAATTCTACCAAAATTTTGACTTTTAAGTCCCTGAGCATAACTTTTAGAATAATGCATGCTTTTCATTTTTCTTTTTTTCTTAAACTGTAAAACTAATTGTTGTTTAATTCACTATTGTTATTAAAAATCTAGTATAATACTTTTTAGAATAAAAAATATTGCAGAAAATTCCTTACCGTCCCTTGTCTCTAATGACAATTTTAAAGTTTGGAGTCGAAATTGATAAATTTGTTTCATGTAAAACAGACTTATTTTCATGTGTAATTGAACTCACATTGTTTTTAACCATAAATACTTTAAGAAGGGCAGGTTTTTGGAAATTTCAATATTATTTTCTCTTTTTTAAACTTTGTCTCTTGATTTTGATATCCCTACCGCTCCTCATGCTAAAGTGATGAAGAGAAACACTAGATAAAGTAGAGTGCCTATTTAAACATAAGAACTGGTCTTTATAAAACTCACACTTCAGTCAACAACAGCTATTTTATCACATCACGCTGCTTTGGAAAGAGCAGGCTCAACCAACATGGATTCAGCAGCCGAGTGGCTTTATTGGTCGGCTGACTGTCGCAATTCTTATAGTGAAACTTTGATAGGTAAGTTGAAGCTTTTTATGTTGTATGGTTTAATGTAGGTGAAAGGTGTAAAAAATCATGTACCATAAGGTTGTAGTTAGACCTAACATGGTGAAGGCCTAGAATAAAGGACAATTTTCCTTACCGTCTCTGTTACATTTTACTATTGAACGGGACAGTAAGGATATATTTGGGATAGTAGTGAATTATGATATAGTAACATTAGTATGGAAGCGATAAGTGATTTAATCTTTCAAATGAATTTGTAGAAATATAAATTACTTAACCTTCTTTCACTGATTTATAATTTTTTGATATTTTAGGTATGATCATAATTTGCAATGCAAAATTTGCACTATTAACATTAGCAAATAAATCCCAGGATATAGGACTATGCCATCATCCCAACATCTTATAGGGAAAAAAGCATCTGCTCACAAAAGGGTTGACCACAAAATGGTGGTCCCAACACCTCAATTAAGCAAGAATCTGGAAAACCGGATAAAGTTTAAAAAAACGAGACTTGGTTGCTATAAATGATCTGATAATTCATTAAATCCAGGAATTGTAGAAAAATTAGAATCGGATGCAATTACCATCTTGTATATGCAATACTCTGGCATCAAGTTCTTCTAGCCATTAACAGGTGACCGCCACAACCTTCCAGCGACAAAAATAATTGAATTCTACTTTAGAATTGAGGATCCTCTGCAGCCAATATCAAAAAATATTTGTCAGGGATTATGAAAAACAATATCAACAGCTGTTTTAAAAAGAAACTTTGTTTTTACAATACATTTAAATCTGAATGTTTTACTTATTCTACATTTATAATTACTTTTTATTTGTAGCAGATATAATTAATACCTTTATCGGATTACCAGCATGTATAATTAAAAGGTATTGTACCTTTAACCAATTTTCCCATGTGTGTGTATAGTTCTAAACTTAAAAAAATGAACGCAAAATTCGAAAAGTTATTAAATTGTGACATTTCAGCAAAAGTAACAGAACAAATTATTTCACAATAATGTTTATTTTGTTTGCTACACCTTAGTATTATATGGTCAAACAATATTATGAATAATAATTGAAAGTTTTAAATAATACTAGGGGCTCCTCCCTCTCACTAATGCTTGCCAACCACCTGGATTGCTAAGCAATCCCCTTGGTTCGCTTTGCTCGCCACAAAGCATTTAAAATATGCCCTAGCAAAAAGCTATTTCAGCTGCATAATCAAGAATATCCTTGAAAAGTGATGTTGTGCCATGAAACTGAAAACGTTTTATTATTTAAGAAGAACTGCAATATTTGCCACGTCTTTATCCTACTACTCATGTCGAAAAGCGTTAAGCAGGGACCGTATGGCAACGTAGTAGAAAGTTCTTGGAAAACAACAAAAATAAACAGTATCGTACATATATTTCAAAAAGATAGGTTATTTCATTGAACAATTCCAATGTAAGCAATGATTTCGTTTGAAGCGCCAAAATAATTAAAGTTGCACATCGAAATTTATTAACGAAGCAATATAAGCAATCATAATTAAGATTTACTGTAAGGTATCGGATGAATTAGCGGGGGAAATTTGGCGATTTAGTTCTGAATGTGGTAGCCTGTTGACATGGTTTTATTGCACCCTAACATGGTGCCCGTTTGAATTAGGCAACACAGTGCCATTTTGGATTCGGCGACAAAGCTTTTTGACGCCATTTTACAATTTTGGAGACTTTTTGGAAAAGTCGCCATCCGACGCCTTAAAATAAATCTCAACCACAATTATATGTTTGCATAATCTTTTTTGCGATAAAATAAAACAGTAAAAGGCCAATAATCTAGCATTCAATCAATCGGAATTTTTTTAAATCAAGTTTTTTAACCAAATCAAGACAAAAAAAAAAAATCATTTGATATTTCGAAGTTGAGCGGGAGGATTATATTCTTTATTTTGATGGTTTTCAATTCGTAGTAGCTGAATTTCCACTGATTAGAAATTAATATAGGCTCAAATTTATTGCTCGGTGACTTTTTGAAAGTTGGCGATTTGGCTCTGAATGCAACCCGGTGACGTGGTGAACCGTTAACCCTAGTGACCATTTGGTCACTAGGGTTTTGGTCACACGACGTTTTGACGCCATTTTCGATTGGGCGACTCTGCCTTTTGACTTCATTTACAATTTGGAAACTTTTTTAAAAGTCGCTAAGAGGCAAATCATAACCTCTATAATAATAAAACAAGCTGTGTGTATGTCTGTCTGTCTGTGGCTCCGTCTATCTACAGAAACCTACTTAAAATTGGAGTAGAGCACTGAAATTGTCAGTATAAGTAGTTTAGACCTTCAAATTGTGTACATATCAAACAGAATGTTAAAATTTTAATTAGTTCTTTTTTAATTAATTTTTTTTTACAAAGTGACTTCAAACAGAGATACAGCTCTGCAATTTTCAACATAAGCAGTTTTAGCCTTCTGATTGAACTTTTTAAAAATGTAAAGTTAACATTTTAATTAGTTATTTTTTAATTAATAAATATGTATTTTACAAAAAAAATTCTAATAGGCCTACAGCTCTGAAATTTTCAACATGATTAATTTTGGCTTTCTAATTGGACTTTTGAAAAGCAGAATTTCAAATTTTGATTTAGTTCTTTTTTAGTTAATTTTTTAATTAATTAATAAATATTTTACAAAACATTTTTTAATTAATTAATAAATATTTTACAAAACGATATCTAATAGGGCTACAGCTCTGAAATTTTCAACATAAGTAGTTGTGTCCTTCTGATTGGACTTTTGTAAAACAGAACCTTAAAATGTTATTTGTTTTTTAATTATTTTTTTTAACTATAACAAATATTTTACAAAACTATTTATAATTGAGCTACAGTTCTGAAATTTCCAATACAAGTAGTTTTGGCCTTCTAATTGGACTTTTAACACAAAAAAAAAATTAAAATTTTAATTTGTTTTTTAATTAATATTTTCACAAAAAGCGACTTCTAATAGGCCTAGAGCTCTGAAAGTTTCTAAATAAGTCGTTTTGGCCGTCCAATTTTGCTTTCCACAAACACGTGTTAAAATAATCTTAAAGGGGTATTGTATTAACAGGATATTAAGTTTTTTTTTTTTTCTTTCTTCCTCATTATGGCTTTACGTAGCAATTAGATTTTAGGGAACGAAGCAAGCTTATTCTTTCACAGCAATGAACCTTTGAGCGAGCGAAGCGAATCTATGTTTGCATAGTAATGAACCTTTCAACGAGTAAAGTGAACCTGTGCTTATGTGTCAATAAGCTTTTCAGCGAACGAAGCTAGCTCGAATTTGCGTAGCGATTAACCTTCCTGCGAACGAAGCGCCAGAAACTGGGACCTATACACCAATGACGAATTTCCGCAACACCAGGCCTCACAGATAGCTTAAATATTGCACATGTTAGAATTTCATTATTCAGCTAGTTATATATATAGATATAATTTTATAGAATTTAAATATCATGTGGACGGTAAGGAAAATTGGTCTAAAAAACTCAATATATTTAGTTAGTGTAATAAAATTATTTTCACTGCTGACTATTTTATGGTAATCTTGAAACATTAATAAGCATTTACATACATATTTTATGCTACTTTGTTACATTTGTTTTCACAATTTTTCCTTACAAGTTAAAATTAAGGTAGAATAGCCCAAATAACACTGAAAATAATTTTCACTTATTTTCTAATTTTCAATAATAAATTTGAAATTGCATTGTATTATATTCAGATGTTGTGATTCTTTACAACTGACGACTCAAGATCATTCGATAATTCTCTTGTATCCATGGAAACGTATGCTATATTCTTATTTTGCCGGCTCCCTAACTTTCCCCAAACTAATTGAGTAGACATGCTTTTTGATTGGAATATACATAATTATTATGATTAGAAAATTGTATCTGAACCAGTTTCCAACCATGCTGTCTTTGTTACGATGTCTTCTGGAAGAGTTAAATTTGACTTTGAGCTGCTATCACCTCATTCTATAATTCAAAGTATAACAAAGCAAAAGTGTAGGTATGCATAGCAAGCCAGATATATATGTCGTATTGTTGACAAACAAAAAAATGCAAGGATCAAACGGACGTTACTGTTCTTCCTTATTTATAATAGAAATCAAATAGAATGTGTTCTTTAAACGAACTTTAAACGAACAAACGCAAACTAAAAGAATGCATAAAACATAAATAATTAAAAAAATCAAGTACTTTTTTGCAATTTCTTTTTTAAAACTTAAATGATTGCAGTACCACGTATTAAAATAAATAAAAAAAAAATATTATTAAAATAGTGAATGACTTACAAAATTAAGTTTTATCATGGCGATATCTGGATATTATACTTATTAACTAAATAAACGCCTCTCATAAAGTTAATTTGACAAGCAATCACTTTTTAATCCCTCATATCCTAAATATTTGCAGATGAATATTTATAAAGATCCCATTTCTTGCTATTTGGGAACACTCAGATACATTGGGTTTTAATATCAGTCCATGAACTTGACCAAGATAAATTTGTATTCACTGCTCAATTCTCTACTTTAAAAATGTGTCTTCAAGAATTGGATTGGAACAAAAAAAATAAGATTTTCCAGCATCGTGTTTTACATTAATCATTCACCACAGTAAAACTCAAACACATATCCACAAATCAAACGTGGCTGAAAATATTTGCTTCATCCTTACATTCCAAACATGCATCCTAGTACTTCTAGGAACGTTGTATAAAGCCTTGAGGGGATATGTTTCTTCTAAGAACTGACAAGGAAATCAAACGAGGCGTATTCTATGCTACAAAAAATTTCAGGAAGTCACCCATTCAATTGTTGAAGATGAGATTTTGAACGGAGCATGTTGGAGTATCCACAAATTATATTTTAGCATATTAGAAAGACTGATCTGTGTTAGTCATTTTATAGTCAATACTTCAATGCTTTTATTAGTTAAAAATAGTGCAAAATATTTTGATGACAGATAGTTAAGTTTAAAAAGATTAATATTTTCGAACACATTTATAATAATTTAATGTAATAGATAATTACGTTACTTATTTTGTTACCTTAATGTTTAATTTAATAATAATATTAATTATAAGGATTAAATAAAAAAAAATAATAATATAGCGAAGTTTGATTACTAATATTTCCTCATGTCAATTTTAATGGAACATGTTTAAATTTTGGCTAACTAATCTTTTTGCGACAATCATACAATGCTTAGCTTTAAAGTTATGAATTTATAATTTGGTAACTATACATGGATTTCTGCTATAAGTTTTCTCTAATTTTATTACATTATAGTACAGTATTTAGTATTGGCGAGCTATATTTGATAGGATTTTATTTGATTAAGATTCAAAGTTAGTTTAGGTATTACTTACAAGAAATATCTAGTTAGACAAATTTAACCTTTGTACAATCTTATTAGTAACAGGATATTAAAAATACATTTATTTTTTCTAGCTGTGTCACTTTTTACTAGATTTTGGTTCAACGACCCGTCATTGTGTTTGATTCCAGCTTTTGACGCTTCACGAATGGTTTCGCTTCTTTTACTTAAATATTCATTCTACACTAAATAATTGAATATTGTATACTTTTTGAATTAGAGTTTTGTATTCACTAGAAAATTAAACTGGGAAATAAAGATGTAACATTTAGTGAAATTATTCATTTTTATTATAATTATTCTTAAACTTCATTTGAATCTTATTTTTTGAACAAGATTGTTCATATACATCTTAAACCCTTAGTTCCAGGAGAATTATTAATCGTTAACAATTCGGCTGTTGCTAAATTGTTTGGTACTTTTCCTTTAATTGGGGCCATTGGCAATATTTAACATATGGCTAAAACTTTTAAGTACGGTACGGATTCTGCTCCAAGGTGATTTTCGACAAGAACGGCCATTTTTTTAATAGCAAGTGAACTGTCTACGGTTGTCATAACTTGTGCAATTTTATGAAAACAATTGTTAGCTTAGAATCTGTACCTTATTTAGAAGTAACAACAACACCCTTTAACGGAAAAGTACCAATTTTTCTGTAAATATTATTTAAGGTGCGATGGGGTATATGGTGTACATGGATGAAAACGGTGACGCAGAAGGAAATTACACTCTCATTGCCCGGAAACCAGTACCGGGAGTTCACGAAGAATATGGTCTATATCCAGTTGGTGTATTTCAATTACATGAAAACCGATCGGCAGTTCCTGTAAGTAATCACTTCTTTTCCTTTAACTGGTACTAAAAATAAGTCACTGTTTTTTTAATTATTACCTTTAGGTGTGTAGAATTTCCATAGTGAGTTTCCACATAAAAGCGATATTTTTAGCATTATGACTATCATATATATATATATATATATAAACTTGTTTCTGAAATGCATTTTACTTCATGAGAATAAATAAAAATTAAGTTAAAATTTTATACTCAAGGTAAATATTGTTTTGTCTTATGACTCATTGTTTAAGATTATCTTGTTATTAAAAATAAATTGTTACACTTGATGATGTTGATGAAATTGTCATGTTTCAGTTTATGTTGAAAACCCAGTTTATTACGGTTTCATTAACTAAACAATAAATAGTAACATTTATCGTTTTCTGATTACTTTTTTAATCGAAAATAATAATGATAGAATCACAAATAGTTTACTTACGAAGGTTGAAAGAGATGAAAGGAGAGATTTGAGTTTAATATTTAAAATGTCCATAGGAATAAATTTCTTATCTTGTTAGGCATACATTGAATGATGAGGTCGTTGAGTGATTGGGTCGATGTTTTAAATAATATATAATATTAAATATTTTATCTTCAGAAATATTTCAAAACTTCAACATTTTAGACTTAAATTTAAAAGTTGAAATTATCTTAATAATACCTTTGCTATTATTATTTTTAATAAGTAATATTATTTTTATTTGTATTACTTTTTCGAAAGAATTGCGTTAAAATTATCATGCGGAGCCTATATTCTAGAAAACACATTCCTAGAATCTTGCCTTAAATATATAAAATGTCACAATTTTTAAAAAGAAATATCATTAAAAAAATACACATGGTGTTTTTTGATAAACACAAATCCCAAATAGTATGTTCTGTTTTCATAAAATGCGGCTATTTGTTTTTAAAAAAATTGGAGTTCCAAAATAATCCCAGCTTAAAAAATTTAAAACCGAAATATGCAGTTCAAAAGAAAAGAGTGGAATTCATTGCCTTTTTATTTAATTTAACATTCACCTTTATAATTAGTGAAGGAAATACATTTTTTCTTTCGCGTCGTTTCTTCATAATGTCAAGATAAGAATATGTCTGAATTCTCTGCAAAATGAACAAGTGAGGAAATAATCGATGAGATTTTCAGTGAATTTTTGCACTTATTGAAATATTATTAATGGTTTAATAGTAAAAAATGTTGCACAAGTAAGTTTGCTTTATAGAAAGTGTACAATGTGTAATAAAATACATTATTTCCTGTATTAAAATACATGCAAATCTTGGATGCTCCTTTTTGTGTAAAAATTACTTCCAAAATAATGTCAATTACAACGATACTTTGGAATTATACTCTTAAAACTTTAACTGGATTATATATGATACATATTGATTCAATCTACAGTTTGGATATCCAATAGCAATTAAAGTTAAAAACTATTATGCAGTTTTATATAGATTTTTATTAAATCGAAGATGCTCACTTTAAGATTGTTGTGATCGCCTTCAACTTAATAAACAACTTTCACCACTTCGCTCGCTCAGAAATGTTAAGTAGGTAATAAAGTTCTCGTTAAGAGTTGGTCAGCAAATGTTTGAAGTCCAGGAAAACAGATGCTTTGCCAAGTGTTACTTAGCCAAGACTAGCTTACTGACTAGAAATTATTCGAACTGGAAATGGAGCTCATGTGGAAGATTTCAAAGGTAATTAGTGCGTGTAAAAAAGTTACATAGGGCACCTTGAGTTTCAAAAATACTACTTATAATGCACTTATAGTTACTTATAATTTTTTTATTAATAACTCATATTGTAAGTATAACTAAATGAGCATATATTGCAGTCGTTGTCAAAATGCTGTGGTGACATCATTCTGAAATCCTATTATACTTTAAAATGATTCAATGAATCCATAATAAATAATTTTTCTGAAGCTTTTGCTAAAATTGTTGTCTCTCGGCCATGCTAAGACGACTAAGTCCATAATTTTATAACACTTGGAATAATATTTTTTACATAGATTTACTGGTTACTAACCTCGTTAAGAGCTATCAGCTATTAACTAGAATTGAAATTTGAAACTTTTGGCATGGAATGCTAGTAATAAACAAACATATTCAATTTATCAAATATTTATGAGAGCGGTAAATATTTAACGTCTTACATAGAATTTTTAGATAATCTCTGGAGTCCATTTCAATTCCATTAGTTTCCAATTTTTGCAAACCACTTTTTCAGATAGTTACTTAATGAAAAAAAAGTATTGAATTTTCTATTTAAATTCGACATAAATGTTTTTTTTTTGTAAATAATAGGTTCTTCAAATTATGACTAATATTGACTGGGTTGGAGGAAAAGTTCCGAGTGATGAACCACCTTGTGGTTTTCATGGTGAAAAGTGCGTAAGTAAGTAATCATTTAACTTTTTATAGATACACCTTTATTTAATATATAAAAAATATTGAATATACCTTTTCATATAACTATTACTGATAAAGCATGTACTAGTTCGATAAACATACATTCTTTTATCTTTAAGAGGCCTCACTCAGTTTAACACAACAGTTAAAAATATTGAAATTATAATTAACAAAAATAAAAAAATTTTCAGTGTTCCATGCATATTTTTTCCGTATTACAAATCTTTGGATATATCATTACTTTTTCAGATATTTTGTATCGACAGGTGAATTAAAATGCGTTAGATGTAGAAGCTGGGTAGTGTTCTTTTAAGGAAAAATGTGTATGTTAAATAAATAAATTATGGTAAAATAATAAAATATGGTAGCATAAAAACAGTATCGCAAATATTATGTTATCGAGGAGTCAGGTGACCTATCCTGATATAATGATAGTGTATACTCCAGCAGAGTAGACTTGCTGGTAAAATTTAATTCAAGTGATGACACATCAGGTTAAGCGGGTCAACACAGGATTTACAGCATGTTTGGGTTTGAGCAAAGTAACTCATGAGATGATTTCTTGAGGGTGGTCGCTCAAGCTCCATCGGATATTTCTCAAAATTAGGAAACATCTCGTTACGGTGGTGAAAAGACTTTAGAAACTTTCTTGATGCACATTTTAATTATGACTCTATTATTAGTTAATTTCAATATTAATACGGCAGCTGCTGTTGTTCCACGTGGAGCAGTAATGACAGAATGCCAATGTGAGCGACACGCTAGAGGCCTGACATTTTAACATAGAAAAAGTCAGCTGGTGCTGCATATTTTCACAACGGAACTATAACAAAGAAAATCTCACGTAAATAAGATGCCTGACCTTTTGGACTAGGTAAAATTCAACGCTGCTAAGAAATACAGAAACCACCTAACACTGTTCGATGTTGCTCCCAAATTCTTTCCTATAGATTGACTACACGAACCCTCAATACTTCGACAACCTCAATAGCTACAATGTAGCTAATGCTCTACTGTAGTTATGCCTTAATGTAGGAGCATGTAGCCGCTACATGCTCCTAAATCTTTTCTTGAAGGTTAACCAGACTAATCTTCGATTCCTCGACAATATCATCATCTACCGTAAGTCGAACTCCCGCATTTTTTTTCTCTAATCGTACCCTACTATTCCCTATAATATGATGCACAGTTATTAAGGCTTGCTTACAATAAATATTAGTGATGATTTATGAATAAATGGATTCTATTGCACTTTTAGAATACCTCTTTATTGCTAAATGTCAACGAATAGTATGATCATATATTTTTCATATTTAATTAACAGCTTTTAAAGTTAGTACTAGCCAAACCAATAACTCAAAGTTTCCATTGTTATTGTATTAATACATAGGGTTTCTTTCTTTAATATCAAACTATTTACATTAAAATTGTTGCTATAATACCATTGATACATATCATTGCGTTTACCTATTTTAACCCACACCTGGGTATAAGTAGTAATAACACAGTGAATGGAAAACAGGCTATCACAATTATATATTTTAGAAACTATAAAGACTACATAAATTAAATTACGAAGACATGAATTTTTTTTTTCAAATAAATATGCAATATTAGTGTAGGGTTGTATAATACACTAAATGCACATTGCTTCAAAAGTCCTCTTTTTTTAACGTTACAACTATATAGAATGAAGTTAGACATTTCCAATTTTAAATAAAGTCAGACTCGTGTCAAAACTAATCAACAAAAGCTTAAGAGAATGTATAGATGTTTAAAAACTTTTTTTTTTTTTTTAATTTTGAATAATTTATTATTTTATATCTCATTTATTACTTCTTATTAATATAAGCTTGTTAATCTTTTATGCATAATAGGCATTTCATTTTCTATTGAAACTTTTACAGATCTGAATTCTTATTTTTTATGAGAATTTACTATGATTCTCTGTTTCTGTATTTTAAAAAATGTGCGTTAATAAATAATGTACCTCTTAATACTCAAAGGAATTTATTTAATTTGCTTCCTTTAGATACACCAAGTCCAAAAGATTTCCTCCTAATACTATTATACAATTTATAATATTCAAAATTTTAGTTTGTTCTTTACCCAATTTTCATTGCCTCAAATTAAGCTGAATAAACTTAAAAATACTCTATACTAAAATTTAATTTGTATTTTGAGTAAAAGTTCAGACTATATTCAAAGAGAAACAGTCTTTAGTATAAAAGATGTTTTACTGGATTTTGGATGTTTTATGCATACACTGGAAATTCACATCACGTTGAACAACACACAACATCAACATATTAGTTTATCAGGATTCTCACTACAAACTCTTTTTGTTACTGACAAATGTTATTTAAAATGATGATGCGCCATGAATGATAATGCAGATATTTTATCGGAAAATAGCAAATACTTCCCATTTTAGTACATAAAACATTTAAGAGTACTATATCACATCTAATTTCATGTCCCCTAATTTTCACAGCAAAATAGAGCATAGAGCATTTACAATTTAAAAACAAACACAAAATGTATAAGTTTTATTAATATGAGTTTTTTTATGTCTGTTATAAAATAATCATATATATTCTTTTGCATTTAATTCATTTATTTTAATTCTTTCAGTGTGGAAATTAGCTATAGGTGTAACCGGTGGTCTTGTTTTAGTTCTACTTATAGGGATCCTTGTTGCTTATAAGTAAGAAAACATTTGAACTAGCTATTGTTCAAAATTATATGATTTTAATTTTTATTTATGTTATTATAATTTTATTATATGATTGTAAATAAATATAATAAAATAAAATGACCTTTAATATTTGCAATAAAATCTATTTTAATACTATTTCAATTAATATATTAATATATTAATACATGCAATGAACAATATCGTATGTTTTTTTAATAAACAACGATGATAAAAATTGTTTAAATACATTTTTTACATATTTTTTAGAAAAGTGTTTTTAGTGTTAATTACCTGTAATAATAAATATAAACAATTTATTAAGGTACACATACAAGTTCAAGTGCTTACGAATACTCTTTTTAATAGTTGCCATGTATTGCACTTTTTTTTTAGAAACTGGGCATATGAACAGGAACTAGACAGTCTCATTTGGAAAATAGAGTACAAGGATATTCAAATAAATGAGTATACACCCTCAACAAGTATTGGACGAATTTGCAGAGTAAGATTAATTTGCAAAAAAAAGCTATAATCCAGAATATTATCAATTTAATTTAATTTGTATTTCCATACCTCAAGCACTACTTAAAGGAGAATATAATTTCATTTACTCGTCTTATGATTTAGATGACAAATTTATTTAATTATTACTAGAAAATAATAAAAATGCTTACGAGTAATCCGTATTTGATAAAGTTTTTTTAATTATAAGCTTATTTAAACTTATTAAGTTATTTGGTTCTACAAATATTTGTTTTCGATAATAAGAATAAATTCACATTCTGAACCTGTAAGAATTTGAAATAATATCAAATATTTCTCTATAAACAAAATAGTCTACGATGTCTTTTGAAATATGGTAAACTAATTAGTAATACTTAAATACGATGTTCCACTATCTAAGTGTCCAAATATTTGTTTTCCTATAGAATCTTCATCCACTCATTCGAACAAGCCAAGTATCTTTGAGTTCGAATGCTGAAGCTGATTTTCGCTACACCAGCATATTTACAACAGTAGGTATTTACAAAGGCCGTATGTTGGCTATCAAGAGACTAAAAAAGAAAAGTGTTGACATCACAAGGAAAATGAAAAAAGAGCTGAAAGTGGTGAGCATAATACACTTGAATATTTTAGGGAAACAAATTAATCACACAAATATACGTATAGAAAAATCACACCAACCCCTAATTGAAATAGAATCCTGCAGAATTATTTGCATTTGCTAATAAAGTTATAGCTTATCAGTTAGGGATTAGAAAAAAATACAATATGTTCAATACGTATAAGGTTTTAAAATTGTACTAACTGTAATATGAAATAAGAGCAGTAGCTTAAAAAAAAATGCTTTTTAATAATATTCCTACCAACATAAACTTTTTATGTGGCTTAAAATTTTTTTCTCTGAAGAACATAAAAACTTTTAGTCAATACCTTCAATTTCCTACCGGCACTTACATCTTAAAAATATAACCTCTTTTGAGTATTTTTTTAAAGAAATTAGTTTGAGTCATCATGTTAAAAGAAATAAATATTTTCTTTTCATTTCGAGTTTCATCTTGCGTTGATCATTTCAACAGCTTTAATTTTGAAAATTAATTTTTGTATCAAAATAAAAATAATAAATAAAGTAAACTTAAAAAAGTCCTTAAATTTTGCATGATAAACAACAAAATATGGTGAAATTTCCGACGAATTTTTTTAACAAAAATGACAATGGGTAAATGAAGATTTATACTAAAAGTTTTCCAATTTTACTAAATTACTTTTAAACAATACAGGAAGTTTTTAAGAGTTATAACCTAGCAAATTTCGAAAAAGAAATTTTTTGACCAGTCCTAATGAACAAGGATTGTTATAACTTTGTCAGAATAACAGAACTGAGAGTTTTTCTTTTTTGAATGTAGAAAATAAACAGTTCCATGTGTTTATTTACAGAAAGTCATTTACACTTTTGAAAATAATTTAAATCTATGAAAACATTCTTCTCTTATCTGATTGTTTGATTCTTAATTTTGCATTTAATTTGAGCATTCCTAGGAAGTCACGTTTTTTCAACATCTTCATGCCAATTTTATTTCACTCCTTTTGATCCGTTTTCCATAGTTTCCTCAATGATCTTGATGCCATTTTCGTAAGTTTGTTTAAGAAACCGAAAACATAAAAGTGCATAAGAAAAGCTTTACGTGATTTTACAAGCAATTCTTCGAATGGTATACATTTTATTTCTGTTGACTTAAACATGTGACTATAGGATTTGTTCAGATGAATATCCACTGTATTGATGTGCTTTTCGCATAGGTCTAAAACTAAAAAGAAATATTACATATTTATTTTTAGTTTTAACTTACCGTTATAACAAAATCCTTAAACTATCATGACATTTTGAAACTTTTTGTACATTGTCCAAGTAATTTCGCCCTGTCGTTTTCGTTAGATGAGCAATAAAAAGTTACTATTTTTGATAAAATACTTAATTACCCACATGTCTTATAGAACGTTACTTCACATTTTAATTTATAAGCAACTAGATGTTTTCCGTAAAATATTCTACAATTCGTATTTCTTTCTGCAATACGATTCAGCAAATCGGAAATAATTTTTGTTTAATTTTTTTTTTTTTAAACTTCAAATAATTTTACAAATCCAGAAGTCATTCTCAATTTCTATGCAACGGATCTGGTCGAGTTGCTTTAATTGAGTCGATAGATTTTCTTTTAGAATCGAAGATATCACTTTTTTTATATTTACTGGAGTTCGAACAGACTTAAGGTTGCTTTAAATCCATCTTTCCCTTTTTACTTCCAGTTGTTCGCCTTTTCCATTTCAAATTTAATACGTAGAAGCTACCTTTCATAAAAATGTAATAACTTTGATTTTTATACACCTTTACATTTTGTTGATACGGATATATTTCACTGGCAAGAGCATGTACGTAAACTTCTAGTCAAGTGTCAGTTTTCGAATCCATTTTCTAAACATACTTTTTGCTCTACGTTGCAATAGAAACAAACCAATAACATACAATTTTATTAAAAATACCAAATCTTTGTATTAAAATTGTAATAAGATTTATAGATACATAAAATGTGAAATACTTCATGTATTATGATTCCAAAAATTTATAATTCCACAATTAATTTTAAAAGTTAGTTTCATAAAATTTAAGAAACTGATTAGCAACGGCGGTTAGAAACAAAAGTGTGCCGAAAGTATTGTGGAACACTATGAAACGGTATCGATAATGAATATAAAACATTGATTGTATATATTGAGAGAATACTCCCCCCCTCCCACCATTTTCCCCCAATACTTACCAATAACATGATATAGGATCTTGTTATGGGTGGTTCTCCATACATATCAAGAGACTAACTAAGTAACCCTGGCAATGAAAGTTTTTTGTCCGAATAAATTAGAGACAAGTACATTTTTTTCCTGGTGTTAGGGTTTAATTAAAGAAGTATTTTATCAAAAGTCACCGCCCAATCCCCTAGTGCATCTTTCCTCAACCCTTAAACATCTGTTTCGCATGCCTCTTAATTATCGTGTATCGCACCTCATTACTTATTCTAAATTCATAGAGTGTGTATTTTTTTAATTCCTTAATGCATATTTTCAACTAAAGTTTTAAACATTCTTCTGTAAGCATAATTTTTCGATAAATTTCTCATTGTACATTTTGCATATGTGCCCAACGAAAAGAAAGTGGCAACGCATTTTGATTGCTGTTGCTTAGAGCATATCCCGATTCATTTTTAGTTCGCATTTTTAAATTAAAAAAAGCATTTCAGTAAATAAAACCAAAGTTTGATATTTATGTTTGATAATTCTACGTTTGTCTTAAAATTGTTCCTCTTACTACAAGCACTATTTATTCTAGAATCTGTAATTATTTTTTCTCAGTGTAGTGAGCTGTGAGTGATCATTAAAAATAGAAATATAATAATATGTCTATAATAAAAATATAATAATACAATAATATGTCAACTTAAAAATTAAAATCTTAAAACAACTTTTTTTCCACACACACACACAAAAAAAAAAAATGCCCACCTTACAGTTGTGTGGTTAGTGCTTTGGCTTCACATGCCAAAGGTACTGGGTTTGAACTCAGGGTTAGATATGGATGCTTGTTGTGGCTCGTAATCCACATTAAATTGTAGTTATTAGTCGTTATATGCTCATTAATAATAGTATAAGTAATAGTAATAATAGTATAATAATAATAGCATAATGTAGTTATAAGTCGTTTATTGTGCTCAAAAATAGTTCTTTAAGCATACAAACCAACCAAACAATGTTCAAGATGGCTACGAAATAAAAATTCCCTTGAAAAGTACAGCACATTTTTAAAATTACATATTTAATTAACAACTATTATTTATTATGTTTAGTAATCCCAATAAACAATGATTGAACCAATAAAATATGAAATATACATTAGAAACCAATTACCTTACTTGAAGATCCAAAATTTGATGTCATCGAAAATAAATAACAACCTGTCATTTTCAGGTATGTGATATAGAAAAGAAGGCACTTTCAAAATTATTCAGATAAACATATGGTTTGGATTTGACTAGAAATGCCCCTTTAAAAGATCTTTAGTTTAAATATAGAAATTCAATTATACGAATACTTTCTTTTTACTTTCATGAGGGCCAAACATTTATTTTTCGTTATTTATTTTTATTGGTTTAGGTACTTTTAGCTTTCTTATTTAGTTTCCAAAAACGCAGCTGCATACATAAAAAATACTACAATCAACTCAAAAGACTGTGTGGTGTATACTGAAGCTTTTAATATGCAAAATATTAAAAAAATCTAGACTTTTTCATTGACAATATAGTTTAGGACATGATTCGATATTTAATTAAAATTATTTTTTAATTATTGCCTCAAAATTTACATCAGAATGACGTTGTTTACTCACTACCTGACATAACTTTATTAAAAAAGAACTTTGAATCAGATATTGCTGAATAATGTTTTGGTTATAATTAAAACACTGATTTAATTTACTTAGAATAATGTCGAGGACTGCGAATATTGTTATGTGAGGGACAAAAGTGCGATGCTTATCAATGCCTTTCCTACTTTTAACTTATACAATTTTAAAACAAGAGTATATTTTTTAGTTTCTGAATACAACGAGTTTTCATCTATGTTTTGGCACATTAGAAACTTCAGAAAATTTCGATTTCATAAGATTATATTAGAAGTTTTTTTATTTATGTTTTTATTGTAATTCGTAAGATAACGTCACTTACTTAAAATTTAAATATGTTCTAATGTATATTTGTTTTTGTTCTGACAATAAATTAAAAAAAACAAGTCCAAATAATTCAGATTTCTAAGTTATTAAATTTTTAGCATTTTAAGAACTTGTTAAAATATCTGTTAAATTTTTATTTTTACCAATAATATGTTGTAGCATTATAAGTTATATTGCAATTACCTATCCAGGCAACAAAAGGTGATGTTAAGCAATTTCTGCCAAATCGACTATATACTATATTTTCCATTATAAATCCTTGGCAAGATATTGCATGAAAATATGTGGAACAGTTTCACCATATGCAACAACAATTTTAATATAACAATTTTAACCGTTAAAGGTTTTGGGATTTTGTCTGGCAATCTGTTAATATCTTATGTCATAGAGAGTTACAGTTTGATAAAAAAACATATTATATTGATTAGTTATTGGTATTTCAGGTATAAGTTAATATTTCAAACTATTAAATTTATGTATCTTAATATAAACAAGAATTTAAATATTTGTATCTGTATTTATATCATTCACAATTTCAAAATTAAATATATCTTTAGTAAGCACCCGCCAAAGTACCAATTTTGAAGTAGCTAGAAACGAATTATTTTAATACAAAAAAAAAAAAAAATTGTCTTGTAAGCATTAACTATAAAAATACTTTATTCAACACACAACTCTTCAATTATTAGTACTAGCGTCTTGTAATTCGTTGCGTCTAAAACGTAGATTGAATACTTAACACTTTTATTATCGACTTAAAGATTACGGGATTTAGGATTCCATCCGGCATTCATTCAAGTACGGAGTTAAGTTATCAAATTTGTAAAAGATAGCATATATGTTTATTCTCCAGGGTTTTAGCACACTTGATCTTCTCTCAAAATTTGTCTTCTCAACTCATCGGAAACTTAAATAAAACATACATTTTATATGGGTTATTATTAAATTTAAAAAAGCTTAGTTTCATTTTAAGCCTCAACATTCAAACAGTGCATTGAAGTCATGTTTGAGGAACTGCATTGGCTAGAGAACAATTCCCTATTATTTTAAAATAAAACAAATTTGGTGTCCAACATTTATGGATGCAAATGTCAGAGGAGAGGCAGAGTAAATAAATGATAAAAGCTCATTTTTTTTTTTTTTAATATGTGCCCGCAATGCCTAGGGATTGGTGTTGGATGCTTAAAGCGAGGACCAAACGACTAGAACGAAATGCTTCCAAGTAAACAAAATCCCTTTTTCCTTCTTCTTCAACAGCGTCGCATGAAGGTGACATAACTTTATTTGGCATTGTGACTTTTGTAGTTTCTCATATAAAATGCGCGATTTATTTGACAAAATGTAAAAAAGATTATTTTCAAACACTATTTGTTTTGGGAGCGCAATACTATTTATCACCTATCGGCATCAAATGAATTTTTTATTAGAAAGTATGCCAAAGAAATTTTCCAATTTGAATAAAACAGTATCTACGATCTTATTGAGGGAAAACAATGGTCAATATTGATAGATGAAAGTACTAGAGGTTTGGCTTATTGCGTAATTTTCCATTACACTGTAATATCAGTTATTGGGTTAAACTTTATGGTGTTATTTATCGTTTTCATAATTTCACTAATTTAAATAGAAATGGCGAGTTTGGCGATGTTTTAGGCATTAATTTTTGCATGGGCAAAAAAACACCCCACCAAGATGGCAAAATTAGTGATGTTATTCGAAAGACATCACATTGTCATATCTTGTGCGTAAAACAGAAAAAAAAACCTAATCGTTGGTGGGCGACGCTCAAGGGCTGAGATTTCTGTGTTAAGAGCAATATTCTGAGAAGTTCAAATACCCCTGATTCACACCATCTCCGATTGTCCCCAAACAATTACCAGTTGCTGCTACCCTTATTAGATGATAAAATCTGAAATTATTTGTTCCAAAGTTGCACCGCTCAAATTCTATGACGTGTCAAAGATCACCTTTAAAAATGAAAAAATTGGTGTCTTTGTGACACATGAAAACTATTTTTATCCGTCTAAAACTTCACAAGCAACTTGCCACCTGCATTTCTTCTGTTATTGAATGTACTAGAATAGATCTTTATAAAACATATACTAAAAAGTTAATGACAAGTCAATTGCGCAAGGTCATTCAATGTCATGAAATAACAAGGTTTTCATGTTTTTTACCAATTTCAAGACTGAATTATATATTGCGCGTTTGATTTGTCACTTCAAACTAGGTGTCCTTGGATAGAGCTATATTTGTACTATTTATTAATACATAAAACATTGAGGCAAGTTGAACACGTTGAAAGTTATTTGGCGCCAAAATCGAAAAATCTCCGAATTTGACACAAATTTGAGCTTGTATATCTTGCTGCGGGAACAATATATTGACACAACGGTGAGACTATTTAAACATTCTTTTATTATACTTAATGAGAAATTAAACTTTATTGAGGCAAGTTGAAGAGAAAAAAATAAATGATTTTTTTTGTTGCATCCCATCCTTACATATTGATGCATTACTGTTTTCATTCATGTTTTCAAAAATTAATTGATTTTCACCTCACTCTTCCTCAGGTTTATAAAAAGTATGTAGTATGTCTTTTAAGCTAGGAACTTTGACTGGATCGGCTCCAGAAAGTTGCAAAGTACCAAAGAAAACTGAGCTTCGGATCACACAATTGCCACTTAAACTCAGCTCCTCTCTGATGAAGAAATTTCAATTTAAACACGTCATCCCCACAATCTTCTAGTAGTTTACTAATGTAAATCCGTTTATTGTATTTAGGATAGCGTAAAAAGAATGGGGCCGAATTTTATATCCGCAGTTCTTATCTGGAATTAGCTTTATCTCTTTTATGATATTCTCCATTTGTTAGGAAAAAGTCATTTGGATTTCAACTACAAATTCTCCATGCGATCAGTTCCAGGCACAAGTCAGGCCACACCTTATAGACGAAGACAATGTCACTCAGCCATAAATTTATAACTCTGATGTTTTGCCCAGAAAAAATTGCTCATCAACATTTGAAACTGCAGAGGATTTGTCCCTACATCTTGCTATAGAGAAGAAGATCAAATTTCTAAAATAATAACTAGTCAAGACAAAACCAGAAGTGCATTTGCAAAAAGAATGGAAGCAGTGACAAAACACACCAATTATGAAATTACTGCAGCTTTTGAAGAACCCACTACAGATAATAAAAATTACATCTAATCAAGTTTTGTGCGCAAAGAAGGACAGGCACTGAAACCCAAAAGGAAAGTTTAAGAACCAAAATCAAAAACAGTTCAGAATACTTCAACAAAGGCAATAAAACAGGAAATAAATTAACACCCCAAACTGTTGCAAGTATGATGAGAAATCTCACAGTTGATGGAAAGCAGAAATTTTGTTCAAATGAATATTTGACATGGGAACAAGTTATGTCACATTTCCACAGAATGAAAGGTACGATTGAAATATGCAGTGTTATTGAAGATGAAGTCATTAAACAAAATGCCGAATTTTATCTTGGAATCATTGGAGACAATCAGGTATGTAGATGGCATAAATAGATGCAATTTATATTTTCTATAGTGGGTTCTTCAAAATCTGCAATAATTTCATAATTAGTCTTTTTTGTCCTTGCTTCCATTCTTTTTGAAAATACACTCCTATATTTGTCTTGACCTGGGATTGTTTTAGGAATTTGGTGTTCTCCTCTAGCAATATGTAGCGACAAATCCTCTGCAGTTTCAAACGTTGATGTGCAATTTTCTTCTGGGCAAAACATCATAGTTACAAATTTTAGGGCTAAATTATATTATCTTCGTCTTTAGGGTTTGATCTGATTTGTGCCTGGAACTGATTGCATGGTGAATTCACATTTGAAATCGAAATTACTGTCCCCCAACAAATGAAGAATATCATAAAAGAGATAAACCTAATTGCTGATCAGGACTGAGAATATGAGATTCAGCCCCATTTTTTATACGCAGTCCTGTACGATAAACGATTTTATATTGGTAAACTGCTAGAAAATTGTGGGGATGGCGGGTTTAAAATGAAATTTCTAAAACAAAGAGGAGCTGTTAAGTTTAAGTGTCCATTGCTTGATGTTATCGACACAGTGCATCGAAGTTCAGTTTTACCCCCCGTCTTTTGAAATTTTCTGGTCACAGTTTCTAGCTTAAAAGACATACAACAAGCATTCGGTATAAACATGAGGAAGAATGAAGTGAAAACCGATTATTTTTTGAAAACATGAATGAAAACCGTAATGCATCAATATGTAAGGATGGGGTGCAACAAAAAAAAAATCATTTTTTTTTTTCCTTCAACTTGCCTCAATAAAGTTTAATTTCTCATTAAGTATAATAAAAGAGTGCTTAAATAGTCTCAGCGTTGTGTCAATATATTGTTCCCGCAGCAAAATGTACGAGCTCAAATGTGTGTCAAATTCGGAGATTTTTCGATTTTGGCGCCAAATAACTTCCAACGTGTTCAACTTGCCTCAATGTTTTATGTATTAATAAATAGTACTAATATAGCTCTATCCAAAGACACCTAGTTTGAAGTGACAAATCAAACGCGCAAGATATAATTCAGTCTTGAAAATGGTAAAAAACATGAAAATCTGGACATTTCATGACCTTGAATGACCTTGCGCAATTGACTTGCCATGAACTTTTTATATGTTTTATAAAGATCTATTCTAGTACATTCCATAACAGAAGAAATGCAGGTGGCAAGTTGCTTGTGAAGTTTTAGACAGATAAAAATAATTTTCATGTGTCACAAAGACACCAATTTTTTCATTTTTAAAGGTGATCTTTGACACGTCATAGAATTTGAGCGGTGCAACTTTGGAACAAATAATTTCAGATTTTATCATCTAATAAGGGTATTAGCAACTGGTAATTTTTTGGGGACAATCGGAGATGGTGTGAATCACCCCCTAATGTTAAGTGGCTCAATCTCTCAGAATCTTGCTCTTAAAGGCACTCGTTTCTTAATTTTTTACGCTTTTACCGCATTTCTACTGAAATTTCGAAGGTGGGGACGATTAAAACATTTTAAGAGGCATTAGCACTTAAATGTTAATCAAAATTGTTATAGCCGTTTTTTTAGCAATTGCTGACAACTAGGCTTGGGCCATGTTAACATTTCTGCATCGTGATATATCGGGAACCAAACATCACGATGTCACAATACATCGCGATGTTAACTATGTGCATATTTTTTTTTTACAAAATACTACAAAACAACGTTTTCATAACACGTTAAAATGTCCGAAAGTTATGCTTACTTAGCTTTGTAAAATTTAATTAAATTCATGTATGGAAGTTTATTTTAAATAACATGAGCAGCGACCGAATTATTTTCAGGTTGATACACAAAACACTCAGTATAAGCATGTTATTATTATTATTTTTGTTTCAATAAGGATATGTCATTTTCTCTATCTTAAGGGGGTCCGGCACATGAAAAATTTTCAGATTATTGATTTCGAGTTTATTACTGTTTATTAAAATATAAATTTATGTCTTTAAAATAATGCCACATTTGTAATTATATCTTATTTCAAAGTATTTTTAATAATTTTTTGAAATAAACAAAATGTAGGTATTTAATGCATGTTTCTTAACTTCAAAGCCGAATTTCTCAAAATGCCATTTTTTCATGTTTGGGGGCACATAGCTTAAAATCTATATATGACATAAATGCTTGAAATTTTGTTGACATGTTTCTCTAAGCTATTTAAGTACTTTAACATGAGGAATTATTGATAAGTAGCATACTTTTTTTTTTAAATAATTAGTCTAAAATTTTATAGTTTTTCTTAAACATATTTTTAGATAATCATAATTATTTTAATTTTTAAAAAATAACAAAAATCTCGTGTTAAAGTATTCAAAAGTATCCAAATATTATACTGCGAAAGTTTCACAATGATTGAAAAATCGGTTATTAAATTAGAGGCCCCCAAAGTTGTTGAATTTAACATGGGCTCCTATGGAGGTGCCGGACCCCCTTAATGAAATTTTACTTTGTTATTTTCCAGGGAAGGAGAAGGGGGGGGGGGGGGAGGGTAAGAAGGGTAAGTGCACTTCCTGGTGGTGCACATGTTACTTTAGTTATTGGATATTCTTAATTATTAAGCCAAAAACATACTTTATAATGAATATTTATTACTTACAATGTACAATATAACTGTTAAACAATAAAAATAAAATAATGCATAACATTTAAAATTCTAATGATCTTTATTTTGTGCCAAAAATATCTGCATTTCGCATTTTTGAGAAGCAATGTTGGATTGAGAAATTAATCTTGTAGAAATAAACTTTATTCAAATTGTAAAAACTTTAAAAAAATTATAAAACATTTATTTACTTACTTGACCGAAGAGAAAATCCGTCAACGTAAGAGAAATAACTGTGATTAGTCCATGCACTAGTTCACATTGATTTTGGCAGATATAAGAAACAGCTCATAGTAATAAATAACCAGAATATCTTAACTGGGTAAGAACTAGACATAAATTAACGGGCCAGAATACCGCAATCTCCTTGCGTTAATAAATAAAGCAAAATAAATTAATAGCAAGATAAAAAAAAATCTTGAAGTTAAAATAAAAGATTTAAAAATACAAAAGTGTAATATTTTATTTCTTTCAAGTTAGAGAAATAATGAAAAAAAAAAAAAAAAAAAATTAAAAATGAAACACAAAAAGTGTAGGAAATGCTCAATAGAATTCTAAAAATAGATGTCAAGGTCTTGTATTTGATGACTATTATAAAAATCAAAACGTTTTCCATGAGTTGAGAGAACAACATAAATAATGTTTAAACAATAAATTATTTTATGGAATCTCCAATATTACTAGCTGGCGTCACCTCGCAATTTCAATTCTCATCGCTCATACGTAAGGTGAATACGTTTAACACGATGCGGTTTTTTCTGATGAATAATATTATGCATGCGCAAAAGCAAATGGAAATCGTCTCAAACGGCCCGATGTCGACGGTTTCACTATGTTTCTATACAATATTGGGAAAATCGAGCATATGCAGGGCAGGGTAGATAGGATTATCACGATGTGAGCTTACTGATGAAGTACTGAGCAAAAGAAAACGGAACTCGTTTCAAACTGCGCGGTGTCGACGGTTTCAATACGTTTCTATAATATCTTAGGAACACCGCGCATGAATCGTGGCACGGTTCTTCGTCCTTGAAGTGAAGTATCGTTAAAAAAGATCGTGATGTATCGGTTTTGAGAAAATAATGACACCGGTTTGACGATGTTGATTTCACACCGTATGTATCGATGCATCGCCCAAGCCTACTGACAACCACCAACCCACACACCTAATTTGAACATCGTAGGTCAATTTGTTCGGGAGTTATGTGACCATGTACACACATACAGACATTTTTTTTTGACAAATTGTTTGAAAAACGGATGTTTTTAAACGTGGAGGAATGCAAAAAAAAATGGATTTTTTGGTTTACCGAATACTGTACTTTCATTACCCTGTGTAAACATATGGGTAATTGAAAGTAAAAAATATTGAATTTAAGATATATTTGTAATTTTAAAAAGTATACTTATTTAGAAATGTGACACCATTTTACTTTGATGTGGTAATTTTGCAAAAAAAAAGGGAAGTCATCGTCCCTCAAAATGACTTTATGTGTGTACAAATTTCTAAATTTTCGATCTTAAATCATCCTGATTTCACAGATAGCCCAAAGGTAAAGATTTAACTGGGCAGCTAGTAATTTGTATTTCAAATAACATATTTATTCGTATTACGTTACTTTCAAAATTTGAAATACGAAATGTCTATTTGCCACAAAAACTATAAATAAATTGATGAGATTTTGTTTTTATTTTCCGTTTAGAGAGAAAAAGTATTCCCTTCAAAATCAATCGATACGGATTTCTTTGTAGAAATATGTAACCCTAGCTTGTTTACCAAAAACCTACAAAGATGACATAAATATTTATCCCCCCCCCCCCCCCCGAAAAAAATAACTTGATGGGCCTAAGCTCGGTCAAGATAATATACACTTACTGTCTACTGCTTTGACATATGACTTGGCTGTGGATCACTGCCGCGTTCCTAGATATTTTAATAAAGTAATAAGCTAATTGCCATTACTTAATATATATAATTACAGACCGAAAACAAAACCCTTCAGATTCTCGAAATTTTGTACGACATATAGTCATAAAGCATTATTCCACCATCGTATTGGGAGAAAATGCAGGCACATCTGCATTCTTGTAATTTAAATCTACAAACAGAAAAACTTAATAATTCACTACACCAGACTATTTTTTTTATTTCAATAGGAATTTTTCTTCAAATTCCTACTTTATCATTTTTAAACACTTAAAATCAATTATATTTGTTTTCTAATACATTTTTAAAATCAAGTTAAAAAATAAAACTGAATTCAACTGTTAAGAAAATGCCATGCAACATATTGATTAACCTTGCATTGAATAAAAATTAAATTGCACCTGAAAATTTTCCATAATGAATTTTCAAAACATTTACATTGCGTATATATATATATATATATATATATATATATATATATATATATATATATATATATATATATATATATATATATATATATATATATATATATATATATATATATATATATATATATATATATATATATATATATATTAATCGACCAACACACAACACTGTTAAGCACTGGGTTTTGTTGTTGGTCTTAAAATTTGTATCTGTATTGACATTTAGAATGATTTATGATATTCAATACGAAAGTGAAATAATTGAATCACAGCACTTTAATAAACCGATGTGCTCCTATACAATTATGCAAAACCAAATTAGTTATAATAAGAATTTTACTGCAAGTTAATAAGTCCATAGTTGGCTTTATTAATTGATTACTCTATATTACAGATGCGAGATTTGCGTCATGATAATCTGAATTCGTTTATTGGGGCATGTATTGACCCACCCAACATCTGCATTGCCACAGATTACTGCTCCAGAGGAAGTTTGAAGGTATTTATTGGACACACATTCCATACATAACAAATAATTTAGTTTTAGTTATTGAAAGTTGTCTCACTTCTGTAAATAAAGGCTAAGAATTTTAATGGTTAATTGAATAATATTACGTTAAGTTTGTTTTCTCATTTGTTCTCCAATACAAACTACCAAAGATTTGTGTGGTTGTTTTGAAAAAGTTTTTGGTAAAAAAGCTATACGAGGATTTTATTGCGCCATACCTCATTTGAATGGAATCTAGACTGCCGAGAGAAGTCAAAGGACCAATAGTTTTTGCTTTTCGGGAGTCTTTTCATTGGCATACTGTCGCATTATAATGAAATAGGAGAAAAGGCGAGTAAACTACCACTACCAGATTTGCCGACAATCGTGTTTTTTTTTTTTTTTTTCTTGTAATTTTTACTTAAGAATTCAATTTAATGTCAAAATTCCAAAATTCTATTTTTTTTTTAAAGTAATCAATGAATATTTTTGCAGACCTTATTTCAAACTTTTCTCTATATAGGCATATGTCTATCGAGAAAAGTTTAAAGTAAAGTACAATAATGTAAAGAGAGAAATTTTAGTATACAAACTAATTTCTCTGAGACTTACAATTTATACTAAATTCATGTCAGTCACATTTGTAGTTTTGATGTTTCGAAATTGTGGACGAAATTTTAATCTGAACTTGACATGAATTTTCAAATACATTTAAAACATTTTTTAAATCTTTTTTTAATAACACGTGGTTTATACACAACCCTTGAAGGTTTAGCCATTGTTTTTTCCTGTAAGATATAAAAATAAATATAATTTACGTAAACTTTTCTATAAAGTGCAGCGTAAAAGTCAAAATTGCTGTTAATGATAATTGAAAATATTTTTGTATTGTGAATTAAAATTTAGTTATTATTTTCTTAAGTAATGTAATTTATAACATGACACAATGTGACGTATTTAATGTGTTGACAGAAGTAAATGATATATGTTTTTTTTTCTGTTAGGATATATTAGAGAACGATGACGTGAAGTTAGATAACATGTTTCACGCATCTTTAATCGGTGATATTGTTAGGGTAAGTACTAGTGGTATATATATATATATATATATATATATATATATATATATATATATATATATATATATATATATATATATATATATATATATATATATATATATATATATATATATATATATATATATATATATATATATATATATATATATATATATATATATATATATATATATATATATATATATATATATATATATATATATATATATATATATATATATATATATATATATATATATATATATATATATATATATATATATATATATATATATATATATAGATATATATATATAGATAGATAAACTAAATTTAGTTTTAGTAATTAGGTTGTAATCTTTAAGAGACGATTTCTTTGTTGAATTTTCGAACAACACACCATTCAAATAAATGATTACGTACATACCAAATCTAATGTATATTTACTTAGCTATATAGTTATTAGAAAAATAGAAAATTAAATTGAATATTTCATGAGAAAATCACATGTGGTTACGGTGGCATATGAAAAAATTAGCATATTTCATTTTCCCATCCGACAAATGCATTCCAAAATAAATGTACTTTAAATCGCCAGAGACATTGCATGCTTTTAACATCTACATACATCCTAAACAACAAATAATCTTAAAGATTATGGGATCGTGATGGTTGAAATAAATAACTTTTTGAAATTACACTATTTTGTTTGTTTGAAATTACATTGTTTAGAAATTCGCTAAACATGAAATGAAAGGGATGGAGAACTAAAGAAGATTAAGACATGGATTACAACATCGTTTTGAAGATATTATACGGCCTGTCCCATTGCGAAATATATCAATATTTATAATGTAATCATTAAAGTAGTAAAAATTAGTGTTAGGTTAGGATTGTCTTAGTTCAATTTTTTTTTTTTTTTCGAAAAGGTTCACTTACATAAAAACATATATATATATATATATATATATATATATATATATATATATATATATATATATATATATATATATATATATATATATATATATATATATATATATATATATAAAAACATATATATATATATATATATATATATATATGTTTTTATCAGCGATTATACAGGTTAGAAAAAGGTGGCAACACCTAAAGCAATCGAGAAATTTCGAGATGTTCCTTTCGCGCCAAGTATAAATAAGACTGGAGATCGGGAAAGTTTTCAGATTGACTTCGGACTTCGATGTGAGCTGATCGCTTTGTTTACCTACTAGAGTGAACTTGTATAATAGCTGTATTCGAAGTTGTTCTTACTGAAGCTTGTGTTGAAGCTTGAGGGTGATTAAACTGCTGTCTGTGAATACATTTTGTGCCTTTAAAGAGTCACAGCAGCTGTAGCGATTTTTAGCAAAATCGTTGTTAATGCCTATCAAAATGTTGTAGTAATTTTCTCCTCTCAAATTTTAGTAAGAGTTTGATAAAAGTGTTAAACGTTTAAAAACGAAAGTCTTAAACATAAAGTTGTTGTTCCTTGAAATTTGTCGAGGTACATCAGTTTTTTCCTACGTTTCATTTTCCTGAGAAGAATAATGTTATAATTTCATTAGAAAATATCAACAATTTGGTATTTTTTTATTTTTTTTTGTCAATGCAATAATTATCTTCAAAAATATCTCCTAACTTATCAAATGGTATGCGTAGAATTTATATAGTTTAATTGAAAGTTGGGTGATGTTCGACACTCCTAGTCGACATTTATTTGTGACACTTTTCCATCACTGGTACTTCGGCTGATACTGGTACTCGGCTAGTAAAATAATACCAAAATGTCAATATTTGTGATTAATGGGAGACATAAAAAATGATGGTTAAAATGTGTAGTTTAGTGGAATTGTAATACATCGTGTTATATATTAAAACAAGTACTGAAATTTGCCATATTTTGCAAGTTTGCAATACAAACCTTGTTTAATTACTTTTGCAAGAATCAAATGAAACTCATTTTTACTTTTACTTTTTACATAGTAACTCCTTGAGTAGGAGGCAATGTACTCACACCCAAAATATATACCTAGTATCCCAATACAAAAAACTGAAAATTGTAATATTTTAATTAAAATTATCGACATTATTATTTTATAATAAATTTCCAAGATATTCTTAATCTCTTGAATAGAAAAATATACGTTTACGATAATTGCATGCTTATGGCAATCTACACCGCTTTGTACAAAAATAAAGTATTACATACAATCTGAATCCTATTTACACGCTTTAAATCTTTTCAGGGCATGACCTACTTACATGAAAGTACTCTCCGCTCACACGGTAATCTGAAGTCCTCCAAGTGTCTTGTTGACAGCAGGTGGGTTGTCAAGATTGCGGACTTCGGTTTGCACGAACTGAAATTTGGAGCCGATTCGGGAGAGGATGACAGCACCGATTTCGAAAAACAATGCGCAAGTAAGTAGCATAATACCAAGATTGATGTTCAGTTTGTGTGCATTTCTATACTGGTTGTACGATAAAAGTTGATACAGGATTCATTTCCATTATTATAAGGGTTAAGGAATTAGTTTGAAAAAAAAAAATAATCTCAAAATTGAATAAGAAAAAAGAATGAGTGAAAATAAATAATTTTCTTTAAAAATTTATGCAGCGTCCGTAGTGTGAGAAAGTAAATTACAACAAGTTACAGGTTTCAAGCCACATACATGATTTATTAAAAATGAATTTTTATCGTTAAAATTAACCCAAATAAACCAATTTCGACATTCATGCAGTCCTACAAGTGTGGGTAGACGGGGTTTGACGCTTCCACCCACCTTTCAATAAAATACCCATGCGTCTCCTTACTTCTAAAACACCTGAAATCAATCCCCTCACTTTTAAAAACATTCATTAAGCCTAAAAACTACTAGAGAAAAGTGACATTAACCTTTCAATGTAGTGACACTGAGAAAAAAGGTTTTTTTTTTTTTTTTTTTTTTTTTTTTTTACATTTGAAAACTTGTGACGTGTATTAACAGCGATTATACAGGTTAGAAAAAGGTGGCAACACCTAAAGCAATCGAGAAAATTCGAGATGTTTCTTTTTCAACGAATTGGCTGGAAATTTCGGGAATTGTCTCACGCGCCTAGTATATAAAGATCGGAGATCGGGAAAGTTTGCAGATTGACTTCGGACTTCGATGAAAGCTGATCGCTTTGTTTACCTATTGGAGTGAGCTTGTATAATCACTGTATTCGAAGTTGTTTTTGTTGAAGCTTGGGAGTGATTACACTGTTGCCTTTGAATAAATTTTGTAAGATTTCGGAAGTGAATAAATAGTTTTTATCTTAAAAACTGTGCCATCATTGCCTCAGTGGGAAAATTCATAACAGTGGTGTCAGAAGTGGGATTTCATAATTTCAAATGCCGATTACTAGAGGAATGATGGAAGACCAAATGAAGCAACTGATGGAAATGATTGCTGGAATGAAAGCACAACAGGAAACCACCGCTGCCGAAATAAAAGCCAGTCAACAAGCTACTACTGTTGAAATAAAAGCCGGACAAGAATCAACCGCCGCTACGATTGCCGCTGGTCAAGCCCGTCAAGAAACGACAAATGCCGAACTCACCGCCGCAATTGACGCCAGTCAAGAAGCGACATCATCAGATATTAAAGCTTTGCAAAACGCAACGTCATCTGACATGAAAGCTTTGGCCGTTAAGTGCGAGTCCACATCCGCAGCCGTAATCAAGATCAGAGAAGAAATGAAAACCGAGCTAGCCTCAATGGTAGAATCTACTATTATGGAGACAACATCATCGATCCTGCATTTCGTGAAAGAAAACGTTCTCATTGCTGTAAGGGATGAAAATGAAGAAATAGTATCTACCATGAAAAGAGAAATCACGACTGCGAGAAATGAAATGAAAGAAAAGGTTTCCACCCTGAAAGAAGAACAGGGAAGATTTATTGACGCTATGGAAGAGAAACTTCGTAAACTGGAAATTCGCGGTACTGTGGCAGCGGCATCACCGAACTGGCAGGAGGTTTCCACTGCAGGTTTGGCACCACGTCCCAATATCAAAGTGGCCACTTTTGATGGGAGGTCGTCTTGGCGCGTTTATCAAACGCAATTTGAAATGATTGCTTCTGCGAATGGATGGGACGATACTTCGAAAGCATTCCATCTCGCGGCATCTCTACGAGGTGAAGCTGCTGACGTCCTGCAAATACTTCCAAGGGACAAAAGTGGAGATTTCGTTGCCCTGAAGTCTGCTTTGGAGTTGCGATTTGGCGAGCAACATCTGAAAGATTATAGTAGGCTGAAACTGAAAACGAGGCGGCAGAAGGCCGGATAATCTCTTCAGGAATTGAACACTGATATAGATAGACTATCAATTCTGGCATTTCCAGATTGTCCCACGGATGTGCGAGAGAGGATCTTTCTCTGCAGTATTTCATCGACGCTATTCAAGATCTCGATGTGCAGCAGGCGGTAAGATTATCACAAAACAAAAACCTGAAGTCTGCCCTCGTGTACGCCATTAGAGTGGAAGCCGCGCAGCTAGCTTCTGGAAAAGACCGACGATATGTGTGTGGTGCATTAGCCGAGGATTCTCCTGACCTTCTTACCAGTAAAATCTTCGAGAACTGGAAAGCAAAATTGATAGAATGATGAGAAGCTATCCCGGAGCCTGGGATCGAAAGACAAGAGTCATTTGCTGGCACTGCAAACGGGGAGGGCATCTACGACGTAACTGCCTTGATTTGAAAAAGAGAATGGATAACACTACCACGGAAACTCAACAACTGAATCTAAGAAGAGGCCATTTCGCAGGGCAGAAGCTGCAATGTAGAACAGGTGGAGCCCCGACCAGCCGTTTCCACGTTTCATCCCGTCAAGGAGGAAACCAGGGTTTGTTCGTGAAGGGAGAGATCAACGAAACTCCGTGTCGTCTAATCGTCGATTCGGGAGTGAACGTAACGATCGTAAGGACGGACGTGGCTCGTCGCCTGAACAACCGACTCCTCTACTCAATGCCCTCTGTTTCGCTACTAACTGTGTCTGGTGGCAATATTTCCGTGCATGGGAAATTGGAAGTGGACATGGCCTTTGGATTTAACACCTACAAGCACACCGTTTATTTTGCCGAAATTGTAGATCCGTGCATTCTCGGATTATACTTTTTGAAGAAAAATGGTATGACGCTGAATTTTGAGAAAAGCAAGCTGCAAACATGGAGAGGCGAAGTTCCTCTGTACGATCTAGACATGAAAGAGCTGTACTTTTATCGGATTATGGCTCATGAATACAATGTCATAGGGAATGCTGAAGAGTCCTCATCTATGAAAAGTACCTCTCCAGCCCCGGAAAGAGAACCGAAGAAAGCAACGTTAATGAAACCCTCCCAGGAAGTGGTTCGTGTGGGAATGGACAACGTTAGTGAAGAGGGAATTGGTATCCGTACTCCTGTTAAAAGCATCGAACAGAGGTCCCGGGATCTATCAGCTGCACCTGCGGATGATTCCGACGCAATCACAGAAAAGCTTACTGAAGATGATGTTCGTTTGAATGAGAATGTGAACTCTCTTTCCGGAAGTTCATGTCCGGAGATCAGACGACGTTCATCTAAAACGGGGTTCAAATCTGGAACACCCACGTTCTCTTATAAACAACCAATCTCAAAGTCATGCAACCAACAAGTCGGGGTTCAGACACTTTCACCGCTTCTGTTGGCATACGAAAGTGCAACTCACGAGATCACCGGATTTTCCCCACCTCTAAAGATGTTTGGAAGAGACTTTAGGCTCCCCTGCAACCTCCTCTTTGGACGACCACCGGACACTCCTTCCTCGCCTATCCAGTATCTAGATGATCTCCAGGCACGTTTGGAAGCCGTACATCGGTTCGCCAGAGAGAGAATCAACATCATGACGGAGCCCATGAAGATCCGGTACGATGCCAAGGCCACGGACCGTTCATTCCAGGAAGGTGACAAGGTGTGGTTATGGAAACCTAAACGTCGGAAAGGACTCTCCCTTAAGCTACAGATGAACTGGGAAGGGCCGTATGTGGTCCTTAAGAAGATCAACGACGTCGTGCTAAGGATTCAACGGACACCTTCCTGTAAACCTAGAGTTGTACATTGCAATAGGCTAGCCCCATATTATGGTAGTAGTGATTGAATGGCTTAAGGACTTCATTGTCAGGGACGTGCAGTCTTTAAGAAGGGAGAAATGTTGCACAAATTGTCTGTATATAGTGTAAATAGTGACGTATTATTTTAAAATTCTATTTTAATTTATTTTATTAACAGTCGTAATACAGGTTAGAAAAAGGTGGCAACACCTAAAGCAATCGAGACATTTCAAAGAGTTTTTTTTTTCAACGAACTGGCTGGAAATTTCGGGAATGTTTTCACGCGCCTGGTATATAAAGACCGGAGATCTGGAAAGTTTGCAGATTGACTTCGGACTTCGATGAAAGCTGATCGCTTTGTTTACCTATTGGAGTGAGCTCGTATAATCGCTGTATTCGAAGTTGTTTTTGTGGAAGCTTGTGTTGAAGCTTGGGAGTGATTACACTGTTGTGTCGCAAATTCCGACTAATATTCACTACTTCTGTGTCGTAGTCTGTTATGTCAAGATCAAGATCAGACTCAATTAAGAAAAATAATTAATGAGTTTAATATTCGCCATTTCTATTAATCCAACTCTCACAAAGGCAACTAAAAAATGGCTTATTCTAAAAACAGTTAAAAAAGAACAACAGAACAATAAATCATTGTTGCTATTTAAACTAAACTAAATACTGAAATTATACAAATTTATATTCATTGTAAAAATGACGTCACACCTTAAAGTTCTTGGGTATAATTAAATAAAAATAAGTTTACATGTTCGTCTATTTCCAACAGTTGCCTTTGAATAAATTTTGTGAGTTTTCTGAAGTGAATAAATAGTAGTTTTTATCTTAAAAACTGTGTCATATATATATATATATATATATATATATATATATATATATATATATATATATATATATATATATATATATATATTGTTATGAATTTTTCCACTGAGGCAATGATGGCACAGTTTTCACGGTTTAAAAGTATTTATTCTCTCTTCAGAAAACTCACAAAATCTATTCACAGGCAACAGTTTAACTACTCTCAAGCTTCAACACAAGCTTCAACAAAAATAACTTCGAATTCAGCGATTATACAAGCGCACTCCAATAGGTCAACAAAGCAATCAGCTTTCAACGAAATCCGAAGTACATCTCCCAAAACTTTCCCGTTCTCCAATCTTTTTATAAACAAGCGCGTGAGACATTCTCGAAATTTCCAGCCAATTTATCGGAAACGAAATATCTCGAAACTTCTCGATTACTTTAGGTGTTGCCACCTTTTTCTAACTTGTATAATCGCTATTAATTACTAAATAAAATAGGATAAAAATAAATTACAATAGAATTTTGAAATAATACGTCACTATTTACAATATATACAGACAATTTGTGCAACATTTCCCCCTTCTTAAAGACTGCACGTCCCGGGCAGTGAAGTCCTTAAGAGGAAAGGCAATTCAATCACTTCTACTATAATATGGGGATAGCCTATTGTGATGTACTACTCTAGGTTTACAGGAAGGTGTCCGTTGAATTTTCATCACGACGTCGTTGATCTTCTTAAGGACCCCATACGGCCCTTCCCAGTTCGTCTGGAGCTTAGGGGAGAGTCCTTTCCGACGTTTAGGGTTCCCTAACCACACCTTGTCAACTTCCTGGAATGAACGGTCCATGGCCTTGGCATAGTACCGGATCTTCATGCGCTCCGTCATGATGTTGTTTCTCTCTCTGGCGAACCGATGTACGGCTTCCAAACGTGCCTGCAGATCATCTAGATACTGGACAGGCGAGGAAGGAGTGTCCTGTGGTTGTCCAAAGAGGAGGTTGCTGGGGAGCCTAAGGTCTCTTCCACACATCGTTAGAGATGGAGAAAATCCGGTGGTCTCGTGAGTTGCACTCCCGTATGCCAACAGAAGCGGTGTAAGTTTCTGATCCCCATCTTGCTGGTTATATGATTTTGAGATTGCGTCCGAATCATCCGCGGGTGCAGCCGATAGATCCCGGGACCTCCGTTCGATGCTTGTAACAGGAGTACGGATGTCGATTCCCTCGTCACTAACTTTGTCCATTTCCACATGAACCACTTCCTGGGAGGGTTTCATCAACGTCGCTTTCTTCGGTTCTCTCTCCGAGGCTGGAGAGGTACTTTCCATAGATGTGGACTCTTCAGCATTCTCTATGACATTGTCTTCATGAGCTACAATCCGATATACGCACAGCTCTTTCATGTCTAGATCGTGCAAAGGAACTTCGCCTCTCCATGTTTGCAGCTGGCTTTTCTCAAAATTCAGCGTAATTCCATTTTTCTTCAAAAAGTCTAGTCCGAGAATGCACGGATCTACAATTTCGGCAACATAAACGGTGTGCTTGTAGGTGTTAAATCCAAGGGCAATGTCCACTTGCAATTTCCCATGAACAGAGATATTACCACCAGACACAGTTTGTAGAGAAACAGAGGGCGCTGTGTAGAGGAGTCGGCTGTTCAGGCGACGAGCCACGTCCGTCCTTACGATCGTTACGTTCGCTCCCGAATCGACGATTAGACGACATGGAGTTCCGTTGATCTCCCCCTTCACGAATAAACCCTGGTTTCCTCCTTGTTGGGATGAAACGTGGAAACGACTGGTCGGGGCTTCACCTGTTCTACATTGCAGCTTCTGCCCTGCGAGATGACATCTTCTTAGATTCAGTTGTGGAGAATCCGTGGTAGTGTTATCCCTTCTCTTTTTCAAATCAAGGCAGTTTCGTCGTAGATGCCCTTCCCGTTTGCAGTGCCAGCAAACGACTCTGGTCCTTCGATCCCTGGCTCCGGGATAGCTTCTCATCATTCTATCAATTTTGCTTTCCAGTTCTCGAAGCTTACTGGTGACAAAGTCAGAAGAATCCTCGGCTAATGCACCACGCACATATCGTCGGTCTTTTCCAGAGGCTAGCTGCGCGGCTTCCACTCTCATGGCGTACACGAGGGCCGACTTCAGGTTTTTGTTTTGTGATAACCTTACCGCCTGTTGCACATCGGGATTTTGAATAGCGTCGATGAAATACTGCAGAGAAAGATCGTCTCGTACATCCGGGGGACAGTCAGGGAAAGCGAGGAGCGACAGTCTTTCTATATCCGATGCCAATTCTTGAAGAGTTTCATTGGCCTTCTGCTGTCTCACTTTCAGTTGTAGTCTGTTGTAATTCTTTAGATGCTGATCCCCAAACCTTAACTGCAACGCACTTGCCAGCGCCACGAATTCTCCCCGCTTCTCTTCAGGTAGTGTCTGTAAAATGTCAGCAGCTTCACCTCGAAGAGATGCTGCGAGATGGAATGCTTTCGAAGTATCGTCCCAACCATTCGCAGACGCAATCATTTCAAATTGCGTTTGATAAACGCGCCAAGACGACTTCCCATCAAAAGTGGCCACTTTGATGTTAGAGCGCGGCGCCATAAAGGGGATGGAAGCGTTATCCCAATTAGGTGACGCTATGGCCAGAGCTTCACGCGTTTCCATTTTTCGCAGCCTTTCTTCTACAACGTCAATGAATTTGTCTTGCTCTTCCTTTAAGGTGGAAACTTTTTCTTGCATGGTGGAAACTTTTTCTTGCACGGTGGAAACTTTTTCTTCTCTCGAAATTCATTCTCGAAATTTCCAGCCAATTTATCGGAAACGAAATATCTCGAAACTTCTCGATTACTTTAGGTGTTGCCACCTTTTTCTAACTTGTATAATCGCTATTAATTACTAAATAAAATAGGATAAAAATAAATTACAATAGAATTTTGAAATAATACGTCACTATTTACAATATATACAGACAATTTGTGCAACAATAGATATATATATATATATATATATATATATATATATATATATATATATATATATATATATATATATATATATATATATATATATATATATATATATATATATATATATATATATATATATCACTGTTATAAAAATGTATTGTACTACTTTGTATAAATATATAAATATATTTATTAACACATTCTGTTACAATTGGTCAACTTTTTACTTTGGAGGAACTTTCCTTTAAGTTAAATTTCTATTCTTGTTTCATATAAAAACCAGCTATTTTTTTTCAATGTTTTAGAGATCTCTATTAATTTAGTTTCATGAAAGCATGCACATTTGGAAGCACTACTTAAATCGAAATAAATAGTTATGTATATAAGGATGAATTATTACTTCACTTAATCTCTTACTTCCAAGTAAAAAAACTCAGTCTCAGAATATTTATCAAAATAACAATGAATTTTGGAACCTTATTCAACGTTAGTGTTAGGAAGTATAAATTATTTTCTAACTAGTTATTATTTTTATTATAAGTTACGAAATTAAAAAAAAAATATCAATGGAGATGGGGATGGTGGGCTGCACTTGTCATCAACTTTTATGCATCTCTCCGCTTTTTTTTTTTTTACCACTTCTAACACTGCATTTTCATGAAACCATATTTTTATATAAAAATGTAAGTTCATATGCTGTTCGTAGAAATGTTATAGTAAAACATCAATTATTTGTTTATAGTTCAATAATATTGTATAGTTAGCATTATACGAAATACATAAATGTATCTGGAAAAAGCTAAAGTTTTGAAGTTGAAATCAGTTGGAAGACTTATTTTAGAAGATAAATCTTATTTGTATATTAAATTGATTTTTATATTCATCAGGGGAAAAAATAAGTCAATTACGAATATTCACATTCTGAGTAATCTACACCAAAATACTGGTCAAATGAGTTATCAAGATAAATAGGTTAGCAAGTTACTTTCAGAAGTACGCGTCTGCTAGAATGATTTCCTTACCATAATAATGGAATTAAAATGCGTTCCCTAAAACCTAAAATTAGTATATAGATACTTACAAAAAGATGCCTGTGCAAACAATTGGTTTAGTAGATCTCAAAATATGATTATACCCTCTTTTCCATAGTATAATTTATTTTATCACATTATTTACAAAACATACAAATGTGTGTTCCTGATAATCTGGATTAGTCAATATACTTATAAAAATACGTTTCAAATTAGTTTAGAAGATTTATAGTTATTTTTATCACATTAAGTTGTGAAAAAGAGAGGGAGAGAAGGGTCTTCGAAATTTCAAGCAGCTATCTTTCTTTCATTTATTTTGGAGATCACGTGGGTAAAATTTATTAATGTTAAACTGAAACTATACATACCATAATAATATATAAATATATATATATATATATATATATATATATATATATATATATATATATATATATATATATATATATATATATATATATATATATATATATATATATATATATATATATATATATATATATATATATATATATATATATATATCGTTGATGAGGTATGCTCGAGAAAATAGAACTCTGCCTTAAAGGCATTCGTTTTTCAACTGTTTTCGTTTTTTCGCCTTTAAAGTATTTTTACGAGAATTTCGGAGGTGGAGATGTTTAGAACACCTTAAGAAGCATTATCACAGATACCTTATGCGCATGTGCGATATTAACTAAAACCTTAATGGTAGATCCTTGTACCATCACCAAGCCGCCCACCAAATTTGAACATTGTAGGTCAATTTGTTCCGGAATTATGCTGAACTCAGACACACAGACAGACATTTTTTTCTAAATCACTTTTTTGAAATCATCAGGATGTTCCAAAACGTGGATATATGCAACAATCGATTTTTTATTCTGACCGAATACTATACTTTCATTATCCTATGTATACATATGTGTAAATAAAAGTAAAAAAAAAAAAAAAAAAAAAATTAAAAGTTTCACATTTTTACTTTTTATACAACCCTCCTATGCAAATTTAATAAATTATATACTTTTTATTTCCCCTCAAACAAGATCCTTAAGACAGCAGCATATCTGTTTCTTACAACCCATTTCAATTATATCTAATAAAAAAAAAACCTGTGCGTTGCTTATTCTTGCAGGTTTATAGAAAATGATTTCCAAAATGGGTAGAGCTTCGAAATTTTAAGCAAAAAGTAGCTTCTGTCTTTCTTGTGCTTTTTATAAACATAATGTTGAACTTCTAATTGCTTTTTTTTTTTATTAATTTAGAAAAAATAGGCACATAGCTCATATTATCAGCGCAAGTAGTTTTGACCTTTTAATTGTACACTTGACAAACATAATTCAAAATTTTAATTACTTTCTATAGTTTTTTTTTTTTTAATTATTTTGATGAAGTGACTTCCGATAGGCGTAGTGAAGTAGTGTTGGTGTAATAATTTTGTTTTTCACAAATATAATGTCAAATATTTGTAGAATGGTGTTGCATTATTGCATTAATGGAAAAATATATATTGTTACTTGATAAGGAGAGGTGGGTTCTAATAATGAAGGTTTATGTAGCAATTGACCTTTAGCGAGCGAAGCGAAATTACGCTTGGGTAGCTATTAACCTTTCAGTGAGCGTAGCAATCCTATTTTTACTTACCAATTAACTTTTCCGCGAGCGAAGCAAACCTGTGCTCGCCTAGCAATAAAAGTTTTAGCGAGTGAAACGTGCTTGAGTTTTCATAGAATAAACCAGCAAGCAAAGCTGGTTTAACTGTTTAGTTTCCATTGCAGTTTTTAGGAATATCTCTTCCATGTCCGGCACTCTTCTGACAAATTCGTATTGCCATTAATTTGCAAACACTTAGGAGTTCTGCATCCCGCAGTTGTTTCCATTTTCAGACGTTCTGTTTCCATTAAGGAAGTGAAATTTATAGCAAAATTTCAGTTACAACTGAGCCATGTTTTATCTTGTATTCAAATACTACTTAGGTATACAGCACCTTATTTTAAGACTGCCAACGGGTAAATTCCCGTTACATTATATAGGACAGGTACAGTCAACAAAGTTTCCAATAAGAGGGACATTTTTTTTACTCCTCGACAAAGGGAGGGGGGTTCTTATATTAAGGGTTCACGTAGATATAAATTTTTAACGAGTGAAGCGAGCTTATGCTTAAGCAGCAATGAATCCTAAAGCGAGACCAAGCTTGCGCAGCATTGAACCATCCAGCGAGCGAAGCGGGCCTGTGCTTGCGTACCAGTGAATTTTTCAGTGAGTGAATCGAAATTGTGTTTGCATAGCAATGAACCTTTCAACAAGTGAAGCGAGTCTATGCTTTGTGTCAATGAAATTTCAGCAAGCGAAGTGAACTGTGTTAGCATGATAGTGACACTTTTCAGTGAGCGAACCGAGTTGTGTTTTTGTTACAGTGAAACCTTTAGCTAGCTAAGCAAACTTTGGTTTGCATAGCAATGAACCCTTCTGCTAGCGAAGCGCCAACAGTTGAAACTTATACAACAATAACGGGTCTACGCAAAGCGGGGCCACGCAGCTAGTTAAAAATAAAAAGTAAATAGATAAGTTTAATTTGTATAAAAATATAAAAAGCGTAGCTTTTTAAAAATTAACGGCATGATTTTTTTTTAATTAACGTGATCTTATTCCTTACCTTATTTTTATCACTTATGCAATTTACACTGCCCCCTTACTTCTAAAAGATTAATTAAGCCATATTTCAATATTTTGGGGCATCCTGTATATTTTTAATACTAAAAATAAGTTTTTTTAAAAAATAATTAACAAAAAAATCCATTGCAATTATTTTGGATATAAAGTAGATTATTAAATGTGTTAAAAACTGATGTAAATGTTAGTTTTAAAACTTTTAATTTGGTCCTGGGTATTTTTTTAATCAATTTCAATGAAAATAAAAACGAGCATTTTACTTACAAGATTAACTTTTTTTCTATTGTTTAACACAAGCAAAATCGGGATGTTATTGGGAGGGCATTAGTTGTGATTGTGCGTTTTATTATTTTTTTAATAATAAATAGACACATTTCAAAAACAATATAAGTTACCAATGGTAATACAAATTATTAAATGTATGTTTACATTGTGACGTATTGGTTTTCAGAAGCATAAGACTCTCATTCTCCTCCAAAAATTCTCATCTTTTCAATGAAATTTCCTCATGTAAATTTATTTTCTTTCAAGTATTTGCTTTCGATTCCATTTAATTTTTCCAAAATAATACATTTTGTTTAATTCTCTTGAGACAATTATCCTTTTTACTCCTTCAACTCAAGTCAAAACAATTTGTTAAATTAAGCAGAAGAATGTAATGAACAAATATCTTTTAAAACTCATCGCTTGTACTCTACTGCACAAACACAAAATTAGATAATTATTAAGATTGCTACAGAAAAACAAGTTTTTCTGACTACCAATCATAAGTAATTTGCTTTGTTCTTTACAATGAAAATCATCAACACATTATTCTAGTTCCAATGTTTAATTTGAAATACGTATAATTATCTACATAAAAGTACCATTGGTTTAAATTTATCTTTATGTTATTTTGATAATGATATCTTTATCATGGAAAGAAAAACAGTTCACTCCTTCTTAAGTGTTTACTCTTCTGCATTTGAATGCTCAAATAATCAATTTAATGCGTTAAAGATTTTGTCAGATGATAATTTCTGTTTAAACGTTAAGAAGTATATAGAGTGCAAAGCTAAAGTTTGTTCTCTGTTAATGGCAAACGCCATTTTGGAGGACATAAAAAAAAGAGAGCTATCTAATTTTGGTTAACATAACAAGGTATTATTAATCTAATTGTATACATCTTAGAAAAATGTATCTTTAAATTTTTTTCCACTTAATGTTTCGGAGATATCAGGGTAGGATGATTTCTTTTCTCCTTGGAATTCTATAATGTGAAAAATTTGGCTCTAGGGTGGATAAGAGAAAATAATAATAATAAAAAAAAATATGTTTACACTTAGCCTTGAATCATCGACCCTAAACTTTAGGAACATAGGTTATTTTCATAGTTTTTCTAAAATATAAACAGAAAAAACGAAAAAAAAATCGAGCAAGTAGCTATAGGCAGTACTAGAAGTGTGGGTAGATGCGAGGTCAAGCATCCCTCCACTTTCCAGAAAATATCCATCAAGCATACAAAATCGAGCTCGCTTCGCTTGTTGAAAAGTTTATTGACATATAAGCACAGGCATACATCAACCGTTGGAAGGTTCATTGTTATGCTAGTATGGCCTTCTCTTCGTCAGCTAAAAGGTTCATTGCTGCGTATTCGTAAACTCGCTTCACTCACTAAAAAACTAATTGCTACTTAAAGCCATAATATTTGAAACCCCTCCCCTGTCGAGAAAAAAAAAATCACCTTTAATATAGTAATACAATACTCCATTAAGAATAATTTAACACTTGTTTATGAAAGGAAAAAAGGCAGAGAGGTAGCGACACCCTTCGAGAAACGGGTAGGATGATCTTTGATTTTATAAAATGGAGGGATATTTTTAGAAATTTAACCATGATGTGCCGATACGTGAATTCAAGCATGAGTTAAATTCTATGGAGTGAAATGAATTTTCAATGTGTGTTTACGTAGATTTCACGCATTTTGGAGAAATCTGCTCTCTAGTGATCGGAAAACTGTAATCAAAGCAGTTTCGAAGAACGTAAAAGAAGGTTATTAATATGGGACGGAAGAAGAGTGTTATTTGCCAAAATGAAAAACAAATTAAAAGACCACTGCAGTGGAGTTTATACCTCAATGAATTAAAACCATTCCATCAGTTCTTTGTATATTTAGATAGTGGAATGACTGTGACAAAATCATTTAATGGTTCGATATGCACACACTTTAGTAAGTGTGAGCAACTCTCAAAGACAAATTTTAAGTATTGTGGGTGATCCAGGAATTAACATGAAAGTTTTAGCCAAAATCAACAGTATCTGCTAAACATAAATTCTAAATAAGGAAACTATGATTTAGCTGTACTTGAATCTTATCAACTTTCCCCTTTAAGATGGCTAACAACGGTGAACGGAGTTCTCCGATTAAGTATTGAAAATCTAACAGTTGAACACAAGATCTTAGTTTCTTTCAGTATAAAATCATATATGTTTGTATGGTTTAATATAAAGAAAGGTAAGAACTTCACAAATGGACCAAAACATGTATTTGAATTCATAGATTTGTCTAAATTCCCTCCAAAAAACTCTTTCTAAAAGGCATTAAAAAATTTAGAGAAATAACTTTTTGCCCATTTAGAAAACTTGGTTTTGAGTACGATAGAAGATAAAAAGGATTAAGTAAGAGAGTAAGATTTCAGAATAATTAATTTATATAGCTTAGCCTTTAAAAAAAGTCAATCAGGAGTTTAAAACAACCAAAAATCAATTTTCTAACAACAGACCACATCAAAATTATCACTAGACCACTACTAAACTTTGCTGAGAATAACCACTGTTTTAAGAGATATGGTCTAAGGTCCAATTAGGTTGAATATTGGTTGTGTAGTTTTGACAAATTCCCGTGTCACACTAAATTTCATGCATGGTTTTAAAAGCCTGCTTCTTTCAAATTATTCCATGGCAAGTTTTACAAACAAATATTATTTCAAACAATTTTCAAAATACAGTTAAGACAAATAAAGGACTATATTTCACAAAAAAGTGAAATTTTACTCATTCAGAAAAAAATAATGGTTTGAATGGGAATTTTTCAATTTTTGTTAGAACTGTATTTTTTAAGTGTAATACGGGCTTCTAATAAACAGTAAAATGCATTGTTCTTTTCCTTTATATTCTCTCTCTATTTTTTCAACTAAAATATGCAAATTGCTACTTTTTATATTAGTTATTTAATTTTTCCATTAATTAGAAGTTATGAAAATCGTATTTTTTCTCAGATTTTAGGTTCGATGCACTAATACCAAAAAAAAAAAAAAAAAAAAAAATTACTGTTACTATTATGCTTTTCACTTATATATTCTACAATCAAGTTTTCCGTACTATAGCGTTTTGAAAAGAAAAGTGATCGTCCCATTCCATTAAATGAAATATTTACAATTATTGGAAAGTGTGAGTTAAAAGTAATGCATGGTGACATTAGAGGTACACGTAATATTTTGTATATATTTTTATCTCACACAAAAAAGTTTATAATGCAATTGAGAACAAAAATTCTTTGCTTTCTTCCAAGCAATTTATAAGATTAAATAGTATGGGCACATTTCACATATTACTATTCGATTATTTAAAAAAGGTAAATCATAGTAAAATAATTTCTGCCTTACACTATGAACTGTCATTTTTTCTTGATTATTAGCAGACAATTTTTATTCTGTTCTTATATCTAAATGATATTTAGCTGTGAAGAGTAAATCCATATATTTCTTAAATATTCTAATATTTGTCCAACAGAATTGCTATGGAGAGCTCCTGAACTTCTTCGGGATCCAAATACACCACAGTCAGGTACACAGAAAGGGGATGTCTATTCGTTCGGAATAATCCTTTATGAGATAATCGCCAGAAAAGGTCCCTATGGACAGATTGATGTGACACCTTCAGGTAAGTGCAATGAGAATAAAAGTTACATTGTATTTAAATTTGTTATTTTCAATGGGAGGAACACCGAATGTATAACATAATATTTGAAATTCCCAAGTTTATTCATGTAAAAAAATAATAAAAAAAAATAATTAAAAAAAAAAAAAAAAAATCTAAATTTTAAAATTGCATTTTCTTTTTCTGATTTCGTTGAGGGAATTTTACATATTTTAAAATATGTTTTGCTTACTTCACACTTATCGACGTTTTATAGAACCACTTCCGGTTATTACAAGTCTAAGCAGGTTACACATACGGCATTTAAATACATCTTATAATACAATAAAAGAAAACTCTTTTTTTGCACTCTGCCTTTCTATATATAGATTTCTTAAAAAATCTTTACCTAAAAAGGGCAAGTAAAATATATTTCTGATTCTATATCAGTCTACGGTGTCGGCCTAATTGTGTTTTTCCTTTTGATAAAAAGCTATTGCAGCAATCTTCTATCATTCATTTATCTATCATAATCACTCTGGACAACATTTAAAGGATTGCAGCTCATTTTGTATATAAACTTAGACATTTCATGCTTTATGTAACATTTTTTTTTTTTTTTTTTTTTTTTTAAATAATCCGTTATCATAATAATGTCCTAAATATTTGTTTGATATGCGTCTAGCTGCATTACTTGGTGCATGTTCTTCCAACCTATCAATGAAAAACCAGATCCTGAAGCACAAGCTAAGTGGCTAATAATTGAAAACCGTATTTTGAAATTGTATGTAGCTACAGAAAGTCCATCAGAAAATTTTAATATCGTTTGCCACGTATGTAATGATATTAATTGCTTCTATGGTTTCATATAAAAAGAAATAGCACTTTTGCTGAAGGAGCACGTCATGCATGGAAACTTATATAATTTTCGCGATATTTGACTACGGTTATCAGATCTATAGTGGTTATTCATCGAATGTTCTCTCATTCATTTATCTATTATAATCACTCTGGACAAAATTTAAAGAATTGCAGTTCATTTTGTATATGCATTTAGACATTTAAAGCTTTATGTAACTTTTTTTTTAAATAATCCGTTACTGTCAGTTCTGTGTAGGATTTTCCTGTCATGATTTTATTAGTTGCTAACAGTTCAACTGGATGAAAGTAAGGGATTTCTACAACGTTGAATTCACAGCTCAGTGATCAGAAAAGTAGTGTAATATTTAACTAAGGGTCTTTTTAGAGTAGACACATAATATTGACTCAGGGTCTTTTTAGACAAACCACGGTTTGTGTATTCTTGAGATTTGGAAGTGGTATTCCTTCTAAAATAGTTTAATATAAAGGAAAACCAGCTGGATTCAGTCTCGTGAGAAGAGAATTTAATGCATTGTACCAATAATGTTTTATTAAATTCTTATACATGCTCCACGCAGAGAATTTTGTGAGAATAGAATGAAAGAATTAAGGGAAACTGTTGTTCAAATGAACCGGTAAAAATAAGAAAACATTACAAAGTTATTTATAGAGCCTCTGTTAGTTTTATACAAAACATGTATTCTGCTATTTGAATAGTTTCGATATTCATACTGTAAAAAATGTGTTCGCTTATTGAGAATGAGGGTCATTATGAAGTAATAATCATTAATATCCCTCGACACGAATTCCCCCTTGTAATCACTGTTGATCCATTACCAAGCGCAATATTTTGTTTATGTATAAGAACATGTTTGCGTATCTCATAATATTCAATAGCAATATGTGTTTTCTTCGTCTTAGAGATCATCAAGAATGTAATGCGAAGAGACCAACCAGTTCCATTCAGACCAAATGTATCCAAACTAGAAGATTCGTTTGATTGTATAGTGGATTGCATGCAAGAATGCTGGGCAGAGGAAGCGGACATCAGGCCTGACTTCAAAACAATCAGGACTAAACTCAGACCAATGAGAAAGGGAATGTAAGTGACGAAAAGAAGTTTTCTTAAACATTAGATAGCTACATTGTATTTTCGGTTTTACTCTGCCTACATACTATATTTCGGCTATGATAAATAATTTACATCGGTAAAATACGAAAACATCATGATATAAGATTTCCTGCATGTCTAGTTTTTAAGATAACCTGATTGTTTTAAAGTGTACAAAAAATATTACTGAATAATCAATAATACAAAAATATTTTTTTAGTATCTTCCAGAAATGCTAAGTTATCACTTTGTATCGTTATTTTAACCAAACTGAACATTTCAATTTCATAAGAACATCATGATATTACCTTTTTTTACATAATAATATCGAATTTAGATTCGTTAACAATTGTCTCCAAGTTCTAAAATATGAAGCACAAATGATTTTTAAAGGAAAAAGTGTTATGGATATCACGTATTTCACGTGGGTTACGCTCAACGAGACACTTTGTAAAAGAGCAGCTAAATAAGCCTGGGCTTACAGTTGAACGTGAGTTCTGAAAATCAACAAAATCATTACTAGAACTCTAATCCGGAAACTTTTGTTTAACCTATTTCTTCATACTTCGAAGCCAAAAGATAAAATTACATAACTAAGAATTGAATCATCCCAGAATACGAAAATACAAAGACAAGTTCTAATATTCCAAGTTGATATTTATTGTAATCTATAAAGACATTATTATAACTATAAGGCTAATAAAAATAATAATATTAGAGTATAACTATAAACGCATATGGTTTACACATGGAAAGATGTATCAATTAAATATCCTATTACATAAAAGTTAAACAATTATTAATCACTCATTTTTAATCTAATAGCTGGTTTAAGTGTTTATTTTCCACGGCATATTGAAATATTATATAAAGTAATTTTACATTAAGCAATGATTCATTTGCATGCATTCCATAGTTTCACTGGAAAAAAACACATCAATGAAGTGTAGCTTGGAAAATTAAATTAAAACAATATCAACCATAGTTTGATAATAAGCTAAATTGAAATTTTAAATACCAATTTGATTCTTTTGATTATGTTTCTAAAAAAAAAAAAAAAAAAAAAAAAAAAAAAAAAAAAAAAAAAAAAAAAAAAAAAAAATGTAGTACAAACAAATCAATGTTATTAACTATTGGTGACATCAACTGTGTTAACCAAATATTTATACTAAAGAATACACATACATAATGAATATACATGTTACCAATTCTAGGAAGCCAAATATTTTTGATAACATGCTGGTGATGATGGAGAAATATGCCAATAACCTTGAAGCTTTAGTTGACGAGAGAACCGACCAGCTCATTGAAGAGAAGAAAAAGACTGACGCACTTCTTTACGAAATGCTTCCAAAGCAAGTATAAATTATTTTCAGAATGAGAATTAACTATTCCAATAAATCATAATAAAACCATATATGATGTCTTACATCATAATTTCAAGATTTTTTTTAATGAAATAAATAAATCACCTCACATTTATCATGAGCAAAAAGTTATCTATGAGTTAACTTTTTAAAAAGCTGATATTTTTTGCATACATCAGACTGACAATTCAAGCTTACCATCAACCTTTATGCATAATCTTACAGTACTTGTTTAAAAATATACCATTGGAAAAATACGACTGAGACAAAAAAAATTAAAAAATTAAGACGAGTCAAATTGATGTTTACAACTGATTTTTTTTTTTTTTTTTTTAATAAAAATAAATATTTATTGGCTTAAAGTAAAAATATAATTTTCATCTAAATACAATATACTTGTTAGAATAACGTAATTTGGTTTTGTAATATTTTTCTAAGACCTAGAGTCAACCATTGAAGCATTTATCACAAACAAAATAATTGATTTTGAATAATTTGTCTGGAATTTCCTTTTCTATTAAAGGATTATGTTCTATACATTAAATGACGGTTATCATAAGAGCTGATGTTTTTTTTAACATTCCTTGCTTTCCAGTCACTTACATATCCAGTTTCATATGATTTATCCAGTTTCATGTGATTTTGAATGAGAGAGGTACATCGAGTTAATTTACAACTTGATCAATGCTTGTCCCCTAAATGTTTTGCTATAGATAACTATCATACAAATCATCATTTCATAATAATATTGCACATTCAAAGAAGAATGATTTTGTTTCGTTGTCTATTACTTTTCATATTTTCGAATTTTTTTGTTGTCAAAAGGGACTTTAAAGTTTATCCAAGAAAACTTCTTAATAATCGAAATTTAACTATCTTTTTCCAAATTTAGTCTTTTATGAGAGAAGTGATTTATTTAAAATTATTTAGAAGTCATAAAGTTAAAATATTTTCTTTATAATATGAATAATTTTTTCACTTGCATAACAAGAAATATCTCATGAACCATTCTTTTTTGGATGATCTGTTCACTATGGAAAAAATCATTCAGTTAACGCGCATCTTTGTTAATCCTTCCGCCGTCTCTCTTGTAATTATTTTTCTTCGAATAATTCATAAAAATATGCTGACAGATTATGTTGAAAGTAACATATATTTAAATACTGCACAGTTGAATATTAAAAGGCATTGACTAAAATCCAAAGCGAATAAAAATAAAATATTACTTATTCACATTTAAGCGTTATGAGTAATAGTTATCATACAATGTATTAAAATAATTATTAGTAAATTTAAAAAGTGTTCTTAAATTGAATATAAATCAATCTACATAGGAAATAAATTCAAATTATTAATTAATCTATAAAAAAATGCTATTATATATGGTTGTTATAAGTATTTAATTATTTTTATTTTACAATGTTAAACACGTTGCCTTAAAATTCTTGATTGGTGACGTCAGAGCGTACAGCAGGGATCTTTCTTACGCTAAATAATGTATAGCCGTGTAAGTTACTTTAAATATTTAAAAAGTTTGGGAAATCTCATTATTTCAGTCATCTTGTTAAGCTACTTGTTTACTTTTGTGAGGTAGAGGGATTTTAAAGTATGAGTCTCCTTTCCTATGCGTTAGTCATTCATTTAATTATGAATTGTGACGATGAGGACACACATAATAGCAAACCGTCTAACTTGACGCGAAGCACTTCCTAAATTCAAAGAAAGCCTAAAGTCGCAGCAAATGTGCTCGTACTAATGTATGTTATATTGTTGCACAAATTGTCTGTATATATTGTAAATAGTGACGTATTATTTCAAAATTCTATAGTAATTTATTTTTATCTTATTTTATTTATTAATTAATAGCGATTATACAAGTTAGAAAAAGGTGGCAACACCTAAAGCAATCGAGAAGTTTCGAGATAATTCTTTTCCGATCGAAATTTCGAGAATGTCTCACGCGCTTCTATATAAAAGACTGGAGAACGGGAAAGTTTTCAGATTGACTTTGGACTTCGATGAAAGCTTATCGCTTTGTTTACATATTGGAGTGAGCTTGTATAATCGCTGTATTCGAAGTTGTTTTTTTTGCTAAAGCTTGTGTTGAAGCTTGTGAGCGATTACACTGTTGCCTGTGGATAAATTTTGTGAGTTTTCTGAAGAGAGAATAAATATTTTTATACTGTAAAAACTGTGCCATCATTGCCTCAGTGGAAAAATTCATAACAGTGGTGTCAGAAGTGGGGTCTCGTAATTTTGAATGCCGACAACTAGAGGAATGATGGAAGACCAAATGAAGCAGTTGATGGAAATGATTGTTGGAATGAAGGCCCAACAGGAAACCACCGCCGCTGAAATAAAAGCCGGACAAGAATCAACCGCTGCTACAATCGCCGCTGGTCAAGCGCGTCAAGAAACGACAAATGCCGAACTCGCCGCTACAATCGCCGCTGGTCAAGCCCGTCAAGAAACGACAAATGCCGAACTCACCGCTACAATCGCCGCTGGTCAAGCCCGTCAAGAAACGACAAATGCCGAACTCGCCGCTACAATCGCCGCTGGTCAAGCCCGTCAAGAAACGACAAATGCCGAACTCGCCGCTGCAATCGCCACCTGCCGAGAATCCACATCAGCAGCTATAATTGGGATTAAAGAAGAAATGCAATCCGAACTGACTACAATGGTGGAATCTACGATAATAGAGACTACTACAAGTGTTCTACAATCGGTAAAAGAAGATGTTCTGAGTGAAGTAAGAAAAGAAATCAGTGAGGAGTTTTGAGGCGGTTAATGGGAAAGTTGACTGCTTGGGAGAAAAGGTTTCTACAATGAAAGGAGATCTTGTGACTGTGAGGAATGAAATCGAAGAAAAGGTTTCCACCATGAAAGAGGAACAGGACAAGTTTCATGACGCTGTTGAAGAAAGGCTACGGAAAATTGAAACGGGGGAAGCTATGACCGTTGCAACGCCTAAATGGGATAATGTTTCCACTCCCTTCATTGCGCCACGTTCCAACATTAAAGTAGCCACTTTTGATGGGAGGTCGTCTTGGCACGTTTATCAAACGCAGTTTGAAATTATTGCTTCTGCGAATGGTTGGGACGATACTTCGAAGGCATTCCATCTCGCAGCATCTCTTCGAGGTGAAGCTGCTGACATTTTACATACACTACCTGAAGAGAAGCGGGGAGAATTCGTGGCGCTGGCAAGTGCGTTGGAGTTAAGGTTTGGGGAGCAGCATATAAAGGATTACACCAGACTGCAATTGAAAGTGAGACAACAGAAGGCCAATGAAACTCTTCAAGAGTTGGCGTCAGATATAGAAAGACTGTCGCTCCTCGCTTTCCCAGACTGTCCCCCGGATGTACGAGATGATCTTTCGCTGCAGTATTTCATAGACGCTATTCAAGATCCCGATGTGCAGCAGGCGGTAAGGTTATCCCAAAACAAAAACCTGAAGTCTGCCCTCGTGTACGCCATGAGAGTGGAAGCCGCGCAGCTAGCTTCTGGAAAAGACCGACGATATGTGTGCGGTGCATTAGCCGAGGATTCTTCTGACTTTGTCACCAGTAAGCTTCGAGAACTGGAGAGCAAAATTGATCGAATGATGAGAAGCTATCCCGGAGCCAGGGATCGAAGGACCAGAGTCATTTGCTGGCACTGCAAACGGGAAGGGCATATACGACGTAACTGCCTTGATTTGAAAAAGAGAAGGGATAACACTACCACGGAATCTCAGCAACTGAATCTAAGAAGATGCCATCTCTCAGGGCAGAAGCTTCAATGCAGAACAGGTGAAGCCCCGACCAGTCGTTTCCACGTTTCATCAAGACAAGGAGGAAACCAGGGTTTATTCGTGAAGGGGGAGATCAACGGAACTCCATGTCGTCTAATCGTCGATTCGGGAGCGAACGTTACGATCGTAAGGACGGACGTGGCTCGTCGCCTGAACAGCCGACTCCTCTACACAGCGCCCTCTGCTTCTCTACAAACTGTGTCTGGTGGTAATATCTCTGTTCATGGGAAATTGCAAGTGGACATTGCCCTTGGATTTAACACCTACAAGCACACCGTTTATGTTGCCGAAATTGTAGATCCATGCATTCTCGGACTAGACTTTTTGAAGAAAAATGGAATTACGCTGAATTTTGAGAAAATCAAGCTGCAAACATGGAGAGGCGAAGTTCCTTTGCACGATCTAGACATGAAAGAGCTGTGCGTATATCGGATTATGGCTCATGAAGACAATGTCATAGAGAATGCTGAAGAGTCCACATCTATGAAAAGTACCTCAATAGCCTCGGAAAGAGAACCGAAGAAAGTGACGTTGATGAAACCCTCCCAGGAAGTGGTTCATGTGGAAATGGACAAAGTTAGTGAAGAGGGAATCGACATCCGTACTCCTGTTACAAGCATCGAACGGAGGTCCCGGGATCTCTCAGCTGCACCCGCGGATGATTCGGACGCAATCTCAAAATCATATAACCAGCAAGATGGGGATCAGAAACTTTCACCGCTTCTGTTGGCATACGGGAGTGCAACACACGAGACCACCGGATTTTCTCCATCTCTAACGATGTTTGGAAGAGACCTTAGGCTCCCCAACAACCTCCTCTTTGGACAACCACCGGACACTCCTTCCTCGCCTGTCCAGTATCTAGATGAACTGCAGGCACGTTTGGAAGCCATACATCGGTTCGCCAGAGAGAGAAAGAAACAACATCATGACGGAGCGCATGAAGGTCCGCTACGATGCCAAGGCCACGGAACGTTCATTCCAGGAAGGTGACAAGGTGTGGTTATGGAATCCTAAACGTCGGAAAGGACTCTCCCCTAAGCTCCAGACGTACTGGGAAGGGCGGTATGTGGTCCTTAAGAGGATCAACGACGTCGTGGTAAGGATTCAACGACACCCTCCTGTAAACGTAGAGTTGTACATAACAATAGACTAGCCCCATATTATAGTAGAAGTGATTGAGTTGCCTTTCCTCTTAAGGACTTCACTGCCCGGGACGTGCAGTCTTTAAGAAGGGGGAAATGTTGCACAAATTGTCTGTATATATTGTAAATAGTGACGTATTATTTCAAAATTCTATTGTAATTTATTTTTATCTTATTTTATTTATTAATTAATAGCGATTATACAAGTTAGAAAAAGGTGGCAACACCTAAAGCAATCGAGAAGTTTCGAGATAATTCTTTTCCGATGAATTGGCTGGAAATTTCGAGAATGTCTCACGCGCTTGTATATAAAAGACTGGAGAACGGGAAAGTTTTCAGATTGACTTTGGACTTCAATGAAAGCTGATCGCTTTGTTTACCTATTGGAGTGAGCTTGTATAATCGCTGTATTCGAAGTTTTTTTTTTTGCTAAAGCTTGTGTTGAAGCTTGTGAGCGATTACACTGTTGCCTGTGGATAAATTTTGTGAGTTTTCTGAAGAGAGAATAAATATTTTTATACTGTAAAAACTGTGCCATCATTGCCTCAGTGGAAAAATTCATAACAATATTTTAGCTATAACAACTTTCAACGATAACAACGATAGTGCAGTAGTTAAGTTATAAGTTTCAGTGTGTTTATACATTAGTATAAACAAATTAATACATGCAATATTTTGGAAATTTTTTCAGATACATAGTTGTTTAAATCGTTAAAAAGAGGACTCATTTTAGTACTATTTCTACATAGCCTGCATTAACATGACATGATTTGCATATTGATATGATCTTATATCCGAAGTTGTTAGCATCTTCAAGTGAATCTGCAATTTGTCTTTTGCTAAACATATAATAAGTAAGGTTTTAATATTTTCCCCAGATTTTTTTTATCTCATTATCTCATATATAATAAGAAAAGTTGCAGTATAAATCAACTGAAATAAAAGTATAAACAATCATTATAAATACGGTATAATTGTCTCATTTCTCCCCGAAGAACATGTATCATTGTAACTCTTTACATACCACACGCTGGTTCTTTGTTACTGATTAACAAGTGACCGCAAACCTGTGAATCTTATTTTTGCAAGTTGTCATTCGTTTTTGACAGAATGAATTGTAACATATTGCCCTGCCTTCTTGGGAGCGATAGGGTTCAATTCTCTCATAAAAACATGAAATGAGTACGTTTTCTAAGGACCATGTATGAATTTGCTTTGTTTGAATCGTTATTTGTGTGGCAAATGGCGTGGGCAGACATATGAATGATAGGTTCCAGGTTTCATGTATGTTTTTCAGTTCCAGAGTATAACATATTCTTGTTTATGATGTTACTATTTTAAGGCAATATTGTAAATGAAATGAAAAATCTCGTTTTTTTTCGACATCACTACTGCAATTCAGCAAATAAAAAAAATGAGCTGAATTATAGAGCTACAGAAATTAAAAAAAGTATGTGAATGAGAAAATAAATGGAAAATGCTTCTTGACATTAAAAGGGAAATTTCACATTTTCGTAAGGAAATATCAAATCCAAATGATAATATATTTTGATATAGTTCAAGAATATTTAGTTTCTATTATAAGTTTTCGAATTGAATAAAAATACACAGAGCAAAGTCGTTAAAATAGTTTTATCAAACATTTTGTAAGTCAGCCATTACACGGTAGTTATTAAAAAATGTATGAGTTATTACTATAAAAATTTTCATAATACATAACCATAAATAAAGAACAATTTATTAATAAAAAATATAAGAATTTCATATAAACAAATATGTGAAAGCGTAACTGAACAATTTAATATTTGATTCATAAAAAATGTGAGTTTAACAAAAAGCAAACTACAAAAAACTTCTAGAGAAATGTCAGTGTAGTATTATTGAATAAAAAACTAAGCAGGATTTATAACTGATAAATGATCAACTCATTGCTATAGAAAATTGAAACCGAAATTTCAATGAAAATCCATGTTGCAATGAAAGACGTGTAATTATCTTTAATGATGAGTGTATTTTAATGAAAGAAGAAATATACCTATAATAATAAAGCTAGTATTCATTATGTGTAGCTTGTTAAAACAAGTCATTTTGTTTCCCCACGTTTCACGGTTGAGCTTAAAATTACCCTTCTCAATAAATGTACCTTCTCTGTATATATTTTTACTCATTAGTGATGAGGTTTTTATCAAACGATACAGAAATTCCTTATTTAGGGTATCGAAGGCTTTTAGATTGAATGATAAGGTAAACGCAATAGAGATTTGCATTGAAGTTTTCATAGACCAAAGCTCAATTTACTTAGTAAACACACCTCCAAGAAAATAATTTTGTACTCGACTTAGAGAAAATAGTAAACACATTATTTCAAGGCAAACTACAACATTCTAAGACTGCTAGAACCGAACATTAAGCCAGCATTCAGATTTTTTTTGCTTACTCTTTTTGTCTTTTAAATTAAGTTTTAGGTCACAAAAACATTACATATATACTACCTTTAAAAGTACTGTTAAAACATTCTTTTACTTTGTTTACACGTATAAAGATTGTGTTATTTTCTGTTTAATCACTATCACGTCATTTGTGAAATTATTTAAGTTTTTGAACTGCCGATAGCTTTTCTTTTTCATTTTCATTTTCAGCTGTCACTTTAAGTATTTGTGGAGTAGAAATAATGTACCTAATTGCAAATTTTGTAAATATCTTGTGATTATAAAAGATACTACTTAATAATTTCAGTATAATAATGTTAGATTCTGGAATTTTAAGACATCACAAGACATTGACAGTATTTTTTAAACTCCGGATGTGATAGAAGTTTTAATTAACTTTAAAAAAAAGTTTTATTCTTTAAAAAGTATTATTTACTATTATTACTACTTGTAGAATTGAATGCAACGCATAACATTACAAATGCTAAAAGAACAATATACTAAAGGAATGTCATATACGATGTAACGCAACGATTTTAGAGAACATTTAAATGCTACTCGTAACTAGCAAATATTTACTTGATATGTCAAAGAAATCCTGTCGAAGAAGTTAAACGCCTAAAGCATTCAAAGTGCCAGTTTTATTTTTTTTTGCTAACTTAAATCTTTTTTTTTTTATTTAATTACTTATTCTCAAATTTACTAACGTATTCGCATTATTAAATACTTTTTTAAAAATGAATTATTCGGAGATTCCTTAACAGGTACCATCAAAATAAAAAATAAAAAATAAAAAAATACATTCTAAAAGATATTTTGATATTTTAAGGAGTACTTCAAAGTGAAAAACGTTGTTCCTGGAAAAAATCTCTTATTATTTATGACACAAATTAATCTATTTAAAAGATAAATAGCAATGGAATTTCAATTCCATGTGAATGTATATTCTTGAAGGAATGTAGCATATGGAAAAAAATGCCATGTATAGGTTCATTTTGCTTATTATATTTATTAACTAAAATGAGTGAAAATATTATTTCATGTATTTTTTCAGGTATGTAGCAGATCAACTGAAGAAAGGAAATAAAGTGGAGGCAGAGTCATTTGATTGCGTGACAATATATTTCAGTGACATTGTGGGATTCACTTCGATGTCAGCTCAAAGTAGCCCACTTCAGGTACAGTGTACATGAGAATATATTTTACACGAACTTTAATTATAAACACCCTGTGCAGTATTTATAATAAGTGTGCCAAAAGCAGACTCTCATTTATGTTTTTTTACGAGTATCTTAAGTAGTAAATGATGAAATTGATCTGAAAAACCCAACAAACATGACAAATAACTCCTTACAATAAAGTTGATTAAGAATATTTTATCGACAGATATTTTCAAAAATCTTAATTCAGGTAAAAAAATGTAATGCATCATGAGCTTACCCTCAGTTTTGAAGAAAAGTAATGAAGTAAGACGTTAGCTTACGGTTTCCAGTTAGGTTGTAATAGAAGATTAGGTTATATGTAGTCTGTATTCTACAAAGGATAATTTATACTATATTGCCAAAAGCACTGTTGTAGCTTTTGATATCCTATATAGTTACATGTTAGTCAACTGATGTCATTAATATGACGGTGAAGTGATATTTACATTAAGTTAGTTCCTTCAAAGTTGTTACATAAGTCAGAAGAAAGAAAACCTATAAAGTTTGAAAAATACAAAGAAAAGTCGGAACTTTTAATAGGAACTTTGTTTAAGAATTCACTTTCTGGGTGTAATTGAGAAATAGGAATTACGTCTATTATACAATGTTGTCCCAAACAAAAAAAAAAGTTTTGCCATAGTGAAACAGTACAGTTATCATAAAAGTATACCTGAGGAAATCCTGAATCCTGAACAATTGCACCACACATTCAGTACTTATAATAGAGCTCCATAAATAGTGTGTGCCATTTTTAATGTGGAATTCTTTTAGATATAATTTACAGTACATGCATTTAATTAGCAGGTACTTAAGTTTTCATTTTTTGTGCCCTTGTTTGTATGTGACAAACAATAGAACTAACTAAAATAAAGATATCACATCAAAGCTTGATTGCAATATTATATCATGGTCTTAGATAAATATGATTTCACCAAAAACTTCATAAGGAGAAAAGTTTTCTAATATTTTTTAAATCAATAATCATAAAAAAGAACCAATTTTATGTGGAACTTTAATTCTCTGATGAGAAAATAAAACAAAATATATAGTCCAGAAATCATTCCTAATAAAATAACAAAAGCCGTACCTTCATAAAAACTGTTGAAGTGCTGATAACAAGAATCAGAGGCATAAATTGCTTACTGTACTTTGATTAAATCTAAACCGAACCCAGAAAACATGGTTGTTAAAGCTAACACTAACATTCTTGTCTTAATTATCTGTCATCAAATGCACATGTAGAAATTTAGGTATACATATACAATTGAGATGATTTTTTTTTTTTTTTTTTAAATTTTTAGATTATAATTTCAAACTTTTTGGCAGTATATCAGAATTAAAAATTAGGCATTTATATATATATATATATAAAATTCCGTCATTTTTTAATCAGCTAATTGCAATTAAAGTGACTAATTAAGACATTATTAGAACATTCATAAATAAACTTGTAATTAACTTAGAGGCATGATTTTTAATGCAAATAAAAGATATTATATTGACGCATGTTCCTATGGAGGTTTTGAATTTGGCTGCAATAATTATTTAATTATACATTTTTAAATAAAAAGTTTTTAAAAATACATAGTTTTTAACAAAAAATTAAGATTAAAATATTCATAAAAAATGTGTTTATAACAATATATGTTAAATTCTCAATAGGAAACACATTCACAACTTGTGTCTACCGAACAAAATTAGAATTTTAGTAAAGCGTACAATTTCTTATGAAGTTATGACCGTTGGCGTAAAGTCATATAACACCAAAATGTCATTCTTCAGAAAACGCGTCTTTAGTTTACTACACTAATGAACGTGATACAAAACAGGTTCACAAAACCCATTGTAATTTAAAAAGTAATTTGAGTCTCAGAAAGAAATGCTATTATTTTAATGTGAAGGTGAAGTTACCCCATCACAATTTTATAAGTATTAGGGGGTGGTACAGACCTACCCTAGATGTAAGGGCAATTTTTATGAGAGGGGACTAGACTTGCTGGCGCGGTTTGACCCAAGAGTTGGCAGGACCTGGTCAAGAGGTCAGGGGAGAATTTACAGTCTGGTGTGGATTGGGCAGATGTGAAGAAGAGGTGATTTCTCGGGGGAGGACCTTCAAGTCCAATTGGATGCAAGGGAGAAGAGGGATCAGCCCATGTCGAAGTAAAAGGGTTTGCAAGCATTCAGGAGCCACTTTTTCTCGCATTTTCAATTTTCATAAGGAGGCTGTGAGTAGAGAGATGGACCTGGTAATGAATCGAGCTTTAGCAAACGGAAAAGTCCACTAGCAATTCCAGCCCATCTAGCCAGATGATCCTTTCGGCGGCCCTCTACCGAAGTACACAGCGGAGCGTCGAATGACCGGACCCAGAGCCTGATGACCGGACGAATCTAGCAACCCTTGATGATAAAGCGAACCCAGGAGCCCTCAATGATAGAGACAGACCGCAGAGCAGACCCTACAACACGGCCTCGATCCCACCAGACTACCTGATCAGAGAATCCCCCCGGAACCCTTGACCGTAGAGTCCAGCACACGATAGCCACCCACAGACGCTAACCGGAGTCAAGCCCATGACAGGCCGTAAGTTGAACTCCCCTCTCCCTCAATTAAAACCCTGCACTTCCGTGAACTTAATAATGCACTTAATTTCTGACTTGCTATTCAATGATTATGCTAAGTGAGTAAAACAATAAATTATGTTTTTTAATTGTTAATGATTCTCTTCCTTGTCTCCCAGACTCAATGCTAACGGACCTTTTTGATCACAAAGTGGCTATAGTTATTAATTGTTAGTTATTGCTGCACAACATTTACAATTTAGGTACAGAGCTAAATACGAGATTTAAAGGTAATGAATTTGGGAATATTTTAAAATAAAAAACCAAATACCCAGACTTGAGTCAAATTTTGCAATTCCTAATGTATATGTATACTTTAAACATAGTTGGATAATGAATTGTCCTAAAAAACATAAGTCTATTGTTATACGTTAAAAGTATTGGCATTTTTTTAATTTTTTTTTTCCAGCTCTAACTCATTTACGTCCATTTACAGAATCCTATTTTACGCTAACTTACTAATACAAGGAGAATTGTTAAATATTTTTAAGTAATGTATAATAATACCGTAGATGTAAAGGTTTTTCACTATATTAGAAGCTACGGTGCATCTTAAACACACATGGTTTCCGGACTGAATAATATGGTTTCAATTACAAAAACTGAAAATTGAATGTGCTTCCTAAAAAAAATCAATAACATTTTGAAAATATCTAAAAAATCTTATTTTTTTCTTCATTTAAGAATTTCTTTAACATTGAAGTAAAAATATGCTAAGCAATTTCAGTGATATGCAAAACGGTTAACCACCAGATTTCACACCAAGATATTGATCCTTCTAAGCACGGCTTGTATTTTCTAAAGATAATGATAAATTTATGTGGTGTATGGGACCCATGTAGTCTGAATATTTTGAAATTAAAAACAATACATTAAACTATAGAGATTTCGTAGGATGATGTATATAGTGTTAAAAGCGCTGAAATTTATCTCGGAGTTGATTAAAATGACTGCGCTTGTTTATTATTATATAAACTTAAACTTCATGAGTACCATTTAAGAGAGATCTAAAAATACAAAAAAAAAAATACTGTTTCATGATACAGTGCATATAAAATGCATCAAAAATATAATATTTATGTACCTGTAAAAATATTTAAAATTTTCTATTAAAAATCATACAAGTTACCTGAAGATTTACTTATTGCATATTAGTAAAAATAATAGTTTTACATATTAGTCAAAATAACAGAGAATAAGAATGGAATTGGGAAAATCAGCGATTTGCCTAGAACACCAGAAAATAAATATGTATTTTTTAAGGAACTAGATAAGTATAGATATGAACCTAAAAAAAATGAATAAAATTCCACTCTTGAATTGCAATGTGTCACTGAAGTAGGTTGCAATGACTCAATAGGTGCTACATGAAACAACATTGTCAATAAGAGAACACGTCTTTTGAAAGAGAAAGAGGTCTTTTCTTTAGTCCGTAAGATGATTGGTTTTAGACAAGTAGGTTGATGGACTTCTTTGTCTTCTAAGACTTTTATTTACTGCCTATTTCCAAACACGTTGTGAAGTAGTATTTTATTCTCGTATAATTTTGATTTAGCAATGTTTTTTTTTTTTCAAAATGGGAAGTGAGGGTTGAGCTTGTCACACAAAGATAGCTGCATTATTTTATTTTATATACCACATGCTCACTAAATTTCTTTCCATCAAGCTTCAATATTTAATTCATTTACTCCACAATAAACGGAAAGAATAAACAATATATTGTCGTACCGTATCATTTTTCTAGTGCGACAATCACCGCATTTATGCAAGCATTTGTAACATTTATTAACTTGATGTAATTTATGTTTATTGTACTATGCACATCATTTTTTAAATGGTACTTTACTACTATAGTGTCACTGAACTTATATTTTATGTTTTATCGGAGGATATTCAATTTTAAATGTAATACTTGTATTATGTATATATATATACTTCTGTTTAGTTGCCAGATGTATACTTTAAGTTTAATATGTATCAATATGTTTATAGGTGGTGGATTTTTTAAACGATTTGTACACCTGCTTTGACTCCATTATAGAAAACTATGACGTTTACAAAGTAGAAACTATAGGAGACGCCTATATGGTTGTAAGTGGTCTTCCTATAAAGAACGGAGACAATCATGCTGCAGAAATTGCATCAATGGCTTTGCATCTATTAGAAGCAATAAAAAAGTTTGTTATCAGACACAGACCAACTGACTCTCTAATGCTTCGAATTGGTATACATTCTGGTAAGGTGATCGTTTCTTAATGCCGCATTGATTTTATTTAATGTGCCTCCAACTTTAAATTTGATTTATAATTAAAAACCACAGTCCCATTTCTCACACACTTCAAAATATTTATTTATAACTTTTCTATGTTATAGATGTCATTGATCAAAGTTTAGAAATATATTTTGTCAAACAGATTGTGCCATGTTGTCAACTATTGCAGCTTGTTACATTTTAAAGAAACATTAAATATGAAAAAAAGAAACAAAAATAGTTATTTCGGAAGATAATTTGGAGATTCCATTAATCCATAAATTAAACAAAACTTGGTAGGAAAAGCTACGTGATAAATTTGCCTTCTTTATATTTTCCAATCTAAACAGTCAGTTAAAGAGTTTCAGTTCGGAATGAATAAGAGCCAAAATGCAAGTTCAAGATGTTTTCTTTAGAAAATTAAAAACTCAGTAAAAACATTCCATCTTTTAGTTTACAAGTAAATAAAAATTATGTACAACAATTTAGTGGGAAAAGGCTAAATTAGCGTGAATGCGGGCTACTTTGACCCAAACTGAGGAAAAAATACAAAATCTCTGATAACCTTCAGGAAGCAGTTTTTAAATTAATTTGGACAGTTTCTGCTAGAGAGCATCACCAAGCACGCAGTAATATATACCAAGCAGTTCAATAGCTCTTCACAAGAAGCAGCTAGAGTGGTTTTGTTTTCTTTGTGCTAACACATGTCTTTATAATCTCTTTAAACTTTTACAAGTGGAAACCGTTCTACATCTTCTAAGAGTTTGGTAAGTACCTATTTATAAACATTATTTAATACTTTATGCAGTAGTATAATTGTACTTCTCATTTCTGTTAAGGTTTTTATTTAAAATTTTCACAATAGCAGCAGCTCTCCTAACCTCAAGAATTACGACTTACTTTGGCCAATCTTTTTTCTGGGCCGTTCCTGCAGGCAAAAGTATTACAGCTAATGATATCATTCATTATGTAGAAAAGAAGATCAAACAGAAACATGAAACGAATAAACAAAAAGAAAAAGAGAAAGAGAAAAAAAAGAAAAAAAAAGATGTGGAAAAACTTGAAAAAATCCGTCAGAGAGATTTCGAAAAGTAAACTAAAGGTAAAACTCTGAAGAGGAAAACACAGGAAGCTGTTAGTGGTTCCGAAGAAGTCGGCCCAGTTGCATCTACTTCTTACAATGCCAATAATGCTCTAGAAGAAAACCTCAAGACCAGCCTCCAAGTAGGGAATTTAGTTGTTGTAGAATGGAATGGGCTCAGGTTTCCAGGGATAGCTGTTGATGTGAGAGAAGAAGGAGCTGTTGTTGAGTGCATGGAGTGCATCGGCAAGTTTTGGAAGTGGCCGACAATAAAGGACTCTTTGTTCTACAAATAGTGATCCATTAGTAAAATTATTCAACCTTCAAAACTAATAAAAATAGTACTGTTCTTCGTGATCAATTCAAACTTCATATAAAATGTATTTTTCTTTCAAATAAATAGCTTTTGTTATGAACCCTACTCTTTGTTTGACCATAGTTAGTTATACAATGATTTTAAATTGGTAAAACCACCTTGGGCCAAAGTAACACAAAAGTAAATGCAATGCTGGCAAAAAAAAAAAAAAAAAAAATAGAAGGGAAATACCACTTTGAAAAAAAAAAAAAAACGATAACTCTTCAAAAATTAAATTAAGATTAGTCAAGATTTAAAAGAGGTTACCACAGCCCAGAAATAGGAAAAGTAACGAAATTATTGGGAAAAGATTAAAAAATTCAAAAATGTGGGCCAAAGTAGCCCGCATTTACAATACTTAAAAAGTGGAAGGAATTCAGTGAAATCAGCAAAAAATCATTTCTTCGTTATTCCTTCAAATTAAGCATGATACAATGTCAGATTAAGACATTTTAGACTCATTGTCATTTAAATTTTAAGACAGCGTTTCTCAACCTTTCAGTATTCGCGGCCCAGTTTTCAATCATAATTTTCATCGCACCCCTGCTTACAATAAAATGTATACAGCAATAATGTATATTGAGTATTTTGGATTCTGTTTTTAAATTATTTTTAACTAACTGCCAAAACAAGAGTAAAAGCGAGCCAACGTTGGCGAGAAACCACATCTGGCATTTTGCCAAGCGGGCGGTGAACACAACCAATGCCGTTTCGAGCATGCGCAGAGCAAATGTTTTCTCATAGAAAGAAGGAAAATGTTCGATAACACAATTTTCATTTCCAGCCAGTCTCATTCGAGTCGATCCTTCTATCGCTATCGAATCTATCGTGAATGTGTATGTTATAAACGTTTTCGTGTTAATTACAATTCACCATATTAAATATTCATGGCATCAGATTTAATGTTGCACAAATTGTCTGTATATATTGTAAATAGTGACGTATTATTTCAAAATTCTATTGTAATTTATTTTTATCCTATTTTATTTAGTAATTAATAGCGATTATACAAGTTAGAAAAAGGTGGCAACACCTAAAGTAATCGAGAAATTTCGAGATATTTCGTTTCCGATAAATTGGCTGGAAATTTCGAGAATGTCTCACGCGCTTGTATATAAAGGACTGGAGAACGGGAAAGTTTTCAGATTGACTTCGGATTTCGTTGAAAGCTGATCGCTTTGTTTACCTATTGGAGTGAGCTTGTATAATCGCTGAATTCGAAGTTAGTTTTGTTGAAGTTTGTGTTGAAGCTTGAGAGTAATTAAACTGTTGCCTGTGCATAAATTTTGTGAGTTTTCTGAAGAGAGAATAAATATTTTTAAACCGTGAAAACTGTGCCATCATTGCCTCAGTGGAAAAATTCGTAACAGTGGTGTCAGAAGTGGGGTCTCGTAATTTTGAATGCCGACAACTAGAGGAATGATGGAAGACCAAATGAAGCAGTTGATGGAAATGATTGCTGGAATGAAGGCCCAACAAGAATCCACTGCCGCCGAAATAAAATCCGAAATGAAAGCCCGCCAAGAAACGACTAACGCTGAACTCGCCGCCGCAATCACCGCCAGCCAAGAAGCGACATCATCGGATACTAAAGCTTTAGCATCCAAGCAAGAATCATCTTCTGCGTCCGTTGATAGATTTATGGAGCCCACAGAGAGTGTTCTTCAATCAATGAAGGCGGATATTTTGGATGTCAGAGAAGATCTTAAGACAGTGAGAAATGACGTTGAAGAAAAAGTTTCCACCGTGCAAGAAAAAGTTTCCACCGTGCAAGAAAAAGTTTCCACCATGCAAGAAAAAGTTTCCACCTTAAAGGAAGAGCAAGTCAAATTCATTGACGTTGTAGAAGAAAGGCTGCGAAAAATGGAAACGCGTGAAGCTCTGGCCATAGCGTCACCTAATTGGGATAACGCTTCCATCCCCTTTATGGTGCCGCGCTCTAACATCAAAGTGGCCCCTTTTGATGGGAAGTCGTCTTGGCGCGTTTATCAAACGCAATTTGAAATGATTGCTTCTGCGAATGGTTGGGACGATACTTCGAAAGCATTCCATCTCGCAGCATCTCTTCGAGGTGAAGCTGCTGACATTTTACAGACACTACCTGAAGAGAAGCGGGGAGAATTCGTGGCGCTGGCAAGTGGGTTGGAGTTAAGGTTTGGGGAGCAACATCTAAAGGATTATAACAGACTGCAACTGAAAGTGAGACAGCAGAAGGCCAATGAAACTCTTCAAGAATTGGCATCGGATATAGAAAGACTGTCGCTCCTCGCTTTCCCAGACTGTCCCTCGGACGTACGAGATAACCTGTCTCTTCAGTATTTCGTGGATGCCATCAAAGATCCCGACATACAGCAAGCTACCAGGATGTCAGACAGCAAAGATCTAAAGTCCACCCTCGTCTATGCCATGAGAGTAGAAGCCGCACAGCAAGCTTCTAGAAAAGATCGGCGTTTCGTACGTGGAACATTGGCAGACGATTCCTTTGAACTTTTCACGAAGAAGTTTCAAGAACTGGAAAACAAGATGGAGCGAATTATGAGAAATATTCCTGGCTCGAGGGATCGAAAAACTAGAGTGGTTTGTTGGCTCTGCAACCGGGAAGGACATTTCAGACGTGATTGCCCTGAATTGGATAGGAGAGGGGACAGACCCTCGTCCGAGTCTCAGCAGTTAAACTAAAGAGCGGCTATCTCGCGAGGCGGAGGTCGCCGTGTAGAGCAGGTGGTGCCCCACTCAGCCTCTATCACATCTCATCCCTTCAAGGAGGAAACCATGGTTTATTGGTGGAGGGCAAGATCAATGGAACTCCCTGTCGTCTAATAGTTGACTCAGGGGCAAATGTAACCATCTTACGGACGGATGTAGCCCGGCGCCTGGACAGCCAACCTCTTTACACGGCGCCTTCAGTTTCACTACAGACTGTGACTGGTGACAAAATTTCTGTGCATGGGAAATTAAATGTCAACATCTCTTTTGGATTTCACACCTACACTCACACCGTTTACGTCGCTGAAATTATTGACCCATGTATTCTTGGATTGGACTTTTTAAAGAGAAATGGAATTACTTTGAATTTCGAGAAAGGCGAGCTTCAAACGGGGAAAGAAGAAGTTCCATTGTTCGGTTTGGACTCGGAAGAGCCGTGTGCATATCGAATAGTAGCTCTTGAAGACATCACCATCCCCTCCATGACAGATTTGGTTGTAAAAGGTTCAACAGAGTTCCCGAAGGCCTTCCGATTTGGAGTAACGGACTTCCCATCATCGAATAGCGTCCCGAAAGGAGTGGTAGTAGGAGCGACGCTTGTGGATCTCTCTCAAGAGGTGGTGCATGTGAGAATGGCCAACATCGGTGATTCTAAGAGAGTTATCAAGAAAGGAGAAGAAATTGCCACTTGCACACCTGTTACAAGCATCGAACGAGGATCGAAGGAGCTTCCGACCGCACCACCCGCGGATTTAGTGAACCAGCTTCTCGAAGACTCTCGGTTGGAAAGAAGGCAAGAGAAGATTGTCGGAAACCTTATAAAAGAATTTCAAGACATTTTCTCCATGTCATCGAAAGATGTAGGAAGAACAGAGCTTACTCAACATCGAATCGATACTGGGACCCATTTACCTATTAAACAACATCCTCGAAGACTTCCTTTCGCAAAACAAGAGGAGGTCGGGAGATTGTTACATGAAATTGAAGATAATAGAGTTATCGAACCCTCCTCAAGTCCATGGGCCTCTCCAATCGTACTCGTTCGAAAGAAGGATGGTTCCACCAGGTTTTGTGTGGATTACCGGAAGCTGAACGAAATTACGAAAAAGGACAGCTACCCTCTGCCAAGAATCGATGACACTTTGGACACTCTATCGGGGAACCAGTGGTTTTCGACTTTGGATTTGAAGAGTGGATACTGGCAAGTGGAGATACATCCCGACGATCGTGAGAAGACTGCCTTCACTACTGGCCAAGGATTATGGCAGTTTCAAGTTATGCCGTTTGGCTTGTGTAATGCACCGGCTACGTTCGAGCGACTAATGGAGACTGTGCTTAGAGGACTTTCCTACGAGACCTGTCTGGTATATTTGGACGATATCATTATCACCGGGCGGAGTTTTGATCAACACTTGCAAAATGTGAAGAAAGTGTTCTTGAAGCTTAGGGAAGCCCACTTGAAACTTAGCCCATCAAAATGTAAGCTCTTTAGGCGGAAAGTCAGTTATCTCGGACACATCATCTCATCCGATGGAGTAAGCACAGATCCAGCCAAGATCCATGCTGTGCAAATTTGGTCTCGACCGCAAGACGTTCATCAATTGCGAAGCTTCCTAGGCCTGTGCACGTATTACCGTAAATTCGTGAAAGGTTTCTCCAAGATCGCCAGACCCTTGCATCGACTAACAGAGAGCAAGCAGAAGTTCCTATGGACTGCCGACTGTGACGACTCCTTCAATCAACTGAAGAACGCTTTAACATCCGCGCCTGTTTTGGCTTTTCCCGATGTTAACAAGGACTTTATTTTGGATACAGATGCCAGCAATGAGGGAGTGGGTGCCGTTCTTTCCCAGGAAATTGAAGGACAGGAGAAAGTCATCGCTTATTTTAGTAAGAGCCTGTCAAGATCCGAGCGGAACTACTGCGTCACAAGAAAGGAGTTACTGGCAATAGTAAAAGCCGTTGAGCACTTTCATCATTACTTGTACGGCCGAAAATTCCTTTTAAGAACTGATCATGCGTCTCTGACTTGGTTGCTGAATTTCAAGAATACAGAGGGACAAATAGCAAGGTGGATCCAGCGCCTGCAGGAATACGACATGGATATCCATCACAGAAAAGGAACGTTCCATGGGAATGCAGACGCTCTTTCTAGAAGACCATGTCCGGAGAACTGTCGATTTTGTTCCAATGCCGAGTCTAAGTTTGGGGTTAACACATCGGCCGTTCGGAAAATAACTTCCAAGTCAACTACTTCAGACGTGGATCCTTGGAGTGATCAGAATGTCCGCAAAAGTCAGGTCGAAGATCAGGACTTGAAACCTCTCATTGAATTCCTGGAAGCGGCTACCGGAGAACCCAGTTGGCAGGAAATTGCATGCTATAGCCCAACAATGAAGATATATTGGGCTATGTGGGATTCTTTGCACTTGAAGAATGGAGTACTCTACCGTCGATGGGAGTCCGATGACGGCAAAAGCTTCCGGTGGCAATTAATCCTTCCGAGTTCTAGAGTTACGAACGTTCTAGAAGAACTTCACAGCAGTTCGACTGGATGACATTTTGGTGTCACGAAAACTCTTCAGAAAGTCAGGGAAAGATTCTTCTGGGACAAAGCAAAATCCGACGTGGAGAAGTGGTGCAAGTCCTGTGATGCATGCAATTCGCGGAAGGGACCGAAGACCCGAACTCGTGGAAAGTTGCAACGTTACAACGTAGGAGCACCATTCGAAAGAATTGCTTTGGACGTCTTAGGCCCCCTACCTCACACAACTATTGGCAACAAATACATCCTAGTTGTCATGGACTACTTTAGCAAGTGGCCAGAAGCATACGCGATTCCGGACCAGGAAGCCACAACCGTAGCAGAAGTCCTCGTACGGAATTGGATCTCCCGATTTGGCGTACCCCTGCTGATACATTCCGATCAGGGGACGAACTTCAACTCTGCCGTCTTCACTGGGCTGTGTGACTTGCTCGACATGGAAAAGACTCGTACAACTCCCATGCACCCACAATCCGATGGAATGGTTGAACGATTTAATAGAACGATTCTGAATCATCTCTCCTTGTTTGTTTCCAAGAACCAGCAAGATTGGGATCAGAAACTTCCATTGTTCCTTTTGGCCTACAGAAGCGCTACTCACGAGACCACCGGATATACACCATCTCAAATGATTTTCGGAAGAGACCTTAGACTACCCTGCGACCTCCTCTTTGGACGACCACCGGACACCCCTTCCTCGCCTGTCCAGTATCTAGATGATCTCCAGGCACGTTTGGAAGCCGTACATCGGTTCGCCAGAGAAAGAATCAACATCATGACAGAGCGCATGAAGGTCCGCTACGATGCCAAGGCCACGGAACGTTCATTCCAGGAAGGTGACAAGGTGTGGTTATGGAATCCTAAACGTCGGAAAGGACTCTCCCCTAAGCTCCAGACGAACTGGGAAGGGCCGTATGTGGTCCTTAAGAAGATCAACGACGTCGTGGTAAGGATTCAACGGACACCCTCCCGTAAACCTAGAGTTGTACATAACAATAGACTAGCCCCATATTATGGTAGAAGTGATTGAATTGCCTTTCCTCTTAAGGACTTCACTGCCCGGGACGTGCAGTCTTTAAGAAGGGGGAAATGTTGCACAAATTGTCTGTATATATTGTAAATAGCGACGTATTATTTCAAAATTCTATTGTAATTTATTTTTATCCTATTTTATTTAGTAATTAATAGCGATTATACAAGTTAGAAAAAGGTGGCAACACCTAAAGCAATCGAGAAGTTTCGAGATATTTCGTTTCCGATAAATTGGCTGGAAATTTCGAGAATGTCTCACGCGCTTGTATATAAAGGACTGGAGAACGGGAAAGTTTTCAGATTGACTTCGGATTTCGTTGAAAGCTGATCGCTTTGTTTACCTATTGGAGTGAGCTTGTATAATCGCTGAATTCGAAGTTAGTTTTGTTGAAGTTTGTGTTGAAGCTTGAGAGTAATTAAACTGTTGCCTGTGCATAAATTTTGTGAGTTTTCTGAAGAGAGAATAAATATTTTTAAACCGTGAAAACTGTGCCATCATTGCCTCAGTGGAAAAATTCGTAGACTCATCGATACATTTTTAAATAGAAGTAAGCGAGCATTAGACGATAGTCAAGCATCAACAAGTACACAGACGAGCGTGGTTCCGAAAATAAAATCAAGAAAATATTCTCAAGAATACTTAAATTCTGGGATTACCAGTACTGAAGTAAATGAAGAAGAAAGGCAATTGTGTATCATTTGCTCAAAAATAGTGGCTGCAGATAGCATGAAACCTAATAAACTTTAACGACATTTTTAAACGCTTCATAGTGAGTACGTCAACAAACCCAGAGAATTCTTCGAATTAAAATTAAAATCGTATAAAAAGCAAAAATCATTTTTTAAAGAAACTTTGCCTGTGAATAAAAAAGACTTAATTGCATCTTAAAAAGTTTCATATAAAGTAGCCAGATGTAAAAAACCTCACACCATTAGTGAAGAGCTTATTTTGCCAGCAGCAATGGACAATTCCCGCATTTTTTTTTTTTTTTTTTTTTTTTTTTTTTTTTTTTTTTTTTTCACATTTCTTTATTCAATCTAAATGTTTCAAAAGACCATTAACATAAAAATTTCTGCTCAATGCGCTTTTTCTTTTTTTTTTTTAATCTGCGATCAAAATTACCTTGTTAGAGATTGGCGAGAAAACGGCTAATTTCGTTGGCATTGAACGTGACGTAAAGAGATCTCAAACATCTTGGCTTGAAATGCAGCAGCGGAAACCAGATTTGCAAGTTTCTCGCAAATCACACCAACCTGTACGTTATGTGGCAATGGTCAACCAACGCCAACTTTTGTAATGATAACTATTTGGCAGAAACCTCACGATAACCATAGAAACGCAGGGAGCTCTTTACGTCACGAATTTTGTTGACTGTTTCCGATCTGACTGGTTTTGGCTGGGTTTTGGGGCATTTTCTTTTCTTAATATTTAAATAACTGATTTTTTAAAGAAGTTTTGTTTAAATATTTGGAATCAGAAAAAAATTCTTCATAAATATGTACTAATTTTACTCGTTTTTAAAAAATGCGGGAATTGTCTATTGAGATTGTAGAAAGTATGTTTGGAGATAAATTTTTAAACAATTGCAGTCCATACCTCTTTCGAATGATGCTGTTACTCGTCGAATTGGTGATGTAGCTGAAGATCTACAGTGTCAGATTTTCTCGAAGTTGCGTGACTAATTGTTTTCAATACAGCTTGATGAAGCAACAGATAGTAATACAGATTTTCATTTAACTGCCTATGTTTGATTTTTTTATAATATGTCAGTAGTAGGCAAGCTACTTTTCTGCAAACCAATAGAACTCCAAACAACAACAACGCTCTCATTATTTGCTATTTTAAATGATTTTATGAACGAGGTAAACATAGAATGGAAAAATTGCGTCGGAATATGCACCGATGGTGCTCGTTCAATGTCCAGAATATTCAAAGGAATACAAACACTTGTAAAACAAAAATCGCCTCAGTGCGTCTGGACACATTGCATGATCCACAGAGAAGCTTTGACTTCGAAACAAATGAGTCCTGAGCTGAATATTGTGTTATCTACGGTTGTAACAAATGAGACCCCTGAAATCGAAAATGTTGTCCGCACTTTGTACAGACATGGATTCAGTACATTCAGCATTTTTCTATTTTATTGCGAGGCAAGATGGTTACCACGCGGGAAATTTTTGCAACATGTTTATGAATTAAGAGAAGAAATCGCCATTTTCCTAGAAGAAGAAAACAGACCGGAAGACGATAATTTTCACGATGGTTTATTTGTGATGAAATTAAGCTACTTGGTTGACATATTCGAGAAATTAAATAACTTGACTCTTCAACTCCAAGAAACAAATACACATATGTTGGATACGAGTGATAAAGTTAATGCTTTTTGTAGAAAATTGGAATTGTGGAGCAGAAATTTAATGCAAAAAACCTAACAATGTTTGCAAATGTGAATGATTGTACTAAAACTTACAAGGCTGAAGAAGAACACGTAAAAGTTGTTTTTGTAACCATTGAAAATCATTTAGCCATGCTGGCAAAGAATTTTAAAAAGTATTTTCTTGCTAATGATAAACTGATAGCAAGTTACGAGTGGGTTAGGGATCCATTTCATAAGACTCCCGAATTACTCTCAATTGACGAGGAATAAAAAAATCATAGACTTCACGATAAGTGGCGAAACCAAAAGAGAGTTTAATAATAAATCACTGTTTGAATTTTGGGCAGGGGTATTAGAGGATGATTTTTCTGCACTAAAAACAAGGGCATTTCGCATTCCATTACCATTTTCAACATCCTACCTTTGTGAAACTGGATTTTCTGTTGTGGCTTCTTTGAAATCAAAATATAGATATCGGCTAAATATAGAAACAGAATTGAGAGAGGCTATTTCTAATACTAAGCCTTCCTTCGAAAAACTTTGCTCTGCAAGACAGGCCCAATGAAGTCTCTAATAATTATTAAATTTGTTTTTAATTTAGTATGTTTTGATTTAGTAAGTTGTTTTACTTTATTTGTTAAATACGTCGAAATGTATTTTGTTTTCTATGTGTATGTGTGCTTTCCTTTCATTTGGATAATCAATTTTTTTATAATATTTTTTTATAATATTTTTTTATAATATTTATAAATTTTATAATATTTTCTCTTGGATATTCTCGCGCCTTCCTAGGGGGGCGCGCCCCACAGGTTGAGAATCGCTGTTTTAAGGATAAGTAAATGAGTGGTGAGTGTGTTATATTGAGAGTGAGTATAAATATGCAAAGATATAAAACTTTATAATCCAACATAATCATAAGTGGCCAACATTTTTACCAAAAACTTATCTCTGATGATCACACATGAAAATTGTGAAGTTTTAATGAATCCCATCCCATTATATTTTGTCGATTATCTTTTCACAACTTCATTTAATGGGAACTGATAGAATGTATCTTCATTCATAATATGTATAATTTATCTTTAGACGATTACTATTTTATGCACAAAAATAGTAATCGTCTTTCTTGCTGTTTGATTCCCATACTTTTAGCCATATAGAGTACCGATGCTTGAAAGAAAATGTTACGTAACCCGAATTCTCAAACAATTATCTGGTTAAAATAAAAATGTAAAATAAAAAAAAAAAAAAAAATCACATTGAGTAAACAAAGTAAAACAAATAGTACTAGATCATAGTTAATATAAATTAATAAATGAACAGTATAGAGAATACTTACCATCTTTTTACATTGGCTTCAATATTGAAGTTTCTAAACATTAACGTTGCAATCAATTCAAGTACTTTTCATATCCATTTCCAAGTTATCGATCCCATCTAATTATCTTTTTAACATTAAAAATAATTACCATAGCCCATCCCACTATTATCGTGGTCATTTGAATAAGTAATAACAAGCGATTAATTCATTTAAAAAAAAAATATGTTATTAGATTGCTCGTCGTTTGATGGTATTTCTGATAATGTATAGCAATGCAAATGTGATAGAAGCATAGACACTAAAATACATCGTATATTGCAAATATAATTTTATATTTTACAGGTGCAGTATGTGCTGGGGTAGTTGGTCAAAAGATGCCTAGATATTGCCTGTTTGGAGACACTGTAAACACAGCTTCAAGAATGGAATCGACTGGCTTGCGTAAATATAAGTTTTTACCTTGCATTTTCTAAGAATACACATGACCCTGTGTCCTCGTGGCTACGGAATAAGAGCCCAGTTGGAAAGGGTTTGAATACATGTTTTACTAACAGTTTCTGCTTTCATGAAAAAGTTTTAATTCGTGGATTTATAAATATAGAGTATCATATTTAAATAGGAATGTGGAACATAGTACAACTTTCAATTACACTATACTACTGATGTGGAATTGTGTGATTTTTATGTTTTTATATTTCCCTCATTCGCTTAGAAAAAATTGCCAGTTTGGCGCTATTTTTTGCGATAAGCCATATATGGGTCTTTGAAGAAAAAAAAAGAAAAAAAAAATCAAAATTGTGATTTTGACAATATACTTTTCGATAATTCTTATATTATTCTTTCTTATAAGTGAAACTAAGAAGAGGAGAAAAAACGATTGGTGATGAGCTATGTTCAAGCAAATTGGACTCTGTGTTGAAGGCATTCGTTTTTCAACATTTAACTCCATTAAAGCATTTTTATGAAAATTTCGAGTTTGGGAATGTTTAGAACACCTTAAGAGGCAATACCACAGCGATTTTGATTAAAATCGTTTGAGACGTTCTTAGCAATAATTAAAAAACATGATTTTTTTCAATGGCAGCTACCTTATGGGCATGAGCGATTTTGACGAAAACCATAATGGTAGGTCCCTGTGCCACCACCAACCCACGCACTAAATTTGAATACCGTAGGTCAATTTGATCTGGAGTTTTGCTGACCACACACATATATTTTTTTCTAGATTGCATTTTTGAAATCAGGTTGTTCCAAAACGTGGAGAAATGCAAATTTTTTCTGCTAAAGACCAAGACACCCCCTAATTTTTTTACATTTACCCTTAGTATTACTCTACTAAAATTTCAACTTCCTACTCCTACAAGAAGGTGGCGCTCAATAAACATTCATTTTTACACTTTTTTGTAATTTCGCATAATTTTCGAGTTTTATGTGTATTAGAACACATGTTTATATTAAAAAAAAAAGTTTCATATGATTGTATAATACATGCAATTTAGTTTGGCAACAGTTCTTTTATATACTGTATCTGGAAACATCAACATTTTAAAAGCACCGTTAACAAAATATCCTATTGTGAAGCACTTCGTATGATAGTTTCACTAGTCACAGTTTAGGACATGATCCATGAACGTTTCCTCTTTCAAGAGGGGCCAAAAAGCAAGAAAAAGAGCCAGAAAAGAATATGCTGAGTTAGCAATAGTAATTTCAAACCTGACTGTCTTATCGGCCTTCATTGGGATGACAATCTTCTGCCAAAATCTTTGAATTATAAAAGATTGATTGTTTGCTTGTATATGTTTCGGGAGATGGTATCGAAAAACTTCTTACTGTCCCAAAGTTGAATGGTGGAAGGACAGCAAAAAATATTTCAAAAACTTTTTTCATGCTAGTAAGGCAATGGGAATTAAGAATAAAATTCTGGCTCTAAGTTTTGATACTACGAGTGTAACTACTGGTTGTGTATAAGAGGCATGCATTAATTTGGAGGAAAAAAATTGGACGAGAACTATTGCGGCTAGCCTGCCGGCACCATGTCATGGAATTAATATTGGTAAAGTTATTTAAGTTGTGCTATGGACTTTCATGTTTCACAGAGGTTTTCCTCTTCAACATTCTTAAAACAGTTTGAAAAAGAATTGCACAAATAAACTTTCAGGGTTTAGACCTGAAAAAAGACGTCAAAAAGTTTAAAATTTCAAAAGTAGCCTTTCCTTTCATCTGTGGATGAATCTATGATGATTAGAGATGATTAAAAAGAAGTAATTGAGTTGACAGTAATCTTTTTGGGCAATATACCAGAGAAAATCAATTGGAGAGCAGTTTCATCAATTCATCATGCACGATGGAAGGCTAAACTCCTATATATTTTAAAATCTTTTTGATCAGAGATCACCAAGAGATTTTCCGCATAATTAATAGCAATAAAAAACGTAAATCCAGCGATTTGTACAGTTTGGTGCTCTTTTGTATAATAAAACATGGATAGAAGCCCTACTTGCTTCTGAAGATTCTGGAGATGACCTGAACTTATGGAAAACCCTTAAAATGTATAAGATAATCGATTATTAAATTGGAATTGCAGCTAGAAAGTTTTGAAAAATCTTATATGGTATCTTTCAGATTAATTGCTTGGTTTGGCCATATTTTCACACAGAATTACAGCAAAAGTAAATTTAAAAAGTATTGCAGATATGAATAACTCAAAAGATTCCAGAAATATAAGAGGGTACGAGCTATTAAAAACGTTGAAAGATGTCAGTCTTGGTGATTTCATAAAAAAAAAAAAAAAAAAAAAAAAAAACCCTCTTGATATTTTATCTCGTTTGAATATTAGCGACTCTTTTGTATTCATTTCACCTGAAGAATGAAAAAATAACACCCTTTACACAAGAAGAAACAAAGTTTAAGAACTTAAAGTGATAAGCGATACTGCTGAAAGAGGTGTACAGCTAATATAAAAATTTAATAATTTATTTACACATGATAAGAATTATAATCAGTTTCTTTTACAATTTTTTGAAGAAAACTGAAAGACAATATCAAGAGAGACAACCAAACGACCTATGCTTAATTGTCTTTCAGAAAAGGAAATATTTATAAAGCTATATCTGTATATTTAATTAGTAGGTAAGACTTAAATTTGTCACAGTCACTACTCCTAAACTGCTCAACCGATTCTTACGATCAAGGTATCCTTTGAAGGAAGGTCTTTTATTTTCAATGAATTGTTTTTACTAGGAGATTGAGTGTCGTTTGAAAATGTATTTTCCGATCGACCATTTTCAGTATACAGTGGTACTTTAATGTTCTGTTAAATGATAAAATAAAAACACAATGTAACCCCACACTACTTAGTAATATAGTATTTAAGGTTACTAATCACTTATTTTGGAATGCTTTTCATCATTTTATACCCCCTAATGTATAGGGGCAATTTTATCAGAATTTCAAAATGTTTCATGAACAGTACGTGGGATTGACGAGCGTTAGTGAGCAGGTGGCGGAGCCTTCTAGTATTTAATCATTTCATACACTTTTACTAACTTATTAAACATTTTCAATTATTGTATAAATAAAAACTTTCTTTGCGAAAATTGCTTTCAATTACACTTACTGGCAAATCCACTACAAATACCCCAAAACACACAAAATACAAATTTTACAGCTCATTGAGCGCCATCTTTTAATTGGAGTAAGATTCTGAAATTTTGCTAGAACATTTGTATGGGTAGATGTAAAAAATAAAGGGGTGTCCTGATCTCTAGCTAAAAAAAAAAATTGCCATATATTTTTGAACCACACTAATACATATGGGTAGTTAAAAGTAAAAAGGTACACACTTGAAGAGTCACTATTAATGCAAAAATAAATTTTATATTGATACAATAGGCAACTTGCTTACAGTTAGATAATTTCTTTAATATGTTAGGTTTCATTAAAACGACCAGATTACTCTCTAAATTGATAGGGTTCGTCAATATAACATAATAAAAATTTAAAATACGCCAAAGTTGGTTGAATATTTTCCTTAAAACTACTTAAAAATGAGTCTTTTTAAGTCCAGAAGTTGAAATAAAGTTAAGGGTTATGACTATTTAAGACAAATATTCATATATTTTGAACAATAAAAATATGTTAATAGCTTCTAAAAGTATCCATAAAAAATATATTTGGTCTAAGAATTGTGTACCTGCCACTCGTAACTTCTAACGCATCAATAATATGTATGCAGCTTGTTCTGGTAATGATTCTTTTTCTCCGAATGAAAAATGTGTTTCTCTTTCTGTTCGGATTAATTAATCTTTTCTTAACCTTTTGACAACTGAATAAAGAAAATATCTACAGTTGCATGGTTGGAGCTTTGTATGTAATAGGTGACTGACAACGTTAGCTGGAATTCGTTCCTTCTATTGTAGCCCAAATATATTTTACGAATTCAACTTGCTAAAGTTTCTATTGAACAGTGACTCTATATTAAGTGATAAACTTTCTGGCTCAATAAATGATGGAATTACTGTTACTTGCAAATAGCTGGTCGCTTGTTGATATAGAGCTAAAAGAAAGCGAAATAATTTATTTTTAATTTAAACAAGATTCTTCTTTTATTGCATTTTACGGGAAGAGACCCAAAATCATAAAATCCTGCAAAAATCGACAAACATGAATTATTTCACAAATCACTAAATGACTCGATACACAACTTTATAGCAACATTTTTGCATTACATTAAAATGTTAGTGTTTCATATGATAGCTTCAATATTAACGAGAGAGTGTTTTCACCAGTTGTTTCGAGGGTTTAATAAGGTTAATAGTAAGAAATTATTTTCTGAAAGTATAGCCAAAGATAAAATTTATAATAGTCAAAAATAAACTTAAAGTAAAAGCTGTTATCACTATTTGATTCTCATAAAAATGAGATACTTTACTTTCATTATCAGACATTTATTAGTTGACAAATGCTTTTCAAGGCTGAAAGTACTAATTTTATTTCTAGCTCTTCGGATACACTGTAGTAAAGCTTGTAAGATGTTGCTCGATAAACTAGGTGGATATAAACTTGTGGAAAGAGGAGTTATTAACATTAAGGTAAATATACCGGGCTTACTGATTCCTTAAAACCATTTGAAATACATTGTAATGATAAAGTTTTTATTCATAGATGGAAAAATCAGATAGAGATACATTAATAATACACTTTGAATATAGGCTAACGTTTTTCATTTCTGTCGGCTCAAGTGTTATTATGGGTTTGGATACATCGTAATTTTATTTGTCACTCGTGATTCTATTTCTAGGCTGGTTCGTTTGTTTGCTGACTGTTTTACATAAAATGTGTGTAATTTATATTCTACGCATGACAATTCTCTGGCCAGTTGGGCATTTGTCTTCTATACTCGTCAGTGTTTGGAACTTGATGGAGATGCACTGAAGGTTTGCTGAAAGGAACAGTAAACTCTCGTACAGATGCCTTTCTTACAATCGGCATATTAACTACTAACAAACACTAGAATGGATATTTAAGCCTTTTGCCGGTGATTGTGTTATACTGCTTTTTCTCTTCAGATTAAATTTGTGTCTTGGTAACCACATAAGTTAATACTTTCTTGTAAGCTTGCAGATCCATACTAAATTATAAGGAAAGGTACAGTAGTGTTTTTACCATTACATATAACCCAATAGACCGTCGCACTGTGGGTTGGGTACATGACTTTGACTGAACCACGCATACACAACATTGTGACATTATTTAACTAACAAAATTAAATTTTACTATATCTTTGAATATTTTACTCATTATGAATTTAAATATGAATAGATCAATTAAATTTGCAAATATTAATAAAACATATATATTTTTTTTTAATATATACTTTCACAAGCGAGTGGCAACATTAAATACATAACCTTCATTCTCTCAATCTATAGTTTGACCTTTTTCATTTTGATTTTAAATGTCGTTGTATTTTTGAAAAAAATATTGTATTTTTTTTTTATTATATTTTGGGTGTCCAAAGTTCTAACACACTATACTCTATATTCCTCATTTTGAAATTTTTTTATCTAGTCCTATTGGTTGGTCACAATTAAAAAGAAAAATTTGAGTAAAAGTAATTTTTTGGTCTTAAAAATTTCCATTTTTAATTTTTCATTATTGTTTTGCGTTCTTTCATAGTAACTCTGAGATAGTATACTTTATCCATTTCTTTTATTTTTTTTGCTAAAAAGATTGTTTTCTAAAAAATACTTAATTAATTATTCTTAATGCGGAACTTAGCTTTTATGAGAAATCTCAGGTCGAATTTTTCATGGATTTACTCACTTGTTTAAAAGTATTTGCCTTTTTTTTTCAGGGAAAAGGGGAAATGTCCACTTACTGGTTAGAAGGTCAAGAAGATTACCGGATGAAGAAACATCTCAAGCAAAGCAATACAATTCAAACTCCTGATGTTCTGAGATCCGTAACCAGGTCTTCACTGAGGAACAGCAAGTTCTCTAGATTTAATGCCAAGCGCAGACTATCCTTAGAATCCCAAAAGAAGATACGATTTGCATCCTCCAGCCCAAAGTTATTCCCCAAGAACCCACCATCAGTGGAAACCACCCCAAGTCCAGACAACGATGACTCTGGAGATGATAAAGATGTAGATGATCGAAAGGGTGATCCACAAGAGGTATCTCAATCTGCTTCCTGCATGATGACCAAAAGAAACTCATGTCCTTGTCTTGGAGAGAACTGCGACCGGTGTCTGAAGCCAAGGAAGGATGTCTATGAGTTTGTGACACCAAGACTTGTTCTGGAGAATGTTGAGCTTTCTCTCATGCAACAAGGTGACAATGCGCAACCACAAGAGCGGAACAATCTTGGCTGGAAAAAAATGTCTCGATTTTCGTCATTTTTGTCTTGTCTGGGGTCTGGGGAAGTGAATGAGTTTGTTGCTAATGACAAATTGGGTAACAACCAGCAAGTAAATAAACACCTTTCCATCATTGGGCACTCGGAAAGTGAGCCATTCTTACCTCAACTTCGGTATCACCGTCATTCAGGAAGAAATGATGAAAATGTGTAAAATTCTGGAATCGAATATTAGCAATTTTTCAGGAGTATGAAATTATATCTTGTATCTTATCCTAATATACATCTCAATTAAAAAAAAAAATATTCCAAAAGGTGTATGTTGGAAAACATTGTGATATTCAGATAAAATCATTTTGTGATACATAAATACTTTTTGCACCTTGATATAATTGTATTTTAATTAATGCTTGTCTTAACTTAGAACAGCCTATATAATATATATATTTTATTATTCTAAAGTGATTTACTCAATAAATACTATTAAAATTATTTAAAAAATATATAATTCCTAAATTGTTTGAGATTAAGGTGATATGTTCATAAAAGTACATTAAAATTGATTTTTTTTTTTTTTTTTTTTTTAATGAAAGAGGTAGTTTTTTCATCAACAGATGACTTTGAATGTACTTGTAAATCACTTTTGAATGTTGCAGATAAAAAAGATTAAGTTTTATCGCAAATCATTATACGTTAATTACAAAACCTATTTTTTCCACTTAATGCAGTCTGATTTTCTCATGAGCATTTGTTTGAAAAATACATATTCTTGCTCTATAAATCCTTGCTAAAGACGTTCGCGAAATATCAATTTTTCAAAACGCATGTTACTTTTACATTACCTTATAAATATATAGCAAATATGGACTATATCTTTTCATACGATTATATTTTTGTTACAGTTTTCTAACTTTTATAAATAATTAAATAAATCCTTAATTTTTGAAAGAAAAATAAATGCCATACCAATTAATCAAAAATTGTTATTAGTTGCTATTTCATGCTCTAATAAAAATTAGATTCTAGTTTTAAATCTGCTTTCGAACAATTTATCTTTATTCCCTACTAATTTTATTGTGCAACATGAAAATTGGAAAACATAAAAATTCGTTTATTCTTGAAAAAATGCTTTTCTATTAAACTTCTGTCAATAATTTTTGGAAAGTATATATTATTCAAACATTTTATCATGCTGATATAAACATAAAATCAACTACTCTGAAAGTGTAAATAATTCTCAATTTAAAAAACAAATCCTATTTAAATTTGTATATTCCCTTGATATACATGTATGAAACTCACGGCAATATTTGTATATTTAGAGAAAAATGCCTGCTGTGATACTGTATAGTGCAACTATTACTTTCATACTACGATTCAATAAAATTGTAACTTACATGGATTTAGTTATTGTAGAAAGTTAGCAATTTGATACACATAAGAAAATACAAGTGTAAATTCCATACTTTTAAACTGGGTATATAAAACACTTTTGCGGGAAAATATTTTCTAGGTTGTAACTTTAACATGTTGAAATTATAAAATACAAAAATAATAATATTAATAATCTTTCTTGTGCAAAGATAAACAGCCCTTACCATTGAAAAATCTCACACTCTACAAATTTAAAGATATTTTATGTAAGAATCGCTTATAAAGAGTCATCTAATTAAAATTGAGACATGGATGGCCAGAACAGACCATCCCACAATTTGATTTTTACTGTTTCTACCCTGTTTTTTCCAAAATCATTTATGTCCAAACGGACCAAATGTGGTTTATCTAATAGAATATTAAGTTGGCCATTAAATGAACCACTTTTAGTCTGTTCTGACTTAAATGGGTTTGTAAAAACGATATAGAAACATCAAAAATCAAATTGTATGATGGTCCGTTATTTCGCTCAACGCTTCAATTATCTAAAGCCCTTCATTGCAACACGTTATCACACGATACGCGTCTGTTGTGTTAATTCGACCTCATGTTATCCTTACCTTTTTATGATCTGTAAGTAACTTTTTTTTTTAATTTTAAATGAATTTTATTAAAAGTACACTTTTTTTTTAGTATAAGCTGTGCCCTTGATCTTTCTATTTTACCCTTTATATTCGCAGATTACAAAGTAGGAATACTTGGTTTTCAAATTCAATTTCCCTCATGTTCCTGGGATTTTTATAGTCACTTGGGAATAAGTTTGGGGAAGTTTTCTTCACGAATACACCTTTTTTTGAGAACATAATTAAAAAAAAAAAAATTTAAGTTTACATAAACAATTTTATTTTGCTTCATTATTTTCAGAATTCTTTCAGTAACGCTTTAAATATTTCTTATTTATGCATTAGAGTGATTTGAAAAGGGCCAAATAATTTTAATATTAAGGGTTTACACATATTTTGTTATTTCATCCTAGTTATTGTTAAAGCCACTTATTATTTTAAAACAACTTATTATAATATTTTTGTTGTTATTATTATTAATTTATCATTTAAAACAACAATGAACTATGTAAAAATGTAATTGCTTGCAAAGTTTAAAGCGAAGAAAATAAACAAAAATTACATGCTAATATTTCGTTTTTCGAAGTATGTATTTTATTGATGATCTGAATGACATTGCTCTGAGTAAAATTTTTAGGTTCAACATGCAAAACTTCTTACATTTTCCCGGTTTTACAGTATATGCCTAAAAATTAATTTGGGAATTATTGAAACATTCCGCAAATGTTAAAAAAGATTACTTGCATTTCTAGAACCTTTAATTAATCTTTTGCAAAAATGTATGCTTTGCAGCACTTTACCCACATGTTTACTTTTATTTTGACAAAAATTAAAGTAGTGATGTTAAAAGTTAAAAAAAAGTATATATATCTTAAAAATTTAAATTGAAAAATAATTAAAATATTTTATTAATCTTTGTTTGGAGTTATTGTTTGTAGTCTGAGCAGCATAATGATATTTTGGAAAATGAAATTCATCTAAATTATTTATAAAAATTATTTTTTTTTTTTTTTCAGGGCACTAAAATTTAGATACAACTAATAAATTCTTCTACCTTTTAGAAAGTTAAAATCAATTTTATGAATGATTTCGGAAATTATTTCATGATTATTCATTGATAAGAATTTATGATTATTCCGTGTCTCTTCGAAAAGCATTTTGATAAATTTAAATCCTATAAAATAATTAATTTCCACATTTAATTGGATTAAATTAATTAATATTCCTTGCTTAATATTTACTGAGTTTCATACCTCTTAGATTAAATAATGCTATCGGATTTTCATTAAAATGTGATGGCAGCCTTATATTATTGAATTAGCTTAATAATAATGCGATACGTAATTTTATAAAGTCAATAATATATTTTAAAGCAAAGTGTGATGAATTGATGTTCTCCACAACTTCAGTAATTTCGAGATAATCCCAGTTGTCTTTGTGTAGCACGGGAATCACTGTTCAGACAAGATACCTGAGGATTACGCACCATCAAATACACATTTTAAACTATTCAAGTGACCGGACCAACGAGATTGGTGGAGGGGGGCAAGAAGTGTCCCCTGACTTATTTTAGAGCATTATCCAACTCTGTACTTAAAGTAAGTATGACCACTGATAAGAGTCTACCAAATGGAACAACTCTAAGGGACCGGGCCTGGCTTTGAAACTAATGTGAAAAATTGAGGCACCACAAGATGAATATGACATTTGGAGAGATAAAGATGTTCCTTCGACTCTCCCGGGAAGAAGAAAAAAGAAGAAAAAAAACCTAGCTGAATCTACGAATAATTATTAAATTCTGAATAGCTGTAACTTTTATTGCCATCTTACATTCTGAAACTATGACATTCTTTGATCCCCACATATAGCCTCAAAGAAATTAAAAGTTACATTTAAATGTGTCATGCTGAAGCCTCCTTTATTTCTGATCATTAACGATTTGATTGGTTGGTTGGTTAGTTTGTACGCTCAAATACCTATTTTGATGCACTAGGAGAGCTAATAAGGCCGGGACTTAAAGTTGAACGTGGATTCCGAACCACAATGAACATCCATGCCTAACCCTGGATTCGAACCTAGCATCTTTGGAATGAGAGGCCAGAGCGCTAACCCCACAGCCATCAGATAGACATCATTAATGATACTCTAGAGTTAAACATGAGAAAAAAAAGAAGAAAACACTAGACAATATTTATGTTTTCACATTCTATATAATACGGCGTTACAATACAAGATTTAATTTAACTATTTTGAAAAGTCAACGATGTATTTCACTGTTTAATTGGTTTATTAATTTCAGAACTAGATATGTTATCCATGACATCGCATTTAATCAAAGCTGGTTGTGATGTAGACACATATTTTAAAAGTAACACAATAGTATTGCAAAACTAGTTGAATAGAAACAGTACAGACAACTGGATAGCTACTTAAGTTTTCACAGAATACCGTTATTATCTTCTAAGACATTAATCACGGATATATCTGGTAATACATCTATCTTCATCTTACAATCCTCTTAAATCATTTTTACTTTCGAAGAAATAAGATCCTTCAGATTTCCTGACACAATGTCTAATAACAGAGAACGAAAAGATTTTTAACTTTCCTCGAATTCTTGCTATTTTGAACAATAAGAATTGATTGGAAGAAAAAAAGATGGTTAACTAGCAGGTAAAGGCAAAGTGTTTAAATTAAAAAGAAAATCGTTTCATCTTTCGCTCAGAACGTTAATGATATCATTAAAAAGCGTGTGACTTGGATTATTTTTTTTCTTTGATATAACTATATTTTAATTTGAGGTACCACTTTTATTTTACTTATTTCTAACATAAAGGCATGGGTATACTATTATTTTATAATTAATAATAAGTCATTCTATAGAAATATACTTTAATCCCTTAAAGTTTAGTTTAATCTCTACTTCAGTTCATTGGACTTAAGTCTAATTAATTAAAAGTAATTTAATTAAGTAAATGATACTTACATTTATTATACAAATTTTGTCCATTTAATATTAGCATGCACTTTAAATATGAAACGTATTTATTGAATTAGGATAATTTTACTGTTTTTTTTGTTTGTTTTTTTTCGAAAGTAAGCTTAGGCAAAGAACTTAAAACTATAAGAAGGCAAGCTTCGCCGATACGTAAGTGCTGCCATCTCGCGGATTTTCATAGTTGAGAGCACAAAACTTTCGCCAAATTGCTCCGATTTCCAGACATGCGCAGAGCTTTGTTCTTACTTTGGCGATCGTACTTTTTAAACAAACAAATAAGAACATCAGATTTATTTCGTCGAATTCGTGGGAGATTTAAATAGCAGAACAAAAATGGAGGATTCTACTTTGCAAAGTAACATATTATTTATTCAAGTTTGTTCAAATTGTTTGCTTTTGTGCACAATAAATTTCGGTAATGTTCTGAAGATTATAGAATTTTCGTAAGAGAATTTTAACAGGACATTTTTTGCAGTGTTGATGGTTGTGATGAAACTTGATGGTTAGTGTTCTTAATCGTTTGTTTTTATTTTTTCGTCTCATTCAGCAGGCTAGTTTTTATGTTAAATATAGTTGTTTTTTTCAATGAACTTTTCTTTTTTTATTACTTTGACATCACTTGAAAGAATGTTTATCTTTTGTTAGTTGCATAAATGCACGCAATTATTATGTGTTTATTATGATTTTTTGAAATTTGACGCCATTCTCAATTACCATTGCGGTTTTTTATTTTATGAATTAATAAATCGAAATGATTATTGTCAACTGTTAGTAAATTCTTCTAAACTAGTACATGCTAAATGATATTGGTTTTTGTAGTTGCAAGTCATTTTTAAATTCTTGCACTCAATAACTAGATATTTTTTAGTTTCCTAATGTACTGCTTCGAAGAATGCATGGAAACTTTATCTAAATCATTTTCTTCTAGAATGTGTTTCACTGATTTTGCAATTAGTAATTTTATTAATTCTTGATGTTCATATTTCTTACGAAAACTTATTAAAAGTTCACCAATATTGGAATATGCTGTAAAAACCCCAAATCTAATATTAGGATTCGTATTGCATTACAGGATGGAACTTTTGCTGTAGTAGTTCAATATAATATTAATATTGTTTAAAAAAGTATTCAATTATTTTAGTTAAAAATATAAATTAACATAAATTTGTTTGGATGTGTAAATTTTTAAAGTGAAAGTTTAATGAGCTAGGCAGATTTTTGGATAAAAGATTTCTAAGAAACCATAAAATGTAATCGCCAAGTGAAACCAAAAAGAGCGTTAAGATTGCCAATGTAGAAACGCTGCAATGACGTCATGTGCTCTCAAGTATTTTACATTATCTCTATGGAAGCTTGCCATCTTTAACCCGAAGGGTTATTATAATATCTTTGGCTTAGGTCTAAAACTTGTTAAGCTTAAAATTAATTACCTTTATTAAAATTTTCATTATGATTTAATCACTTGTAAAACAATCTGTTAATTTCACTGAATGTAAATGTTAAATGTGCCTTGTTTTTAGTTCAAACAATGTATCCATTCCTTGATTCAGTTGTTATTAAAAGGATTTATACTAATGTAATTATACCGCTTCCTCTTCTTTCTCCGCGCTATTTTGTTGTTGTTTTCGTTTATTTGTCTTCCAGGTTTTGATTGAGTATAGCTGTTTTATGAGAAAAGGAGAAGTGAGAATCTGATAATATAGCTCTAGTAATTTTATACAGTATCACCTAACACACGCTTCCATTACAGTTTTATACACACACTTCTTCTCTGTTTGTTCTACTAAGAGTTTCACATGCAGCATTTGCTGTTTTATAGTAACTTCATGAGCACTCCCCTATTTGCATTTCTCAAAAATTCCTGAGCCATATCCAATCATTAATGCGAGCTTATTCTATCTTACACACAATATTTTGTGTACAATGTAAGTGCCGTGTGCTTTATGTCGAAAGAAATAAAAACAATTTTCTACTAAAATCAAATCAAATATGATCCAAGTTGACTGCTAAGTTCAGTAACAAAATCTGTTAAGTTCAGTAATAAAATATTCCAAATACAATTATAAAAGATTTTCACTTCGCTTAAACAAGATGAAAAACTTAACAACCTGTTCGTTTTCAGCTGAGTACGCGTGCCTTAATGTTTTATTTTAACTGTTTTTAATTCCTACCAAATAAGTATTTCAGTTCACACATTTTATAAATACAAAATACTAACTATTAATTTCCACTATAGCAATGATCCAGTTAGAATTATTTAAATTATCTAAGAATAAAATACTTAATTAAATTCAGTCGCATTTTACTTTAATGCATAAAAACCATATTATGAATCAATTTGCACTGGGCAATCGTTTGATACTGACAGGCAAAGAGATAAGTGGATGCGAGAGTTATCTTGAAAAGTGACGCAATAAAGTGAAAATTTATCAAAATTTTCTAATGAGCAAAGTGCTTCAACAGCGAACCTGCATCGGTCTTCCCCATATTATATTTCAATTAAATGTGTTATTTGATCACTTAATAAAGGTACAGATATTTGTCATTTCCCCATTCTATTATTATGGTTAATATACCCAACAAGCATCATATTTTAATATTGCTGAGCACTTGACTATTGACTTTCTAAGGAAAGATATGTAATTTGCTTCACCTAGATAAATGCTTAATTAACATAGTTTAATATAGAGCTAACGTTACAATAAAATATTTCGATTTGTGAGGAAATAGTTAATCATAACTTCAAACAGGCCAATATATGCACTTCAGTGTAAATAGGAAAGCAGATAATTACATTATAGCCAACAATTGTAGTTTGAATTTATGTAGCATCATGCAGTTATTTAAAGATAAACGTGAAACTTAAATTAATGTCAAAATAATATCATAAATGTCTTGATAAAAAATAATATCCAACAAATATTATATAAGACGAATTTTAAATTAAAAAACTTTTTTTATTGGTCGCATAAAACATCTACATTTACAATAAAGTAACCGCTACTTATATGAATTTTAGCCTTGCATTTTTTATCCTGCACATAATTACTAACTCATCAGGTGCGTGTAAATCGTTATAAGATTTCTTATAATGTAAATGTAATGTACATCTAAATATTTAGAAATTTAGAATATTTGACTTTATATTGCCAAATAATATTTCATAAAGCTAATGATCTAAATCATACTTAATTGCACTAATCAAAAGCTTTATTCAAAAACCTTAGAATTAAATTCATAGTGAAATTTATATTTACGAACCACACTTTCATACTGTAATTTATATAAATAGAAATATTAAAAAAAAAAAAAAAAAAAAAAAAAAATGTAAATCTTAAATAAAATTTTAAAAATAATAAAACTTAGAATTTAAATAAAAATAAAATTGTATACGTATTGCCAACTTTTATGTACAATTACAACTTGTTTAATCGCTGGACTATAAGCCGTTTCACCTTTGAATGCATTATTTTATCTACTTGACACACTTTTCGTGTTATAAAAAGGTCTATACGCAGCTTTAAATGATTTTAATAGACTGCACCATAACTATTACAATAACATTTTAGCTTGCATTATTGCTTCTGTTTACAATGTTTTCTTTAATATAAAGTTTTATTGAAATTCATTTCAGAATAAAAACAGAATTTAAATTTATGAAATATTTGCATTATGTACAATTATTTGCCAAATCTTTATCATATCGATATGCAAACTGCTTGTAAATATTAATCTGTATTGTCAGTTTTTTTTCTGGTGCTTGTAATCTTGTTACAGATATAAATGTCATCATGTTATAGATATAAAGTTTCATCACCAAATCTCCATTTTAATTGGAACTGTAGGAATTGAAAATAAAATAATGTCGCAAATTTATCCATTGCAAATTTAACATTTTGGTATTAAACCGTTTAGTAAAGTTTTGATGAACAAGGGGATCCATACTTTTGAAGTAGTTGAAACAATTAAATTGCATTAAAAATTGAATTCTATGGAAATGAAATTCAACCCTTCAAATGTTACAAAAGTTTTCAAGTTTAAGCAACTATTTACAATTTTAGGCACATTGGGGTATTATATTTTTAAACTTTAATAATGTTATGGGAAATCTGTAATACACTAAAAATCAACCTTTTTTATAGTTTTCAATAACAAAAGTGTTTAATTGGTTAAGCTTTTTTAATTATTGTTTGGCTATGGCTAGTTGGAGGAGAGGAAAATACAAGTTAGACCGGAGTAGAAGTTCGGAATAGTCGTATAATCCAAAAAGTCAGAGTCATATTATTACACCTACAAATGTTCCATATCCAGTTTTTGCGAATGTGAGCACTCGTTACTTATTTTTTGAACGCAACAACATATTCAAAGGCATTTCATAAACAAGCCACTAGAAGCATTAACCCCAGTAGCACAGAGGTTTTGACAAATGTCGGAAACAAGATTAGCATCGATATAAAATACCAGTTTTTTTTTTTTTTTTTTTTTTTTTTTTTAATCCGTCAAAACCATCACAAAACATACTGTTAGCTCCTTCGCCTTTTCTTCTTACACTATATTTCAATTTTTATACTCTGTATCAACATTTTGAAACTTCCAGTATATTTTACTCGGACCTGATATTGGCCAGTGGATTAGTGCTACTGGGGAACACTCATATCCGAGTCTACTTCGATGAAGGTCATTTAAGTGTAATTATTTTACAAATAAGTCTTAAGAAACAAAACATCAACTTTTATGTGCAATTGTAGCTTAGCAGGTCGGTTTTTACCTTGATTTGAATTTTAATTATGTTTGATCACTACAAAGAAAACCATTTGTTAAATGCCATTCAATAGCGTTTCTTATTTGCCCCTAAAAGTTGCTAAAATGCGTTTTCATCGACATTTCAGCTATCTACTATGAATCAGCTTGACTGTATGACAGCAAGTGGATTAATTTGCAGTCCGAAGATTTTATCCTACAAGAGTGAAATTTAAATTAATATGAAGAAATTAAAAGCATCAAAACTGTGAGATTTTTATATAATCCTTCTTATTAATTTTCTATTTTGTTAGAGTGTGCGGCATGCAAATCTTGCGGAGAGCTAATTAACAAATTAGCCATCATCCCATTGATTGCAGATAGACTCGACGTCGATAACATTCTATCAAGTTTTGGAGACAAAAATGGTTTAGTTCTTGGCACGAAATATGGTGCTTTCTTTGTAGAGGTAAAAAAAAAAAGTAAACTTGATGTAAGCTCAAAAATCATTATATAAGTTGCAAAAGCACATAAAAGTTGACAATGCTTGTAAAGGATTTACACTAAAAATTTGTTTCTATTGGTTATTTTGTATCATATGTCGTCAAACTTAACAAATGAGGAACTTGCACAAGTGAGGAAAATGAATATATTTGTATTTTCTCGTGTTAACCAACGAATATATTAGCAGTGCATTTTTTTTTTTTTTTTTTTTTTTTTTTCTTTATGCTTTCAATTAATCAAAATTCCAGTTTGAAATCAAATCAAAAGTCACGTGACCAAAAACGCATAAAAAACCGTGACGCAGTTACGCATACATTCCGTCGAAAATAAGAGGAGGAACCTGGTCTAAAACAGGTTTTTGACTGGTTCATCATCTGCGCGTTGACGTCACACGCCAAAGTAGCTTTTTCCCGCTATATCGCAAAATGAAAAATTAAATATTTTTTTAACTATCTATCCGAGCTCAAATTTTTGAAAGAATGGTATGGTTTTTCATGATTTCTTCTCTGCTTTTATTTAAAAATAATACCAAAAAACGTGAAAGTTCCTCATTGTGCATACCTGATTGTAACTTGGTATCTGGATCTGACTTACCGAAATAGAAACGTGTGTAAAATCTACACCCCTGTGACAGTTTGTATACATTTATAGTTTGTGTTTTCATCTAAAAAATTTCTATTTGCCAAGTTTCAGTTTGACTGGATGACAGTAAAAAGGTCAATCAGGGCATCAAACGATTTTATCCTCCACACACTTCCTCCACACATTTAAAAGAATAAAAAAAAAAAAAAAAAAGCATCAAGTGATTGTTATTGAAAGTTTACTTGATGTGTTCTGGTCAGTTTGATGTTTTATAATATTATAATTTATAAATTGAAAAGAACAATTAAAGCTAGGATGATGTTAGTGGTCTCGAATAAATTAATCTGACAAAAGAATGAATTTGCCATAGAGCACTGTATACAATGATCCAATCCGTTGCAATCTAAGCCACAATAGGTTCAAAAGTGTAGCGAGTTAATATGGAATTTTTTTTTAAACTCTTTAAATTCTAATAAACCTAAAATATAAAACACATTTAAAGTATTTTTTTTTAATTTAAGATATTCTGTTAAATTGAATTCGTTTCAAAACATTATCCATAATGATATACTCACCTGATGATATTTAAAATACTGTCCTTGAAACTTGCTAAATTAATGCAGTAATTATTTTTTATATAATTATACATAAAAATTCATTTAATTCACATGTAGCTTGTTTTCCTCGTTGGAACAATTTGTTGGTTGGTTGATTGGATTTTATTGGCGCAAGGACAATATCTGGGCCATACTGCGCCAGAATAATTTGTTTACATTTGAAACAAGAAACTCAATCTTTTAAATGTAGATGGCAGCACAATATTGAACAACTTTATATTTATAAGGCATGAGTTGAAAAGTATATGTGTTTTCAATGCGAAATTTTATTATGTACATTTAAGCGACTAAATAACATTCATGCATTACGCATTTCGTACGATTTGATCCTATTTTACCACCTGAAAATTTGTTAATAGAGATTGAAATATCTTATTTTTTCTATGCTAATCCGTTCTGATATTTAAAGCAAATTTAAGAATTGTGTCTGTGACTACATACATTGGAAGTGGAATGTTTGAATACCCATAATTTGAAATACTTCACTACCTCTCGACAACTTAAAATTGCTTTATTGAAATCAGAAAAGCTTACATTTTCTTTGTTGGACTTGTTAAAATTTCAGAGTTGTGACAACATTGGAAGTCATTGGCGTCCCGGTCGAAAACGTTGGTGCAACTCGAAACATTCGATCTTACCCCCCCCCCCCTCTCCCCACCAAAAAAAAAAAAAAAACCTTTAATATTTAATAATTAAACTCAAGTCAAAGTTTCCTTTCATTTTATATAAAAACATAATATTTACAAAAAATAACATAATTATAAAACAAAAGCAATTAATCGAATGATTTATGAAACGTTTATTCAGAACTACCTTTTTGTAAAATTCAAAAATGTAAAGTCGAAAGTTTTCCTAAAGCGTCAGCTGTTTGATTTCCCCCTCCTATCAATTAAAAGTTTTCTTTTTTTTTTTTTTTTAATTATTCGATTGAGCCCTAGTTAATAGCGTTGATGCCTCAGTTTTAAATGCTCGTGTGATGGTGGTTAATCCATCATATCAAGCACTATTCCAAACGCTCTTTTTTTTATTTCCACTATCAAACATCGTCAACAAAATATTATTCTAAAATAAAAACTACTACATAACCACGAGAAAAGCATATACCAAGATGATTGAAACTTACGACCATACTGAGATAAGTCTCCCTTTTTTTTTTTTAACTGAGAGGTTTGATCTCATTATATCTTCTTTAAGTTGTTGGCGTTTATCATTTCCTTTCTATCTACTACAAAAAGTGTCAAGCAAAGCGCACACTTTATCATCATGGATTCCATATTTCAAAATAGATAAGAAATTACAACACAACACTTTTATAAATATCACGAAAACTATTTCCGTTTTCAGAGAAAAATGTGCCCACCGATTTTCACAGAGATAATCAATTCATCGATTTCCAAGTATTTTCTAAGTTGAAAAATTCCTCTAGGCCTGAATCTCTCCATAATGCCATGTAAAATAACGTGGAGGAAAATATTCATAGTAGCAACGGTCGTCATGGTAACAATTCAGCGGAATCGTAATTTAATGAACTGGCTGTAGTTCGTTCGAAGATCACGAGTTAAGGGCTGATTTGAAGATTTTTTTTTCCTGCTGAATTGTGTGCTGAGGACGCAGGTTTACTTTTTATTGGAGATGTTTTCATTTATCGTAGAGATTCCATCTTCCTCTTCTATTTTAATCTTCATTTAAGAAAATAAGTATAATATATAATTTTCCTTTTAAATTATAAATTTAGATACAGGCCGGAAGTACTTGATTTACCACACGAGGTGCCACTGTTGGAAATAAAACATTGGGATATTCCTCGTTTGGAACATTTCGACTCTTTAACTTAAACATAGTTAATCAAGTACTGGATAGCTCATTTTTATCTATGTTTGCCCTCAGAACCAAATTTTAGAGTTCTGACTATAATGAAAGTAGGACATTGAGATATTACCCGTTTGGGATTGTTTCAATCCCTTTTCAGCACTATAAAATTATTAATCGAATTCAAAATAGCTTACATATTCTATGTTTTGTCCTAGTTGACATTTATACTAATTTTCAGAATTAATTCAAATGTCAACAAGGAATTAGTGATGAGTGAGTGAGGGCTTTGCTTTTATATATAAAGAGTTTAATCTTTGGTTATTATACAACAGTACATTCATATTTAATTACCTTCAAATCTGTTTAATCATAAAGTATGGTATTTTACTAAAGTTTTCTATGTTTCTTTTGAGAAATAGAAGCACCATTTTTTTAGAAGAATGTTGTACCGAATCGTGTTTTTAAAATGGTAATTGTTACTTCTTTTATTTTATAAAAGATGGCGACACAATATATGGTTGGGTTTGCTGTTAAAAATTGGCTCATATATTTTGAACTAATATGTTAGTTCAGTAGTCTTAGGCGTTTGCGGATTTACAAAAGAACAGCATGTGAAGGCAATGCATTCCCCCCACACCTTACTTTTGCTACATGTCTTATTATTTTTTTTTTTCATTTTAAAAACAGCCTACTTGTCAAACTAGACACGAAACTGAAGAGAATTGTTGATTGTTTGTCAATAATTAGTATAGCAAAGTATTCTTTTTGTCTTGAGGAAAGTATAAAATAATTGAAATTGATAAGAATTTTACTTCCATTCTTATTGAGCTTAGAAATAACTCACGTGTAAAGTTATATTTTGATACGAGCTGTAAATGTTTGAGAGATACCTCTGTTATGTTCTCCATAATTTATCGTTTGAATCAATACCATTATATTTTTCTTCTATATGACATGGAAATAATTCATGCTTTAGCTCTGAAGATATGAACAAATCATATGCATTATTCCACAAGTTTACTGTTTTAGTCAATAGTCGCAAACCTACTGCTTGGGAAAATCTACTTTATCATAAAATAATATATATATATTTTTAATTTCTAGCTAAACAATTTAATAAAAAATATCTACAATATTGTACTTATTAGTTCTCAATATTTAGTAGTAATCAATTATAGTATACCATAGCATTCAAATGCTCCTTGAATAATCCTCACTTTTTTAAAAGATGAAAATATATATAGATATTTTTTTTAATTTTCATCCATTCATTCAAAAGATGGATTATCACAGATTGTGTTGTTATTAATATGTGTTTTTTGATCATCGAAACACATTCATTTGATATTTTCTATTATTTTAATGACACACTCGATCGTTGAAAATTAATTTATAAATTTTATGCAGGTTGCCTCTTATTTAAATATGAAATTCTTCAAATATTTGCAGCGGAGTTCGTGCTTATTGTGGAGTTTTGAGAGCTGATATATGAATGATAAAATGGGTACAAGGAATTCATGACTCAAGATTAAAGGGACAAGGTACCAAAAAATTTATTTTCAGAAATTGCACCATTAAAATTTTAACTATAGTAATTTTACATTGTGTTGATGGTAAGTAAACATAATTTAACCCACAAAAATATTTTGAATTAATAATTTTTGATTAATTAAATTTTTAAAAAAATTTTTAAACTTTTTTGAAATGCTACTCTTTCCAAAATTTTAAGTATTTTTCCATGAAATTTTTACAATATATTCGTATTATAATTGTTAACAATAGTTAGTATGGATTGGAAGATGCAAGCTATGTAAAAGTTTTTATATGTTTTTACACTAAAAACACCAGAAAAACGACGTTTTTTTTTTTTTTTTTTTTTTTTATTAAACTGAACATGGCACACCTTATTCCATACTAACTTTTATTTATCAGATGTATATAAATATGCTCTAAACATTTTCTAATCCTTACTAAATTTAGAAAAAAGCCTTAGGGATTTAAAAAACACTCAAACTGAAAAATAACGAACCAAGAAAACCAGTGTTAAAGATTTCTTTTTCAGCTTTGATAGTGTGAGAAGGTTTAGAAAATACAATATAACTTTTTATCTATCAAAGGTACAAGTATAAATTTTTGCACAGCTATTCAGAAAGATATTCTCCACATTATGGGATAAAAATTGAAATATTTACATTTTCGTCATTTTTTGGGTGCCATGCCCCTTTGGAATCATTCTTGTATTTTAGAAGGAAAGTTTGTGGTTTACTCTATGCATATTATCAATTGGCGTGAAATGTTATTGGGAGGAGTAATTCCTTTTGAATAGAAGGGGAATATGCAACTATTTTCTTTTGAAAAAATACTTTTGAAATTTTAGCTTTTTTTTTCCTCATATATATATATATGTATATATATATATATATATATATATATATATATATATATATATATATATATATATATATATATATATATATATATATATATATATATATATATATATATATATATATATATATATATATATATATATATATATATATATATATATATATATATATATATATATATATATATATATATATATATATATATATATGAGGAAAAAAAAAGCTAAAATTTCAAAAGTATTTTTTCAAAAGAAAATAGTTGCATATTATGTGAATGAAAATCAAATGAAAATAGTTGCATGAAATCTTATTGGGAGGAGTAATTCCTTTTGAATAGAAGGGGAATATGCAACTATTTTAGTAGTATATACCCCACTATGGCGGAGATTCAAAATGGCGGCCGTGACGTCATGGACATGTGTACGTAGACGGGGGGGTTGGAGAGGGGTGACGTCACGATGTTGTCTTCTTAGATGGGGGTTCAGAGGGGGGATTGTCCACTTGTCAATCAAACTCTCCCCTTGAAGACGGGGTTTGGAAGGGTTGAGTTGTTTTTTTGCTGTTTTGACGCATTGAAACTTGTCCAGAACGGTCCAAAGTTGACTTTTAGAACCTGCTAGAAAAAGGAGGGTTTCTGTCTTCTTATTGGCCGTAACGTTACTTCCCCCCGTGGAATCTGATTGAGACAGAAGATTCTCCATTTTCCTACTCTTCCTTTGTTGAAACGGATATTCATTCTATTTCGACTGCTATCAAGTATTTTACACTATGAGAATATGAGTTGTGTTTTTTAGATTCGTAGGAAAATATGAAGAGAAGACATTCTGAAGTAAGTGTAATTTATATATAGTTTGAATGTATATCTTTGTAATATTTAATGTGAATTTATTTTGAGAATTATTATTTAAAATTAAGACTAGATAAAATATTTGTCTTGTAACTCTTTTAGCTAGAATGTATATATTTGTAATGGTTTTTAAAAGTGTATATTTTTTAAAAAGTATTTATTATTTAACTATGATTTATATTGTTTATTTTTTAAAAAGTTTAATACGATATTGAATTTAAAGATTGCACAACTTGCGATAAAAAATTACCACGTGGATTCGCTCCTTCTTGTTCATACTTTCAGCTTTCAATACGTTTTTGAGTTATTTTACGTTGTTATATCAATTTATTTTATTTTAAAAAAAAGCTTCTAATTCAGGCGTACTACAGATTTTTTGTGTTAGGGAATTTACATGCACGTGTTTTAACAGTTTAGTATATTTTTAGAGTTAGAATTTATGAATATTCGCGTTTTATATTTTAGTTATGACTTTACATGTATAGCTTTTTCTTAATAAGGAAATTGAACGTTGTGTACATTTAAAAATGGACCAGGTTGTTTTCCTACGTCCAAAGTACCCATTGAAGATGATGTCATTATGGACCAGGAACCCAAATTAAAAATCAATGACACTAAAATCGAAATTAAGCCAGAAAAGCAGAATATTAGGTCAGAAGAAAATTTAAATGATATTGAAAATTTGCTCCTTGAAAAAGCACCTGTTCGTTATAAAAGTACCGCAAAGAAAATTTAAATTTTCTGAAAACGACAAATGATGGATTGAAATGGATACCCACAGGAGAAATTTTATATCAAGGAACCTTGGTACAACATACTCATATTGTAGATTTGATTAATGACTTATTAAGAAGAAAGAAAGATCGACCTACCGGACATGAAATATTTTCTAAAGCTCTAAAACAAGTCTACTTTCCCGAGGAATTTGATGTTAAAAAAAATTGTATAAAGAGAAGACTGATGTAAAACGTATAATGTATGCTAGAAGATTAAGATGGAATAAATATTGATTTTTTTTTAAATTTATATCTGTGTTTTGTTTTATTATTATTATTAATAGTAGTATTCATATATATATATATATATATTTAATATAAATATTAAATATATATATATATATATATATTTAATTGATAGTTTTTATTGTATTTAAAAAAAACGTTATGATATTTTAAAACTAAATAAATACAAAGATTTCAAAATACAAATATTTTATTTAATTTCTAAAAATCATTCTTACACCATATTTCTTTTTCACAAACTGAAACATTCTAAAGTCGTTGTTCATACAATGAGATAAATTTTTTACAATAGTACATAAACTTTGTCCTTGACATTTTTTGTAAATAAAATAGATACAATAAGCTCCGCAAACATTAGAAGTAGGGCTTTGAAATACTTTTGAGTTCCATTGCAGTCTTGAAAACGTGGAGGTGGATCTTCCAAAACGATCTCCGTAAAACATGGGTGAATTTCCGTAACTATCAAAAAATTCTAGCGTATCGTTGTCTACGACAAAAAATGCAACCCAGTGTGATCCTGGTTCTGATGCTTTTTCCAGATTGACTATAAGTCCCGACTTTCTTTGAACTTGAGGTATGGTGTCTGAAGCGAAAACTCCTCCAAAATAGGATGATGTATCAGGATCTTGAGATAAAATTTGAGCAATTTGATTTCCTTCCATTTTTTTTAGTTGTTAAAATCGTATATAATGCTTCTTGTTTTGTTTATTTCCAAAACACTGTCAAATTCTGCATAAATGATGACACTTATAGTTTGAGGTAAAGGTAGATTAAACTTTATTTCCAATCGTAAATTACTGTGCTTTATAAGATTCATATGATTTCCATTACAAAGGTCGGGTGACAAATCAAAACCAAACAACACATTACCCTCAACATATTCTTCTCGAGACAAAAACAGTCCTTGATCTTGTCCGGATTTACCACTGTATGAAAATAAACTGTGATAAGCTCTAATATATAGATTTTGTTCGAAATTCAACTGAAATGGATTGTGTGGGGTTGGTTGTCCGTCTACATAAACTCCAATAAAATTAAAGTTATAATGTTTAAATTCAAATGGAGATTTTTTTAAGTTCCCATGAAATGCATCATTATCCAAACATCCTACAATCAGTCTTTTAGGCATTTGGCCAACAAACACATTATCTTGAACAATCGACATACTACCTTGAGGAATGGAATAAACTTTACACATTCCTCGATTCATAGGATACTTTGCCGTTGAACCTTTTTCTAAAGCTTTTGCGTGTCCTAAAATGACACCAGGGCTTGTTCGTACTTTTCTCACAAATAAACTTATATGGATCAATAAAACCTTATGATTTGGCAATCCTATCAAACAAAATTCGGATTTGCTTCTAATCAATTTAATTTTTAAGTCTACCATATTGAGCAATAGACGTTCTTGATGAAATAAATCACAATGAAGATTTCCTATCATGTCTACTGTTGAACTCAGTTCAAAGAATTTTGAGCGTTTTTTAAGTCCGTCCTCAGAGTCTTTATAAAACATTTCGGAAGTCAACTGAGAAGATTTGCTATCATATCCATTATTTAAAAGAGTTTCTATATAAGCTCTATATGGATATGTGTTACTTGAATCAGATACGACTCGATCGTTTAAGGTAACATCGATTTGGGAAAATAGACTGTGGAGGAATAAGTTTGCAGGTCCTATATTAACATCTTTTTCAATATCCGTACCATCACTTTTCACTATTTTTACTTTAACATACAGTTGAGTTTGACTTAAATCTAAATATTCTTCACCACTTGATGCAATATGAAATTCCACTGGACAGCCATCAAAAACATTAGATAAGGGATGCAATTCCACCCAATGTCCACTTTCCAAAGCAATTTGCGTGGGAGGCAGACTAAACAACTCAACTTCTGACTTGACACATTCGGGTGATCCTTTTAAAATAAACGCCATTACGAGTCAAATATATCACGTCCTATCACCTTCCGTTTCTTTGTTTGAATGACACGTTTCTGATTCTTGCGCTTTCTTTTATATTTTCCACTTCCAACCATGCTTTTCTACAGCCTTACGTGCAATGTTTTTCCCAGCTTCCTTGGTCCTTGGTCCTTTCCTGTAGCCTCTTTTAAATCTACACCTTCTAACACGTCACTCATTACACGTGTCCCCGTTCTCAAAACTTCTTTTCCTACTGACTGCCCCCCTTTTACTAGAAAAGGCAAAGCAGTGCGAAAAATACGACGGAAAAAAGATCCAATTCCATAACCTTTTTGAAATGACATTCCCTGATAGTAAGGAAGTCCATTATCCATATGTGAATCATAAGGATCTTCGAAACGTTTTGTACAACACACATAAGGAATTTCCATGATGCACCACACGTTATGTTGTTTATGAAAATGAATGACTTTAATCTATGACATGCCTTTTTATAGTATTTGGCGCATTCTAAAATGCAAAACTACAATGATTTTGCCCCTTTCAAAAGGTACCAATCCTCCTGAATTTACTCGTGATTGAATTTCTATCGTTTGAAAATTATTACGAACAATTGGAACATAATGAGGTCTATCATAATTACGACTAATGACTTCACCCGTTCTTCCTTCTATTTTAACTATTCTTAAAAGCGGAGCTTGAATGTTCCCAACCACTTGAGGGGAGACAATGTCGGAATAAGTGTAAAAATACGAAAACTCCGAACATGGATCTGCAACGTTTGGACTTTGAACAGTACCTGAAAGGTTTTCATTATTAAAGCCAAATAGATTACTGAGTCCTATTCCAAATTGTAACGATGCTCCTTTTACTACTTGGACTTTCACTCTTTTAGTGTTTTCATTAAATGAAAAGTAAAATTTACTTGGTGGCACAGTGATAGTTATTGCTCTTAAAATGTCTATAACCGTTTCATAATAACCTGGAGAAAGTTCTTTCCTCACTGTTTTTCCATCTCCAATATCAAAAGTAAAATCATTATTACTATCATTAATGTTATACCATGAGTGTTTATAAATCACTTCACTAAGTCCCACCTCCCATTCCCCATTCAAAGATATAGGTTTAGGAAGTTGAGTAATAAAGTGAGAAATTTTATTCCCAGGAAAAAATTCTGAAGAAGAGTCGGATGGTAATGTCATGTAGAAAGACATAATGCACACTGACAGCATACTATGATCAAGCTACATATTTATATCATTTTGACATATTGCACCCAAGCATTAAACTTTTCTGGATAGCCTTCGAATTTGACGAAATATTCTGTTTTATTTCCTTTTTTACGTTTCTTCAATACTTTTTCAACGGGGTAATAACCCGAATCATTTATTTTTTGAACCTCGTTTTCATAAAATGTTCCTTCAATAATTTCACCTGCTAAATCTTTTAGCTTATAAACTATAGGGTTTCTATTTATTATTTGATGAATAGTAAATATTTCTCGAGACCAGTTATTTTTATACCCTTTTTCAAATTTACATTTCAATTTACTTATTCGAACCGTATCATTTACCTGAAACTTGTGTTTATTAGTAGGTTTTGATAAATTTCCGTACAAGTTTCCCCACACTTGAGCTTGATTATCAATATTCACTGAAGCAGGTTCAGTTTTAATACTTCTATGCCAAGTATGATTATAGCTATATAACAGTTTATCAACGACATCAATATATTTACGGGTATTATACTCAGTAAAATATCTCTTTATTTTTGACATTAATGTACGATGAAAGCGCTCTATGATACTAGCCTTTACTCATTTTTAGTAGTAAAAAAGTGAATATTCTTATTCTTTAAATATTTTTTGTAAACCACTATATAAGAACTCGGATCCGTCATCTGTTTGTAATACTTTAGGTTGTCGTTCGTTAAATATCTTTTGAAATCCTTTCAACACACTATCCCCTGTTTTATCTTTCAGTGGTATACTCCATGCCACCTTTGAAAACACATCGATACAAGTAAGTAGATACTTAAAACCGTTGTTGAATTTGCTTAATGATTGTAAATCCAACAAATCAGCTTGAAATTGTTCATCAATACCTCCCTAATAACCATGTGACGAGTATGTGAAGAAAAGCGATATCGCATAGAGATCACGCGATGTCACGGCGATATCACACAGGGGTCACATAGTCGTCCAATGTCCGTTTTAGAGGGGGTTTTGCGACGTAACTTTGTGATATCGCTTTTCGTCACATTGTGACATTGGGGACGAAATTGCGATTTTTGCGATATCGCATTGTGATCTGTATGTGATCTTAGTGATTTTGGCGACATCTACGTGATTTATGCGATTTTCGCAACGAAAGCCATATCGCTGCGATATCACTTTGTGATCTGTATGTGATCTTAGTGATTTTGGCGACATCCGTGTGATTTATGTGATCTTCGCAACGAAAGCTTTGTCACTGCGATATCGCTTTGTGACCTAAATGTGATCTTAGTGATTTTGGCGACATCCGTGTGATTTATGCGATCTTCGTGACGAAAGCTTTGTCACTGCGATATCGCTTTGTGACCTAAATGTGATCTTAGTGATTTTGGCGACATCCGTGTGATTTATGCGATTTTCGCAACGAAAGCTTTGTCGCTGCGATATCGCTTTGCGACCTAAATGTGATCCTAGTGATTTTGGCGACATCCGTGTGATTTATGCGATTTTCGCAACGAAAGCTTTGTCACTGCGATGTCACATTGTGATCTGTATGTGATCTTAGTGATTTTGGCGACATCCGTGTGATTTATGCGATCTTCGCAACGAAAGCTTTGTCACTGCGATGTCACATTGTGATCTGTATGTGATCTTAGTGATTTTGGCGACATCCGTGTGATTTATGCGATTTTCGCAACGAAAGCTTTGTCACTGCGATATCGCTTTGTGACCTAAATGTGATCTTAGTGATTTTGGCGACATCCGTGTGATTTCCACAACAAAAGGCTTGTTCCTGCAAAATAATTATACAAAAAATTCACAATTAATTTTTTTTATCAACTACCTATATCTGCTTCAAGTACCTACTCTCACTATTAAGAGGCTCAGTATCTTTTCCTTACGTCAAATATTTTCTAATACTATGGTAATACAATTTATACTATCAAGGCCAGTCATTACTTTAATGACTGGCCTTAATGGTATAATCATAGTATTAGAAAATATTTGAATATTTTCTAAAAGTATGAACTTTTCTAAACTTAATATACATGAACTTAATGGTATAATAAATTAAAGAATCATAGCATTAGAAAATATTTGTTTGTCTTCAACAAGACTTTGGGAAGTAAAAACTAGTCTCCTATTTTAAAAACCAATGAAACAGTTAACTACCTAATTAGCCTTTAACCAAGAGAATTTATCCATTCCAATAGATTTCTCAGCTAAATATATACCTTAAAAATAAGACAAAACATGACTAAATCTATTAAAGCACAATGTAATGTATCTCATGCATCTCAATTTTTCTTTTAAACTGATTACAATGTTGTTTTGCCATTTTGTGCAAATCTTCACCTCTATAAGTTTAGCATAAAAGAAAAATACAAAACAAAAAACAGGTTGAACAAATCAAGCAAAAATGGAAATATGCAATTAAAATAAGAGTAAAAACATAAGAAGGTAATAAGTTTATTTTATTGAACACAAGCCAAACATATTCTTTGTTACACTAAATATTGCAGAATGTTTTTTCTTTTCGGCAAGGTATCTGTCAATCTGACTGCCAGGAATTATGCCACTTCCTTCAATGTAGTATTCTTTCTCCGTGTTTCAGAGCATTAGGTGTAGGCTTTGGACCTAGAAAATAAAAAATAGGTTATTCTTAAATTTCAGTTTAAAATACACCATTTTTAAAATTGCCACTCACAATGCAATTTTAAAAATCTAATGCAATTATAGCACAAGATGCTAGTTCATAAAAATAAAAACAGAAATTCTGTGCCAACTTTAAGTATTCATAACAAGGTTATAATAGTAATTAAAATGTGTAATGCCAACATAAATAATTGATAATTATACTCAATTCTGATATTGTTACAAGTGATTATTTACAGCTTTCATCACTGTAATCCATTAATTACTAACAAATTTATTTGGAATAGTATGACTTACTATTTTCTGATTTTTTTTTCTTTTAAATCCTTTTTCCCTTACCTTTGCAAAACTAAAACTGATAAATGGTATACCAATTAAAAAGCTAACACACCTCTGCATCTAACAAATAGTTTATTTACAATTGCACATATTGCTATCTGTTTGACAATTTTTATTTTTTTTGGTTTTTAATGAATATGCAGTAGGAAATATGTTAACTCGAGCTGGAAATGATCCTCTTTTCACCTCTGAGACTTAAACGTACGAAGAAAAAAAAATGGTTTTAAAACAGTTTTTAATTTTAAACATTTCCCTCCATTATTTCTTAAAAAACATAACTTATATATTAAAAAAGTTCCATTGAACTGAATAATGGATTCACAAGATACAACTTATCACTAGACGACCAGATATTTGAGCCATGCCAAGTTCTGCCTTTCGAATCAAGGTTCAATACATCTCTTAGTAAAAGAATACAATACCTAATGCTGATATTTATGTCTATCTATGACTCACTCTGATAACAGAGGTTTTATCAGACTAGTACTTCCTAATTAGTGACAAAAAATATTTGTCCATTTTTAATTATTGCTAAAAAAATTGACTTGTTACTGAAAGTTGTTACGTCCAACAACCATTTGGGACCTCTAATTCCCCAAAATTGATATTTGAGAACACTATTATTAAAAGCAATAAATTTGGCAACAGTAAATGATTTTAAAATAATAAGGTAATTTGAGGGGGTTCAAACGACTGTTCGAAGAAGATGCCTGCTATACCTTTTGTTACTTTTAGAGTTTTGCAACAAAAGATAAAATAAAAAATTATAGCGTGCTTTTATTTTACTATCTAATTGTCTATCATTAGGAATTTTATACAAAAACTAGTTATATCACAGAATAACTAGACAACTGTTATAACTAATTATTTCACAATTTAACCTCTATGATATGTTGTTTCAAACTTTGCTTAAAGTAAGTACTCCAGTCTTTATATAGAAAAACTAATTTCACTTGCATACATAGACAATAACACACGCATAACATATATGGTCAATTAGAGAATTCAGAAGCTAAAAAAAAAAAACATCCTCAGGCTTAATTTTTTCCTTAGTGGCATTATTGTATTTCTTCTAAATCAATTACATTTCATAGAAGATATATCTGAAGACTACAATTTCTTGAAATTTGAAAGAAATTAATGCTGTTATGTTCAATTAGTATTGCAAAATGTTGACAGCAGCCATACTTCACCATGGATTCTTGCTTCATGGATTACGTAAATATTTTGAGGTATATATATATATATATATAGATATACAAACAAAATAAAATGAAAAACGGCAGAAATTTGGAATTGTATCATGGGGCAACTTTTTAACCTATTAGCATATGTACTGGTAATTTGTTGTATTTCTATAGCTTTGATGTTTTTGATTTTACATTTGTAATTTCATTTTTTTCCTTTTGTTATGTATATATATATATATACATATATCTATATGCATATATATACATATACACATATATATATACATATATAGTAATTTCAAAACTATAAAGAATTTAAATTGACATATTTTTAGTTAAAAAATTAATATTGTGCATGGATAGTCAAGGGAATTGAAGCTAATGACTCAAATATATTTGAACCATAAGCAATTTTTATGCACACTTTTCCTGTGCAAAAATTATAAAATGAGTAAAACTACATGAACAATAATGGCATTTTTCATTTAAAAAATTTTAGCCAGAAAACTAGTTTTGCTATCAAAAGAGTAATTTACCTGTTGACTATCATAATCGTCTTCAGCTCTACGTCATTGACCAGGAAAGTCTTGCTTCACCCATCTGGTTTAGCAGGCTCTTGTTCCATGTCAGATCAGTGTTGGTTTGTCTTCTCCATGCCATCAACTAAATTCTCCCCAAAGGTGCTTTTGAGAAACTTTCTTTCAAATATGGCAAGGACCTATTGACTACAAAATAGTAAAAATTAGTTGACTGACTTTTTGGATAACAGATCATTTATATGATAAAATGTTGTACCAGCGTCATAACAGCCGTATGAAACCAGGAAAGAATGCTATTAAACACAAAACTATAGATATTTTATATCTCAGGTTTTACAAATAACCTTACTTAAGAGTAATATTACACTTAAGTAGGTCTGATCCTAAAGCTTAGAAAAGTCATACACTTTGAATTGATGATCATTAACACGAGATGAAACATTTTGAATAGTGAATTTTCATCTTCGGTCATTACAGCTTCACATGTAGCTCGGATAACCAGCAAGGCACTCTTACCAAAATATGATGATTGCTCAGATATTCAAAAAGGAAATAAGATATATGTTTGAATTAAACTAGAGATGATGTCTTGAGTAAGCTGCAGTACGCTTATCGGATAACAGAAGAGGTAAAATTATGCCTTGTTTAATAGCACACAAGACATAATAATGTACAACCTCAAAAAACAATTACCATATTTTTTATGGCATCACAATGTAAAAAAACAAAAAACAAGCTATTTCAATATGTTGCAAAAAGTTACTAATCAAAAATTGATTTTAGCAATAAGTTTTCTATAATTCAACAAGATGAGGTCTAAAGTACCCACTGGGAACAAAACCAGGTTATATTATATACAGCTTGTATATGCTACTTAGAAAAGGTATTTTGCTATGCTATTGTGTTTTATTCTATCCTTCATGATAAATCGCAGAGCATTTTTGTAACTTCCTATTAATTGAGGAGACATACCAAGAAAGCATTAAAAAAATTTATTATATCGGCAGAATTTGCCAAAAATACAAAAATCAATGTAATATTTTTTACAAACAAAAGGTAGAAAATGCCTTGAGGAATTGGATAAGATCTGGTGTGATGCACAACCAATTCCACTAACACGGAGAGTGCATTGTGTCGGATCAGTTTCTTCATTAACCATAAACTGCTCAGTGACTTCTAATTACCCTAAAGCTTGGCGTCCACTATTGCTGAGCAGAGGGGATTAAATTTGAGCCAATTACAAGACTGTCAATGTCCATTGTAGCACAAGGCTTGTGCTACAATCGACGTTGGCAGCCTTGTAATTGGCTCTAGTCCACTCCGCTCTGCTCAGCGATAGTGGACGCCAAGCTTCAAGGTAAAGTTGTCTATATATCAAAGAAAATGGAGAGTGATATTGTACAACAAGTAAAAAATAAAGTGATAGTCAGATGATGAATATTACCTCAGGAAAGTAGTATGCTGCATATTGGAAAGAATAATAACTAGTTTATTGGCCGAGCACTTAACGTTAGTCTTAATGAAGACAAATTCTCATTCATCTACCAAACTAAGCCATCTAAAAATCAGTTTTAGGAGGCTTAAACTTTTATTATCCAGCCACACCCCTCAACTGTGTATTACAGCATGATTTTTAACACATTGAATCAAAAGTTTGAAATTTGTAACTACATATAGTATTTTGTTTATTATCTTAATTTTAGTTTATTTTTCATAAATATTTAAATGCTTAAGTTTATGTTCTGTGCTTGGTCACCAATTTATTTGATAGTAGACACATACCGTGGGTAAAAAAAGTCTCAATACGGAAGCCAAAGTTACAAATAAATTAGCATAATTTCTACTCCTTTGCTTCATATCTTCAATAACTATTGAAATTATGTTTAATTTGGTTCTTTAAAATAAGTTTAAAATAAATGTCGGTTTTTACAAAACGCAGCAAGTATTTAAATTGAAATACTTTTGAGATATTGCTTAAGTTGCACATGGGTTAAAAATTTATAAAAATATTGAAGGGACATCTCAAACGGTGAGAAATATTATTAAAATAGCGGGTCTGAATGAACTTGCAGCTCGTAAGAATCCTTAAATAAGTACCTGTAACAGAAAAAAGCGCCTTGAGTTTGCAAAAAAGCATGCAAGTTATCAGTTATCTTTCTGTGAATCAGTTCTTTTTAATGATGAATTAAAATTTAATATCCAAGGGTCAGATAATCGAGTTATGGTCTGGATAAAATCAAATCAACAAATGTTAATTTAGAATTTATGTGGAACTGTCAAACACAGTGGAGGAGGCATTATGGTGTGGTGTTGTATAAGGGCTGCTGGTGTCAGCAATGTATATTTTGTAGAAGGAAGTAGGGATCGGTAAGTGTATCTTGAAATTTAAACACAAAATCTTGTAACAAATGCACAAAAATTGTCTCTTGAGAATTCTTTTCAATGTTTTTTTATCAATTTTTAAGCCATGTGTGACTTGAGGTGCACTTATTTGCGGATTATCTTGAACCTTATTATAGGATATTTCTTTTAAGCAAGCTTTTTAGCTTTGAAGATCTTCCGGATCGATCTCTATCCTCAAAAGTTTGAAGCTCATGGTGTCTTTTAATAATATATTGTACTATAGGCTTCAATATATAAAAGATTTCCCCAATTTTTTTCATAGATAATCCATAATTTCATAACTGAATCGCCAACTGACAACTAGGTTTCGAAACTCCATTTTAAGACGATCAGCTACGAGGTAAAATTAAACAATTGCTGCTATCATGTCTTCAAGGCACTTGCGTACACTTCATATTTTAAAAAAATTCTGCAAATCTGTTGTGGAAGACTTCAGAATTAATTTTCATATTGCATACTGAAACATTTTTTGTATGGCAGTTAGCAACATTTCCTAAATATTTCAATTTAAATACTTGCTGCATTTTGTAAAAACAGGCATTTACTATAAAATTATTTTAAAGAATCAAATGAAACATATTTCAGTAGTTACTGGTGATATGAAGCAAAAGATTAGAAATTATGCTAATTTATTTGCAACTTTGACTTCCGTACAGAGACTTTTTTGTTTACCTACTGTTAGTCCATTACTATGATTTTGTTTGTCCATTACCACTTACTCTTTCATTCTATACATCATTTATTTATTTTACATTATATAATTCACAGACTTTTAACATTTTTGAATGAACAAAAGAACTATGTTCTTTTTCAGTTAGTCCGTTACCTTGACTTTATAGCCAAATTGTGCACTCTAATTAAATGGCAACAAATTCTAATACCCAGAATAAGAATCATGTACCCTTTAAATATTTATATAAGTGCCATTTTCTGTCAAAATTAAAAATCTTTCCTTAGTGGGTTTGTATTTGTGTTAAAATAACACTAGAATGTTAGTCCGTTATCATGGAATTACCCAAGTGTTTGAACAAATCATATGGCTTTGACCTAGCTATTTCCTGGCATCACTTACTTGGTAAATCACAATTGGCCCGTGAATATTTCCTTCTTCAATGTTTACCTTTTCGACGATAAACACTGCTTTAATTTGAATCACGATTCAGCAACTACAACCTTCATTCAACTAAATTTATTTTTAAAATTGTGTTAATAATATTTGACGATGGCTTCGAATAGAAGTTATGTGTTCAAAAGACAACTTAAAGGCAAAACCATTAAACATCATTGTTAAAACAATTATCAGGAATGTACTTTACAATAATATTAATATTCATGTTACTAGAGTTTATTGTCAAAAATCTTAATCATAAATTTGTATATATAATTACTTTATTTGACCTTGATTAATTTTATTTCAGTTTTTACACATAACTTACATAAAATTAGTACATATGTTGGGTTTGCATATAAAATATTAAGATATTTTTTAGAGGGGTAATATATTCTAACAATATTATAAGGTGAACCTACCAGTAATTGACCATTTAGTGCAAGTTTCTACACATTTAATTTTTTTTCTTAAAAAATTATTAACGGAATGTTATGAAAACTTCCCAAAATATAAATTGATTAATGAAGCTCAATAATAAATTAACATGGTGTTCCAGTCCTTTTTACAATTTAAAATATCATCATAATTTCTTACCAAAAGCAATTTTGCCAGTAATTGACCAAGTAGACATTAGTAATTGACCACATCAGCCATGCTAGTAATTGACCACTTCCTTTTCCAGAATAAAACCAAAAGTTAATTGTTAAATTCTGTTATAAAATGCTCTAATATTCATAAATTAACTATTAAATGAATTAAAAAAAGAAAGTAAAAATAAATATAATCAATTTTAATCTACGAAAATACGGGAACATCAGTGTAAAATATAGTATGAGGGTTTTCAAAGTTAGTTATACTGGTAGATAATTATGCATATTTTATTCAAAAAATTAAAACAAGAAAACAAAAATAATATAGAAAAGACTATCCAATCCTATACTTTCAATTCTGAATAAATTTAGATGAAAAGAATCAAATGTAGAGGATATTATTTCTTGAATAATTTCAAAATCATCCGTTTTTCAAATGGAAATCATTTTCTTGCATTGGCATTTATCCAATTACATAGAAGAGTTTCTCCAGCGTAACGAGTTGTTTTCTTGCTAACGTCGAACAAGGTAATTTTGATTGCAAATTTTAAAAAAAAGAAAAAGCGCATTGAGCAGAACTTTTTGTGTTTACGCCCTTTTCGAAACATTTAGAATTGAATAAAAAAATTAAAAATACAGGATTCGTCCATTGGACATACAACAACTGCAAAAATTAAGGACTTTTAAGGACATATAAGCATTTTTAAGGCCTTGAGAAAAAGTTCAAAAATATTAAGCACTTTTAATGACCTTGTTGTAGAATTGTGAAGTTCTTTTGTCCTCAGAGTTATGTTTAATTAATATTCATTTTCCAGATACCTACAGAAAATACTTAGGCCAGTAGAAGATTATTATATATTCTATATTGTGATATAAACAAAGTTAACTCTTAGAAAATATAACATAAACAGAATGTTTCAGCTTCTAGTTATGCAAGTTTCAATATTGTCCTGGCAAATAAGGAATACAATAACAGCAAACCAGGATAATGATGCTTGTTATATTATTTTAATTACAACTTGAATAAATAAGTTTAATTGACGCTTATTGACGAGTGTGATTGCTCACGTCAAATAATTTACCGAGTTAGAAAAAGTATTTTCCCACGTGTTGCATACAATATATTTTATAATTACGCGCAAGAAATATTTTCAATCCGTATATTTATTAATGTTGCAACTCCAGTCAATGAATTTCTTCTAAAAATGTGTCATTTCAATGCAATGTCAAGACTCTATAATATTTGAGCACGAGGCGTGCAAGAAAATACTTTTTTTACACTGGTCTCATGTATTGCTTTCAACAAAAATTTAATTTTCTAAAAACAATTTATAAAAAGTTATTATAATAGCAATTTGAAGTTAAATAATAAAAAATATGAATAAATTACCTTACCCAATTCGAAAATGCATAACATATAACATTCAACACAATGTGTTTGTGTAGTGAACCAGAATATTGCCATTACATTTATTTAAAAGTAAGATAATTTATATTCTGACGTCATATATAGTTGCTTGGAAGACATATTAATAAAATAAACGTTTTTGATTGGTTTAAAATTCGAATATGTTTTAAAGCTGTATTTTTCATTAGTTGTTTTGAATACATTGGAATTACCAGATGCTTCTAAAGATTTTCTTTTATCATGGAATGAAAAATTTTACTTCTTAATTAATTTACAAATATATGATTTTACGCGCATTTCATTTCTTTTTTTCAATTATGTGTTGTATATTTTCTTTATTGAAATGCTGAGTTATATAACAAATTGTAAAACTCGTTTCAATGGAATGCATTCACGTTCATTATTAAACGTAAATATATAATTTCGGAAATTTGCAAGTAGAACATAAGCTCACACAATGAATTTATTTTCTGAATACAGCACGATATTCTTTTAAATACTGTAGAGCAGCATAACCTCTAACTTTTAGAGACGAGCGATATGAGTTATGTTGAAGTTTTTTGTGGACCGCAGATTTTTACCGAATATGCCAATACATATTACTTTTACTGTGTATGTTCAAGATCACAAATGTAATTATTGGTATAGAATAGATCCAACAATAAAAATATTTTTGAAAAATGGAAAAAATAATGAACTTTTTACTATCTCGAAAAATAGTTATTTATGCAACTATACTTGGGAATATAATACTTTTTCAATCGAGGTAAAATGCTTATTTAACGAGTGCGTTAGCGCAAGTCAAATAATTTAAAGAGTTTGAAAAATTATTTTCCCACGTGTTGCATACACTATTTTTTATAATTACGAGCAAAAAATATTTTTAATACATATATTTGTTAATGCTGGCAATGAATTTCTTCTGAAAATATATTTTTCAATACCCAAACCCCCCAAACCTATATAATATTTGAGCACTAGGCGTGCGAGAGAGTATTTTTTTACACTAGTGCGAAAAAGTGCTACTTTCGCCACGATTTTTTATTCAAAATTATTATAAAAAGTTTTATTTTTTGCACGTTGTTATAAAAGTAATTGATATTTGATTTTTTTTTAATAATTAAAAAAATATTTTCGTTATACTATCTTAAATTAAAATCTAAAATATAAGTGAATCTTTTATTAAAACCTTGCTTGTGTGTCTTCATATGTGACTTGGCATAACATTGAATAAATATATTTAAATTATACCTTCTTATATTCTGCTGATTTTGTCGATATCATCAGTTGTGAGATATCAATTGTAAGTCAATATCAATTTCTCTCAGGCTCTCAAGAGAAAAAAAAATACTATTTGTCAGACTTGCTACTACGGGCAGCGTAGTGGAGAACACTGTTCTTAATAGTTAACACATACCATTTTGGAAAAATTAATATTATGTAAAATAAAGTTCATTTCTCGAAATCTGAAATTAAAGTTCAAAGATTGAGAAAGCAGAGATGGTTCTTTAGTGAGATTATAGAGTGATCAAAATTGAAATAAGCCAAATTAAACAAAAAGAAATCTGCCACTCATTTTGAAAAATGCATTTCTCGAGTTATACATTAAAAAAAATGGTACAATAATACATTTCATTTCTTAAACTAAATTCATTTGCTTGAACTGATCTTGTCATTCATTTGCTGAAAACAAATCATGGAAGTATTTGTTAAAATTTAAGCTGACTTATGATGGATTTTAGTTGATTTAAATTTCCTCAAGTAGCAAACTCTGTGTTGAATTTTTCCCCCCTTTTTTTTTCCTTCCTTCAACTTTTTATGCCATTTAAGCATTTTTACGTGAATTTCGGAGGTGGGGATGTTTAGAACACCTTAAGAGGCATCACCACAGTGATTTTGATTAAAATCGTAAGAGCCGTTTTTTAGAAATCATTGAAAAACCTGAAAACTACCTTATGCGCATGCCGGGTTTGACGAAAACCTTAATGGTAGGTCCCTTGGCCCCTACCAATCCTCACATCAAATTTGAACATCGTCGGTCAATTTGTTCGGGAGTTATGCTGACCATAAACAAACAGACCGAATTTTTTTTTATATCACATTTTTGAAATCAGGATGTTCCAAAACGTGGAGAAATGTAGAGTCGTTTTTCTGAGTCGTAAGTCATCGAGTTAAACTTAACTCGTTACTGAAATAATAAAAGGAAATAATGTTCGCTTTAAAATCCAGTTAAAGTATTTTAAATGTCAATATGTATTTTTCATTGTTCTCCTAAGTTAATTAACTCTTTTTAGAAATAATAATCGTGCGGTTAAAGATGTATTATTTTTATATTTATCTACCATTTTCAACATAATTTCCAAATTGGTTGGTGCCTATCTGATGGCTGTGTTGTTTGTTCTCTGGTCACGCATGCCAAAAGGTGCCGTGTTCGAATCCTGGGTTAAGCATGGATGTTCGTTGTGGTTCGTAATCCACGTTAAGCTGTAGGTCCCGGCCTAATTAGCCGTCATTGTGCATAAAAATAGGTCGTTGAGCATATAAACCAACTAACCAGTTGGGTTGCATTTCTTCTATTTGTACCCCCCCCCCCCCGTTTCCTTTATAGAACAAATTCAAATTGAAAATAAATCATTATTTGCAGTTATTTATTATACATTTCGTTAAATTTTAAATGACAAGCGTAGTCAATAATCACAGAATATCAAAGAAGAATTTTCAATATTATTTGGAAAGTCAGTCCAATTAATACATAAAAATGGAAAGGAAAAAAGTCGAATCCAATAAATCATGTAAGAAAATAGAAAATCAGATTCAGTCGAGATCGAAGCAAGAGAAAAAAGGCAACTGCGCTTTTCACTCCCCCCCCCCCCCCTCCCCTCTTCCCCTTCGAAGACGCGACCAGTATTTTACCAAACTGAACAGGTGTACAACATTACTCTCCCTTAGTTCTTTGTTCCGTTCCTCGAATTTTGCAAGCGATACAAAGAAAGTAGGGAGCGAGGGGGCTGGAGACCAGATACCAAACTGACCTAAAGGGATATCCGAGCTAAAGTGACCCCTTATAACCATTCATCACCCCGAGGGTAAATAAAGATGGTAAGAAACCGCGGGCTGTAAACGAATACTGCTTGGTAGGGGGTAATTTGAATTGATCTCGTGTTGCGTCGCCTGCTGGTGTGGACGGAATCTCAAAATAAATTTGTCGCATCTATATTTTTTGTTTCAGTTTAATAATTTTATTGTTTAGATTGGTCAATGATAGTGCAATCAATTTCAAAAGTGAATGTTTTGCTAAATGTCTAGAATTCCGTAGCGATATGCATTTCATTTCCATGTTCTATACGTTGCTACCAGTAATTTATAAAATCCGACATTCTATAGCAACGGTTCGCAATCTCTTAAGTTGTGCGGACCACCTATTTTGTAAGAAAAACTTTGCGACTCACTAAATAATACAATACGTGTGTACATCAGTAATTAGTAAAATTTTAGAATTAAAGGATTAAAAAATAGTTCTTTTTATAAATTGTAATGCAATTAATGCAGTTTTGGTAATAACTGGATATTTTTGCCAAACATTTATCCAAAACGAGATCAATGGTGTCGATAATTCAATTAACGAGTCTTCACTTGAAGATATTTTCTATATTTTAGTTAATCTTCTTGAAGAAGAATTCACTCGTTAAACCGTCGAAAAATAGAATAGAATAATTGGATTGTTACTAATCATCGAGTGACTCGATTATTCCTATCTCTACCTTTGAAGCTCCTGTAATATTTATCTTGGATTATTAGACTCTTGATTAGCTTCCACGGGCCAGTACCACACTACTCGCGGCGGAGGGTCGCCGGCCTATAGGTTGGGAACCGCTGTTTTATAGAACACATAGGCATTTTAAATCATGCCGAAAACGGGTCGATTTAGAAATCGGTTTATCGGACTTTTATGTTTTTTATATTTTAAAATGCTCAATGCTTTTTTTTTCTGAAAGGATTTTAAGTTAAGAAAATGATTTAAATTTTTTTATAAATTTCACATTATTACCGACCGGAAGGATAAAATATAACATACGTATTGCAACTAAAAATTCCATGCTGAATTTTTTTAAATGTTCGGTTTGCGAAGATTTTAATTTTACGTTTCCTTATAGTTTAAAATGTCGCTATAATGAAAATTGGCAAAAAAAAAACGTCGACTTTAAATTAACCAAAAAATTCAGTTATTCTAATTTCCCAACATTTCCCGATGATCGGGATTTACCGCAAGAATAATATATGTTGAGAAGAAATATTTTATGAAAAATAAAAGTGGCGCTCATTACCTGCCTTTAAAATAGGCTATATGAATGAAAAAAGGGTATATAATATATACACTAACTTAGAAGCGTTGCGAAAATTGCCTAATCACACATATGTCGCTAAAATCATTAAGATCACATACTGATCACAATGTGATATCGCCGCGACAAGACTTTCGTTGCGAAAATCGCATTTCATTCTAAAATTATTTTGGGATATCACTGGATGTCGCTGCGATATCACAAAGTAACATCGCAACTTCGTCACAGTGTGATGTCGCAGCGATATCACATGGAAGTCGAAAGTGACGTGAACTTTTGCGACATCGCTGCGATATCCCATGCAAGTCACATTGTGACCGTGATCTTTGCGACGAAAAACTTCGTTGCAGTAACGTAACTGTGACAAAGATGGTTAGTAGGGCTCCTACTATTACACGATTTCTTTCAAAAAATTTCCTTAAAGGTTTGTTCAATGTATAAGAATCTTTATTCTCTAACCATGATTTAATATTTTTATTTTTTACTTTAGTAATTCTATGTAAAGCATTTATTCCACCAAAGCTACCAGGAAAAGCTGGATTTCGATACAATTCTTTTAACTTATCCATACGTCTGTAGTGATAGAATTTATATCAGCATATGACATTAACAATATTGTCTTCTCTATTTATATATATATATATATTTAAAAAAAAAAATCCAAATAAGTAATAATCAGTTATAAGTGACATCAATATTTATTTACAATACAAAAGGTAGTTCAATGTGAATTCAAATTTAACAATCATCACATCAGTAAAGATGGAAATAATGCATCTAATTCATTGTCGTTTACATACAAATTCTTAACAGATTTTAAAAGTTCTTGAACATTCAACATTAGAAAAAAGTCATGTGTTAATATCAAATTACGAAAATACTCATAGTGCATATTTTCAGTAATAAACTTTTGTGCTACATCTATAAAGTTTAAAGAGTATAGTGCCATATTAAAATACTGTTCGCACCTGCTTTCTATTGATCCGATACAGCCATGATCGATTTGGTTGAGGGATAAGTTTCTGCAACCAGAACATCCAATAAGTTCATGTATTTTTGCACTGATAAAAAGTTTTAAGCACTTACTTAGTGATTCATTGGTGGCATGAAAACCGACTGGACAGTCGGAACCGTCGTCTTCTATGAATGTAGGATATGCATAGTGTTGTTTCAATTCCTTTTCAACGTGGAATCGTAGACTATAATTCACTAAGGAAGTCTCCATGACATATTTCACTCGTTCGACGGAATTAAGAAGTAACCGCACTTGTTCCGAGTTCAGGGCTACTTTCTCGGGAACAAATTGGAAAGTCAAATCCTTTCTTTGATACATTCGTTGAAGACACATATGTGCACTGTTCTCAATTATTACACTGGAAAGGCACAAGTCCCTCTGAATGATTTCTATTGCATCCGTATTGCTTCTAGGTCGCCAGAATCTTGGTAGTTTTTCACAAAAAGCAGTCCATACTTTTGGATGAATGGAGACACCTTCTTTAGTTGGCTGTAAATCCTCCCTCTCGTCCATGATAAATTTCCGCACATGAACACGGGTGTGACCCTGGAACAATATTACGACAATAAAGTGATTGTCGCCTAGATGAATCATATTCTCCGGTAGACATTCCAGCTTAATCCGCCCCTCTTCAACAAGATTGGCTCTGTAGATTGATTCACTCATCTTGGCTTTTGCGTGAGGTGGTTGTGGTAAAGGACTTGAAGATCTCTTCATGATTAAAAATAAAAGCTTTAAATTCAAGAGCAAACTCACAAAGTATGCTTGTTTCAGGAAGACAGAGTAGGAAATGGTGTTTCTTCTGTCTCCCCCGATCAAATCTCTTACCCCCCATACACTTTTCCTCCAATCAGAGTCCACGGAAATGACGGAATGTAGGAATTCGTAGTCGAGTGGTTAAGTGGGTCAAATTACTCGGCTATGAATTTCTATTGTATATCCGAAGGTCCATGGTTCGATTCCATACACTTTTAAGAAAAATATAATTATTATATCCAATATTTTCTACACTGTTATAAACCTAAAGCTTACTTTTAAACACACATTTGTTTAATCATTGCTACACCAGATGGAGCCACTAATATTCCATCCATTTCATTTTTATATATGTTTTATCTACTCCTTTCTACATTAGATGGCGCCACTAACTTCCATCGATTTAATATTTATACCATTCACCAATCTGAACTAATATAACACAATTAAATAAAATATAACATCGCTGCTGTGTAACGCTGTCATAGCATGGTTGGTAAGGTATTCGATACCAGTCTGCAAGTCCATGGTTCGAATCCAGCTCTCTGCAATGTCCTATTTTTTCAACTTCGTCTCAATGACGTCATTCTACGTAAAGAAGTCGACCATATAGAAAATGACATCACACCAAAACCCCCTTCTAAGACGCCATCTTAGATGACGTCACACCCCCAATCCCCCGTCTAGGAGGAGAGCATGATTGACAGGTAAGGAGACACGCCCCCCTCCGAACCCCTCGTGCAGGAGTACGGTTTGATTGACAGGTGGACACGCCCCCCTCTGAAGCCCCCATCTAAGAAGACAACATCGTGACTTCACCCCTCTCCAACCCCCCCGTCTACGTACACATGTCCATGACGTCACGGCCGCCATTTTGAATCTCCGCCATAGTGGGGTATATACTACTTATTTTCTTTTGAAAAAATACTTTTGAAATTTTAGCTTTTTTTCCCCTCATATATATATATATATATATATATATATGAGGGGAAAAAAAGCTAAAATTTCAAAAGTATTTTTTCAAAAGAAAATAGTTGCATATTCCCCTTCTATTCAAAAGAAATTACTCCTCCCAATAACATTTCACGATATATATATATATATATATATATATATATATATATATATATATATATATATATATATATATATATATATATATATATATATATATATATATATATATATATATATATATATTTTAAATTGGTATATAAAGGATAAAATGGTATGGAACTTAAAAAATAATATTTAAGATACATACTCAGCAATAAAGCTGAATTGTACAAACCAACATCATCCAAATGCCAAAGTTTCAAATCAAGTAAATATTTAAAATTTCAAAGCCAGACCTTCCATTTAGAGTGAAAAATGAGTTCAATTTAGCTGAATTTGTCCGTTATAAAATCACAACTTATCTGTGTCCATTGCGGATACATATGTTACACTTACATTCGGAACCTCATACCCGCTATATGCAAGAAAACAAAAATCCTTTGTTCCACTCCAATTTTTTTTTTTTTTAAGCCTACCCAAAAGTGGAGTCTATCTCTTTCCGTTCTTGATTACATATACGCTAACATGTCCAAAATAAAAAATTAAGTTTAAAAAAATTACGTCACTGCTAAAATATTCACGACGATCTAAAATCTTAAAAGTCTGTGGACCAAATGGATACCTGAAAATAGCAAAAATATGTTAGAAATAAATAAAAAAAAACATGTACTTATTTTCTAATAACAATAACTTATAAGGTTGTAATTCGTATTTATGGTACCGGGTTCGAATCCTGGTTTAGGCATGGATGCTCGTTGTTTTCAGAATCCACGTTAAGCTGTAGATTCTTGTCTAATTAGTCGTTATTTTTCATAAAAATGAGTCGTTATATATATATATATATATATATATATATATATATATATATATATATATATATATATATATATATATATATATATATATATATATATATATATATATATATATATATCGGGGAAGTAGTGTAGACTGTCTTAAGAAGTAAAATCGTGGCTAAAGTAAGCAAACGTTTATTGCCAGGGGGATGGGAGGCGAGGGTGACATTTGGCTAGCGCAAAGAGTTAATTATTCCAAAAGGCGTGGTTGAACCGAAGTATGGGGCTTTTATAGATTTCCTAGTGATGTTCGATGGTTCTCAAGGCACTTCTCGCAAACTCCGGAAAATACTAGAAAATTCTAAGGTCAAAATCGAAAGTTCCAATGGGAATACATTTCATATATATCGATACAATTCATTGTAATACGATGATCAATGTATGACATTGTAATACGATATCTTTATGACATTTAATTGTTTAATAAAATTGAATGAATATGCATAAAAAAAGATTTTACATTTTTTTAGCAACTTTTCATGTTTCGTGAATTAAAGTTGTAATAACTTCTTGTCCATAGAGGGCAGCACGACACAAAATTTAAACAGTTATTGCTATGTAAAGTCAGGTATTTAATATTTATTAAAAATTACAAAAAAATCATTTTGCATATAAATTGCTAAATATAAGAAGATATCACGTCACATTTTATTAAGTTTTTATGAGAAAAAGAGAGAAAAAAACAACAAAAAAAAAACAAACAAACATGGCTTTTTTAATAGTTTATTTTTTTCCCTTCAAAAATGTCCATGTATTGTCTTGCCGAATTTTCCCTACTTTTTTTAAACGCTATAGTGCAGAAAACTTCCCTCTAGTGTCAATCAATCACTAAACACAGAAACAACCAGACTGACAAACAAAGAAACAAATAAATAAATTTAAAATTTGCTGTAGCGCCTCGATCCTGAACATTGAACAAATACGAGGATTGCTATATATATTCCTGGCCTAATAATAGAAAAACAAATATTTATGATCGAAATTGGTTTTATTGTTTTTCAAAATATTCTCCATGAAGATCAATACACTTTTGCATACGTTTGAACCAATTTTCGAAGCACTTTTCCACTTCGATCGAGGCACCTCTAAAACATGGTTTTGAATGCATCAACCGTTTTTTCAGGTGTCGAAAATCGTTGACCACGTAATTCAGTTTTGATGAGCGGGAATAACAAATAGTCATTGGGTACCAAATCAAAAATGTACGACGCATGACCTATCAATTCAATGTTTTGGCTGGTCAAAATATCCTTTGTTTGAGAGCTCGCATTATCGGGGTAAAAAATTGTTTGCCGCTTCTGTTCTTTTTTGAATACCCCGATGAATTCTGGCAAACAAATGGTCGTGTACCATTCAGAATTGACCCTTCTGAGTTTCTCTAACTCCACTGTCGCCACTAATGCCGAAGAAACGGACAACCATTTGCTTAGATGTGCTTCTTCCGCGAACAACTTTTGTTGGATTTGGTTAGTCTTGGAAGACCCACCCATATAGTCAACTGCTGTTTTGATTCGGGCTCTTATGCATAGATCCATGATTCGTCACCTGTGTAAATATTATACACAGCCTTTGATGTACATTGAACGTAATTTTTCAATATTTCCTTGCACCAATAGACACGAGCCTTCTTTTGAGCGTTTGTAAGATTGTGGTGCATCCAACGTGAACAAATATTTTGTACTGCCAAATGTTCATGTCACATCTTACTGATGCTTGTCAAACTAAAGCCAAATGATTTCTCAATCTCTTAGTAGGTTACATGACGATTTTGATTTATTAGTTCATGCACAGCATCGATATTTTCTGACACAATAACCGATTCTGGACACAATAACCGATTCACGGAATTCGTCTGGAGAGAACGTTGACCACGATTGAATTTGCTATACCAGTTTTTTACAGTGATGTAGGATGGTGATTTATCGCTGTATAAAGAATTAAGTTCATCGAAGCACTCTTGTCTTGATAATTCCCGGAAATATTTGTATTAAATAATCGCATGAAAATGTTCACCAGTCAATTCCATTTTTTGCAATTTTTTTTAAAAGTAAACTAAGTTAGCACACATTCTTAAGCGAGACACAGCCAAGAGCTATAATTAGAGGTTTTGTTTTAATGTGATATCACTGTCTTTGTAGCTCCAACTTTTCTTTAAATTTATGATTTTTATATTTTAAGAAAAAATTTTGGGATTTTGAGGTTGGCGGCCTTTTTACCTTTCAAATGTATTTTTTGGGAATATCAGAACTTTTTTTAAAACACTTCTTGCGTAATTGGAATTCGTTATGAATATAACATAACATATTTCTCAAAAATCAGTTTCATGAATTTACTCCTTGTATAAATGAATCCAAAGTAAGAATACATACAACCTTATTACATAATGAGTAAGAATATTACATTAGGAGTAAAAATACAAACATAAAAGACTTAAAACCCATCGATTTTAGAGAACCTTTAAAAGGATCTTAATATGATTCTTAAATAAGAATTTATAGCATAGTTGACAAAACGATGGCCACAAAGCCAATTTTTCAAGGTTCAAAACACGGCCGGCTCCATTTTTTAAACTTGAATGAAAATTACCCAAAATGCAAATGTTTTGGAAAGTTACGCAATCTAAATTGCCATAGAGTTAAAATAACATATTCAATTTATATAATGCATATCCTTTTTAAATTCTGTCACTTGAAAAATTAATTTATTTCAATTTTAAAGATGCTTTAAGCCATATAATTATACGCCGATTCATTCTACCGATATTTAACATTATGATCAATCTCAGTTAATCCTAACATGTCGGCCAAACTAACATCGAAACGATTCAAACCTGTTTTGGCGACTTGGCATGTATCTAAACCTTAACTACAAGCTGATCGATTCTATCTATCGCCAAATTATGAAATGAGAAGAAAAAAAGTGGATTTAAATAAACTCAAAATAAAAATAATTATTTCATTAAGTATAAACAAGCGTAAAGTTTTAAATCGAAACATTCCAAATCACATAATCTAATCCATTTCGCCCTACATACACAGCTTAGCTAAGTCTGGACGTTAGTCTAAATTTTTATATCAAAAACTGGCTAGAATTTGATTTTTTTTTTATATTACTGGGAATTTCACATTTTCATTTTTTTTCTCCATTGTATTTTAACCTAGACACTCCAGTTTTTTTTTTTTTTTTTTTTCGTTTAAATATATCGTCGAGATGTATCTATGGTATTTTATGCATAATTATGCGAAATTCTGTAAGCATGGTAGAAATTAGTTAATTTCGGCATTTTTATAGGAAATGTTCTACAGATAAGTGATACTGTCATTTCTACCTTTTTAAGGTTAGCGGCGAAATGACCGTATTGTCTCACTCCAGTTTGTCATGAAATATAGTCGTATTTCATTACAAATTGAAATTTTACACAACCAGAAAAATGTTTCTGTTTCAACTGAAATTTGTCAATTTTAAAAAAAAAAAAAAAAAAAAAAAAAAAAAAAATGTGTTTACTACTAATAATTTGTAAAATGTATTTTTTTTTTTCATTTATTTATATGTCTATACTTTGTTCTACAAATATATGCTTATATTTGCTTGTCATAAAAATTATTTGATTTTTTTTCATTTATAATTTTTTTCATCTATATTTTTTGCATTTACCCTACAAGCAAATTTTCACATTTAAAAAAAAAAAAAATTATTGAGCTGACCATTTTTTATCTTCGATCAACTATAAATAAGTTGTTACCAAAACCAGTTTCAATTCTAAATAATCCAAAAATTGAAATTAATAAATGCAGAGGTTTTGATTTTCGGGATAAATTGCTCACTACATTTGATTAATTGCAGTTGCTGTTGTCTTTCACAAGCGCAGTTTGTTCATTCCGGTCAGTTTAAGATATTCACTTAATAACCTACTCCTACAATCTTTCAAAAAATAGGAAACAGCAAAAGAGAGAATATTTAACGACATGATTTAAGGGTGAGGTGAAGTTGAAAAAGTGTCCGGTCAGTTTAAGATATTCACTTAATAACCTACTCCTATAATCTTTCAAAAAATGGAAAACAGCAAGATAGATAATATTTAACGACATGATGTAAGGGTGAGGTGAAGTTGGAAAAGTGTCCGGTCAGTTTAAGATATTCACTTAATAACCTACTCCTACAATCTTTCAAAAAATGGAAAACAGCAAGATAGATAATATTTAACGACATGATTTAAGGGTGAAGTGAAGTTGGAAAAGTGTTGGGATCGTAAGTAGAATAGAAAAATCAGCATGTTGTGGGAACAGGGAGGAACAGTCCGATTTTTAAGGGTATTAAAATGTTTATAATGTTACCACAGTCAAGATTGAAAGAGGTTAGGAAATTTGAGAGGTATACAAAAGGGGGACGTACATTGTAATTTTCAAAATTTTACCTTTTTAAAATTTTCTAAAAATGTAAAACTATTTTGCCTAAAATGAGGTATGTATCATATTAATCCTACTAGAATTGTTTTATTATTTTTTAACCTTCCATGCTATTTTCACTCTGTGTATGTTTCCCCTATACAATACTGAAACCTTAAATGGCTGTAGCTCAAAACATGTTTCTAATATACGCAACATTTTCTCAGAAAGTAGCGATATTATTATTGAAACATGTGTAAATTCTTGTGTATATTAGGATGGATCGCTCTTTTTTGGAGAAAAAAATATTATTCCTACTATCACATTAATCCTACTAGAACTATTTTATTATTTTTTAATGTTCCATGCTATTTTAACTTATCGTGTGTTTTCGCTGTACAATACTGAAACCTTAAATGGCTATAGCTCAAAACATGTTTCTAATATATGCAACATTTTCTCAGAAAGTACCGATACTATTATTGAAAAATATGCAAATTCTTGTGTATATTAGGGTGGATCGATCTTCTAAAGAGAAATATATATATATATATATATATATATATATATATATATATATATATATATATATATTATTAAGCAGAACCTACCTATGGTGAAAAGTTGTTCTACGGTATGAAGATTAAGCGTAACATAATAAAAAAATTAATTTCAAAATTTAAAAAGCAAGGGGGTTGAACTTTCTAAATAAAAATGGAAAAAGTCTAAATTTTTGCTAGATGATTTTACACAAAAATAATTGTTTTTGACAATATAAATCCTAAAAAAGGGATGACTACTGAATAGTTAGTAGTACTATCTTTGCACATTACAACCTTTTTTAACCCAACTCCCGCTTCCCGTATCTCCGTTGAATCAGTCCGACAATCTTTTAGTGCAGTTATCAGCGGCTTACGGAATTGGACGGCTAATCGGTGAGCGCGTTTCTTGTAAAGTAAATTAAATTACGATTTTATTGTGTACGATTCGTTTGTGTACTTGGACTAATACTATACTGTGACATTGTTAAGAAAATACATGATTTGTCCTATATTTAGGTCTGGCTGTGATATGCCAATGAATATGCTTCTTATGATAGAAAGCGAAATAATGTGCGTATATTGGATTCCAAAAGTGAAGCAAGGAACAGTGTATTTATATACACTTTTTTCATATGCATATAAGTGGCAAGTAAGTTAGGGGAGACCTGGAAATAAGCTTGCTTTAATTCGAATATACGACCATTACGACATTTTGAGAAAAATTAGTTCATACTTTGACAAATATCGTGCTCTTCTTAAATCTTACAAAGCAAGAAAATGCGTTAAAAGCTATTGCAAGTAGATTGATACTTTCAATCAAGTTGTGTTTTCAAGCAAATGTTGACCTATCGACATGTACTTGTATTTACTTTGAAAGTTGCTACTGTAAGAAAGAACGTAGTGTACCAATGAACGAGCGACAATTTCTATTAAACCAAAGAAGTGAAATAAAATGGTAATTGGGTTACTGAATTGGAAAATCCTTCTCTAAAACAAAACGAAAACCATGAAAACAAAATTGAAGCTAGAGCGATATAAGGAGAAACATAAAATACCGTCTGATTCATTCAGTTCAATGCATTTACATAATGGATGAGTACAGAAGAGTCGGATGTACGAGCATACTGACTTTTCAACACCATCATCTATCATTGAAAACAGAGCCTAAAACGCTGACGAATGTTGTGATCTGTAGTGACAAAATTTCCAACCGTTGATAGAACACTCGACCGATTTGGCCTTTCCGACCGAACACTTGGAGAAGCAGGCTTCATCTCACCAATCAATGTATTAAACGTTATTGATATAAATAAAATTCTGCATGAGAGAACAATGGCAAGAATCAATATGTCATGATGCAATCTGACATTTGTTCAATTTGGTAAGCGGGGTGTGTGAAAATGCATCTACTACACGTCCCACAAGTAAAATCCGTGGTGGACGATATTCTCATTTTGGTCTGTGGGAGGAGTTTTGTCATGGCCTAATTTCACCAATAGTCTTGTCTCGTTTGCATCTAGCAAATAGGATTGTAGTGAGTGTTTTTAAATTTAAGAAATGGAAAAAAGGAAATGTTGCTGTAAAGATGAAAAGGGATCGGAGTTTTGAAGGAGATAATTCATTCGAGATCTGTCCCCGAGGCTTTGATGGCATTACTGGAGCTTTTTCCTTTCACCTGACCAGTACCGGCCCGTAGAGCTTCGTTAACGAAATTATATCACCAGCCCAAGCAGAATGGTGAGAAACCACGAAGAAATATCAGTAAGTGGAAATTTCCTTTTTCATGAACTTTAGTCAGTAACTAACAAGGGGACCTTACGGTCTCGGAAATTCTGATCGGGATGAGACTCGACAGATTGGTAGTATATCTTAAGGGTATCCACACAGTAAAGCAATATAGCGTACTACCAGAAGTTTCCGAGAAAACTGGCTCTAAAGTGTTACGCAGCAGCTTATGTACAAGTAGAGATTTTTGATCTGCAACTGCAAATGAAGTATTATCTTTAATTGAAATTTGAATTAGCTGTAATAGTCACTTTATAATTGGAAAAAAAAGAAAAGAAAAAAAAAGAAAGAAAAAAAAACTCATGAGGTATCGTACTCGGATCGCCCGAACGGAATCCAAAACGATGACCACTTATGACCACCGGGCAGTTGCAGAGCAAAAATCTCTTCTAGTATATAAGCTGCGCGTAACACTTTAGAGCCTGTTTTCTCGGAATCTTCTTGGCTAGTGCACTTTATTGCTTTACTGTGTGAATACCCTTAAGGTATACTACCAATCTGCTGAATCTCAACCCGATCTAAATTTCCGAGACCGTAAGGTCCCTTTGTAAGATTACTTATTCTAACAATGCCAAATTTTACTTCGGTTGTCGCAAACATTTTATAGCACAATTTGTACTTGACAACATTGTAATAACTTCTTGCTTGGATCAAATCTTTTGGATTCGTGTCAGAAATCTTTATGATGCTGTCATTTGAGGATTGGATATTTATCTTTAATACTAATTTAATAAATGTGTTTTTTGATAAATGGATTTGAGTTTATTACGAGTTATTTTGACAACATAATGCAAAATTTTTACTTGTTTCGGCAAGTGTAATGTGTTACTAACAACTATACGAAAACTCATGGTACCAATATATCATCTCAGTCAGTTACAAAAGATTATTACCTTGACCAGTTTGGTTTATACATCGATGGACGCAAAGACATGACCCAATCAATGGAAGGCATTAGAAAAAAAGGTCATAATAGAATAACATGTAAAATGCAAACATGGTAAAAGAATTCCTTGTTTCTCTGAATACATCGTTCACGTGTTAGTAAACACTGGGAGAGGGTGAATCATTGGAAACACATCGTAAGTTTTGGTCATGCGTCGACTACATCATAGATGTAACGTAACTGGTTGCAATCAGTTGCGACGAAACATCTGTCGACATAGGGATCAAAAGAGGTGTTATACGCAACATAGAACTGATTCTGAAGCCCACACTACAATGTTTTTTGTGCCAGTTACACGCCAAAGAGCATCCGCTACGTAATCTTTTCGTGCACTTGGATGGAACCAAGAGTGGACCCAGAACCTTAACCGACGAAATATGAAAATCTTTCAACGGATAAGAGAAACTACCTATAGTTTCATTCACGTCTAATCAAACCCGCTATGCGAATTAACTATCAAGAAAGACTTATTAAGTACTGATCAACTGCACTTAATGGAAATTTGTGAAGCCATCAACTGCGGACACTGCAGCAAAGGGGTGTCGAAGAGAAACCCTGGAAACGTTTGCCACTCAAGGTGGCCAACAACCACTTACCGAATTATCATGTATATGTAGCTTTGAGATAGTCCAATCAAAGCTTTAGTGACATTAACTACGTTCATAGTAAAAGTCTATGCACCTATGTGCTCAAGATCCAAACCATCCGTAATCTATGGTACACATCATTTGCATTAATCAATCATCAATCAATTGACTTGTTTCAACTGATTTGAAGCAAGTAATTCATCCTGTTATGAAAAGAAACAGGGTTCTTGGCCTTCCTGAAAATATTCTGATTCAATGCTAACTGATGATAGAAATAGCATAAGGGAATTGGCCCTCCAAAGAATTTTGAAGAGGTGCAATGTCAAACGGTCTACTTCAACCCTAATCCTTTCACCGAATAATATACGTATCTTAAACTTACCAGCTTTTGACCTTTGTGCGACCGATTTTGTGGACTTGATTAAGTGGGAGAACGTGACAGACCCACCACTGACGAAACGATTTAGTGATTAAATGATTTCAGGACCAGTAGTTTATAGCACAACTATAGTGGTTTATCATATTGTTATGATAGCTAAACGCCCTTTTCAGATATCTACATGTCAAGGGAAATTTCGTATATGAAAGGAGCTATTTTATTAGATGTGTATAAAAATAATTATCATACTTATTATTCATACATTATCCATTAAGTTATTTTGAACGCTATGGATCTTCTAAATAATAAGTCTAACATAAAATTGAGATATTGAATATGTTTTTGTTGGGATGCATTAGTCTAAAAGACGTTTATTTCTTATACTTTCCATTAAGAGCTAAATGTCTTTAACATGGAAATCATTCAAGCAGAACATTTTGATATTCTTTTTCAATCGCCTATTTATTTGTAGCAAGCACGCAATTTATATTATCACAATTCAAACGAAGCTTGCCCGTGTAAGTCGCAGCTATATGTAATTATAATTAATGGAAAAGTTTAATTTAATTAAGGTCACTCCTTTTCAACAAAAATTTTATCTTTTTAAAATTACATCAACTGTGATTCCTTAATATCTTTAAATATATATATATATATATATATATATATATATATATATTTATATAAGGCAAAGCCCTCACTCACTGATTCACTGATTCACTGACTCACTGACTCACTCATCACTAATTCTCCCACTTCCCACATAGTCACAACTCTGAAAATCAGCACACATATCAACAATGGTAAAAATAGAAAAAGTAAACTATTCCGATCTCGATTAACACTTTAAGGGGTCGAAAAGGGGTTAAACGTTCCAAAAAGGGGACATTCGAAAATCCTACTTCCCACATAGTCACAACTCTGAAAATCGGCACAAATATCAACAATGGTAAAAATAGAAAAAGTAAACTATTCCGATCTCGATTAACACACTTTAAGGGGTCGAAAAGGGGTTAAACGTTCCAAACGGGGGATATTCGAAAATCCCACTTACCACATAGTCACAACTCTGAAAATCGGCACAAATATCAACAATGGTAAAAATAGAAAAAGTAAACTATTCCGATCTCGATTAACACACTTTAAGGGGTCGAAAAGGGGTTAAACGTTCCAAACGGGGGACATTCGAAAATCCCACTTCCCACATAGTCACAACTCTGAAAATCGGCACAAATATCAACAATGGTAAAAATAGAAAAAGTAAACTATTCCGATCTCGATTAACACACTTTAAGGGGTCGAAAAGGGGTTAAACGTTCCAAACGGGGGACATTCGAAAATCCTACTTCCCACATAGTCACAACTCTGAAAATCGGCACAAATATCAACAATGGTAAAAATAGAAAAAGTAAACTATTCCGATCTCGATTAACACACTTTAAGGGGTCGAAAAGGGGTTAAACGTTCCAAACGGGGGACATTCGAAAATCCTACTTCCCACATAGTCACAACTCTGAAAATCGGCACAAATATCAACAATGGTAAAAATAGAAAAAGTAAACTATTCCGATCTCGATTAACCCACTTTAAGGGGTCGAAAAGGGGTTAAACGTTCCAAACGAGCGATATATTCGAATGTCCTACTTCTCATATTTTCACAATTCTGAAAACTGGTGTGAATATCAATAAAGACAAACGCAGAAAAAGTAAACTATTCCGATCTCCGGTGGATCAAGGGGTGGAAAAGGGGTTAAACGTTCCAAACGAGGAATATTCGAATGTACCACTTCCCATACGGTCACAACTCAGAAATTTGGTACAAATGTCAAAAAAGATTAAACATAGAAAAAGTAAGCTATTCTGTTCTCGATTAATCAACTTTAAGGGGTCGAAAAGGGGTTAAATGTTCCAAACGAGGGATATCCGAATGTTCCTCTTCCAATGTAGTCATTTTTCTGATATTTTTTTGCAAATATTAAAAAAATAAGTCATTCCAATATCGATTAACGAATTTTTAAGGGATGAAAAGGCGACGCAACATTGAAACTATACGAGGATTAACTTAATGTCTAATTAACTTAATTCCAATACAGCTACTACTTTGAAATTTAGAACTAAGAGCAAACATAAACACAATAAACTATTCCAGTTTACTATTCACAATTATAAATTTCGTTTAAAATGTCAACAAAGGAAAGTTCCTATTTTGATAAATCAATTTGTCGGGATCGAAATGGGAGCAAACGTCTGAAGTGTAGAATACATGAATGTCTTTTGATCGCTAAAATGCTAATGGTAAAATTTCGTAGCGCAGCACGGGTATTCAGCTAGTATATATATATATATATATATATATATATATATATATATATATATATATATATATATATATATATATATATATATATATATATATATATATATATATATATTCTTTATGTTTTTCTTGAAAAAAGAAACATGTTGCTAATTATTTTAAGAACGTTATTGCGCATAAAAGCATGAAATTTATTATTAATTATGTCTGAATTTTAAGACCCAATTATTACATGCAGTAGACAAAAGGCACTAAGTACAAACTTTTTCACAGAGTCTGAAATGTGTGCTTACACAGAACTCACCAACTACTTTCTTTGCATTGTTAGGATTTAAATCCAATTTATTGCTTAAATTATGTATGTATTAGAGAATAAAACTTCTTTTTAGCACACACTTTTATCAATACACTAATAGAAAGGAGTTACACAGTGTCATTTATTCAACACAACTCAACGAAGAATAGTTTGATTAATCATTAGGGTGGTTCGAAAAAAAAAAAAATATTTTTGAAACGCATGAGGTGAAAAAAGTTGATACACATCTTGATAAGAAAAACTGTAAAAGAAATTTTGAAAAAAAATAATATCTTCCGATCGCCCATTCACCTCAAAGTTTGAAGAAAATACAAAAAATAACTATTTTTCCTACATTTTTTTATAATTCTAAACGTTATATATTTGAAAGGCAATAGTTTGCAATGTATAGTGAAAGGGTGATATAACACAGGGAAACACTATTTCATGCATTTTTAGAACGTATATTAATAATTAAAAATATTCAAAAATACATTTTTTTATTCAAAAAATGATTTTTCTATAAAATGGATACTAACGTTACTTTTTACATATTTTTGTTAAAATTGTTTTATTTACTTCAAGCATTCACTTCAAAGTTTGGAATAAATACAAAAAACACCCTTTTTCCATCAATTTGTCGAATACGCTAATCACTAAATTATCGAGGTACATTAGTTTGTATTGTGTGGAATGAAATAGATAGAACATGGAAAAAAATCAAATTAGTAATTATTTAATAATAATTATTCGCGCATAACCTTTGAAACATTGATAAAAATTGTGTTTTGGCGGGTTTCAATCTGGGTGGCCTTTCTCGTGGTGCCTTCTCTTCCTTTGAAGCTCATAAACTTACTTGGATCAAAACGCATCTTAACTTAGTCATTGGATCATAACGCACGTGGCTCTGATTGGGTCAGCCATGAATACTGGCTAGAAATAATCTGACAGACCAAATTGCACGCTGGGAGACCACTACATTGGGATATATGCCTCCTATACTCCAATGATTTATCATTCAGACACATATTTAAACACGTAGATAGTACTACAACTGCACAACATCTTTCAGTGAGATAAAAAAAAATTGAAGAACCTTGAAAAATTTCCCCTGACTGATTTCTTACGTGTTGAATGTTTAATTCCTCAACTTGAGATGAAACTGAACACAACTCAGTTATATCTTCTTGATATTATTACATTAAAAAAAAAAAAAAAAATTCTGAAGGACCTAAGAACATATATGTGGCAATTCGATTGTCTCGATACCTCCCTGAATATTTACTGCAAGTTTTAAACTCAGTTATTGGACGAAATGCTTCCTTCCCTCACTCAAAAAATTTAATTTCGGCAAGGATTTTGTACGCAAGGAGAGATGTAAGAAAACTGAGATATCAGGTTCTGAAATCGCGAGAACTTTCCTAGATAAAGACTAGCAGGCATTTCAAGACAACTAAACTTAACTTTATTATAGGTATCCTGACTGCATTGAGTGGGCATAATTAATTGGAATGCTCGTAATAGGACCCCTCCTTTGTTAAGAGAAACAAACGGACATTAGTTAGCAAAGACTGGCGCATCCGAGGAAGCACAGCTGTATTGGTGGAAACAGGGAGAGAGTATAAGATTGACTAGTCTGACCGAGCATGATTCCAAAATACACGATTTTTTAACAAACTAGTAAAAACCACCATAGAGTTTTGTTTCTCATAAATACAATATCCCAAGTTTAAAACTGTACATCGGCTTATCAAAACCTCTTCTATATTGTATCCAGAATTGGGCGAGATTGGCTATTATTGTTTCCAACGACCGATTCATATCGGGATTGGCCTATGTCTGGGGAAATTGGTCAGCGTATCTATGTTACTATGGACCATTGAAATCAGACCTCAACTCGTTTCCTTGTCACCCACATGCTGTGGAACGCTAATGTAGAGAGACAAGAGAAAAGTAGGTGGCGCTGACGCAAAAGACGTTAGGACAGCACTTTTTTTTAAAGATCCATAATGCCCGACTTTTCAACAAAAATATCCTTCAAAATGCATCACTGGGATAGAAAGCTTGAGAAAAAAGTGAACCAAATGAATAATAGCATGTTTAAAATAAAAAAAAATTAAAAAATGTAAGAAATAACATTAGCACCCTTTTTACAGAAAAATCATTATTTCTTACAAATAATGTAACTTTTGAGTATTTTTTATTATTAATATATGTTTTAAAAATGCATAAAATAGTGTTTTCTTGTGTTATACCACCCTTTCAGTACACATTGCAAACTATTGCCTTTCAAATATATAACGTTTAGAAATTTTTTAAAATTTAGGAAAAATAGTTATTTTTTGTATTTTCTCCAAACTTTGAGGGGAATGCGCGATCGGAAAATATTATTTTTTTTCAAATTTTTTTTACAGTTTTTCTTATCAAGATGTGTATCAACTTTTTTCACCTCATGCGTTTCAAAAATTAATTATTTTTTTTTTTCGAACCACCCTATTAATCATGTAATGATTGTATCAGATGAGCTTGAGAGCCACGAAATCGTTAACAATTTAAAAAGTGTACCCTAATTTTTCTTTTAAGAAAAATATCTTTAATAATATTTTATTTTTAACTTGTGAAAGATAAATGTAATTGACTTATAGAAGTTATGAGCATCAGGTATTGTAAATTTTTAGTCAATCAAACATCGACATAGCTTGAAAGAAAGATACATTCCACTGCATTTGAAATTTGGCTTTAAGTAGTAAAAATGTATACTACCATTACTTGTTTGTTTTCTTTGCCTTACTTATCTTAACTGTAATAATTTAATTTAAACATGTTTAGTACATAAGCATACATTGGAAATTCCTGGGGAATGGCATTTAACTAATAAGTGATTATTTAATGTTGATCTGCTTAAAGGCAACCTGACCAAAATGTCAATGTAAATTTCCAGATTGAGTTTTATATACGGAATAAACAGCCTATGAATAAAAATTTTATTATACTGTTTTTGTAAAAATAAAATTGCAATCAAATACAGTTCCCAGTATCATCGCTCACGTAGCAGCGCAGATTTACATAATCCCCGAGCTTTAAGCTGTCTGCAAAATTGGTATCGTACAGATATTGTTCGATATTACAAACCATCCAAATGTTCAAATACATCAATGTATCCTAGGTATACAAGTCGGTGTCTTCTCCAATTTTTGGTTCTTTCATTGCACTACGGAATGCAATTTTACTCCAAAGAAACTTCTTACAGATATTCTCGGAATATCTTTTCTTAAATTGGTTTAGAGCTAAAGATAGACTTTCCTGCTGATTCAATGTAGTTTTAACATGTTTATTTGAACTGGGATCTTTTTCGGGTAAGGTATTGGATGTGGAACTTGGATTTGTTACTTTATATATGTGTGCTTTTTTACTATCCAAATCACCAACCAACTCGAAAAGTATGGGAAATTACGAGGGCAAAAATAAACAACTTAAGTATATTCATTCTATATACTTATTAAATTGTATTCTATTTGAATAGAATAATTTATTTTTTATCTAAATATATTAAATACATCGGAAAGTAAAAAAAAAAAAAAAATCCAACTATTAGGGCCCATATACTAGTTAAGATTTGAAACTAATTAAGGTTTAGTTGATGCAAAAAATTATTCAGTATAAAAATTGTCAGTATTTATTTCTTCTTTTCAAACTTTCAGAAACATATGTGGTAAACTTTTATATTTTTCACTGGTATACTCAGAATGTCACAAACAATTATTGAAATCTGCTATACATTTTACAACACGAAAGTTCTGTAATCAAATTGATTCTTTTTTAAGTTATATCTATTAGTCGAGGCGAACTCCTGGATCAGGGGCAATGCACAGCGTCGGTACTCATAATTTCTGATTTCAAAAATAAGCAGGCACAACGAAAATTGTGCCCTAAGAAGAAGTTCTCAACTCAATTTTCCTCAATTCGATACTTGAAATTCCCTTTAAAAGACCATTATATAGAATATTCTCTCTTGAAATTGAAACTAGTTAAATAGTTTAGATATATCAAAATTTTGACTGTTTTTTTTGCCTTTGTTAGATCACCTTGCATAATTAATATATATATATATATATATGCAACCAAATTGCCTTAGAAACCATAGTAAAATTACCAAAAACTTGACTTCACGGGAAAAATTTGACTTCGTTAAGAAATGTATGGATATTTCAGAAAGATGCGAAATCACACATATTATACAATTATTTAGTAGCTAGACATCTTAAGTAATAAATACAGGGAATGCCCATAACAATAAGATTAAGCTTATTTATATAAAACTCACTCTTAGATAATATAGTAGCAAAGTTTTTAATCATATATAATGTTTGATTACTCTGAAAATTTATATAAAGTTTCGAAATGTAAGATTTATTAATTAAATAAAAAATGCTAATCTTTTTCTTCCCTAAATTTGTGATACATATAAAAAATTAGCATGACTTAATTATCATAATTAGAATCAAGTATTTTATCATTGTCACAGAAAACTATAACGTAATTATTTTATGTTTATCAATTTTATTTTATATATCAACACTAATAACTTTTTTTTGTTTGTTTCTGACCTTACTTGGTCTGCGTAAGAAATCGACCCATCTTCAACTTTGTTAATTATGTAAAAATATTCATTTCTGATTGAGTTACTAAGTTTAATTGCGTATTAACCTTTTGTAAAACATGACACAATCAATCTTTAAATTAAGATTAAAGAAAGTTTATGCATAATGCCTGAAACGTGCTAGTATGACTGTGCTAATGTGCCTGTAACGTCCTGAAACTTGCGCCATTTTGCTTAGTTTTAATGCGAAGGCTTTCCTCCGACTTAAAAATTACGCTTCTTAACATTGAAATTTGCATTTTTCTCATAGGTGACGTGTTTGTAAACATAATGAATTTATATATTTTATTCAGGATAAGTATAGTATTCTAGATCGAATGAATAAGTAAAATATAGGGTCCCGTTAGGAAGTTTTCAAAGTTGGAGTGCAATTTACTAAGTAAACAGCTCCCTAAAATTTTTTTGGCATGCCAGGAGTATAAAGAATCGTAAGAAATGGCTTTGGTGCAAACTAAAATATTCAACTGTATTTAGCACCGAAGATATAGCCATCGTTCGAATATTTATTTTTGCGTACTTTACCTAATTTCGACACTATAAGGATATGTTTTATGAATTAAACAGGCCAGAGGTAGGCAGAGCTGACCATTTTCTAAACACTATGATTTTTACATGAAACCTTTCAAAACGTCATATAGGAATTAATTTAATTAAAAATACATTTTTCCGCTGACATTTAGCCTGGTTTTTTCTTATGAGTAATGTTTCGTCACATCATATTATCTATTGTTTCAATTCAATATAAAGGTTAATTTTTGGAGGGAAAAACAGTTAACATTTTAAGGGGAGTTGGAACTCTAAAACTTATATATGATCGATTTTGAGTTTATTAATATTTATCAAAAGTTAAGTTATTCCCTTTAATAGGATACCTCATTTTTTAACAATACGTCAATTAGAACTATTTTTAATAATTTTCTGAAGACAAAATTCGTAACTCTTAATGTAAGTAAAATTTTCTTTAAAATGCGATTTTTTTTTTTCAAAGCTACATTTTTCATTATACATGTACCTTTTTCTCAGAAACTGTGCAAACTATATTTCTAAAAATTTTACCATATAATCTTTTTATGTATTTTGTGCATACTGAAGTGAGATTTTGTTGTTATTTAAAATATATATATATATATATTTTGATTTGGTTTATTGCGGAAAAAAAACAAAAAAAACTTGTGACTTTTAACACATTTTAGTGATTTTAATGAAAATTCATTAAAAAAAAGTAAATGAAATACAAGCAAAACCTAACTTTAGTAGAATAACAAGTGTCTGCTAAATTCACTGAAAAACAATTTGGCTTCTTTGTCAATTACTTTCTGAGAAATAAGGTACATGAATTATGCCAAATGAATATTACCTGCATAGAGGGTACCAACTTCCCTTTTAATTGAAAACTGTACAGATATATAAGTACAATACAACAATTACTACAAATATGTAACCCCTTAATTGTTGAAAATATGTTACACAAAGAATGTAGTTTAAAATTAAGTTAAATTGGAATGTTAAAATATGTGTTTAGTGACAAAATAAATATAATTAAAATTTATTTTGATACATGTGTAGTAAGTATAATAACAATGTAATAAAGCAATACTAAAGTATAGGTAAATTTGTAAAACAGTTGAGCCAAAAAATACAAACAAATTAAACTCATGAAAATGTTTCATTATATGATAGCATCAACATTTTATGAGGATTCGCAAAAATATTGTATTCATAATTTCCCGAATCCAAATTCAATACATCTTTTTTTAGTTTGATTTATTTTTAATTGTTTACGCCAGTGTAACCAAGTGTAGTATCAATTTGTAAGTCTCATAAATTCCTTAAATTGCATCTCTATGCAAAATTTAGAGTTGTCATTTATTTATGCAATAATTACAATCTTCATAGGTAAGTTCAGATGATATTTTCCATTACTACTAGAACTCTCAACAAGCCGCAGTAGAAACATCTTAATTTCCTTTTGAAGTTTAGTTCCAATTTGATGATAATCGAACATTTATGTAATGCATTATTCTTTCAATGATGAAAATAAAAGTTTTGTTTGCATTAGATATATTCATCGCTTTTAGCATTTTAGCGAGTTGCTTACAGGATGCCTTGCTCACATTTACGGCTTAAGGAGTTAAGTTTGGACATATATTTATAGTTAGTATATTTCATGCTGACTCTAAATATACATAAATTACTTTTATCGATGCGTTAAAGTAAATACTTTTCAAAATTTGTACTTGCTTGCGTAATAGATCTAAACAAGTTTTCTAACACATTTTTAGACTTCATTTTGTTATTCAATAAAATAAGCTGTCAAGTAAATTAATTCTGTTTTCCTAATTTTATAAAGTGGAAGAAAATTGAACACACTTAAATTCTGTTCTACTAGTATTACATTAGAAAAATATTCTTACATTTACGAATAAAGGGTTTCAAAACGAAAGTTTGACATGTGTAAACATATTTTTGCTAAAATAATATTTCACTAAAATTCTGATATAATAATGGTACTCTAAAAGGAAATTATGGCTTGTTTTGAATATGTTTAGTAGAGTTAGTGAAACTTTTTTATTAAGAGAGCCATTAAACAATTTAGCGCACGAAATTGGAATTTGTGAAATTATACTTTACGTAGAATTTTAACAAACATATGTTAAACAGAGGAATATTTAAAAAATGAATATAACTTCTCATGACTAGCTTATGATGAAACGTATTTCCAATGTGTAAGAAAGCGAACAACAATGGAAAATGCGCAACTGAATTTAGTGTTCCGTTTGTACAATTAATGTTTGTGCGTTTGTAAAATGATGTGTAGTATCAAGAAAGAACATATTGCTCATAAAATATTAGATGACAGTTAAAAATAATGTCTCTAATGTTATTGCTTACAGATAAAATGGAGGCATAATTTAGTATTGTGTGCAAGGTATGTAATTGGACTTTTTTGAGTTTAACGTTAGAAAGCAAAATGAATAAACACATACTGTTAGTAATACCATCAAAATGGTAAGCAACACATAAATTTTCTATATTTTGTTTTGAAAAATTCTAATTCTAATCACGATTACAATGCAACTTTAAATAATTTTAATGATAAATGAAAAAGTATAGTTAGGTTAGAAAAGTGTTTCTGAATGAAAAAATTAATAATTAAAATTATATATATATATATATTCATTCAGAAACATTTTACAAAAATAAAATTTAATTTGTTTTACATTTCTCCACGTATTGAAATATGCTGATTTTCAAAAAGTTATCTAGAAAAAATGTATGTCTGTCTGTTTGTCTGTGTCAGCATAGCTCTCGAACAAATTGACCTACGATGTTTTAATTTAGTGTGCGGGTTGATGATGACACAGAAATCTACGATTAAAGTTTTCGTCAAAATCGCCCATAAGATAGCTGCCATTGAAAAAATCATGTTATTCAGCAATTGTTAAAAAATGGCTCTAAAGATTCTGTTCAAAATCCCTGGTTATTTGGTTATTTGGTTTGACGCTGAATTCTTGCTCCGCAAGATGCGTGATTGTTCCAGTCTTCTTCCACAAAGAAATTTTATTAAGCACTTTTTTTTTTTTTTTTGAGAGAGAGAGATTATATTATTTTCACTTTTTTTCCTTTCTTTTTCCTAAGATTACACATTTCTTGTTTGGAGTTTCTGCTTAAATTAATTTTTCAGCCTTCTCTAGAAATTTGCAGAGTGCATCAATTTTCTTTTGTCCTTGATCGGACCAGTCCATGATCCAATCGTAGCACAAAGGGATGCAACCAAGCCTTTTTCTCATGTTTTGCCGTTGAGTATAGTATTTGTCACATTCCAGGATGAAATGTTCTGGGGTTTCCGGTTTATTGCAAGAGTTGCAGAGAGGAGAAGTGGCAAGGTTGAAACGGTGGAGAGATGCATTGAGGGTGGTGGACTTGGTTTTTAGGCGAGCAAGTTGAACGTCCATAAGTCTGTTGGGGGAGTACTTTTCTAACCAATTGGATGATGGTTTGATCCAGGGAAATCTTTTAGAATAAATATTCTGGTTCCAGTTGTGGATTTGTGCAAGGGTATTTTTGCGTTTTATTTCTTTGATGGTATCTTCCGGGGAGATGAGGGAACAAATAAAGTCTTTTGAGGTCGCTTGTCGTGCAGTTTGGTCTGCGAATTCATTTTCAGGAATTCCGATATGAGCTGGGATCCAAACTAACTCACATGTGTCTATTGTTGACGATAAGTTATAGAAGGAGTTAGCGAGGAGAAGGCTGACTTTGGGTGATTTGAGATTAAGGTGTTAAAGGGCGAGAACGTTCGATTTGCTATCTGTGAGAATAATTATTTTTTTTGCTTTATCTTTAAAATGTTTCAGGGCAAGATCAATTGACAGAGCTTCAGCGGTGTATATAGAATTGAGGTTTGGAATTCTTCCCGAAGCGGTGATTTTTGTATTGAGGTTAGCCGCTGCGATAGCAGTTGAATCGGCGGTTTTAGATGCATCTGTGGAGATGATAAAAAAATCACCCCAGTGATAATTTTTATGCTCTTCGAATAAGGTGCGAATATTGTTTGGTGGAAGATCTGATCGTTGGAAAATGAGGTTGTCAGCATGAAAGATGATATTTGGGGGTAGCGTTTTAGGGAAGATGGATGTTATTATGTTTTTGTTGTCAATATTGAAGCTATTAAGAAGTGACAGTAGTCTTTCCGATAGTGTTTTTTGGTTGCTGTTATGTGTGTTGAGATTTCTAATGTTTCCGAAGATAATGTTAAGTGGGGAAAGTTTTCCTAAAGCAAAGGTGCGGATGCAAAAGATGTCGGTGAGGAGGTTATGCCGAGCCAGCAGGGAGGAAGCGCCAGCCTCCATCAGCAGGATAGGAATGGGCGTCCAGCGCGGTAGTCCCGTTGCGGCACGAAGCGCTGCGTAATATGAGGTTTCAATGGATTTTTTATCAGTTTGGCTTGCCGAGATCCATGTTTGGCAACCAAAGTCAAAAATACTTCTAATTGTGCTATTTACAATTTTGACTAAGTGGTGGGAACGGGCTCCCCAACGCTTCCCGAAAATAACTTTAAGGATGCTAGTTCTGTTAAAAGCTTTCTTTTTCAGGACTTGGAAGTGAGTTTGGAAGGATAAGTTGCTCGTTAGGTGGATTCCAAGGAACTTGATTGAGGTTGTCCAAGGGATGATACAGCTGTAATAGGTTAAATTAAAATTCGGCGGGGTGCGCCTTCGAGAAAAGTTAATCAACTCGCTCTTTTCGGGAGAGATGACCATCTTCCACTCGTTACACCATCTGTGGATGAAATGGAGAGCGGTTTGAAGTTTCCTTTGGATTATGTCCCAGTTGTTGCCATGGTAGTACAGAATAATGTCATCTGCAAATATGAGGCATTTAATTCCAAATGGGAGAATTTTGAAAATGTCAGCTATATAAATGAGGAACAGGGTTGGTGACAAAACGCTCCCCTGCGGGAGTCCTCTGAAACTAGAAAGAGGGGTCGAGAGGGTTCCTTTCCATTTTACTTGGATTTCCCTTCCGAACAGGAAATCTTTGATCCAAAGGGCTGGGTGGCCGCTAATACCGATTTGTGTGAGTTTTAAAATGAGACCGTCAATCCATACGTGGTCGTAGGCGGCTTTGAGATCCAGGACAACTACTGCATTAAACTCTTTTTTACTTCTTGCTTTTTGTATATCGTTTATGAGAATGGAGTGGTTGGCTTCACAACCTCGAAATGGGAGAAAACCAGAATGGCGCTGTTGAATTTTGGGGGAGTTAAGGATGATCGGGATGATGCGTTGAAGGATCATACGTTCTAGCACTTTCACTAAAACTTGAGTTAGGGCGATGGGTCTGTAAGAAGTGGGGGAGTCGTGGGGTTTATTCTTTTTGTGAATCGGGATGACGATAGATTGTTTCCAACGTTCGGGGACGCAACCGGAGGTCCAGCTGCGGTTGTATATGTTAAGCAGGTGTTGAAGGAGGTGGGTGGGGAGAGATTTAATAAGTTTGGCAGAGATTCCATCTGGTCCAGGGGTTGTGTTATTAGTTTTATTTAACCCGTTCAAGAGTTCTTTGTAGGTAAAGGGGTTATCAAGGGGGATTTGCACCGTACCACTCAAGTCTATAGGAATGCATTCTTTGACTCTTGCCTTGATCAAGGTGGTTACCAGGCAATTTGCTTGAGCCAGCTTTGAAGTAATGCTCATGCCTCCAACTTGCAGGGTGTTGATGGAGGGTGGAGAGTTTGATTCTCTCTTAGTAATGGCTTTAAGGATAAGATAGATCGACCCGGTATTGCCTGCCTCGTCACAGACCTTGTCCCAGAATTCCCTTTTCAAATTTGAGATAATGTTTTTCAGTTCGGCACAGATTTTTTTATAAGTAATAAATGCCTTTTTGGAGAATTTGCTTCGTGCGATTTTAAGGAATCTCCGCTTTTTTTGTAGGAGGTGGGTGCATTTAGATGTCCACCAAGGGCAGTTTTGATTTGGATGGTTTTTTTGTATTCTGATGTTTTTTTTCATGGTTGATTTGCAGATTTTTACCAGTTGGTTTAGAGTCAAATTTGACTCGATTGGTCCGGATTGTAGGTCTCGTTCAATTGCGGGCCAGTTGTAACGAGTTCGCGAGTTATTTCTTTTAGATTGATCCCCAAGGGAGATGGAGATCGGGAAGTGATCGCTGTCGAAGAGGTCGTTAAAGACAGACACAGATACATCCTGCAATATATTCGTAGAGCATAAAGTTAGGTCGATTAGGGTTTGGTTGCCCCTGGGAGAGATGTGAGTTGGTATTTCAGAATTCATGAGGATAATGTCATGATTTTCAATCCATTCGACCAGGGTGCACGAGCTTTGGGAATTTTGGGAGGCGTTAAAGTCCCCTAATATAATTAGGAGGGTGGGTGCGACCCGCAATATGTTCCTTAGCCATTCTTTACCGAAGATTCCCCTCGGCGCATATAAATTGACAATGGCGATTACTTTATTTTTATATTGGGTTCTGATACCCATAATTTCGTTTTCATGGGATGGTAGGGTTGAGAAGTCAATGAGGGAGGCTTGGATTTTGTTGCTGACTACAAGCAGAAGGCCACCGCCTGGTTGAAGCCCTGGTCGATCTTTCCGGAAAATGGTTTTGTCAGGTAAATGAAAAGTTCTTGGGTGTTTCAGATACGTTTCCTGACAAGCTAATATATCATATGATGGAAAGGAGGGATGCAAGAGCCAATGCCTCTTGTTGTTGATGCTCCTACAATTCCATTGGATAATGTTTAAAGATTCGAACATGGGGAAGAAAAAGGAAAAAAAGGTTGAAAAATACAGTCCGAGGCAGGTCATAAGGAAGGTAAAAGCTAGGAGGTTGTAATGGGATTCTGCGGGATTTGAGTGTCCATAGTCTGATCGGGGGTGGTTTCCATGTAGCATTCTTCTTCAGGAGGGGAAGTAAAGCTTGAGTGTTTTACATTTGATGTTTTTGAGAGTGTCGGACTATTCTTGAGAGCAACTCTTATTTTTTTTATTGGATTTGTGCTGATTGTAGTTTGTGTTTTGTCTTTATTCACTGGGGTACTGGCCGTGCCACGAAGTGCCGTGGATGTTGCAGTACTTGCAAGTTGAGATGCAATGTATCCTACTTGCGTTAGGAGAATAGTGAGTGCTTCTGCCGTCTTTTGTTGTTGTTCGGCAAGGGATGATATAGCTGTTATTAGATCATTTAGTGTTTGTCCGACTCTGTTATCGATTGCTTTCTTTACTTCTGAGTCAAAATCAGGTTTACTAGGTGATTCCCTTATTTTTGAAACTTCAGCGAAAGATCGCTTGGCTTTGGAGTTTTTGGCGCGGTTTCTAGCCTCCGCGAATGACAGGTTGTACCGTTCTTTGAATTCTAAAAATGCAATTTCATCCAAACGGGATTTACAGTTTTTGTAATCTGCGGGGTGTTGCTCGTTGCAGTTGGTGCATCTGGTAGGTTCAGTGCATACCTCGTGCTTACCCTCAGTACCACAAACAACACAAATCTGGTTTCGGGTACAGAATTTTGTGGGGTGGTCAAAATGAAAACATCGACCGCGTTGGCGTGGTCTATCTATAAAGGAGGTTATTTTATGATTAGCGTACCAAAGCTTGATGCTATCTGGTAGTTTGGTCCCGAGCGTGTTGATTAGTACCGATTCGGTCGGGGTAATAATGTCCCCGATTTTCTTAGTGAAACGACGCACTTCAGTAACCACAATATTGTTGGAGTCTTGGATCTCCTCTTCTATTTCGTCAAGCGTTAATTCGATTGGGATATTTTTTAGGAGAAACCGTTTGGTGATGCTGTCTCGTTGGATGTTCACCGTGATTGGGATACCGAGCAGTTCTACAACTTCACAAATTTCTGTAGCACAGTCTTTACTTGGGGTCACGATCAAAATTTTATTTTGTCAGGTAAAAGTGAGGTTCTCAATTGCTTTGTGGTGTTTTATTTTAGTTTGAATCTCCTCTTTTAATTGTTTGGGTTTGTTTTTTGGGATACCAGATGAATTTCCAGAAAGGAAAATAACAAACTTTTCGCATCCATTATCAGCGGCATTCCTAATTGCTTCAATATTATCAATAGGTTTTGTTCGCGTGTAAATCATATTTGCTGTATCATAGTTAATCCTTACAACATTTAGTTTAGGTGGCCGAAGAATGTCGGCAGCCAGCGCAGTATTGCGTGGGTCCTGGGAGAAAATTAAAGTGTCTACTTACAATTTCTTGGTTCGGCTTGAACCGTGGTTGAAGTCCCACGGAGGGAAGGCAAAAAGAAAAAAAAAAACTTATACCAGCCTGGTATAGTTTAATAAGCGACTTGCTTCTTTAGACAAAAAAAAAGGAAGAAAAGACAAACTCGATACGTATGCACAACAACGGAAAATCAAAAAATAGAGCGCACGCGACTAACTCGAACCAACACCAGCTTCCATTTCTAAGAACGCAGTCCGAAGTCACTTTTACTAAATTTTGAAACAACCTAAAAAGCGCAAGTTTTGGAACTTTAGTAATCGCACATTTCCAAGTTTTCCCAAAATCCCTGTTTTAATGTTTTTAAGGTGTTCTAAACATCCTCACCTCCGAAATTCACGTAAAAATGCTTTAATAGTGTAAAAGTTGAAAAACGAATGCCTTTAACACAGAGTTCTCTTTCCTTGAGCATACCTCATCAACGATCGTTTTTTCTTCCTTGCCCAGTTTCACTTATAAAAAAGGATAAAATAAGAATTATCGTAAAGTGTATCACCAAAATCATCATTTGGCGGAGAGGGGAACTATCGCAAAAAATATTGCTAACTGGACACTTTTGCTAAATGAAGGATGAAAATATAAAAACGGTAAATGAAACAAATCCACGTCACTATTATAGTGTAATTGAAAATTGTGCGATATTCCGCACCCCTAGTTTGTTATAAAATTCGAAAGGTTTATTCATCCCTTTCATTTTTTTTAACTACCACATCTCTATACGTTCACCACCACATATAAATGTAATCTTATTTTAATGCCTTTCTACAAAAGATAGCTGTATTTAATGATTTTAAACTGCTATATTTTAAAATTAAAAAAAAAAAATCATATTTTAGGCAAATTAACTTCACTGATCTTTATTGCCTTTAAACACAATCAGAAATCCAGAAATACAAATCAGAATATGTAGCTAGCTAGTGTCGCAGATACACGCCTGTAAATAGGCCCGAAATAGAGAATTCCTCTAAATCCCAGAGTATCATTTCTGAAAGAGGCACTATTAGTTATGTGACGAAGGAGGGATTTCTTTTAATAGAGGTCTTCATTGGATTCTCAACGCGGTAAGAACCAAGTAAATACCACTGAAGCCTGAGATCTGTATATCAATTAGATGCTATCTCAGTAAAAAATTGACGTAACTAATTCTGTCTCAGGATAAATACTTTCCCATTCGTCTCTTTTATCAAGAGGAATGTGATGTAATATGCCTGAAGGTATCTTATCGTATACATTTCTTGGTTACTTACAGAACATCTTTTGTACCGCAATTTTTCGATTAGATACCTTTTATCATGGAATGCATAATTTCTTTAACTATTAGAGTTAAAATATATTGATATTATTTCTATTTGCTACTTTTACTTGCATTCCTATGTCTTTTCAAGAACAGCGCCAATGTTGATGAATTGATAAAATAATCCATGAATAAGGACACAGATATCTGTTTTTTAAATTTTTGTTTTTGGAACTACTCATTGAAATGTTTTTATATGCAGAACTTTATGAGTTATTTAGGTATTTTAATTACACCTTGCACATAATTATATCTAAATGTTAATTTTACCTTAATTTTACTTACCTCAGTCGTAATTTATCACTGCTAACTTTAATGACAGTTCTTTTTTTTTCAATGAAAAGGTTTACAGTCGCTTGGATGAATTTTGTAAAGTAATTTGGTAAGCATACTAAGATTTTTTATTTTGGTAAGCAATCGATGGTCAGATTATTGGTTGTTTGAATTTTCTTAGTGCAAAAGAACTCACCTAATGACTGTGGGGTTAGCGCTCTGGCTTCTCTTGCCAATGGTGTTGTGTTCGCATCCTGGGTTTGTCATGGATGTTCGTTGTAGTTCGAAATCCACGTTAGGCTCTAGGCCCGGCCTGATTCGTCTTCATTGTGCATAAAAATAGGTCGTTGAACGTACAAAACAACCAACCGACTTAGTTCAAAGGATCAACGAGCCATAAAGATCAACGAGCCATAAAGATCAACGAGCCGAGAAACATATACTGCACCATAACATTACAGTAACATACAATACGCTTCGTATTTTGATTTCAGTTAGGTAACAAGACTTCGACTCCTACGTTAATGCTCTATCTCCATATTCACGTCAAATCAAGGTAAAACTGTTAAGCTTTGATGTATATAATGAGTAGTAGCCAAAACTAGTGATCAATCGTGGCAGTTGTTTCGATAAAGCACAAGCTTAAACTAGTGATCCTGTGAGCGACAGTGTGTAGCCTTACTCACTGAACCCTTTAGTATTTTGTTTATTGATTGTTTTTCGTTTTCAATTAATGATGCAATATTCTTTTTACACTGTTTATACAATCTAAAATATTTCTTAGTTATAAAATTATTGATTTTTTTTAAAATTAATTAGTTTTTTCAATATAATTTGTTTGTATATACTTTCTAACAAGCTTCAAGAAAAAATAAACAAATAAGATATTGCAACGGAAAATAAAAAATTGCTAGATTAACAACGATAAACCACCATATAGTTTAACACTAAATCTTGATGTAGTTAGTTTTGACTACACTTTGATATGAATTCACAGGAAGATGCATTGTTAATTTAATTAAAAATTAAAAAAAAAAAAAAAAAAAAAAAAAAAATATTCCGTTTATATTTCGAAATTCTCAACAAAACTATTAAATGGCATTTTAGATTTTCAAAATGTTTGTAGAAACAAGCTTATGATATCTAGAGATTAAATTGATGGTTTATGTTTCTTGTTGTTTTTAACTAATAGAAAGTAACTAAAACAGTGACTTCTTCTACATTTCGTCTCGACAAAGCATCCCACACATTGAAATTTGGAAAACAAGATGTATGTATAGAAATGGTATTCACTTTTTTTCGTTCATTTATCCAAAGCAGTAGTGTGAAAAAATATGTTACAAATGTAAATAAACACGATTGTAAATAAAACAAATGTAAATAAACACGATTTAAAAACCAATATGTCATCATTATAGACTCAAATGGAGATAAGAAATGTAATTAAAATAAAATACTAGTCTAATTACCTATTGCGCTCCTGGGGAGCTCAATAAAGCAATCCAACATATTGCATCTCAAGATCAAAGATCTTCTACTGCTATATACTCTTCATTGAAAGGAAAACATTCGTTCTCTAGAGTAATATTGGACATCAGATGATCTGCAGAAAAGCAGAGACATGATATTACGTAGTAAATACTATTTAAAGATAATGATTCAGTGATATAGGAATTGTGATATTTGGATGTAATATGTGGAGTGCTGTATTGAGCTCTCAGAAGAGCATTAGATAATCAAACCAGCTATTTAGTGTAATTAAGTTTCCTAGATCCATGCACTTCTATAAAGAGGTAATATTAGTTTCTAAATAAGACTTGATGCACCAGTTTAGCGAAACAAGAACTTTGATGATGGCGATTATGGGTTTTTAAATCGGGCTTATTGACATTTATGGTATATTTTAGTACCTAGTTGCTTAGGATAAACGACAAAAAAATGTGAACATCATTTTGTTACGTGCACTAGACCACTCACATAATCCAAATTTAATCAACTACGAGTGGGACGCTCCAAAGAGATACATTCTGGAAATATTCATTCTACTGGGAACTATCTATTACTTGGAAACGGCTCTAAAACTGGGACGAGCAATATAGCCACCGGAGACGTTTATAGAAGCTTATGATAAGGAGAATACAGTACAATGTAAACAACGAAGGAGCCAAACAAGATCATATTCATACTAAAAGTCACATTTTTTAGTTATATGATATTTGTTTTGGATGCATTTTCACACTAATGATACATCATCATTTTACACATACCCTTATTGAACACTTCATTTTTTAAAAAAAATTATCGTTATGTTACCAGTTTATTTGCATCAACAAGAATTTAATCCCTTTCAAGTATTATCCGAATTTAGTTCAGGCAACGTCTCAGTTCCAAATTTTAAATTCCGGAGGAAAATCAGTGTTCCTATTCCATTGATTAGTACAGAATGGTCCTAGTGTTGTATTTGAGCAATTAAACTCAAATAATCCAAACTGAACTAATCCGTCGATCTCGATCTGAGTACGTTTCACTATATCAAATGCTTGTAGGCGGGAGTGGGGAACGCTGAACAGTTTTATATAGTATTGCATGTACATTTAAAGTAATTAATGTAAAATATGACATATTTTATGCTCGAAAAAACTTTATAGTATCATGAAATAGAAACTAAACGTACAATTAATTATTGCCTAAATAATAGAGAGAAAATTAATGAACATTAAATTAAATGGGAAAATGTTGACCTTTGGGTAGTGTCGTTTGAACCTCCAGAAGGAGCAGATTGAACCCACGTGAACACTGCAAAGTAACATAAGTGATTAATGTCTTTTCACTGGCCAGTTATGATAAACATTGAACACTTAGGATTATAATTGAACCCTTATGATGAAGACTTGATACTTTCGGACACATTTACTCACACTCATAATGATTAATGTCAACACTAAAATGCAAAATCAATCGAACCCTTTTAGTGAAAGCAGTTATTATTGGTTTCGGATGTCACATTGAAATGTTATTTCTGCTTATATAATGCTTATTTTCTATTCCTGGCTTAAAAACAATTTCGAGTTAGTTTAGATTGTCTATAAAAATGACTTCATATAGATGTTTGTCATCTTCTTTTGTTAGATTAATTATTTTACAAAATAATAAAGGGTTATCTGTTGAGAATTTAAAGCTGTTAAAGCGATTAAAGTAAAATCATCATTTTCTGGCTCTTTGGATTGACAAGGTAGGCATTATCACCTTCAAATTCGACATTTTCATCATTTGAATGATAAAAATTGAATATTGGCCGAAACAAAAGAAAACTAACAAAAACTAGTTTACGACTAAAATGGTACTATGAGAAAATAATTATGAGACAAAAACAAAGGGAGTTAAGAATAAAACACATTTTCTTGAAATATATTCCATAGGCACAATGTTAATCAGCAGTGTATATCTAGTTTAATATGAATTGTCCTCAAACGATCATCAATACTAACAGTGTATTAAAACGTTACAAAAAATTATAATAGTGAGAATTTTTAAAGTAATTATGTTAATGTATAAAAGCTGATAAAGATACCAAAGAGTGATAGAAAGGTATGATTAACTGTTTCAGAATGAACGTTGAGTCTTCTTATCAGAGTTGTTTCAGACAACGCTCCTTTTTTCCCAATACACCATTTTTTCGTACCATTTCTTCCTGATTTTAACCTTTTATTAAAGAAAAGAGAGACTAAACACTATTGTATCCCTCAGTATACTTCTAAGTAGAGAATGAATTCCCATTTGAAAATGTTCCCATATTTTCAGCACCCTTCGAATGCAAATTGCAATCAGTGTTGAAAATACTTTGTTCATGTGGTTAAACCTATAATTAAATCTTAAATAGTCCAACTCAAAATTATTGAACGAATTTTTAAAAAAACCTAAAATTAAAAAAAAAAAAAAAAAGCCCTCATTAAATATAAGCGCAAATTATTTTATTATATAAAATTTAACTATTAAAGTTTCATAATTTATTGGATGGTTGCTTAATGAAACAATATATTTCCTATAACAATATCATAAATGCACACTAATTAACTAATTATATGATTCAGGATACTAGGGAATACATCGTTCCAATTGACACCTAAACTATCTTCTATATTGGTTACAGAAACACTAATGACTTCGATTAAATAGGGCTACCTAAATGGAGTATCACAGTTAGATTACATAATCTCTCTGCGTATAATTTGATGTACCAGAAACAGTTTACAACAAAGTGAAAGCGCATTTCGATTTGTTTTTCGCTATGCGACTATTAAAACATAATCTGAGAAAATATTTTAATTACCGACGACTTAAGTCTTGAATTATTTTCTATTATTCACAAACAATTCCGCTATAACTGTTTATGTTACAAAGAAATGTATTCTTGTTATGTATTTATTTCTTGAAAGAGTGTAAAACTTCCGATTGAAGAACTTCTTGATGTTTTTCACTGCTGGTTGTCATCAGCTCAGAATTTTTCTCCGAGGTACACGCCCTGTATTTTGATATGCCGTAACATTATTATTGATGTTGTTAAAGTATGGGTGAAGAAATTAAACGTATGTGTTTATGTTGTTATTTTTTTGTCTCTCAAGCATAAAATATTCTATCACCTGCATTTATGAGACGTATGCCCAACATGTAGGTTTTAAGAACCAACTTTTTGCTCTAGTTATAAGACATTGAAACGAACTTATGAAGTCTATGTTACCATAAAACTTATAATGTAACATTCATTTTTTTAGGGCATTCTTATCTTATTTGTGCTGTCGTGTAAATTGTGTTAAACGCATAAAAAGGTGGTTCAAATATTTATGGTTTGGATTACATGTTCAATCAAATTCATGAAATATGAGGACAAAATGCATAAATTCTTCAAAAAGTGTCCCAAAGCCACCCCGTTTGACAAGGCAATAAATATTTACAAGAAATACATTGAAATGAATTAAAAAAGTACTTAAAACTAAAGTTAAGATATTGATTTTCTTATTTTAAAATAACCTTTTTCATTAGAAAAACATTTTGTAATTCATCTTCAGCAATCAAGTAAGAGAGGTGTTACACAGATTAAGGTAAGTTAAAAAATGTGTTGAACATTGGTTAGCAATTTATTTTTAAATTTTTTAAATATTATTTAGTATATAGTTAAACTATTTCATTTGTCACAGTTGGTGAAACACACAATAACCCGAAAAAAACCTTTGTATTTATACATATACACGCTTATTTCTCTGAGAAGTTGTCAAAAGACTATACAAAAAGAGAGAAATTGTAAAAACAAATGTTTCCCATCAATGTTTTAAAAATTTAGATTCCAAATAAAACTTTTTATGAATATATTTTTATTCGTGAAACTTTATTTTTTCCCGTATTTTTAAATGTCAGATTTTAGCTATTTTTGAAAATACGAACATTTCAATTATGATGCATAAAATGGGACATTATCAAAGATTGTTAGGTAATGAATAAAAAGTGCTATTTCTTTTCATTTTAAATTTTTCAAGACTGAAACAAATATATTAATTCTAATAAGCAATTACTTTAAATATAATTGAACGAAAATGGTAAATTGACATTAAACATGTAATTAATTTATCAGTGGAAGTTCTTTGGGTACAATTATTATGCTTTCAAATTAACGTTTAAATTAAACGCATTTTGTAAATATCGAGTGCATTAGAAAAAATAAATATTTTCAAACTTAATCTTTTACAGATACATAGTTTTGGTTTTTAATTTATACATAAATATAATTAAAGAAAATATAGGTTAAGCTAATTATATTATGATATTTTAATCTAAATTGGCATGGAAGAACATAAATATAATCAACATATGCACGTTTTATTTGTGATAGAAAATTATTCTTTTATACAATAAGACAATTACTTTTTTATTATTCTACCTAAATTAAAATTTATTTTATAACTAAAGCATTGTTTGTGATTCAAAAAGTTTTTTTAATATTAAAATCACGTTTAATTTTTTTAAAAATCATGTTGCTTCGTAAATATTATTCGAAGGAAGTCATAAAACTTCTTTTACTACTCTATTTATATATCATCAAACCATCCATGTGTGCATGTATGTGTAATGTGTACATAAATGGAATTATCTTATCACTTCACTTTAACCGTTCATGATTCATCCCTCTGGAAAATAACTTGCCAGTATTATTACCTCGAATTACGATTTATGGGGGTTATTTATTGCTGTGTACAGAGTCAGCAATAGATCAATTCTTTAAATTGACTTCTGTACACCTAGATTATACAAGGAGAATCACTTTGCTACAGATGTAGGGTAAATCTTAGCTTACTACAACGACTTACATAAATAGAGCTATAGCGATTACATTCCTCATCTATTTCAATTTAATTGTTAAATTAATATGAATATAAATTTACTTAGGTGTTTTTTATTTTTCTAAAAATGTGTGCTTAGTAATTTTCATAAAAAAATATTCATAAACGCAAACAAACTATTTATAACCAAGAGCAAACATTCGAAAGTAAATAGGGTGAACTTATTCCATCTCACCGTAATTGTTCTTTTACGCTGCTTCTAAAAAATATCATATATTTAGGTGACAGAAACTTTGTCTTCTTCTATAATCCTAATTTTATATTTATAAGATCCTTTTCTGTTTCAAAAATCGTAAATTTGATAACCTGTGAAGACAGGTTGGATGAATTTTGACGTTACGTCACTTTGAAGACTTTATCAAGGGTTTAAGTAACTTACATATTGATGGATTGATATTTGAGAACTTTCATGATTGATGGGCTTCAGATTTCTTGAATGAAAAAAGTCAAAATTTAGAAAAATACGTTTTTGGAAAGTTTTTTTTTACACACATTTACATGCATACAGATATACATGCTTATACAAAAGTATAGTAAGCAAAAAAATAGGAAAAAAAAAAATTCCGACTGATGGCCAATGACTCATACCTCTGGAAAGTTTCGCTCTAAATATCTTCGGTTCCAAAAGTCGTAGTATATTTTGGTTTAAATTAAAGTAATTTGTTTGCGATTCTTTGTATATCTGGTGTAATTGTATTTCTTGAGGTGCTGTTTTCTTAGTAAATTAAACTCCAACTAACATTTCAGTAAGGACACCCGTTTTTACATTTCCATTCAATATAGAATACTTCGTTTACCCTATATTAAAATGTCTGTTCGTTAGGTTTCAAAACACACCACTTAATAGATAAGGGATAATCTCAATATTGAGAAGCGCAATTATAAGGTCGTGGGAAAGTACCTCCATTAATGTTTCAAGACATTACAGACATATTAGTTTAAAATTTCTCTCAAACTACGCAAATTTATTTTGTCATGTTTCACAAGAGGCTAATGCAAAATTTGTATAATAAGTAAATCAATGAGAATTTTAATTTAAAATAATTAACAAAGTTGTAGATGGGCCAACTTCACACTCAGCCAACTAAAGTCGGAAACACAAAGTAACATATATTAGTGTTAAATATAAAATTGCCATTTATGGAATTGTTATACTATGGTTTTATTTGACACTGATAAAATACTTGATACTAGTTAAGTCACGATTATTTTTTTTATATTTCACTAACTGAAGATTAAAAGGATTAATTTTTTTATTTAATTAAACACTTTATTTTTTTGAAGCTTTGTGTACATATTTCAAAGTAATGGTACATTGCATACTAAAGCAAACTTATTGAATCCCTATGTTATCCGATAATAATTACATATTTTATGTATAATCCATTTGTTATGGACTATATTTTTTTTATGTATCTAAGGTTGTAATTAATACACTACTACTGTTGTCTTATACACTGCTACGCAAAAAATTAGACTATGCACAAATTAATTACTTTTCTGTAATCTTGTATGTCCACAAAATATCCCTTATAACAAATAAAACAGTATATTATTAATCAAAACCCATGAATTGCATCAGAAATTTACTGATTTTATTTCGTCAAATAGAATACACGATAGAGCCATCGTTTGGATTTTATTTTTGCGTACTGCACATGCATACAGATATACATACGTACATGAATTGAGACATACATGCAAACATACAAGAACCCAAGCATATATGTATACACCATAATTATTTAGTTGTAGTTTTACAGTGCTTTAAATAACATTGAAGAACATTACTGTTGCTGGGATGGATTTTAGTTAGTATGTATTTTTTTCATTTTAAATTTGACTCTACCCATGGGACTTCATTCCCATAGAAAATAACTTTTATGCACATGGGCCAAGGAACTAGCCATTGCATTATTTTTTGCCTTGTGACTCAAATCAGAGTTGTCACGATAATTGTAAGAAACAGTGGACGTTCTATGAATTTCTGAGTTTCTCGATCAGCTAGAGTATCTTAGGCTAGAGTTTTTACTCAATATTCGGCCATTATGTCAGTTAAAAATCTCTAAATGTTACACTTGTATTCTTTTATTATTGTTATTTATTAAAAAGTTAAGTTTTATAAAGTTACGCCTGAAGAAGAATTATTTCACACTATAGTTTAAATAAATAACAGGTAAAATCTTTCTGGTAAGATAGACGGAAAATCCTTTTAGCATCTTGGAGTCTTAAGAGACGAAGAAAAAATTCTATAACAACTTTAACCTCCTCATGTGTTCCAATAGGTTTTGAAGAAACTACTGAAACACACATTGTAATACTTTTTTCGTTATTAATTTTTCAAAATATGCAGTATTTGCTCGTATATGTTCCCAGGCTATTTTTTTTAAATATTCTATAGAGGAAATATTAAGATGTAAAATGGTGACATATTGATTCAAAATCATTTTTTTTTTTTCAGATTTTGTTTGTTCTCTTTCAGGAATGGACTATTTGAAGAATGGCAGAGATATAAAAAAGAAAGAAATTCTTGTTTAGTGGATTATATTATGGAAGCATTTAGTGCTACGGATATGACTCCTGATTCATTCAGTTATTTATATTTTGAAATTGCAAGCTTTTCGACAAAATTCTCCAAAAAATGGGCTGCAATCAATATAATGATGTTTTTTAAATAAAAAAAAGTTTGTTAGAGGGTGCAGATATAGAATTTGACAAACAGTAAACCGGATGAATCAGAACACTTTTTAACTTTCAACGTAAAAATCGGGTGTAATGAGATCGTTAACGAACATATTTTTGACTTTGAAACACTTGAGTCTTGCATTCTTCTTTGTGGAGCAACTCCGAAAATAGTGAAAAAAACGTGGCTTGTATTTATTTGGATTTATTTTTGACATGATGTTCCGATTCACCCTACAAATAGGGATGAATCGGAACATTCGTTACAAATTTTATATTTTTTAATTTAAACATTTCCAGGGTGAAAAGAAACAAGTAATAATGCATTTGGGTGAAGAGGAGCACATGATTATCATAAACTAGGGGTGTGGAATATCGCACAACTTTCAATTGCACTATAATATTGGTCATTGCATTAAAAATTGATATGGTGTTATTAACCGTTTTCATATTTTCACTCAGTGAAATAAAAATGGGCAGTTTGGTGGCATTTTTTGGCAATAATATTTACATGAGCCAAATAAAAAATAACGCTAAAACGGTGAAATTGACGATGTTATTCGATAAACATTGCATTTAAACAAATAGCATGGTATGCATTTGTAAGTAAATTATTCATCAAAACCAAATGTCTAAGATTGTCAGTTGGTATATCATTTATCAATTTTGGTTCTGTAAAAAGAGAGAAAAAATAGACCGTACCGAAAAAAAAACTTTGTTCAAAAGTAATATAGAAGATTTCTTCTTGTCAACTAATTTAAATCGATGAATTCATACCTGATAAGTGTACTATAATAGAGAACTAGCTGCGTGGCCCCGCTCTGCTGGGGACCCGTTGAAAGACATATAAGTTTACATTTTAGAAAAATTTGAACGGATGTAGTAAAGGACATTTGGCGATTTTTCTCATATAATGATAAGAAAAATCTCAAAAATCGAAAACATGGTAACTAAAAGAAAACTAAAGCATACATAATTTTAAAATTAAGTTAAAATATAATTATTAAGGGTACTCTTCCGTAAGGCCGTTACCAGATGGCGCCAAGCCGAAATGTTTACCCATATAAATGGCGCATAAATGTATCGCCAACTCTAAATATAGAAATCATAAATCATTTGAAAGTTGTTAGTTTAAATTACTTAGACCTTCTTTTTGGCGATTTTTATCTTGTACTCGGCTCACGGATTAATACCAACTGAAATTAAAATAGTAATAATAATAAAATTAAAATATAACTGGAAATAAAAACCGTTGCGAGAAACCGCATTTATCTGTAAAAAAGCACCAAACAAAATCGTGCCAAAGAAATGTCTTATAGTACATCTGAGCAAAAAAAAATTTAGTCTTCAAAATTTTTTTTGTACACAGAGAAAAAAGAAATGCTTGCCTTACCCTTACCAACTTAATAATTACGACCAAAATAAATCACCAAAGAAATGAAATACTAAGTTTTTGGTGTAAATTGTAAGATATGGTGATATAAATAATAAAACATGTATAATACAAAAAATGTATTCAAATCTAGATTAAATAATATGGAACTTGGTTACACGGTACAAAAACACTACACAAAAAATAAAAAATAATCAAAAGAAGGAATTTTGATATTCTGGGTAAAGAAAACGAATAAATATTTACCTGGAAATAAAAAGAACAATTAACAAATGTCGTAGTGATCTGGAAGCTTTCGGTGAATTTCAATAATTTTAGCCGATATGTTTACACTCAGATTATTAGGTAGAAATATGTTAAAATCGCGCATGCGCAGAGCGTCAATTTACATTAAATGTATGGGAAATTATAATAATTTTCGAACCGCTTATGAAACAGACGGTTGAAATACATAAAAAATAATCATAAAAATAAGAGAGACCTTTTAAAATAACTTTTGGTTTTATTCTGATGTAATAAAAAAGTATCGTTGCCATTCCAAGAATACTTTTTTCATGTCAATAAATTGCAATAAAAGCAACTTTTAATAGAATTTAAAAGTTTTTCTCTATAATCTACATCTACTAAAGCTTCCATGTACCGAATTTCGTATCTCTAGGTGCAAAACTGGGGATTTTTATAAGGTTCAGAAGTACAGACTACTTACTTTTATCTATATAGATAAGATTATATATATGTATATATATATATTTTTAAATCTTGCAACCTTACTTGCATTGAGCAGTACGATGAGTCATCACCTTGTAAATGTAAATTTAAAAGTGTGGTGAGGATCCATATGGCAATTTAATGACATCCCCTCCTTAATTAACATCTGAAGTGGTAGGCGACTCGGTTCCTGGTTTATATAAAGAAGTAATATATATACATATATTTATATATATAAATATTTATATATACATACATACACACACACACATATGTTCCTGGTTATAATAAAGAAGTAAGTTGAGGTCAATAAATTGGTTGTCACAGACAAATCAGACGCAGCGGTGTCGTCGAGTTTTCTTGCAAAACACAGATTAAACAAAATATATATATGGTTATATATATATATATATTATTTATTAAAATTATTATATATATTATATATATTACTTACCTTCAAACGAGACCACCGAAAACTTATGCTTTTCAGATGCAAAATTAATTATTAAAATTGTTTATTTACCTTTTTAAATATATACCTTCGATATCGAAATTACAAACAAATGTAAGGAAATACTTAAGTTTATCCTTAAATGCATGAATAAATTGTAAAGTTTCTAATAGGGAGTAGTGCACATATTAGTAATTTCTTGCATTTTTTCTCAAACATTTTCTGAAAACTATATTTGTGTTTTTAAAAACAATCAATAGAAATACGCCTATTAATAGAATAAAAGTAAAGAATAATCATCTAACCATATAATCACTAAAATGTATTGCTCCATTTGTTTCCAGTTAATTCTATACACCCAACCAATTGTGTCAAAGTACCATTTACTAGTTTCAAAGTTTACTAGTTTAAAATCTGTAAATACCAATTAAGGACTCTTATGAATAAGAATCTTGCACTTATACTAAAACCTTTCTCTCTTAAAAAAGTATTGTATTTATATTTTTTACTTTTAAATCGTTTGGCGATAATGTATTTAAATTAATAATGAATCTAAATATAAGAAGTGTCATTACTTTAATGTAACATCAAAAACTATAGTAGTCTTCAATAGCATCAAAACCCAATTTTCATGTTATCTTTCTCCAACTGGCCTACTACATTGTTGACATTTTTATGAAATCTGTTCTCTCTTTCACTCTAGGATTTAGTGGAAAAAGAATAAACTTCTAGAAAAAATATCTTCAATTTCAAGTAATAAAATATTATTTAAAAAATGTTTTCGTTTATTCGAAGAGAGTAGAGTGGAATTCGTTTAGGAACATATTTGTCAGGAAAATCAGGTATTCTAGTTTTATAAAACTCACTCGATGCAAGTACTTGAATCGTATTTCAGTTACAACTGATATCACCTTATGGTACTACGAAAGAGAAATGTAAGAAACTTAGGATTCTTGAAAAAAGTAAACTTCAAGTGTTATTTTTTGGAAATACAATGTATAGTTTAATTCTGAGAAGACAGTTATTTACGAACATTCCAGAGAAGGACGATACTGTTGCCACGTAAATGCTCAGATTTTTTTGCACTCGAAAGTAAAATTTGTAGTAAAGTGGTGTGTATCACTTTGCTACCATAACCACAACTTTACTACACTGCGACACTTTACTACGACTTGCACCACTTTACTACAATATTTGATGACAACAATGAAGTGTGTGTGTTTGTGTGTTGTGAATTTCATGACTCAGTTTCGGTATTAGGTATTACTTTTACAGCTTGACTCATAGCGAGGGCAGAATATGTGTATTTTTTTAAAACTACAAGCCTAGTAATGATTTTGTCACAAACTAGGCACGGTTTTGCACATTTTCAGTCATTGGCTGAAGAATAAAAGATGTGTTTTCTAATTCTTGATTGTTTATTTCTTAGAATCAGTGTGAATATATCAATACTTTCTTGTATAAGCAGATTGAATAAAATATTTTGCAGTTGTGATAATTTAAGCGTTATAAGTTTTCTCTATGTTTCGCAAAAAAACTCTACGACACCGCTGCGTCTGATTTGCCCGTGTGACAATCAATTTATTGCCCTCAACTTACTTCCTTTTAATATCTATATATCGTCAGGGGGTTGGCTTAAATTTCCTAAATCGTTTAAAACCAAGAATTTTTTCTGCAGACAATCTTTCGACTATCCCAACCCCAAAAGCTCAGGGGGAAACACAAGAGAAAAATGTAAAACTTACGAACCAAAATGAAAGAAAATCTTAAGATAAGAAGGACATCTTTATTTGAAAAAGTTTAATATCAATAATGATAATGTTGCCAACAGAAAGAAATTGAAGCCATAAAGAGTTTTGAGTTGAAAATAAATTATTATAAAACAGTGCATGATGTCACACACACACACACACACACACACACACACACACACACACACACACACACACACACACACACACACACACACACACACACACATTTCGAATGAAAGCTTAAGAATTATCTAATTTGGCTTTGTTTATCTGTTTCAAATATACCCCTCTTTTACTTAGTGTCTAATATATAATGACATAATAATGCAAGTGGGCTTTTACCTACGATCCAAAGAAACTTTGAGGAAAACAAGTTTCGGTTAATGGATGTAAAGCGAAGATAGATGATGCGAAAATGAGAAGAGGTCTAAACAGACCCAAGAGGCAACCAACACTGCTGTTTTGGATCCTGACTATGTCGGTTCTCCCCAATGTATTCTTAGGTAATGCGAGTAAGTCGATAATGGTGTTCTTGGAATAATCCACTGAAATTAAAAAGAGAAGCATTAAGTATATTGGAGAAATAAATAGCTAATAGAAATATTTATATTTCATAAAATTTGGAAAAATAGGAATGCTTTATATTTCATTGTTACAAGTAATTACTAATGTTGAAGATATTTTTATTCTAAATATTCTGCTTTACAATAAAACAATTAGAACATTGTTTTCAGTGAATTGCCAAATGGGTCATAGGGCTTTTCTAGGGTTATATTATTAGTTGAATGATATAGGTTTTTTATTATTAGTTGCACTTTATAAAAAAATTTGATGTTAAGGTGTAATTTAGTACTTGAAATGTATTTTTATTTCTTCTAAATGTTTACTTTGCAACCAGGTATTTAATCTTCATTTAATGACGAATAGTGGAAACAGAGATTTCTCATTCAATGCAAATACGTTATTTTAAATCATATGTTAAAAAGGAAATCGATACGATTTTCTGTTTAATACATAAAACACATTTCCTGCACATAAACTTCACGTGTGTGTGCGTGTATATGCGATCGTGAGTGTATGTGAATGTAAGTATATTAGGGTGTCCCAGGAAAGGCCGAAAAAGCCTTTTTTTTATAGTGCTAAGTCTTACCCTCTAAAAATGTTCTTTCTGTTGTAATATGATATTACAAAAAAAGTCATTTGAAAAAGTTTGTGGGGTCCCTCAAGCTAATAGAAAATAGGGAATCCGTGAAAAATGTGTATTTCTATTTAATATGCAGACAAAAGAACTGTATTAAACATCGCTTACCATTTTTTTTTATATTTAACTTGGTTTAAAAACACTTTATCATTAACTCATATGATGTATTTTTTAATTTTTTTAATTGGAATTTTAATCATACAAATCTACGTCTGATCCGTCTGTAGTGCTTCTAAAATGTATCAAAATCAGTTGTTCATTGAGATGGTAAATTGTTATTCAATATTTCATCAAATTCCACAAGAAAGATTGATTGTTTAGTGGTACTAGTTTCTTCTTTGCAAGATGGAAATACAAAACATCTTGGAGTTCCTAAATTATTGTCTGGAACTGACAAAGCAGCAATTGATGCTGTTTTCAAGGTCTTACAATCGTGGAAGTGTGAATCCGAAGTAAGAGATATGTGTTTCGATACAACTGCATCAAAGAGTGGATGACGCAATGAAGCACGTACTTTTCTTGTGAAAAAAATAATAGGAAGACATTTTTTATGCTAGTATGTCGGCGTCACACGTGTGAGGTCTTACTTTCCGATGCATTGTTTGCTTTGGACAATGTACTGGGCCTGAAATACTTTATTTAAGAGAATCCCAGAAAATTGGTCTAAGCTCAATCACCATGAGCCAAAAAAGCATTCAATACCCTTAACTACAGCAACAGACAATTTAAAAATTTTTACTTCTGATCAGTTAAAGATTACTAATAAACTACCTAAAGATTATTGCAGAGAATTTTTAAATCTTGCATCTCTTATGATTGGATTAGACATTCAATCTGACATTCGGAAACCAGGTGCTCCTCGCTGAGCTCTCTGGATGGCAAAAGCTATTTACTCCATGAAAATGGAGTTATTGTCTAATGGCAATGGAGCTATAATGGCATTAACTGTTGGATAGTTTCAAGGTATGAAACTATTTAATCGTTTGGTTGTGTGTGTATATTTGCAGTCTTGATTTGCTTGCCTATCTGCTCTTGATGCCCTTACTACTGATGTTTTACTAATTCAAATGTTGAAAGAATATGATGATAAACATTTAAATAATAAAGGATTAAAAATGATTTAATGTCATTCCTATTATTTAAGTTGTGAAATCGCAACACTTAGCTTGTGTTAAAATCTTGTTTATGATGAGCAAAAATCATTACTTGTTTTGAACATGAAAAATATTAGGAGTTCTAATTCACATCGATTAGAAATGCTTCTTTCGAAATTGGATGATTTGTGAATTTCTTATACTTTCTTCAAGTAGCTAAAGTTGAAGATAGTTTCTTCAGTATAACAGTTAGAAATTGCTCCGAAACGCAGTCATAAAAAGCAAAACATTTTTGTTAAAAACTTAGCATGCATAAATGATGTTGATGAACTAGCCCTTGCCTTGATCCAGGACTCGAATTGTGCCACAAAAAGCGAAAAACAAAAACAGTTTGTGTTACAAATCGTACTTACGAAGTGCAATCGCAAAAATCTCCTTAAAAAATCTGCTAAAAAATGTGTGAACGTTTAAAAAAATATGCAAATATCTGATCGTTTGAAAAATTCCTTCCTCTTTGGTTTTATTTACCAATTGTAAAATAAATAATTGTTTAATAAAGTGGCAAGTATATTTAATGTAGTCTTACTTAATAATTACTGTAGTCTTCAAGTAATAATCACTGACTCTTAAGTTTAATAATTATTTTGTGTGTATAATTATGCAGAATGTAGAAATGTTCACTAAATCGTATTTTTCTTGATTTTAGAAGTATTTTATTGCCCTACCTACCCAGATCAAAAACATAATTGATACGAAATATGTCTGAAAATATAAATGAAGCTTTCGTAATTGAAAAAAGTTAATTTTAACATTCAATAGTACTTAATGTAGGCTAATAAAAATATACAACATTTCGCATTATTTTGGCCACTTTTATGTAAATTCAATGACCTTGAGGGACCTCTAAATATATTTTTTTTATTCTAAAAAATATCAAGTTGTTTTATTTTCACAGAAATAACATTTTTGGAGGGTGAGAGTTTACATGTTTAAAATTGTTTTTTTGGGACACCCTAATGTATATTTACAATCATTTTTAATTTATAACTGTTAACTTTAATTGGTTCCGTAACATACACAGTAGCTTATTACGCATATCGATTTCCTCACATCAACAAGTACAAAGTTTAGATGCAAGGTAGCCAGACAGGTTTTCCTTATAATTTCAATTCGGAAGACAGACATAGTATTACTAAGAAGCCATTTTGAAACTTTCTCATTAATACCCACTACTAATTCTTGAAATGCGTCTTCTTTTAATCCAAACAAAAGAGACAACATCAGCACCATTTTCGTCTTATCATCATCCGTGGATGGGTGTAACCGAATTAATCTCCTGGTGGGCTTAATCTATTTGGGAGTAGTTGATGAATAATGGGAGGATTTTGTTGAAAGCAATTAAAATATTCGGAGATTTATGAGGATGCATCATTTTCCGGAACTCTGGTCACAATGGGATGCAGAATTTAGAGAAACATTTGTTGGATTTTAACCTGGTGCATCGAAATTGATATTTGTTTTTGAGCTAGATGCATTCTAGGTATATCCTGGAATATATGTATTTTTTTTTTCTCAGGAAATGAACATCAGGTAGTTTGGAAAAAAAATGTGTAGCACAACATTTTAAATTTTCCAAAAATATACTTGTAAAATTGAAAATTGGGTACAGACATTTCGGATTTCAAATTTAATACATGTAAAAGGTAGAAATGTATCCTACAAATTTAAAAAAAATTATTATAATCTACTAATAAACTTTCTGCACTGCCTAGAAACTTTCAAACCTAAATGTTTTATAACCACGATTTTCGTATATAAGGATAAATTAGTGTTTCAAAATAATGATATCATTAATTGTACTATTTGCAGGTTTTTAAATGAAAAACAAGACATATTAATGAACAATATTTCCCCGATATAAATGTATTTGTGTGTAAACTGCACAAAAGCTTTAAAATATTAATTGATTTCGTTTACGTTTTCTTTGTTTCTTATGTTCTGAGTTATTCTGTTTTATCTAAATCTTTTTTTTTTTTTTTTTTTATGAATTTTGTTTTTATTTTTATACAAGAAATAGCTCTTTGGTAATTTGAACTTTTCAGGAACACAAAATAACCTCTTTGCGGTAAACAGTTTATTTTCATTTTATACAACATTTAAAACATAAATGTTTACTTTTTTAAAGACAAGAGTGGAATAATTTCGTCAAACACCTTGTTCATCTATTTGCACTTCACTGAACCCGGCAAGTTCACTGTCAACTATCATTTATTGGAGACAACTCAGCAGTATTTTGACCTCTCATATCTGAGCATTACAGCATACCAGATAGCTGATTTTTTTTTTTTTTTTTTTTTACAGTTAGCTGTTAGCTACTTTAGTAAGCCCTCAAGCTTTAATTCGCCAATTATATTGGTTATCGAGTTAATCAAATTCGAAAATGGCAGAAAGCGACGTATTTTGAGATCCATCCACTCACTCACTGATCATCAAATTACTAAGGTACTTCTAGTAGAGCTAAAACTACGAAATTTGGTATGCTTGTAAGGCTTAACATGAAAGCAAATGGAAAAATTTAAAAATCGAGATTATCCTCTCAGAATTCCCAGGAGGGAGCAATGTTCGAAAAAGTTGAATCACAATTCTAATATATTTCTATTGGGACTAGTTATAAAAATTAGAATACTAGTAGCTATTAGCATATATAAATAGAGGATACACTCACCACTCACCCCCCCCCCCCCCGAAGCCTCTAAAATCAGGAAATAATTAATACGCCCAGTACAATCGACTGGAGGGGACACTTTTTATTATCGGTTACGAAAAGATTGCCAATTTTTTTTTTTACTTTCAATAATCAATATGATTACATAGATTAATGAAAGTATAGCATTCGGTAAAAAATAATCGATTTTTTTTTTTTTTTTTGCATTTTTCCAAGTTTTGAAACACCCTGGTTTAAAAAAAAAAAAAAAAAAATATATATATATATATATATATATATATATGTCTGCCTGTGTGTCTGCATGTACGTGGTCAGCATAACTCCCGAACAAATTTATCTACGATGTTCAAATTTGGTGTGTTAATTGGTGGGGGCCATAGAACCTGTCATTAAGGATTTTGTCAAAATCATGCATGCGCATAAGGTTAAAATCCTGAAAAAATCGTGTTTTTCAGCAATTGCTAACAAACGGCTCTAACGATTTTGAAAAAAACTCTCTCTGCTAATGCCTCTTAAAGTGCTCTAAACTTCTCTACCTACGAAATTCTCGTAGAAATACAAAAAAGGCGTAAAAAGTTGAAAAACGAGTTTCTTTAAAACAGAGTTATCTGCCCTTGAGCTTTCACCCATCAGTGATTAATTTTTATTTGGACAAGCACAAGGAAGGACAATGTTATGTCGATCGAATAATATCGCCAATTTTGCCATCTTGGCAGATTTTTTTCTTTTGGCCCATGTTGAAATTATTGCCAAAAATATCGTCAAACTGACAATTTTTATTTAAATAAGTGAAAATATGAAAATGGTAAATATCAACCACCCATATCAAATTTTAATACAGTTACCAATGTTATAGAGTAATTGAAAGTTGTGCGATGTTTCCCGCCCTTATTTTTTCCCCCCTTTCGCCAGCATTTTTTGGAAAACTGAAACAACTATACATTTAAAATAATTTTATATCATCATCTTCATCATTTATAATGAATGCATAAATACGTCATGGACTGTGGTTCGATAAATTGAACTTTCTTAGAAAAATCTTGGGAAATTCTCTTCTTTTTGGACAATTCGCAGCGAATGTTTATATATATATATATTGTTAATACCAAATAATAAATTAACTAAAAAGGATAAAGCAGTCGATTATTCGTATATCGCCCGTAGTTAGCTTCCAACAAAAATTTCGTCAACTGTCGACTGTGTAATATGCAAGTACCCTAAAAAGATTATACTTAATCCTTGCAGCCCCGAGACGTTTTCTGGCTAGTTTTAAAATTATGAACACTATACTTCCTCCACACTTCCTCAGTTACTTGTCGTCCTCTTCCCGGCACCACATCTAGAGGGTCGGTATCGAACCATATGTATCGCTTTTAAAATTAACTTACTCATTTGCATATGGTTTTACCAGTATAGCGCCATCCATTGGCAACTATTTTTTTTCTACAGAAATCTCGGCCGCATGATCTATATAACATACTACAGCTGCAGTTCTCACCTCAACGGACCGATCTTCAAAAAGACAAGAAAGCAGCTTTTTAAATCCCCGGAAATGTACATTGCCTTGCTTCAGTATATAGTTCAGGCTGACGAGCTAGATTTTTCCATGGTGTATTTCAGCTGCCCAACGTTAACTTAAATAAACTTCAAAGCACGTTAAGAACAACTAAAACAACAACAGCAACCGTGACCACACCTCTCTCTAACAAGATATGCATCATTTATCCGCTGAGGGAAGAATCGTGGAGGCTGGTATTCGCTTTAGATTCCTCTCTTCTCCTCCTCATCAACGAGGAGAATAGTGACTATCGAAAAAAACTTTTTGGGGAAATTCAAAATTTTAAGTCGATAAAAAGTTTTCAATAAGCTCACACCTTTATAAAAAATTTTTTTAGCTTAATTGAAAAATATTTAGGTTTCAAGGAGTGAACCTTAAGTTTGATTGTTTTTTGAAAAAAACGAAGGCTTTTAATTTTTTTTAAAACATAAATATAAAGCAAATTTTTATTTTCAAGAATAAAAATATATAGCTTAGAATATTAATTAACAGTAATAAAAAAAAATTATATCTACCATTTAGCATTTACTTCTCCCGGAATATACATGAATACCTATTTTTATTATTATTATTATTTTTTTTTTTATATACAAAATACGATAAGTTTTTCAATTTTCAACCCATTCTTTTGGTTCATTTCAATTACGTTATTTATAGTCTAGGTATAGCAGTACAGCATTTTGAAGTATCGGGAATATCATTTTATTAAACGCTTATACTAAACTCAAGTGTCAAGTCATGCCACTTTCGTCCGACCTTGGAGGCTCCAACCAACACAGACTCTAGGTTTGAGACAGGAAGGTAGCGTTATTGAAAATGATTCAATGTTACAGAGTTCGAGTGATGAAAGTGTACTTGATAGTAAGATGCTTTTACCAGGGAAAAGCCAGAACGTTCAATTATTTCAGAGAAATATGGCCTGTAGCAAATCTACTCTCTCTTCCTAGAGAATGTGATCGTAGAACCATTTCTATTATAACAAAAACTCAATTAGCAATTGCTCTTTTGTGGGATTTAAATGTTGTAACACTAAGAAAACCAGGCAGTACTAATAGATCAATCAAAGGTTTTCGAGAAAGAAAAACACCATCAAAGTATTAATTCAACTATTTTTCAGTCTTTTTATAAAATACGGATTATTTTAAAATATTTTCGAATAATGATTGATCAATTAGAGACTTCAGTATTTCATGCAATACCATCATAACTTAGACCTTGAATAGTTTTCTCATCAATGCAGCTTTCTTTCATAAATTGTAATGATGATACCACGTTTTATCCAGAGCCACTGTCTGGAATTGTGTGTCCAAAATAGGTTGAATATAGTTCTTATATCAAAAATACATGTTTTTTGATTTATTTATGCGATCACATTTACTACTTACAATTTCTATACTTATTGTTTCATCTTTTCGATTATATGAATAGAGTGAAAAATAGTTGAACTAATGCCATGATGGTATTTTCCCTTTCACAAAAAATCTTCGATTTATCTATTAACACTGCCTGGTTTTTCTAGTGTTCGATTATTTATATCCCTTAAAAGAGCACTTGCTAATTGAGCTTCTGTTCTAATAGAAACGGTTCTACGGTCACATTCTCTAGGAAAAGAGAGTAGATTTTCTGGCAGCCCTTGTTTCTCTAAAATAATTGAACTTTCTGGCTTTTCCCTGGTAAAAGCATTTTACTATCAAGTACACTTTCCTCACACGAAATTTATGACATTGAATAATTTTCAATAACGTTACATTCATGTCTCAAACCTAGTCTTTGTTGGTTGGAGATTCCAATATCTTCCAGAAGTGACATGACTTAACACCTGAGTTTAGTATACGCTATATCATAAAATGATATTCCCGATATTTCAAAATGATGTACTACTATACTTAGACTATAAATAAAATAATTGAAACTAACCAAAAGAATGGGTTGAAAATTTCCTTATTTTGTAAAAAAAAAAAAAAAAAAAAAAAAAAAATAAGGTTTTTATGTATATTCCGAGAGACCTAAATGTTAAATGGCAGATATATTTTTTTTTATTACTGTTAAAAAATATTCTAAACTTTACATTTTTATTCTTGAAAATAAAAATTTGTTTTATATTAATGTTTAAAAAAAAATTAAAAATATTCGTTTTTGTAAAAAGAAACAATCAAACTTCACATCCATTCTGGGAGACATAAATATTTTTCAATTGAACTAAAATCTTTGTTTGGTAAATATATGAGCATAATGGCAACTTTTTATCGACATGAAATTTTGAATTTCCAAATAAAGTGTTTTTCGATACGCCCTAGTACTCACACTTTGGACCATCTGCAGTCCGCACTTTGGGTAGAGAAAAATAGTTTGCACATCGTTAGAACACCCAAATTGTCTCATTTTGTTGAATATTACATTTGTTTTTCCATAAATAGAAACAGTTAAAACTGTACGTAAATACCACTTATGAGACATTGAAATATCATCCAAAACTCTTTTAAACAACAAACAAAAATTATTTATTATTGCAATTAAATATCAATTTACAATCTCTTTTAAGAAACAAAAATATACATCAATATACTTTTTAAGGTATACAATTGATATGATTTAATTTAATTTTTAGGTTATAATTTCAAACTTTTTGGAAGAATATCAGAATTAAAAATGATGCATTTATACATATAAACTTCTTTTTCTGCCAATTTTTTAACCAGCTATTGCAATTAAAATGACTAATTAGGACATTATTAGTACATACATAAATAAACTTGTAATCAACTTGAGGTATGATTTGTATTGCAAATAAAAGATATTATATTGACGCATGTTCCTATGGAGAATTTTGAACTCGGCTGCAATATTTAATTATACATTTTTAAATAAAAAGTTTAAAAAAATACATAGTTTTTAACAAAAAAATTAAGATTAAAAAATTCGTTTATAATAATATATATTAGATTATGAATAGGCAATGTATTCACAACTTGTGTCTTCAGAACAAAATTAGAATTTTTTTAAATCGGGCAATATATTACGAAGTTATGACCGTTGTCGTAAAGTCATACAACACCAAAATGTCATTCTTCAGAAAACATGTTTAAAGTTTACTACACTAATGAACGTGATACAAAACAGGTTCACAAAACCCATTGTAATTTAAAAAGTAATTTGAGTCTCAGAAAGAAAATGGTATTATTTTAAAGGTAATGAATTCGTGAATATTTTAAAACAAAAAAACAAAAACGCAGACTTGAGTAAAATTTTGCAATTTCTAATGTGTATATATACCTTAAATTTGTTTCCCTTATGGATCTTTTGTTTCCGGATAGAGAACCCTGAATTAATCTTACGCTAAAGAAGTAAGTTTGCAAATAATAAAATTCAAATTGCAAACTCTCATCTTTTATCTCTAGTTATGACACTCGAAGTGTTAATAAAAATATTGATCAGTCTAAAAACTACAAATCTAATCACTCATCTTTTCTAAAACTAGTCAGCAAATATTGTAATATTAAACAAGTGCTTCACCTTAGTTTAACTAAAGATTTCTTTAAAAAATACTTAAACTATATAAGTGCAATATCTCTACAGTAACTAAGTACTACAGTTGAACACAGTTTTGGTTTCCTTGTAACGTTGAAATATGGATCTAAAGTTTACTAGAAACATTTTATAGAGCTACATCTAGACTTACCATAAGACACATTAGCCTTTTCCCATATTTTTACATAGTACTAAAGTATTTAAAATCCAAATCAGGTAAAAAGTAAAACGGAAATGCAGTTATATTTCGAATATGTTTAAGTTTACAGAAGCATGCTTTAATAAAATTAAAAATTTTGCACTTTGAAGAAAATCAAATATGTTTCAAAATTATTTAAAAACATAACAATCTATACCTTCTATTTTAAGGTTTATTGATAAGGAAATTGCAAACATTTACTTCTTCACTTTATTCAACGTCATAGTTTAAAGGAATAAAAATCACTATTTATATAATGGTTTATATATGTGTTTACTGCATATTACATGTGTTGTGAACTTTTAAAGATATTCATCATCATCACCGATAGCACGACATTCCAGAGTGGATTAAAGCTTTCATTTGAAGAGATTTCCGTGCATTATTCTAGGTGACAATGGTCCTCAAGTTTTTAAACTTTATTACACTAAAATCTTTTTCAATACGTCTATCCATCACAACTTGATTTCACCTATTTTTCATTTTCCCTACGACATTGCAAAAACGAGCATTTTTAAAAGGCTTGAATCATGCATTCTAAAAACATTGCAGTCCAGTTTAATCTATTAATCAAGAAATTCTTTATAATCAGGGTCCTTATAGTGTTTATAAAATTCAGTAATGTACCGTCTACGCCAACAATTATTTTCCTTACACGTCCCCAAGAATAACCTTTAAAATATTTCACTCAAACGTACCCAAAAGGTCCTTGTCAAATCTTGTCAATGTCCATTTTTTAGAACCATAGACCAAAATAGGTCTAATCAGGGTTGCGTTCACGCAACGCTTAGAAAACATAACTATAATAAATATTTAATCAATTTTAAACTAATATTTGGAGGTTTATGTTCATTGGTAAGGTTACACACTTTAATTTCGAACAATAAAAATTATTCTAAACCTTTTTGTTTTCTCGTAGTAATAACTTAGACATTTCCAAAATTCGCTAAGTTAGACTGACATTGCTAAATCGATTCCGAAAAAAAAAAAAAAAAAGGAAATAATTTTTATTAGACATAATATTTCATATCTCCTTAGTTCACTTGAAGGTCACACTCAAATAAAACATGTTTTGATGAATTCATCTTCGAGCTACGATGTTGGAAATACTAGTGTTGCGCTTGAGCATCGTCAGCGGAAAAGAGGATCAACATTTTCGGAACTTTTTTCTCACCGCATTTGATTACAACTGCTTCATTTTGATTTGAAATATCTCGAAAGCACTATCTTACGCTTAGTGAAACTCTGGATACTTTTTACACCATTGATTTAGATGATAATGTAATGGTCATTGTTATTATTTCACCAGAATTTGGCAAAGTTACTAACAAGAAAGAAGGGGACAATACAGTAATAAGTGACTCGAACGTTTTACTAAATGACATTACTGGTGAGGTTGAATTACATTCAAATAGGAAAGATAAGGGCCAAAATAATATGGATAATGCAAATACAAAGAAAAAAAAAGTGAGCCTTTGAAATGGAAGAAAATTGATCCTATTTATGCATCGATACGAAAAAAATGAAGAAACGTCACCAAGTTGTAAAACTGAAAAGAAAGTTTAGAAAATTTAAGTTGTGAGGAAATTTTCGTTAAGTTTTTTGACTCTGAAATTTATGCATTGCTCCTTAATCAAACTAATATATATGCTCAGCAAAATAATCGCACTGACTTTTTTGCTTCTGAGAGTTACCTAAAAAGGTTTATTGGTTTGCTTCTTCTTACTGGATACCATACATTGCCACAAGAAAAAATGTATTGGTCATTACATAAAGATGTATCGGTCCTGTTTGTTAGGGAGTCAATGTCACGTATTCAGTAGAGGAATATAAAACAAAATTTGCATATGGCAGATAACATCAATATTGACAAAAATGACAAATTGTACAAAGTGAGAGTACAAGAGTGAAATTTGTTGAATAAGAAATTTTAATAGTTTCAAATATTTGCACACGACCTAACAAATGATTCCTTATAGAGGAAAACAATCTGCAAAAATGTCCTAAAAGGAAAATCTGAATGATTCGGTTTTAAAACTTGGACGCTTGCATCACGTGATGGTTTTTGTGTTGATGGATTTAGTTAGATCAGCTAATGGTAGACCAAGCAATTAAGCCTTTCTTTGGCAGTACAAAATCAAAAAGGACATTTTCTTATACGATCAATTGACAATAAAAGACTTCGCTGTAAACATTGTCACAGTCAAATTATGTATCGATGTAATGGTTGTGAAGTGGTTTTACATCAAGAATGTAGTCAATATTTTCATACAAAATAAAACGTATTAAACAAATGTATGTACTTAACATAGTACGAAAAGTTTATAATTTTGAAAATAAGCTTTAAAATATTGCCTACGGTTAATTACAGTCGTTGAATATTCAACATTAATGGAATATGAAATTCTTGAAAACCTACGGTTTTAACTCGGTTTTACGCTGACGTTGCTCCAACACAACAGTCATTTTCTCTAAAGATAAGTAAAATATTTCAACTTTTTCTTTAAATTTGTTGTATATGACCCTAAAATCACAAATGTTATTAATACTGACCATGTTTTTTAAGGATTTCGAGTTTTGGCGGTTAATGGGTTAACTAGAATATAGTAATTCTGCAAATGATATGGTAACTGAAAAAGATTCTTTAGTCCATAAAAGGCCCAATTGGCAGACAGAGAGGTAAATATATCAAAAAGGTATTTTAATAGAGGTAAATATACTAAATGTTTTTATAGAAAAATACCATATCATGATAAATTAGATAACAATTGAAAGCAATTTGGTTTATTTTTTAATTTAATGCGTATCATCATGCACTCTGTTAAAATAAAAAAATGTAACAAATGACTACGTTTTAAATTTATTTTTGATTTGTGAATTTTTATTTTAACTACAGTATTTTATACTTTTATATAATTATTTACTTTATTGATTCTAGAAGAAGAAGGAAAAAAAAAAAAAAAATTATTCGACTATAAAATATGTAAAACAAATCTCCATTTTCCTTACTTTAAATATTTACCGTGAAATGAATATCCCAAAATTCTTTTGAAAAGAGTCAACGCATATAAAAATGAGTCTGATCATAAAAAAAATAATGCCACTTCCCCCAAAAGGATTTATATATCAGCAATTACGATAAAAACTTATATCCAATAGTGAACGTGTCAGCTACATTTAAATGATTTAATGGGGGAATTATTCCACCGTCATTGTTAATAAAACTATCTACTACAAATGAATCTACATTCAAATAACCACAAAAAATGTTTGTAATAATCTAATAAAAACGACGTAATTCAGTTTCAATATGTTATATGTTCATGTGTATATAGCTGTACTTCAGTATTAATTTTTTTCTATCCGCCTTCCCTAGAGAAGAGACTCGAAAAGATTTATTTTAACTTTCCATCGTTTTTGCATCACAAAGAACCGGGATAAAAACAAGAAAAGAGCTTTCCCGCATAGGAAATATCACGCATAGTTAAGTTTTTCAACTCCCTCCTGTCTTCTTCATCTACGTGGTCAGCTTAGAAATTTACTTTAAATGTCTTTTTCTTTTTATACTTTGTAGGAGACAAAAAACTACGTCGTGTATTATATGAAATAACGTGGTCGGCAAAAAATACTTTGAACATAATTCTAGAGAAATGTTGTATAAAGCCAGCTTGTTTGGATAAGGCCGTCGCTATCTGCATTACTCCTTTATACTTTACTCTGGATTGGGCTTTAATCTTTCTTTACGCGACTGAGCATTACGCCTTTGTAAAAGTGTCTTGATTTTTTATTCATATAAATGAAAGCACAGAATAAATATTACGGAGAAAGATTTCTGCTTATCCTATGTACTTCCACTTGTCCTATGTAGCGCTTCTTAATTTTTTCAAACTTAGATATGTAGTTGAAGCATTTTTTAATTTTTTTATTTTTTTCCCCCTTTATTAAGAATGATTTTTTTTTTTAAATATGGATGTATTTATTTCTATCTAGATCATTGCAGACTGTCCGTTTCTATAGATAAAGACTACTCTCGTCTAGTGCTAGGTGAAATATACTGAAAGTGTTAATGCGAACTTTTAAAATTGCTAAGTATTTTTATAAGAAAGGAGGGAATGGTAAAATATATGTTTTTTGATGGTTTTGACATGTGTACTTTAAAAAAAAAAAATTGTGTATTTTGAAAAGATGCTCGAGTTTTGGCATGGACCTGCAAATTTTACCATAAACCTTGTTTTCGACATGGGCGAATACAAGTGTGCTACCTGTGAAATATTAAACTACGTGGCGAATGTTTAGTTATACAATTAATTCGCATGTTCTAGAGGACTCTATGTATTTTTTGTTAATAAATATAGTGGTACCCATTTTGTTATATTTTAATATATTTTAAGGATACTCTAAAGAAAATAAATTTATTTTAAATGAGGCTTAATGGGACAGTGCAGAATAACAAAATTGAGCTTTGTAACTGTAGCATTTGGTTTTACTTTTTATTAATGCCTTTAACAAGACTCTATATCGATATAAACTTTGTAGTTTGATAGAAAAAAAAAATAATAAGGACCATATCTTACTTTATAAACAGAAAACTATGCGCGATAAGTAACATTGTATTCTTTAATTTTAAGGTTTTTAAAACAATTTTTATCAAGAATTCCAATCAAAATGTTTTAACGGTAATCTTAATGTATTCTTTTCAAATAATAAATAAGATGAACAACAAACTTAACCAAACAGATTGTAACCAAATCCAATTTCGAAACAAAGTACAAATCTAACTTCAAAATATAACTATCTTACATGTTACCATAAAATACATTGTGATGGTGAGGTTACACCATCAGAATTTTAATATGTATTGGGGGTTTGAGAAGACCTACTCTAGATGTAAGGGCAATTTTTATGAGTGGGGGCTAGACTTTCTGGTGCAGTTTGACCCAAGAGTTGGCAGGACCAGGTCAAGAGGTCAGGGGTGAGTTTACAGTCTGTTGTGGATTGAGCAAAGGCAAAAATGAGGTGATCTCTTGGGGGAGGACCAACAAGTGAAATTGGATGCCAGTGATAAGAGGGAACATCCCAGATGAATCTAAAAGGGTCTGCAAGCGATCAGGGGCAAATTTTTACACACTTTTCCATTTTCCAGAGGACGCTGTGATTAGCGGGACGGCTGAAGCTAATAGAAGAAAGCTTTAAGCATACGAAAAAGTCCCAATGCGATACCACAGCCTATCTGGCCAGATATTCCACTCAGCAGCCCTTGACCGACAAAACCCATCAGCCCTCTATTGATAGAGGCTGACCATCTGAATAGAACCTCCAACCCGGTCTCGATCCCACAAGTCTACCTGTCCAGAGAATCCACTCCAGAGCCCTCGACCGACAGAGCCCAGCACACAAACTCCACCCGCACAGACGTTAACCTGAGTCCAACCCATTCCTTGCGGTAAGTCAAACTCCCCTTTCTCCCTATTGATTATAACCCTGCACTTCCGTTAATTATTAATGCACAGAGAAATATAGCTTGCTGCGCAATAATTGTTTAAACTGATTTAAGTAAATAAATACTGTCTCTTTTCCTGTTAATGATTCTCTTCCTTGTCTCCCAGACTCAATGCTAAACGAAACTCTTTCGATCACAAATTGGGCCATATTTTTATTGAATATTAGTTATTGCGGAACAACATTTACTACTGCTGGTACCATTGACCAGGCAATAACCAGAGCAAACCACGACAGTTTATGTAGGCCGACCAAACGGTATAGTGGTTAGCGTGCTAGATTCTAGACCGCGAGGTTGTGGGTTGCAAATGTATGTTGGATAGTCTAATGACGAATGTTTCGGCGCATTATAGTCCTTGTGTTGCTGACGGCGCCAGATAATCTGAAAACAACCAACCAACAGTTTATGTAGTGATCTGACCACAACATACATTTTACATCAAAGTAAACATTGAATTTTCTTGAATCAAATCATCCTAGGACAATGAGCTTTTCCCTCATGCCTTCGACAAATAGGATACCTGCTTTTGTATAGGTTGGTTGTTTTCAGATTATCTGGCACCGTTAGCAACACGAGGGCTATAATGCGCCGAAACATTCATCATTAGACAAGCCAACATACATTTACAAACACCTATGCCTAACACGGGACTCGAACCCGCAAACTCGCGGTCTAGAAGCTAGCACGCTAACCACTATACCGTTTGGTCGGCGGCTTTTTTATAGGAATTGTAAGAAAGGAAATAGTATTTTAAGCTAGAGATTATTAAATTCAAGATTCAAAATAATTATATTTTTATAATCAGTATTGCAGAAACTTATTCTGAATAATTTTTTTATATTATGTGATTTGATTAACTAAGTTTAACTGACTTAGATAACTACTTTATTTCCTCGTATAGAAATAAGTAGAATTGTGATGTATTTAAGTTAATTTTATTAATTAATTGTTACATATACTTGATTGGAATATGCTTGTTTTGTTTTGATTTTATGTAATTTCTTCTCATATCTTTATTTGTGTATATATTTCGCTACTTAACTTCCGTATACCTATGGTTGAGACGTTTCAAATAAATTAAACGTAATATTCAAATATTTGAAATAACCTTATTAACAAGTTGATTTTCTTTATGATGCAACTAACTGTCATCTAACTGGTGCTTATTACAAAAATTATACTAATAAAAATATTTTTAAAGTTAGAATTTTTTTAATTATAACTGATATAATTAATTGCAATTTCAAATTACAATAAATGGTATGAATCATTATGCAAATTTTAATCCCAAATTGCATATATGCTACACTATACACTAGGGGGTTGAAATTTTGATAATTGTTTTGAATTTTGATTTTATGCGATTTGTTTTTATTCTTTTGTTTTTGTATGCAATGAGTTATTTTATATACATATACCTGCGGTTTAGGCGCTAAAAATAAAGCATATGCAACAGTTAAATATTTAAAACAACCTAAATCACAATTTATTTTAGAACGACACTACAGGATTTCTCCTATTCCACTGTCCCGCCGTGATAGGGAGCCATAAATGAGGCAGGATTTAGTAGTTTTGTGGGAAATTTTCCGTGATCCCTCTTTGCACGCGTGACAGGAAAACGGGAATGGCCTTACGGTGCACTTTTGATTTATAGGATCTGCAGAGATCACTACTGCGGACTGGCAGGAAGGAGGATATGTCCCGAAGTGTCACTTTTGAACGATGCAACGCATATATGCTGAATGATGAATGGCCCGGAGGGATTCGATACAGCCCCAGGGCGATATTGGATACTTTTATCTCGAAATTTCCATCTTTTTGGGATCAACCTCGAGTTTGTCTCTTTTAGGCTGTCAGAGTAACTGATTTATTTAGGCCTTAATCAAATCTACTTGAAGGTACTTTGATATGCATTAAAATAAAATGATGAACTAGGTTCTCTGATAATACAGTGATAATTTTATCGTTTTTCTCATAAGTAAAGGACTTATATATGAATATTGCATCCATTATTGTAGTTTTAGCAGATAATTTGTATTTACCAAATATTTTACAGTTGTATGATTTGCCTATTATATAGATATATAACGGGCAAATAAGACAATAAGGCCCCGTTGTACTTGTAGTTATTTTTATACGTATATTTTCTACTTATATAATAATAAGTAATATTTTTACCCATTCCATGCTCTTTTAGGTTACTGTTAATTATGAAATTATCTGACAAAGGTTGTTTAAAATAATGTACTTTACAAAATGTATAAGTAAATTGAATAAACATATCATTTTTAATATTTATGTTTGATTCTCTTTGTTATAATTTCTGTAATATACGCACTTTAAAATAAATAGGTACCAAACTTTATTTCTCAATCATTCAGTTTGGCAACAAAGTATATATAATTGAAAATAAGTGTGTCCCTGTATTTTAAATATTTGAAAACAAAACGGGATGAAATTGAAAAAACACAACAACGTGGTGACGTTTACAAAGGGAAACCACCACGTCGTTGCTAGAAAGAGAAAGGTTTTCCCCTTGATATTGTGCTGTTATGGTTTTTTTTTTCAATTTGATTCCATTTTGTCTTCAAATATTTCAAATGTGTATTTCATATCAATTACAGTACATTCAAGCTGTTTTTAGAATCGATTGTTTTCTAGGTTTCATAACTAGTTTCGAAGCAGATTTGGTTTTGTTTATCATAGAGCAAAAATGTATCGATTTTTAAAGGTTAGTTGTGTCCCTTAACTGTCACTTAAAATACATTAGAAAAAATAGTAATAACAATAGCATTAGCAAAAATAGCAATAAAAGCAAAATAACAATATAATTAAAGGAAAACCATGCTGCTATTATTTGGAATAACTTGTCATGCAGCATCAATAAAAATTTCATTATTTAGTTGTCATTTATTAATTCAATGCATGACAACTTTTTTGAAAAAGTGAAGCTATTTTGTTAAAAAATTTCTGTTACATATATATATATATATATATATATTTTTTTTTAAATCCGCATTCATTAACGTCACACATTATTTCAAGTACTCATTTAAATTTTAACAATATTGCAAAGAAAACTCTATGGTTCCTTTAAATTTAATTTTATTTCTGAATATCGTCTTCATAGAATTTGGTCCCTATATTTAACTGCAGTTTCTTATTCAACGGTATGATTATTTCCGGAGAATCACCAAGCCTGAAAATCCAATGTCATACATCACGCTTTTTAAAGTATTTCGATTTTTTACTAGCAAAGTAACAATATGGTTCACTTCATAAATGCTCTCCGTTTTCATGGACAAAATGACTGTTTTTACAGAACATCATAAATCAAGCTCTTCTGCCAATATTTTGACCGAGTCTCTTTGCAAAAAAACTGTGAAAAAAACTGAATAAGCAGAATATTGAAAAAAATAGGAAGGAAGGTTTTAAAGACACATACTAACTTTTTCATGATTGTAAACAGGTTTTAGTTTTTTGTTCTATTTCATCAACAATCAAATTGTATTAATTGTTCCACAGTGAGCATATGATGTGAGGTGATATTAGAAAATGTTTCAGCTCTTTCATAAAGAAATTAGGATGTATTACGTAATGTAGATGATAAAATAATATGCTTATATTGTGTATGTATTACAATAGCTCTGTTTCCATCGCTCTTGTTTCATTTGTAATCATATTTAAAAAAATATTAGACAGATTTTTATTTTTTTTAAAAAAAAGAATGAATAAAACATCATTTTAAAACTAATATTAATTAAGGTAACAATATCTTTAATATTGATCATCAAATTGAGACAAAAGTTATGATTTATTCCTACAGAGCTGTTATTGTGATTTGTAGTTACAAAACCGTTAATCCCTAATTATTTTCTGAATTCATATTTAATACAGAATCAAGATTGTGAACTAATTTTTTGCAACTAAAAACGTATGTGAACAATTAGGAGAGTTGATTTACACAGGTAGAGAAACCACAAGGAATTTCATAGAGAAGGAAATGGTCTCATCAAAAATTTACATCACAGCTCAGTTTGCATCTACAGACCTCAGCATCAAACAGCACAGTTGAGATAGGAGCATCTTAGACGAAAAACCAATGGAAGAGTGGCATTTTGCCTTATGGCAGATGCTCTTGCCTGATATCACTTACAGTAGATATTTTTATTCCAAAATAATGAAATAACTGCATTTAATCTAATTCTACATACATTCCAATTGATCTAGTCATATTTGTTACGATATCGATAGTGGACTTTGGTTCACATGGAATACTTTTAATTGCTTCTGTTTATATCCACTATTCTTTGGTAATAATTATTTATTTATAATGACTTATCTTAAGGTTCTTTTAATTGCATCTCACAACCATTGTACATAAAATAAAAAAATTGTGATGTTAAACTTTTTTTTCTCCTTTAAATCAAGTAAACATAAACCCATAGATACTCACATATTTTCTAGAAGCACATACAAATAAGTGAAATTTCGTTTAGGGTTAACTGAAAAAGTTTTTTCGATACGTATTTGACAATAAATGATATTTTCCGACTTAAAAATAAAAGCATATTTACACATTTGTTACTATTTACTTAATTCTATAAGGCACTGGAAGTTTTTTATAGCTTCATTATTGAAATGTAGTTATACAATTTTGAGGCAATACCAATAAGAATTATTTTCTTTAAATCGTATAGCTAAGGAATCAACTATCAACACCACTACACAATATTAGCGATTTCTTTATCTGTGATTATTGTGAATTGAAGGATATATGTCACTATTTTTTGTATGTGGGAATACAATAAACAACAAAACATTTGTCATAAGACAAACTATGAAACTATGCTATCCGGCTTATTTCTTTCTTTTGCTTCGTTAATCTTTGAGGCAATGTTTCCTCTTGATTGCCAAGAATAAGTTAAAAACCTCGCGTTTCCTGCGAGCAAGGATCCAGAAAACACCAAACTTTCCTCTCCTTAAACTTTTTGATCCCTCTTTGTGCAGGATGTATTTGTGTGTCTTCATTTCGCTTGTCTTTCTCAAACAGATGAAAAGGCAGCCCATTTCCTCTACATCACGAACCCAAGCCCATCGAGCCGGCAAAATCGTGATATCAAGACTTACGCCCGGATAAGCGTCTTAGGTTTCCAGAGGTTTGGTGAGAAAAAGAAAAATGACGACAACACTAAAATACTGGGAATTGTTGTTGTTCACATATATGATTTATTTCCTGGTTGTTATTTCACCTGAAGGTGTTTTTAACTTTTCCCCTGATTTGTTTCTTTGAGCGAAATGATCGGGATTGTTGGATGAAATTACTTGCTTGGAACTTGAAAACATCTTATGCTTTGAGGTGTTCAAACTTTTATCGGATCTTCTAATGTTTGTTGAAAACATTGTATAAATCAAAACCAGTTCAATTACGTTTTTTATAAATGTAAAAAGATAAAAAAATATTACTCATTAGATTTTAACTGGATGACTGGTTTCCATTCAGAATTTTTGGAAAAATATAAATATTCTATTATTTCACAGGTTCAATATTTATTTACTAAACCTTACAAATATAGTCAAACAAATGGTACTATGAGAGTTATGGTAAATTCGAATGTAAAAGAGTGATTTAAAATAAACAGAACATTTAAAAGAAATAAAAAAATCTGTGAATAACTAAAAAAAAAAACTATGAGTTTTAAAAAATGTGAAGACATTTTTTTTTTTTTTTAATACTAAATAAAAAAAATATGAAAAGAAGATGATGAATTTATATGTTCGTCATTGCATGCAGAATTAATTATAAATGGTAATTTCTTAGGTTTTGTTTTTCGTGGTGACAAAACCCAAACATCTTCTGTAAAAACCGCATTTCCCATTTCTAAGGTTTTGGTTAATTATTTGTTTTCATTAAATATGTATATAACTTTTGTTTTTATAATAATATGCAAATAAAAATATAATTGATCTATATTTATTTAATAAAAGACTTCAATATTGTAGCAGCTTTTATTTACTAGTCAATACTATGGAGTATGTAAATATATATTGAAGAAAGTTGAATTTTTACACTTGCTACTACCTATTCAAAATTGTGGTACATATTTCTTGTTAACTATTTGCATCTCAGCATTATGTAAATAACTTCATCAAAAGCACTTTTGTTAGGTGCGAATTCGGGAAATTGCAAACATCAATAATATACGATATTTAATATTGAATACATAACGAATGGAAATATAAGACACAAAAAGAAACACATAAGACATGCAAAATGAGATAAAACATTTTTAAACTTCAACAAATTTTTGAATTGAAGGAGAATATCACCCTATTTTCAATAAATAACCAAAATTGTTACTTATAACCAGAAATAGAATGTATAAGTTAAAGTATCGTTTTAAGAGTATATAACTTTCAAAAAGTGATTTAAAAAAGCATCTGTAAATCATAAAACAAAATTTAGTCTCGCAAAACAGACTGAAAAAAATAACGAAACAAGAATACAAATAATCAATAAACTTTTTCAAGTATTCTTCCAAATTCATCGCTCATTACATGCACCATTTTTTTTTTTAATCTGAAAGCTACGAAAGAGTGATGTTATTAATTACGATCTGATAGAGTTCTTTTTCTTAAAAAAATAACATATCACATGGCCATGAGGATTAAGTAGTCCACAAAAAAAAGCTGAAATGCTCCCATGTAACATCAGATCCTATCATAATGATTTTAATGGAATGTCATTAAAAATAATTGCAGGCGAAATCACTTACATCCAGGTTGCTACTTAGCCGTTTCGAAGCTTGCAGCTTTAAATGGCTTTGGATATGTCAGCTGAGCAATAAAAAATATTGCAGATTTGCGCATTAATCAATGTTTAGGTGAAAACTAAACTTTGAGTTTGATGTTTTAATGGTTTAAGCCTCAAATACTAACTTACAATTTGAAAAAACTAATGTATTTTTTTTTTTTTTTTTTGTATTGTAACTCTAATTATTGCTAAGATTTAACTTTCTTGCTTAGACATTTAAAAACAAATTTAAATTTTTGTTTCCTTTCTGTTTAGGAAAGAAGATTTTTTAAAAGAATATTTACAGTTGTTGTGTAGTACGGTGATGACAGGTCTTAATTAGTGCAAAAATTAATAATTTTTATCATGCTATTATTAATTTACAAATCCCACTCTATTCGTCTATTGTAGTGTATAGGGAATATAAACACAATTTCACATTTTATTCTGGCTATCCAACCTTTAACATTAAGACAAGCATCCTTTCATTTGCTTCACCCTTCAATGTAAGCGCAAAACATTCAATTTTGTATAATAGCTGTTTGACAAATGTTAATGATAAATCCTTAATTTTCAACTCCCAAATAGTTATAATCCAAGTTACAAATAATTTCAGGTATTGATTCGTATATGCATGCCAACTTATTTTAGGCTGGTTAATTTTTGTTATAAACATGGTGAAACAGATGAAATACAACTTCTTAAGAGATGGAACATGAATAAATAATGGTACAAGCATTTCCAATCTTATAATATTTTCTTCTCGTTAATACTAAACATATGATGATCAAGATTAAGCCGTTACCTAGGGATTATATTTCAGGAAAATGTGTCCAATCAAAACTTGTTTTATTTTAATAGTTTTAAAACTTGTTTCATTCCTATAGTTTTGTTATTACGTAATTAATTCACATGATGATTGTGTTATTAGCTATCTGGCCTCACATGCCAAAGGGGCCAGGTTCGAATCCTGGTTTAGGCATGGATATTCATTGTGGTTCGGAATGCATGACTCCTGCTTGGTTAGCCGTTAGTGTGCATGAAAATATGTCGTTGAGGGTACACACCAAACCCGTAATTAATTTCTCATACTGTTGTTGTAGTCATCAACTTTTTTTTTTCTTTCTTCAAATCTTCAATTTTGATGATGTTTGCAGTTTATGGATTTAATCAAGAAAAACAGAGTTCGGAATCAATGGAATAGTTTAGAATGATTCGGTTGGAGTTTACTGGCATAATGGACAACACTAGAGCTATGCTGCGCTGATCGAAGAAATAGAAACACTGATTTATATATATATATATATATATATATATATATATATATATATATATATATATATATATATATATATATATATATATATATATATATATATATATATATATATATATATATATATATATATATATATATATATATATATATATATATATATATATATATATATATATATATATATATATATATATATATATATATATATATATATATATATATATATATATATATATATATATATATATATATATATATATGCATATATATAAGTGTGTATGTGCAACTTTGTTACATACTGCTCAAAATGTATAAGCATTTAATTGTTTTTTAAATACAAAAATTCACATCGTAAATTAATTCACTTTTTTTTTTTTTCTTTTTTTTTTAAATATCAACAGATTTTGGTGGGATATCGTTATAAAACTGTTGGGTAATTCCCTGCCAATGGATTTATTATAGTGATTCTTAACAACGTCAATGATTTAAATTATTTGCAGTACCTATGATGGATAGCCTTAGAAGATATTTAAGAAAAGTATCCATCATTATTTGCATCACTGCTTGATTTTAAAAACTTTGAGAATTAAGTGTTAAGCCTTTGAATTAATTTCAAATTTCAGTAAAAGAACCTTTTCATATTATACTTAAGTTCCTGGAAGAAAGAAAAATATCCATTTTATTCATAACTTAATAATAAGTAAAAGTCTGGTTTTGCAGTGATAAGTTCAAACGAAAAAGCTAACAAATGATATTTATTTTTGATTGCATAACATATTAACAATATCATACATTTGATTTGTTTTAATTACACAAAAACAACATTGATGTAAACATAAATTTGATTATCTATTTCTAACATGCAATACATTTCATCTAAATAATTTTCAATTGGTAAAAAAATTTAAATTGTAAGTAATAAAAAAAAATCATCTCTTATTTTAAACACCAAAATAATATTCGACATCAAAATGTTCTGTGAAATGTTCTGTCTAGTTATACAAAAATGCCGTGGGCTAGCATAAGGCCAACACAATATCTCTACGTAAATGCAGAATTGCTACTTAAAATATTGTATCTTAGAGTCAATCGAGTGTATGTCTACATTTGACAATTTTTGTTGTTGCAGATTATGTCTTAAATGATATTTTTTCCTATCGAATCCATAAAATAACTCACTAAAAATTCTAAAACTTCAGTGAGAATTATAAGTAACATTATAATCGGAAACCAATGGGAAGTAGAAATCAGTTTTTTCTTTCTTTTGTAAATGTATCCAGAAATGAGTTACACCAGATTGGATCTGAGATACAATATATTATAGAAATGTGTGCCTCGAAGTGCAAAGACGGTAAATTCTTAAACTAATGCTTTATTTGTACTCATTGTATATACACACAGGTTCTTATTATTAAATGAACTATTATAATGTATTTAATTACAGTTATAGAAATGTTAATACGTGCATTTTTTTTAGTTTGTGGGGAATGAAATAATGGTAATGAATATTATTTACACAATTTTAGGTGATAATTATACATACATATGAATTGCCCAATTTTAGATGTTTCTATTTATAATTGTACAAAAGCTGAAATTGGTTTAATTATTTATTATTTTTTTAAGATACTCAATTTAAATTATGCACTTTCTTATTTATACAATTATACAACAAAGTGAATTATATCGCAGTCACAAATAAAACAATTTAAATGTTTGAATTACTTCTAAAAAAGTTTTTTTTTTTAAATACGATGTTTTTCAGACAAATTGTTCACATAATTTTCTTAAGGAAATAATATTTGATTTAATTAACATGTACATAAAACTTGATTCGACTTTTTTTTCTGCGCTTTATTCAAACAGAATTTAAACACTGTAAATATGTAATTAACAAGATTAATTCCAGGTTCATCCTAATAAGAAAATATAAAATCATTAAATAAAGTGCAGTTGCCATATTCTTACTCCTTAAAGGGTTTGTTATTTTCATTGATACCTACTCATCTTTTAAAATCATATTTTTCTTGATGCACAATGAAATATATTCTCGGAGAAAAAAAATACTTAGGACTGTTCGTAATATTGTATATAAGACAATAATTTTACTTTGCCTATTAATAATACTTTATTCGCGTCTTCCCAATTGATGAAGTAACAATTTAGTAGCCGTAAAATTAATATCTTATTTTTAATTAAGTTTAATGGATTTTTCTTTTTGTGTTATAAGAACAAGCACTTCAGGAAAAAGGCAAATAATCGTTAATTTTAATAAAGCAACATACATTAACTCTTATTTTAATATTTTTGTTCCAATTTTTTTTGTGGTTTTGTCTTAAGACGGAAAGTAATATATAGCTCCATTCATAACGCTTTTAATTTTCAAACTATCTTATTAATTTCTTATTCTATATCATAAAATAACCGGGAAAACATATACATCATAATGCTCTTACCCATAAATTTTTTTGAGCATTTGGAATTAAACTAAATTTGACTACTTTTGCAAGCAAAAATTTGTGAAATCAAAAGTATTGAAATATGTAATTTGTTAAATATCTTAATAAAGTATTTTTTAATATACGCATACTTAAAATTCTTTCAGTAATGCTATTATTATAATTTTACAATGTAATCGGAAATACATTATTCGTATTAGGTATATTTTGTTTTAATCACAAAAATATCTTGTATGCTTGCAGTTTTATTTCTTTTTTGACACTTCCCACAAACTTTGTGTAGTTTTATAGCTTAAAATTTATCTTTGAAATGAAATCATTTGTTTTCATTTGCACTTGAAAAATATTAGAATATTTTTTTTTAAATTCAATGTATCATTTATTGTGACATTTTTAAAAGAAAGCCTTTTGTAGACAGTAAACGAATACATTTATGACATGTACTTGTGCGATAATTTAATATACATGAAATTAATTTTTAAGTTAAATAAATCAATGTACAGTATTTTTAAATATGAGAAAGTGTTTTTGTAATAAAATTTTAAACTAATAACTAATATTGATCAAAACATAAAATTTGTTCCTTTATAATTACTGACCATAAATTCTGGACCATTTTGTTCGATTCACTTTTAATATATTTACTTCGTGTTGTTTTAACATATTCCAACATGTATATATATTTATCATTTACAGTAATTAACAATTTACATTACATTCATGATGTTACTAGTAACTAGTATTTCGGTTAACATATTCACACTAGCATTTTATGAATACAGGTTAACAGTAATTGATGTGCTCGGATTAAAAAAAACAAGACCCATCATTTTCATATTTACTGTCTCTATTTGTTAGAAATACTAATGCATACACATTTAACGACTGTATGTATTATTGTTACATTCTACTCATAGTTGATTTCGTGTGTGCATAAGAACATTTTTCATTTGTATCTGGCTTGCGTTTTGCACAAACTAGTCATGATAAACTTTATAAGCATATTTATGAATTTAATAAATCATAGAATGGGGGATGGAATGGGTAATGGAATAATAACATTTTTCTTCTTTACATTTATGAAATATCTAAAATGAGTAGATAATGTTAACAGTATTATATTTTTGTTTCAAATGAGGTTCCAACTTATGTACCCATTCAATTCACAGGTCATCCAACATCTTCAATCAAGTTAAAATTTAATCTTTCAGGAATTCCAAACAAAGATAATTATTATTAGTTTCTGTAGACTATTTAAAAAATATCCTTCTAATAATGCTTAAACCAAAGTATAGAATTTAACTGCTTTTGTTATTGTTCGACTTTAATATGTGAAATAATATTTTTAATATAGGATCATCTAACATGATACTGCAAATGCGTTAATAGGACATACTTTCACGAAATATTTCATAGTATTTAGTTGTAGAAATTAAGAAGTTAATAAACTGTATGATAGTTAGATTATATATATATAAATGGTTATGTACTTGTTATTCATTGCAATAACTTTATGGTACCTTTAATGTTTCATTTTAACATAACAAACTTTATTCTTAATATCGTTTAGTACACAAGTACCATTTTACAAATTAGAACTATATTATACCTTTTTAAACTTTTAATGTATTATCAAATATAGTAACGAAATTTTAAAGTAAATATTTCCATTTAAAGTAATCACTTTCAAATCCATGTCAGTAACAATGAACATCTTGTAAAATTGGGTAAGCTTCTCCAACAATGGGCATTATCCTATTTTAGACGAAATATATTTTGGAAAAATGAGGAAAGAGGCATTGCGATATTATCCCACTTTTAGTTAAAGCCTTGAGGTATCATCTCTGCAGCATCACGCAGGGACGAGTCCTCACTTAAAAGTCATCAGTTTGGATGCAAGCAAGTGACAGATCCAAATGGTGACGATGAAAGGCCGGATGGAGACATCATCCCTCGGGCAGTATCCTCCGGAATCCAAAGCTGTTATGAAATCTGCAGAAGAGAGGAATAATATCGTTTTTGTGGAGACATGAGAGGAATATACAATAAGTCTCTCCTGTGGGATTTCAAGCGTGGATAAGGAAAAGGAGAGCCTGAAGAAATTGACTCTCAACCCATCTTAGGATATTTCAAAGAGTATCTGGATGGGATGTATAGTATTCATTTTAACGGAGAGAGAAACTGAAGCTTCTTTGTGTAACTGTACGTGCTTGATTCCTTTTCAGATACTGTGTATGAAATATTTCCCTTCGAGCCATTTATTACAAAGCAAGATGCTGGCATTGTGCTTTGGTCTGTAAGCAAGGTTGAAATGTTTGGTCCAATTATTTTTTAAATAAATTCAAGATGAGTTGCGTGGCGTACAATATAATAAAAATATACTTGGAATATGAGCCAGTTAGTATTTGTAAATTGAAAAAAAATTTCAAACTTAATTACGATTTGGGTATATATTCAATAATCACTTTCGAACAATTATAATAAAAAATTTCAATAGTAGAATATCTCTATTAATATCAAGATTAACTAAGGAACTCTTACAGAATTTTCTATCGCGTAGCTTATAATTCTGAGAAAATAGATGGATCGACTTGAAATTACAATATTTGCGATAGGATTCCAATCTTGTCGTTTCAAATATATTTGTATAAATTCATATAGCCATAAAATGTGTAGAAATATATTATTGCAGTATTTTGGGAACTTTTTTTTTTTTTTTTTAGTTTCGATAGTTGTTTAATTTACGTTATGGTCTAGCTTTTTAAGAAAATCTCTAAAATTATTTTTTAACCATTTAAAACAATCAATTGTTAAATAAAAACACACAAACATTTCAAATGAATTATTCTTCAGGTATTTTAATAATATTAGAAATTTCAGAATTATATATTTTTTACTGATATACCTTTTAAACTATACACAATATTTTTTTTTATCAAATTCTCATAAATAATTTGGCAAAATCTTCAATATATTTATAATACCCATTAGAATGTCCTCTTGATGACGCAAGGGACACTTTTGTATTTTTTTTTCTACTCGTAAATACGTGTTTCATTCATCAGACGTTATAGATAAAGCTGTAACCTAAATAAAATAATAATTTTTTCATATGGCTTTTCATCTAAATAATATTTTATAAAAAACATAACTAGAATGTTATCATTGTTTTATAATTATAATCTGTTTACGAGTAGAAAAATGAACGCAAAATACCACATGCGTAATCCAGAGAATTGTCCCATTAGATTTTTAAAGAATTTTTTTTAGAAAATCAAGCTTTTCTAATATGTACTTCTTATGAAGATCATTTGCATTTTACTCGTCTGTGAAGTATGCATGTACGAGCACAAGAAGAACGTAATTACTCACTTGAAATTCGCTGCCGTTCGAGGTGAGCACTCTTAGGAAGTCGACTCTCTTTGGTGTTGGTGTTCCTCATTAATTCATAACTGGCATCTGAAGTGGAAGCGAAGAATTATTATTCCACTAGTTGCACTTACTCTCAAGCACTGAGAACACATACACGCAGTAAAATCCTCTTATGGGATCTATTCAAATACAGTCAGTGTAAAGGGATTCTTTATAAATAAGAGTGTATTCTTAAGTGACGAATATATTTTAACTTAAATAGCAGTTAGTTCGTGTTTGTTCTTCAAGAGAAACTGCAGTTCTTTTGCATTAATACATTTAGTGACTTTCATTGATTCGAGTATTGATTTTGAGATAGTTTGAAGTCCAATTATAGAATACGGAACTAATTTCGAATTTTAAGGATTACACTAAGACAGCGTTTTAACAATTTATAATGATTGCACATTTATTTCTAGAATACAAGAGTAAACTGGCTTTGAAAATTCCAATAATCATTACGTTAAATTCCAAAATTTCATTATTCTAAAAGATTTAAGCGTGGAGAATGGTTATTTTTAAGTTCAGCAATTTTAATAACTTTCATTAAAACATATTTGATAACCTAAATTTAAACTATAAAACTCTTATTTTCAGACAAGATTTCATTATAACATAAAAAACAAATTTGACAAAAAATGGGAGTCTTTTAGATACATAACATGTAACGATCAGTTTTTTGTGGTAGAAAAAGCTTAAATCTTTTTTTTTTAGACTGTTTACTAAAATAGCTTATCTTGACATTTAAATCACTTTGGATAACACAAAGGAATTATACAAAATATACCGCAATATAATTAACCCCGCAACACTTTTATTAATTCAAAATAAAATTTAAACTTAGAAAAAGCATATTTACTCCAGGAGATTTGTAAGTCAGCACGTAATTTTTTTAATTTGCTGGAAAAGGAAGATTTACATCATGTATTTTCATAATTATATTTCTATATAGTGATAAATATTTTGATAAAGCAAATTCAAATGAAGATTTTGAAATTTATTTGAAAATTTGCATTATATTTAATAGAAATAACTGAATAATATAACTGAAAGAACGTATGAATTGTAAAAAAAAAAAAAAAAAAAAAAAAAAAAAAAAAAAAACTTTGTTTCAAATCATAACACATTTTCCATTGTATTTTTAAAATTAAACAAAATATACGTTTAAGTAATCGTATCACATACATTTACCTTTGACCCGCACTTCTTCGTAAGTTTCTCTATACGTAGTATCGGAATTGCCATCCACTGAAAAAAAGCGTTTGGATTAAAAAAATATATATATTTCAAAGTATATTTAGGATATTGTTTAATTACATCTTATAAAGGTTTGATATTGAAAATTTTCTGAATGTTAATGATGAAAAACATTGCTTAGAACTCAATTGGAATGAGTAGTAACATTATCTAAGTGAAAGGCAGTGCACCCGCCAAGTTCACTTCCAGATACCTTTTATTGGAAGCAACTAAGTAGTATTTTGACCTCTCATGTCTGCGCGTTACAGAATACCTCAGAGTTGATTTTTTTTTCCGGGTAGCTGTTATCCACTTTAGTAAGACACCTAAGTTTCAATTCTTCAATATTGTATTGATTGTCAAGATAATCAAATTCGAAAATGGCAGAAAACGACATATTTTGAGATAAACTCACTCATTCACTGATCATCAAATTACTAAGGTACTTCTAGTAAGGCTAGAACTATCGAATTTGGTATGCTTGTAAGTTTTAACAAGTATACAAAGGAAACAAATCTAAATTTCAAGATTTTTCCCTTGAATCCATTCCCTGGAGGGGGCAAAGTTCGAAAAATTTGTGTCTCAATTCTAATATATTTCTATTGGGTATAGAATTATTAAACATAGAATACCAAAAGCTATTAGTATACATATATAGAGGAGAAACTCACCACTCATGGCGAAGCCCTTAAAATCAAGAAATAATAAAATAAAGTACACTTGATTATGCAATCGACCATTGGCAACTTTTTACGGCTACGAAATGAGCGCCAATTGTTGATTTGTTTCCTTTTTCCGACTATTTATTTAAATAGTTTTCCATCATAATCATTCCTATTGATTGCATAAGTGCGTCATGGACTGTGGTCTGGTAAATTTAACTTTCTTAGAAAAATCTCGTGTAATTTTCTGCTAATTGGATGTTGTTGAGAACTTTAAAAAAAAAAAAAAAACTTTGTTAAAACCTTAAAAATAAATTATAGTTAAAAGAATAAAGGAGTCGACTAATTATAGAGTTCTTGCAGTTGGCTGTCAAAACAAGTTTGACAATGGTCGACTGTACAATAACTAAATAAGTAAGTACCCCCAAAAAAAACACGACTACTTAAACCCTTTCAATCCCAGGGAGTTTTCTTGCAATTTTAAAATTATGAACACCAAACATTTTTAAACTAGTTATTGTTGTACAAACAAGTAATAAAGTTGAAGTTAGTACCTTAAAAAGAGAAGAGAAATTCCAATAAAAACATCGCTGTAAAAGGGCAAGTTCTTCATGTATTGATTATGGCCGTGAAAAGTATTGAGATCTAAAGTAGAACCAATTTTAAAATTGTTGTAAATTACGGTCAATGAAAATTTGTAAAATGTTCTTCTCAAAGTCAGAATTCCCCAGTTGATAATCGAGCATTCAATTTGTACTGTGTACAATTGAGTAGAATCACTTATTTTCGTGTTAATATGTTTTATGTATCTAGCAACACTATCTTCTTTTCTTTCGAATAAATTTATGTCAAAAGTAAGTGTGAGGCATGCCTGCGAGTTCCCTCTATCGTCCTCTTTAAGATGTAATCCGGTATAATCTCTCATTCTACGCTGAGAGCTGCAACGATATGAACCTCTAAAATAATAGCTCTATCCTAGTCACATGGACTAAATGTTTTATTCTACAAAATATTTATGATGTTAAGTCAATATGTCCCTATAACAAGAGGCTACAGATAGGACAAGCCTATGTGCCAGCCTCCCTACATTGGTTATCAGAAGTGCGGTGTAACTCTCTCGAACGCTCTACGAAGTACGACTGACAACGAACGAGCTAAGCCTAACACGAGAACTCGCTCGCCCTACGAAGCAGAAGTACGACGATAACAGATGGATTGGAAAAGCTCAAGAAGATGTCGATATTGAGATTCTCTACCACCAAAATAATTGACAAAATCGACAAAGCATGAACAAAAAATAATCTAACACCAGAACTGGACAAGCAACTGAAGGAAAAAGAAAGAGCTTTGAAGAAAATAAACGTACAAATCCAGGCACTTATTACTGATGAAAATCTGTTCGAAGATGATCTGCTCGCTTCAATTGAATACGAAAAGAAAATTACTAAATGTTTGGATTTAAAAGACAGTCGTCGCTTCCTTCTTCGGCTCCACTTCAATACCAGGTTAGTGAAACAAGTACAGTAAGAAGTGGTTATTCACAATTCCCGAAGTTAAATTTTAGTAGCTTTAATGGTAACAGTAAAAACTGGATTTCTTAGAAAAATAGTTATGACATAGCTATTCACAACGTCGCTTTCAGCAATTGAAAACCATTGTTACTTAATAAGCCTGCTTGATGGTCCGGCTCTCTATGCTATTCAGGGACTGTTGTTAATTGAAGATAATTATAAAAACGCTATGGACATCCTAATTGAACGTTTCAGCAAAACGGAAAATTTAATTAACTTTCATATGTCACGGCTCATGAACTTGCCTCAAGTAGCACACAGTAATGATTTATACAACTTGACAAAATTGCATGATACATGTAATGTACACATGAGATCTCTTGCAATCCTGAACGTGTCAGCAGAATCTTACGGAAATATGCTATCAACAGTGATTTTTAAAAAGCTATCCTCAGAACTAATGCTCGATTTTACTGAAGAAGAAACTGACGTTTTGATTTGGAAAAACTCGTGGCGCATATCGAGAGACAGATTTTGCACAGGTAGTCCAGGGAATAGAGACTGAAAAAGGAGTCTTACCTTGTAAAAGGTTATGTAGTTCTGAGTTTTTAATATGTTATAAAGGTATGTCCCGTGTTTTATAAACCAAATTTTTGACCTCCTAACCCGTGTGCGTTCTCCGTGGTGCACCAAAAACTGAACCGTTTTTCAGTTTATACGTCATAACTTTTTGCCAAAGTATCTTAGAAACAAACATTAAATTCAAAAGTTGTAGAATATTAAATTTTCTACAATTTTTGCATATATATAATATGTAAATGTTATGTCGCATCAAAGTTAAAACTTTTTCGTAAAAATGCTACTTTTTTAAGATTTGTGTCAAGTTTTGACTATATCTACATAATGGTACGTCTTAGAGAAAAATTGTGTGGATAAAATTTGTAGAACAATAAATTTAATACAAGTTTTATAGATTAACTTATTTTCTAGGACTAGTAACAAAGGAGCTACTCTGCTTAGTGTATTTTCTATAAAATACATTTTTCAGTTTATAGATCATAACTCTTTTGCAATGCATCTTAAAAACAAATATTAAATTTAAAAGTTGTAGAGTATTAAATTTTCTACACCTTTTATATGCAATTAGTTTTTGTAAAGTTATTATGTAAAGAGTTACGTAGTACCAAAGTAATAACTTTTTCGCAAAAATACTGCTTGTCAACAGAGGCAAACTGGACTGGCTATAAAGGGCTATTTGGTTGCTTATTTTCGTGATGGATATCGTGTTTTCATATCATCACGGTAAATGACACGGTAAAGAGTGCCAACGTAGTGTTCAATGAAAAGCAAATTGGTCCTACTTATCAGCCTTCGGAAGAGACAGCTAATACCAATCCATCAAGTGGTATGGAGTTTGAAATTTTGAATACTCCCAATGATGCAGACACACAGGAGGCTGATGATCTGTGCACTGAACAAGACGAACCAACAGAGATGGCGAAACATGCATTGCGAGACCGTTAAATTATTCAACGTCATGTCAGATTTGACGACTACGAAGTGTTCAGCAGCATTCTGGTATTGGAAGAAGAGTCCAAAACATATGATGAAGCAATGAAGTCTCCTGTATATGCCTTCGAGAGTATGTATATGGGATGCCTGTATATGAGATGGCTTCGCAAGAAACGTGGCAGCTTGTTGAAGCCCTTAAAGTACGGAAAACCCTTGACAATCGCTGGGTTTACAGGGTGAAGACAAATCCAGATGGCTCAATCGAGAGATTCAAGGCTCGCTTAATATAAGTAGGTTTTACTCAGATGGCGAATATCGACTACAGAGAAACATTCAGCCCGGTGTGCCGCTACGACACTCTTCGAGCTGTAATTGCAACGCCAGCCAAGAAGGGTCTAAAGTTATTTCAAATTGACGTGTAGACGGTGTTCCTTTATGGTGATCTGGCTGAGGAGATCTTTATGCAAAAACCTGAAGGATACAGTGATGGAAGTAGGCGTGTATGTAAATTGCTCCGACCTTTGTATGGCTTGAAACAAGCTGGACGATGTTTCAATGCCAAGTTTACTGATGTTCTACAGAATTGGACATTTGGACAAGAATTGAATGATTATGGAAATAAAAGATGCTGATGGCGATTTATGTTGATGATGGCATTATTCCTGTTCAGGATGAAGCAGCATTCTTTACATTTATGGACAAGTTCAAGCAACATTTCAATATTAGAGTGACGACGTTGAATTGTTTTCTTGGTCTGCAAGTTGAGCAGTTGAAAGACGGCTCACTCTTCTTGCACCAAGAAGCATTTACACATACCAGAGAAGAAGTCGAGTCTCAAGGTAGGCCAATGTCAGCCAAATGACGATAGCATGATCAAGATCAAGGAGGCGAAACCTCTCAGCAATGAAATTCCAAACCAATCAGCAGATGGCAGTTTGCTTTATTTGGCAATGAGGACACGACCAGATACGGGGGAGTTTGGTGTCTCGTAAGTTGTACAACCCCATAGATGCTGATTTATACATTAAGATATCTTCGCAATACCATTGTACATGACATTGTGTACAATTGTATGAAGATGACATAAGCCTGATGTATTTTGTGATGCAAATAACAACAGCTGTGCAGAAACATGCAAGTTTAGCACAGGTGTAGTTTCTATCTATGGTGGAAGTGTAATTACAAGGCAAAGCAAGCTACAGGAAGCCATATACAATTCAACTACAGAAGAAGAGTTTATGGCAGGAACCAATGCCACAAAATACCTTATATGTTTGAAACGTTTGTTTAATAAGATAGCCAATAATGCCTCATTACCAATCCTGCAAGTTGATAATCAGAGTACTCTATCAAAGTACTCTTTAATTATCCTTAATATATTATAAAAAATATTTAAAAGGTTGGTTGTTGTTTTCAGATTATGTGGCGCCGTCAGCAACACGAGGGCTATAATGCTCCAAAATATTCGTTATTTGAACCATGCCTTACACGAGACTCGAAACCACAACCTCGCGGTCTAGATGCTAGCACGTTAACCACTATACAGTTTGGTTGGCCTTTATGTAAAAAGGAAAATTAAAAATTAAATTTTAAAAAATTTCTTTAACTATACATGGCTTTTTATAAAAATATTGTCATCTATATTCTTAAATCCTGCTTCAGAGAATGTAAAATTATCACGACGTGAATGCCCATAATTTTTTTTTAAAAAGATAGGACATTTTTTTTAATTTTTTTTTTTTTTTTTTTTAATATTGTTTGTAACTTATACTTCGAATATTTTTAATAAATTTTCTATTATTAAATTTCACTCGATAACTTTTAAAAACATATACTTATGCTTAAAGTAGTTATTGTGTTTCAAAAAAGAAATAAACGTTATGATGTATAAAAAATATCAATTAAAAACAGCGAATGCATTTTATTTTAAAGCATATCAAAAATTATGCAAGAAAATGCCGTTTTTGTTGTCATCAAAAGATTTAAACTCCCCTTAAGAACATGGTGGTATTAAGATTGGTTGTGAATTTATAGTTGCGTATTTTATCCATTTGTCTATATCAAACAATGTAAATTATTTATTTATCGGTTACATTTTTCTACATTTATGTCGTTGCGATTCAACTTAATTCCAAACTTTACGTCAACAAAATTTAAATGTTAATTTTTCAAATACAAATTTTTATAAAATACTAAAGTAATAAAAAAGTGTGAGTGATTTCACCAATTGTTTTATTTAACATTTTTAATAACGCCAAGCGTGGACAATAGAAGTCGGCGATATATCGATAAGACGATATTAAAAAAATAAATATCGATATTAAATATATCGACAAAAGTCACCGGTACATCGATATTTTCAAACGTTTTCTAGTTTTTTAATGATCGTTTTTTTGTTCCATGTGTTTTTTCGATTTTCTTTATTCCTTTTTCAAAAACTTCAAAGCTCAAGTTTGGACTTGGCTGAGAAGCAGTTAAAATGTCACCAATATTCAATATTTTGCCATACACTTCATAATCATGGGCTCCAACAAGAGGGTACAAGGGGGTGCACCTCCCTGACTTTTGAAAATTAAACTAAAAATGGAAAAAATGTGTTAATTACATATTCATCGCACTGTTAATTTTTCAATTATTTACATTGTAAAAATATGAAGCTAAATATTCAGCGTTGTCATTAAAAGCTATTCAAAATTACCTAATTTTTTCCTAAAATTACCGCACCAATTAAGCGAAAATATAACTTTTTCTTTTGTAATAGATCCATTTCAATTGGAAAAGTAATCACCTTACAAAAAGCAATCATGAAAAGTAGAAATTTGCAGCGAAAAACTTCGTTTCTGGCAAAATTGAAAATCAAATAAAAAAATTAAAAAATCATGTATCGATATATCGATATTTTATCTGACCTCTAGGGACGAGCCCACCTAATAGCTCTGTGGTTAGTGCTCTGGCCTCCCATGCCGAAGGTGCCAGGTCCGAATCCAAGGTTAGGCATGGATGTTCGTTGTGGTTTGGAATCTACGTTTTGCGGTAAGTTTCGGCTTGATTAGTTGTCATCGTGCATAAAAATAGGTCGCGGAGCGTACCAAGTATGCAATGAACCAACCAAGCATGGACGAATAAAATATATTGCATTGTCTGACATTGAAGACGTTTGACCACTACACATAAATCACTAAAATATAAGGCCTCTTTCACACGGTGCACATACGAGTGCGGGCCAATTTTTTTTTTTTTTTTTTTTTTTTTTTTTGCGCGTCATTTTTTAAAATGATTTCTCCTATTACTAATTCTTTTAACGGACTTTTTCAAATTCAAGAGTCATGGTGAACGGTACTTCTGTAAAGAGCAAGCTTCCAAATTCTTTTATTCTGTTAATAGTTTTTTCCGAAACTAAGACATTGTTTTAATTACATCAAAAGTTTTGATTTATTATTCATGAAAAAAAAAATTACAGAAAATTGATTAAAATAACCAGTATTACATCACTTAGCAGAGGACCTTCCTAGCTTTAGTAGCGGAAAATGTTTTTATTAGTTTGCATTTTTACCAAATTATCATATTTTTTTTTTTTAAATATTTTTCTCATTTCAACTCTCCTCTCAAAATCACATGTGTACGATCGCACATGCCTTAGGTCGGCTCTAATTAATAGGATGATCCAACAAACGCCTATCTCTCTGTTTCCTTCTAGAATAAAGGAGATATAATAACCGTGACCTTCTTTTATCCGTACTTAAATTTTACACTTATATTATAAAGTAAAACTTAAAAAAATAACTAAATATTTTCAATCAATGCCTATCCAGATACTGCATTTACTGGGTGAAAATAATAATCAAACTCTTCAAAGATGCGGGCGAAACGTCCGCAAATGTGGGCTGTTATGTAAAGGCATGCGTTTGCGGGCCCGAGTCTGCACAGTGTAAAAGAGGCTGCCTCTTTCACACGGTGCAGAGGCGGATGCGAGTACTGGCCCGCAAAAAGTTTCACCAATGTATTTTGAATGGAACATTTCGTACGGTGCGGTGAGCTGTCCGCCACATTGAAACCTTCGTGCGAGCTCGCAGAAGTCAGAATTTCATGCGGGCAGCTGTCTCCGCATCAACAGGTTTTGTACATAAGATTCAATGGGGCTATTTTCACGAAACGTGTGCGGACGGCATATCGCCGCAATTTTCAAAGAAAACTGCATTTTTAATCAACTAATTATTATTATTATTTTGTTTTTTTGTAATTTAAAGCGAATAATGTAGGACAAAAAACCTATTAGGATATAACTCCTCCGTGCAATAAGTGAATTTTAACTTAATTTTGTATCTTGACGTTTTTATAAAAAATTGGTAGTTATAAATATGTTCAAAATAAAATTATACTAATATAATATTTAAGTTAAATTTAGAATTCTAGTATGTTCCCTAATTCAAATCATTGTGTATTGTTTACAGTTAAATTTAAAGTTTTAAAAAAATTAAAAATTGACTTATGATTGGTGCAATTATACCCTAATTAGGTAATTAAATTTGAAATAATTAGTTAAATATTATCAAAGGAATATTTTGTGTGTAGATATGTCAATTTTCTAACACTTGCTTAGGGCAAAAAAAAAAAAAAAAAAAAAAAAAAAAAAAAAAAAAAAAATACTAGTCTGATTTAAAAATTAAAAAAAAAAAAAAAAATACAAAATTTATAATGCATACTGGTATCTAAACTTTTTTTAGGCATATCGTCGGCTTAGAGTAACTAGGGGTGTGGAACATCGCCCAACTTTCAAAACTTCGATGAAATGAAAATTTTGGCCATATAATTTTCGGTATTTCTTATATTATTCTTTCTTATAAGTGAAGCTGAGAAAAGGAGAAAAAACGATCGTTCAAGAGAACTCTGTGTTAAAGGTATTCATTTTTCTATTTTTTATGCCATTGAAGTATTTTTACGGGAATTTCGGAGGTGTGGATGTTTAGAACACCTTAAGAGGCATTATCACAGTGATTTTTATCAAAATCGTTAGAGCCGTTTTTTAGCAATAATTGAAAAACATGATTTTTTCAATGGTAGCTACTTTATGCTCATGAGCGATTTTGACGAAAACCTTAACCTTTTCACGTGGGCTGTGACAGACAATGTCACATGAAACTCTGGTCCTTAGTTGGGGGTATGTGACAGTTTCGGAATTGGGCTGAGGTGAAGAAATTTCAACCTCACACATGGCCAGCCCATTCAGTTGGGGACACAAAGGCGTATTTTGAAGCTGCTTGACAGGGGGGCAATTTAGTAAATGATAAGTGATTTTTACCTGTTGGGTGTGTTTTCCCTAACTGCATTTCTACGAGTTCCCTTGCTGACTGCGTGCCATGTTTATTTTTCTGGCTCTAGTCTTCCTCTGGCTGAAATATTGATATTTGTTTACTAAATTATTTTAAAATGCCTAAAAGAAAACGTTTTCTAACCCATTTTGAAATTGAGGACATGGTTTCTAAATGGGATGAAATCAGTGAAGATGTAACTTATGCAGATTCTGACTCCGATTGTGAAGAAGGCGAAAAAGAGCTTATTCGTGATTAGATGTGTACGCGAATCTTTTTTTTTTTTATTTCACTTCACATGTCATAAACATATTGTTGAATAAAAACAGTCAGTAACTGTTGCAGAATAACAGTTTTCTTTGTATGACTTTTATTTTTCAATTTGGTAGTTTTTGTCTTTTGTAAATCTTTATGCGAATTTAAGTGGTGAGGATGTTGAGATTTTTTTTGTTTTTTTTTTGTTTTTTTTTAAAGTGATAAACAATAATTGGTAAATTCACTATAAAAACTAAAGTAATAAATATAATATGAATAAGGAGTTTTTAAAAGAAATCAATATATATCCTTTTACGCTTTTGTGCAATTGCCTTACTATTTTTTTTATAAATGGCAGGCTTTTATAGTTCTTCACATATGTATGTGAAATTCATTACAAGCAATAGGTACAGTTTCTATAACATACCTTTGAATAAAAAAAGGAAATAAACGTTTCACCTTTTACCTCTCTCGTCCAAAGTATTAAATCGTTAAACCTTATTCTTGTATGTTGTTCTGTACTGGAGCATTTTGAATTTACAGTAAAAAATTGCAGTTTCTTACTTTAGAAAATAGTTTATGCTTATATAAAAAATGCAATAATTTTCAACTATTGTCACCTAATGGTTAAGTACTATCTAGAATATTTAAGAGAACTTAATAATTACACAGCAATCCAATCAATTATCCAATAATGATAAAATGTTTTAAACGATCGTTCACTATTGAAACAAACCAAGATTTATACAAATAGTTAAAGTTAATTGTATACAAGCCAAAAGAAAATAGTTAAAAGCACACTAAAAATGTCATTCTGATGTCAAATATTTCATAACGCATTTAGAAACATTTTTAAGGTGTATTTTTTATATTTTGGAAATCTGAATAGAAATTAAAAAACAGATTAAATTTTAACATTTATATTAAAAGTGTGCAAAAATTTTATTTTATATCTCATTTTTATTAGCATCCTAAATTTTAATTGCGTCGTTAGATTACCCAACAAAAAGTAGGCTACTACTTGGCATATGTACATTTTCTATTTCTACCACACAATCTTGAAATTCCAATACTTCCGAGTACCTGTTTTTCCTTTTACTCTTGAAGAGGGGCGTGAATGACTGTCTTCAAGGATGGACGACTGTATTGTACTACTCTCAGTACCTTACAATGGCCAAGGAACACTCCTCTGGGTAGACTCCCATAGCGAAAATTTCTTTCCCCCCTTCAAGAACGACCTTACGGTGAGCCCCTAGCTAATGTCGCACGCAAATAATTTAGCCCACGTGAAAAGGTTTTAATGGTAGGTCCTTGACCTTGGACCATCACAAACCTGCTCACCAAATTTGAACATCGTATGTCAATTTGTTCGGGATTTATGCTGACCACGTACCCACAGACATGCACACACACATTTTTTTGAGATCATGATGTTCTAAAACGTGGAGAAATGCTAAAAAATCAAAAAAAAATTTTGATTGAATCCTATACTTTCCTAACTTACCTATACTAATCATATACCTAATCCTACACTTACCCTACGTATTACATATGGATAATTGAAAGTAAAAAGTCCTTAACTCCACTTTTGTCACACCCATCTTTTGGTATTCTGGAAACAGGAAGAGAAGCTCATCTATAAGTGAAAGTTACAACTTGTTCTCTAAAATAAATTTATGATACACAAGTGAAAGGCAAAAGCACAAAGTTTTTGTTGAATTACAATTTTGGAAGGTTTTATTGCTCACCTGAAAACTTTGGCAGAGTTATCACGTTTTCAATATGTGACAAAGTTAAATTAATACTGCTAATCATTAATGCTATTCTCTTAGTTGTTTCGTCATCTACTACTATTCACTTATCATTATTGTAAAGGATAAAGAGTTTTTACTTTCAATTACCCATATATAACGCATAGGGTAATGCAAGTATAGTATTCAGTCAAAAAAAAAAAGTTGCATTTCTAAACGTTTTGGAACATCCTGATCTCAAAACAGTGATCTAACAAAAATGTCTGTGTGTATGTGGTCAGCGTAACTCTCGAACAAATTGACCTACGATGTTCGTATTTGGTATGAGTCTTAGTAATGGCACAAGGCTCTACCATTACGGTTTTCGTCAAAATCGAGCGTGCGCATAAGGTGGCTGCCATTGAAAAAATCATGTTTTTCAATGATTGCTAAAAACGGCTTTAACGATTTTGATAAAAATCGCTGTGGTAATGCCTCCTCATCTCCAAAATTCCCTAGAAAGGTTTTAATGGCGTAAAAAGTTGAAAAATGAATGCCTTCAACACAGAGTTATCTTTCCTTGAACATAACTATCGACAATCGTTTTTCCTCCTTCAGCAGTTTCACTTATAAGAAAGGATTATATAAGAGTTATCGAAATAAATATCGCCAAAATGGAGATTTTGGCGAAGTGTTTTTTTTTTTTTTTTTTTTTAAGACGCATATAAGACTTATCGAGAAAAAAATTACAAAACTGGCAATTTTTTCTCAATGAATGATGAAAATATAAAAACGTTAAATGACAAAAATCAACATCAGTAAAATAGTGTAATTGAAAGTTGTGCGATGTTCCGCACCCTAGTTTCTTTTATTTTATAGGGTTTTATATTTTGTGCGTTTTACTTAGACTCTTAAACAAATTTGCACTTAAAATAACAAATTAGAACACTAGCAAAATAATCGTCTTCCTTTTTATGCAATGAAACGGCTAGCCTTTCCAATAGTTGTAAGTAATCATTAATGTTTTTTGAAGTTTTATTCAAGTTTGTTTCAGTTTTTCTAACAGTGTGTCAAATGTGTTAACTGACATGTAAAAATGAGTTGAAAAACTTGCCATTCTCCTCCACAAGCTTGTCCTTAAAAACATCATATAAAGGTATCTGTTAATTAATAAAATACACTCGCATATACATCCGTATCTTTCCGTTTCCTTCTTAGATAAAATAAATATAGCAAACCATAATTTGTATTTGTCCATACTTTAAAAATATATTTTTATATTAAAAAATAAATCTCCAAAAATAACTAAATATTTTAAAACAACGCCATCCACGTACTGCGTTCACTGAGTGAAAATAATAAACAAACTGTTTAAAGATGCGGGCGAAACGTCCGCAGATATGGGGTCGTGTGAAAAAGGATGTGTTTGTTGGCCCGCTCCCGAGTCTGAGTTCGCATCCGCGTCCGCACCGTGTGAAGGATTCCTTAATTCTAGTACTTTTTCTGTTACTAATTTATGTTCCGTTGTTAAGTCATATGATGCCACATCGATATAGATAAACAACTGGATAGACTTCTACGATGTCAATGCAAGGAGAAAAACGCGTCGGAGGTTGATGACGTTGGTGGGAGGATTAACCAATCACAGTTCACTTTTATAGTTGGATGGAAAAGAAAAAATCTTGTAAAGTGCTACAATATATATATTTTTTTTTGTGCACATTATTACCAATTAAGGTTTACTATTAACATATCTGCTGTGTACAACCCACAATTTTATTTTCGAACCACGGTAATCCGTAATTTTATCCTGCCAACGGCATCGGACAACGGCTATGTTTTTATCTATATCAATGGATGCCAATAATATAAAGTCTTCACTGGTTATCAAAATCCAAACAATCACTTCTACTTCATGGATCCACGTATCATTCAAATATAATTTATTAACAGCACCTGGTGACATATGAATTTAAAGAACAGCAGGCAATTTCTACAAAAACAAAATATCTTAACATTCTGCGGCGAATCACACCGATCAAATTAATAAATATGATCAGACAGACTTGATGAATTTTCTCGTAATTCCTTAACATGTCCTCAGTTGATTCATTGGACAACGGCCGTATGTGCTATTTTGGAAACACGGGGCAATTAAGGATATCACCAAGAAAATCCCTCGATGCTGAATTGTATAGATTGGGTCGAACTATCCGACATTTGCAGCCACCAGGAGGTAAGGAAACAGGAATATTCGATGCATTCCGTCTACCGCCCGAAGAATTATCTACTCCAATGAGGAAAGTTAAAAACTACTTGGAGTCGCATATTTTCTCGTCAGCTATGATATCACCCCCAAGACCTGTAACACCAATGAATCTAACCACTCAGTACAAGTTATTTACTATGTCACCTCCTAAACCCAAGCAGAACAAAAATAGCAAAATCACCAAGTCATCCGCTTTTGAGGTTGATGACCGCATTATGCTGCCGAGGTATTACTTAAAGAAGAATCCTATTACTGGACAGTCGTGCAAAAGCAGAGATCCTGAGAAGCACCAAATTTGCTTGAAAATAAGAAATCCTATTACTTTCGAAGGTGTGGCCGAAAAGCGTCTTCCCAGCAGAAGTTTGCAGCCTCCTGGTGGGATATCTACCCTTACACTCGAATATATTGAATGATATTCAAAATGATTGTAATCTAAATTACGCAAAATGTAAAAATGCACTATATGATTGAAAAAGAAAAAAGGAAAAAAAAATCAAACGTTTCGAGTTGTTAGTAAATTTGTATCTATAAAAAATATAAGTGCATTAGTTTTCATATGACTGATACGATTTGAGCACATAGTTGACAAAAAGCTGAAAATAAATTTGTTGAATCTTATCTGGTTGAATATCTCTATTTTTGAAGGCAAAATGGATGGACATTTTCTTATAAAATGTGTAACTAGCCTTAATGGAATCCACTTCCTAATGTCTCTAGTCTAAAATTTTCATTTAAATACCAAAACTCTAGTTTAAAAAAAAAAAAAAAAAAAAAAAAAAAAAAAAAAAAAAACGTAGAGCATTTAGGCTTGGCGATACATTTATGCATCGTTTAAACATTTCAGTTTGGCGCCTAATAGTATCTGTCTAGCGCGAAAGAATAACCTTTTTATTAAGGTGCATAAATGAAAAGGAAGTTTAACACAAAAGTCCAAGTGTTTTGAACTGTATCTAAAACTTTTAACTGGAGCAGAGATATTTAAATCTGAAAGTGTTAGTGATCACAGACCTTTCTATGGAAAGACTGTTGATATTTGTTGAAATAGCTTCATAATTGGAAATACAATCTTGTCCAAATTGATTTTCATTTTGTGCGCCAAGTTTTGGTGTATGTATAATCGGCTCAGATTTACCGTACGGGACGACTTGGCGTGGCTTTTCACATTTGGCGATAACAGTTCTAAAGTGGCAACCCTGCGGTAAATCCACTTTTTGACAACCCTATTGTAGGAAAGGATCTGAAGGCGATGTTGCCGCCATTTTGGATTTGGCGATACAGCCTTGTGACGTCATTTTCAATTTCTTGAAAACTCGTCAAGGGATCTCGTATAGTAAATCTTAACCGTATTATCTACTATCATATAAGTGCAAACCAATATCAGAACTTAAAGACAATATAAGAAGATTCATTCCATAAGTTTCTTACAAAGTTTCAATGAAATCACTTTTCCGGAAACCATTCTGATTAAAATACCAAGCCCGGTAAGGATTCTACGCCAAGGGGATTTTCGCCGAAAAAAAGCAGTCCCGTCATTTTTATTTAATGACATGTAAATTGGCTATGGTTGCCAGAATTTGGCGTGGTTTTATGCAAACAATTCTTGGCTCAGAATCCGTAGCGGATTTGGAATTTTAACCACTCTTTCTGCCACTACTCGATGCGACGTTTCAATATTTTAGCATTAAGCAATATTTTCTGCTACTTTGATTAGATAACATGAAGATTGAAAACTGTAAACTTTGATTTGCAAAATGGCGATAAAAAGAATGTTATTTGATACGTAGTCTACACTGAGAACTTACTCTTATCCAAATTGTACGAGAACATTTAATTTGATACTTAATTAATTTTCAATACATTTTTGTCGTAGTTGGTAAAATCCTAGTATACGTTACACGCTTGGCGTGATTTTGAAAAATGTTGCCAACGCCGAAATGACATGCTGATGGTTGTTGCCAAACTGATGCCAACACCGAAATAACGTTTTTACGATTGTCTACTCGAATTGACAAAAGCAAAAACATCGACAATCGTAACCTGAAAATGGCAAATACATAAAAATACCGTGAAAAAAAGCATATAAATTATCGCCAATGTCGCCAAATCCACCGTGTAACGTATACTAGGATTAAGCTTCGTAGTTTTTCAGTTTGTAGTTTAATTTATTACAAGTTTGAAACTTATATCTATTAAAATATTTAACTTCGAAGATCGAAGAGTGATTTTCGTAGTAAAATTAAAATTTATTTTTAATATATTCTGTTGTTGTTGTTGTTTCTAATCTCCCTTTTGTCTGACGAAGTCAGACAATATCAGTGAAGCCATTGACATTAATGAAGTCTGACACTAGTTGTGGACAGTTATAAATGTCCTCCCAGTCCAGTCCAAGGCAGTCCAAAATGTGCTGAGGTGATGCCTGTTCTTTTTGGCATTTAGGGCAAAGAGGAAAATTTTTGCTTCCCCCGGAATATGTGAGGCCTTTAAGGTGACCACTAGCAAGTCGGGACAGACGGGTATTGGTGTGCCTATCACAAGGAAGAGATAGGGAGTGTCCTGGCTTTTTGGCTTTATACCATTCGTGAGATGGAGGTATATGCCATTTCGCTTTATTTTGAGCTATTTTCTTTGAGTATAACTCTTGATATGTGAGTTCTTGAGTAGAGAGGACAGGGTGTTCTAGTGCCTCCTTAGCAAGAGTGTCAGCCAATTCATTTCCGTGGATGTCTACATGTGACGGGATCCACTGAAAGTGCACTTTGTGCAGTCGGGATATGCTCTTGACTTTGCGTATTATGGATAGACTGGTTTTGTCTCCCACGAGGGCCCAGTTTTTAAGGTGTTGAATGGAACTTCGGCTATCGGATAGAATCCATAAGTCTCCGTAGTTGACCTCGCCAAAGATATTCTCTAAACCCAGGTCAATTGCTATTAATTCGCTTCGAAAGACAGAGCAGAAATCTGGATTACGTTGTTTAATAGAATGTTTCTCTACGGGCGTTTCTATATAAATTCCACTGCCTGCCTGTATATCTATTTTGCTGCCATCTGTATAGATTTTGATGTCAATTGAAGGAATTTGATTAATAATTTCCAATGCCAATTGCCTAAGAATATCCGGACAACATTCATTCTTATTAAGTGTGGTGGGAAGGCAATCAATAAAATCAACATTGGAGAGTCCATCGTAAGTGTTCAAATTAGTATTAAGACAGTGGGGCTCTACATTATTTGCCATTAACTTCTGTGATTTAACTTGGCTGAAAGGACTGTGTTTCTTAAGTCTTTGATTGCTTGTCCAGTTATTTAAGTAATAGGCCGTTTTATTTTCTTGGTTTAAGCTGGAAAGTTTATTGAAATATTTGACCAAGCCTGCCTGCCTTCTGAGAGAGAGTGGTTGCAGATCCGCTTCGTAAAGGACAATTTCTGAAGGACAGCTACGTTTCAGTCCTGTGATTATGCGGGCAGCACTCAAGTGAATCCTTTCCAATTTGTTCAAGTTCGTATCAGAAGCACAGCAGTAGATAGGGCAGCCATATTCTAGAATAGGTCTAATAAGTGCCTGATAGGAGGTTCTGAGCGTAGTTGCGTCCGCTCCCCAGTCTCTACCTGCAATGTGCTTAATAATATTTAATCTTTTCCTGGCTTTCAAGGCTATATATTCAATGTGTTTATTGCAAGTAAATTCGGGATCAAGAATGAAACCCAAATATTTTGGATGTTTCTCGTAGGTGAGTTTCTGGTTTTTGAGGAACAAGGATGGCTGGTAGTTATAGAGGTGCTTATTTGTAGTAAAGAAAGTGGTAATAGATTTGACGGGGTTAAAACTCAATTTATGTTCATCTGCAAACATGGAAATGGCTTCTAAAGAGCTATTGAGCTTCGATTCAATTACATCTATGGCATTACCGGAGCTCCAAAGAGCAATATCATCTGCAAACATTCCGATATGAGTTCCTGGGGAAACTGTTTTTTCAATTCCGGCTATATATAAAGTGAAGAGAGTTGGGCTGAGGACTGTTCCCTGTGGGACACCCTGGCTAAGTTGGTAAATATCAGAGAGGGTTCGATTGAACTTAACTCTAATAAATCTATGTTTAAGATAGTCTGAGATCCATGTCAAAGTATTTCCCCGGATTTTGAAGACATCATGTAGCTTTACAATGAGTTTATCCCTCCAAACGCGGTCAAAAGCCTTCGTGAGGTCGAGAAGGGCTGCGACACTATGATGAGTTGGTTTACGATTCTGCGCATCCCTAATAGATTGTGCAAGGAACAAAACTTGGTCTATCGTGCTGTGGCTTCTACGAAAACCAAATTGTTCCTTAGGGATAGAACGATGTTTTTCAAGGAAGAACTGGAGTCTAATAAAGACCATTTTCTCCATTAGTTTGCTTGTGATACATGTCAAAGCTATGGGTCTGAAATCTCCAGGCGAGCAGGTACCTTTAGTTGGCTTCTTGATTGGGATAATTGTGGCTTTCTTCCATTCAAAAGGTAGACGCCCCTTTCTCCAAGAGAGGTTGATCAATAATACATTCTAAAATAATCAAGTGAATCCGTATTTATTTTGCAAAATATTCTGTAAATAATTTGAATTGTAATAGTCACGTTCACTAAAAAGCCGTCTCTACCTAGGTGTATATTTACTTCTATTCTACATATCTATGACATAAGCACCAAACATCAAGCATGTACAATTTGGCAACATTTAATTACTGATATCTTCCTATTAAGATTCACAGTAGCTAAATATACAAATTCAATCAATTTAAAGTTACTTTGAAAAAAAAAAAAAAAAAAAAAAAAAAAAATTGATTTTGCGATTAAATTGGTTTGAACATTTTTTTAGTGTTATCCTAATAAAACCGAGTATTAATCAGATAAAACTAAGTCAAGTTGTGAACTTACATAGAATAATTATGTGGAAGCAGTCTTTCGGTAAATTTCAAAACATACAAAAATGGTAGTTTTGTCTGTGAATGTTAGCTCAGACTGCCAGATGGATATAGCATTATATGTACTTACGAATTATGCCATCGACCAAATTCGGTAAAACAGAAACTGTCGTCTAAAGGAAGTGTCATTGCTAGCAATGCATAACAGTGATGTCAAAACAATCTGTGCAATCCTAAGCGACTGAATATCTCTTTTTTACTTTAGTTAACGTATGTTAAATCTACTTTTTAATTTCAATTACCCATATGCATACATAGGGTAATGAAAGTATATAATTCGGTCAAATATTTTTTTTTTTTTTTTTTTGTGTGTGGATTTTTTAAGTTTTGGAACATCCTAATTTTCAAAAAGTTGTGCAGTATAAATATATGTATGTGTCTCTGTGGTCAGCATAACTCCGAACAAATTGACCTTGGATGTTTAAATTTGCAGTTAGGGGTTACCATGAGACCTACCATTAAGGTTTTCATAAAAATCGCGCATGCGCATAAGGTAAAATGTACCTTATATGCTTTATTAATTTTTATGAAAAAATTGTGAATGGGATGTCATTGAAAAAAAATCGTGTTTTTCAATGACTGATACGATACGGCTCAAACTATTTTGATCAAAATCGATGTGATAATGGCTCTTAAGGTATGTTGTAAACATCCCCACCTCCAAAATTTCCGTATACATGCTTTAATGGCGTAAAAAGTTGAAAAACGAATGTCTTCAACACAGAGTTCTATTTCCTTGAGCATCTCTTATCAACGATTGTTTTTTCTCCTCTATTCAGTTTCACTTATATGAAAGGGTAATATAAGAACAACAGAAAAGTATATCGCCAAAATCCCCCATTTTGTCGGAGTTTTTTTTTTTTTTTTTTTTTTTTTTTTAAGTATTATCGCAAAAAATATTGCCAAACCGGCAATTGTTTCTAAATGAGATTAAAATATAAAAACGGTAAATAACACAAATTAATGTTAAGGAAATAGTGTAATTAAAATTTAAGCGATGTTCCTCACAGTTGATGACACTTTCGGTTTTGCCGAAAGTGAGCAAACGGAATGGTATGCAAGTATCTCTTTGTAAAATTTACTCCCTTCAATAACGTAATGTGAAAGCTAAACTAAACTAAACCGCCCACATTTCCTTACAAGAATGCATATCTATGTTTAACAACAAATTCTATCACAACATAAGCACTAACCTAAATCACAGACCCCAGTAGCACAAATAATCTGGCCAATCCGGATATTTACCTTTATAGACTGGTCGTTGCTACGTATTTTGGAAAATCGCTCCTAGTGTAGGCTAAAATCAACCATTACATGGACTTTTCGAAATGTTGATGTAGAGTTTTAAAATTGAAATATATATTGTTATAAGAAAGGACGGAAGGGTAAAAATGCTTTGACCTGTTTCTTTTTAAAAATCGTGTATTTTGAACGATGCTTAAGATTTAGCATGGACTGGCCAATCTTTCTAGAACCCCTGTTATCGACATGGTTATATTAGTTCTTAGCAACCATAATCTTTAAGTGATTTTTCAAAATATATTTCTGCAGGTTGTAGTGTACTTTAAATTGTAACGGTTTTTTATTATCTTTTAATAGAGTACTAAACAATTATAGGTATTGGATTGGATATATAGCAGAAAATTAGTGTATTTTGTTACTCCAGAAGAACGAAAAAAAAAAATAGCAGACGGATGAACATCATAGAGATTTGTTTCTAGTAAAAATTAGCAACTCATATAAGGCATAAATATCAAAAATCGAGTGTGGTTGTTAGGAATGTTATAGTATTTAAATAGCATATATGATACTAACATTTTCCTTCTAAGTACGTTTCTGATAAATGTGTAGCCGACATAGAGGCGGCGAAGATGGAAATAGAAGTCTGCAATGGGTGACTGCGGTAATTAGTAAGTACAATCATGATACATTGGCATGTTTTGATAATGGGCATATTAGATCTTCATTTAGTGTCGGTGCTGTTGTGTTGGTGTAAAGAAGCACAGTTATCCCAATTACTAAGGTAACTTTTATTTGTATTCTGCTGAATTTATACTGAGGAATTATCTTTTGATCTAGTCATTACAACATTTTAAAACATAATTAAATTACATAATAAGTAACGCAGAAATGCAAGTTAAAATCTTACAAATCGTAACAGTCTCATTAGATAATTTTTTTTCAAGACAGTATGAATATTATTAAAGCAACATTTTTCTAATGAAATGTATAAGAATTTAACCGCTGTACTTAACTCATTTAAAAAAAAGCAAAAAATGACGTCACATCCGGATGAGAAAAAAAAAAAGTTTTTTTAGAACCTTGAGTAATTGTTCAGTAAGAGTACAAGTTCAAACACTGTAATGGAACTGACAATATTTCTAGATCACTATCACAAAGTTGTTGTATCTCTAGATCTGACACCTTTAGATTTTGCCCTACGAAACCATCTGCTATATTCATAATAGATTCCTGAAAAAAAAAATATGCATCTATGTCCCTAATGAGGTAGTTTTCTTTTGGATGTGACGCTCAATATTCATTTTTGACATTTTTCTCTAGAATAATTTGTCTTAAAGATATATTTTTTGTCTGGAACGAGTCAGTTTTCCCGATCTAAAATTTTAAATTTGAGTCATTGACTGGAGTGTTGGGAAGGTGCGAATAACTTAAGGTTTTATAATCATTACACTGATATTTATAGTCTTCAAGAATTATAGCCCGGAAGTGGTGCAAGTAGACCAGATGGACTTGAGCCAAATGAAAAGCTCCATCAAATCTGGCCTTTTATAGCAGGTATGCTCATTTGCGTGTCTCAACTTGAAAAAACCAAATAGCATCCTTTACTAACAGCTTAAGGGATTGCCGTCCCATAAACCATACATGGTTACAATGCTCCACCCCACTACAACAGGTAGTTCGTGACACCAAACGGTCTTTACGGTATATCGTATCTACAATCGTATTTAAACTCTTGATGTACATTTCGTAAAAATACTGTAAAAGCTTTAAATGCACACCAAACTGTTACAGGAGATTTTTACAAATAAATCTACATCAACAAATATTAGCAAAAAATTCATTAGTTTTATCTGAATTATTGAACTTACTTTTCGTAAAGAAAAGTCTGGAGCGAATTCCAATTCTAATAGAAAAAATGAAATAACTTTAAGTACTTGCTTTCCTAAACATGTTAATATTTTCCTTCCAAAATAAAATTTATTCTGAAAAAACACGTGAGGAGAGGCTCTTAAAGAATACTGACAAAATAGTGACAAAAGCGTAGTGTATATAGCAACAACAAAAATTGGTTCTCATTACAATCACCCAGTGTTCTTTGAAGTATGATTGACTTAATGAATGGTACAAAGTCAAAGTAACTAAATCAGCTCTCTACTTCACAACCCTATTCAGTTCCCATCGAATTATTTTTCGGTAGCTAATTAAAGCGTCATCTTACATTCATAAAACCCAAAATAATCGAGAAAAAATCGAGAGTACTTCACAAAATTAGTAGATAGGTGACAAAAATTAAAGAAGTTATCATCAAACTTACTTTTCTCCCCTTCGTCCTGTTCCTTTTTGTTCTGGATCGAAACCTTGGCTTCTGTTAGTGAAAAAAGCAATAAGACAATATATCGAATTAGAACGGTCGATAAAATGGAGTGGTTACAAATGAGGACAGCAGAATCCATACATTGAGGAAACAAACAGGAAACAAAAGAAGGAAACATGATCGGAAAATGAGGAAAGAGGATCGATTTATTCTCATCAAATGAACCAATTATCGAAAGGTTTCAAGCACGATTTGAATGGCGTTGATGTAATGAATCGGAAGAATAAATAACGCTTGAATATCCCCCGTCCCCTTTCATACAATACTCATACTGGATAATCTCTTTTATTATGCATAAGAAAATATAAATTTTTTGAACTAATTACATAAGCCTCCTAAAGCAATTACTCTAGAATGAGCATTCGTTTGTCTTGTAGTTAATTGTTTGTGGTAACCCATAGTATTTCCATTACATGTTTTCAATATGGATGCAAAGAGGACATATTTTGTGTTAATATCCTTTATATGTATATGTTTGTTCTAGTCACTCACATAATTATTGTTTATTTTCAAAAAGTGTAGTAAACAATCCATTTAGTTTCTAAATTCATAGTGTTAAATTTAAATGTAATCGATAAATCGTCCTCAATCGAAAAATCCTCAGTACTTTATCTAACGTTAGCCCGCCCACTACTGGGAAAAAAAAAAAAAAAAAAAAAAAAAAAAAAAAAAAAAAAGCGCATTGAAATTACCTATCTTTGCGTTACGAGTCGTGTTTAATGGACAATTCCAGCATTTTTTAAAAACGAGTGAAATTAGTTTATATTTATAAAGAATTTCTTTCTGATTCCAAATATTTAAACAAAAGTTCTTTAAAAAAATTAGTTATTGAAATATTAAGTAAAGAAATTGCCTCAAAATCGAGCCAAAATCAGTTCGATAGAAACACTCGGCCAAATACGTGACGTCAAGTGTTTCTACAGTTTCTATGCTTATCGTGAGGTTTCTGCCAAATAGTTAGCATTGAAATAATTGGCGTTGGTAGACCATTGCCGAATTCCATACAGGTTGGCGTGATTTGCGAGAAACTTGCAAATCTGGTTTCCACTGCCGCATTTCAAGCTAAGATGTTTGCGAAGCCTTGACGTCACATTCAAAGCCAACGAAATGAATCGTTTTCTCTCCAACGTCTAGCAGGGTAATTTTGATCGCAAATTAAAAAAAAGAGAAAGAGCATTGAGCAGAAACTTGTGTTTGAGGCCTTTCCGAAACATTTAGAATTGAATAAAAAAAAAAAAAATACAGGAATTTTCCATTGCTTGGAGATTAATGGTTTCTTAGATTAATGTTATTTAAAATATGTGGAAATATCGTTCGAAATTTTTAAGGGCACTTTTATTATTAAATGAAGAACCATTATCACACTTCATCAAAGTATGAGCTTTGTGCCAAATAGTTATTTGAGGAGTAATAAAAAACAATCTCTCGTGATTTGTTATTTGATTCAATCCAAACGATTTTTGTGTAGAAATGCAGCTCATAAATTCCTTTGGTATTTCGTTTTGCAATAAATGTTACAGATACATTTATAATTATTTTTTAACGAAGATTTTAGCCTTGCATTTATCAAGTTCTATTATGTTTCTCGAAAGTTTCAGTAATACTTGATGATGGTTGTATGTTGTGTCAGTTGAAGAAACTTGACGACTGTTGACGGACCATCTGTCTTTTCGCAAAAAATTTATTCTGAATCTTTAATTGAAGACTTCAGATACGTAGAACAAGTTAACCCAAGAGAAACAGTTTAGCTTTTTAAAAAATAAAATAATGCTGGGCAACTTTTCCAATCGCAAAAGAGCTCGTTCAAAAAGTGTACTGAAGATCACATTCAATGCCAGATGAGCCGAAGTAAAAATTCAAAACTGAGAAAAAATAAGCTGAATAGCAGAGCCAACCAGTGCCTGAAAGGCTTGTCAAAACCAGATTATAATGCAGAATAGAGTGTATTTTAATCTTTTTAAAAGTGTTTTTAGACTCATGACTTTATATATACCCTATCACCCAACCTAAGTTTATAGAATTTGGTAGATTTGTCAATTCAGCTATATAAATTTAAATATATTTAAACAATATATCGTTAGCTCTGCATAAAAAAATATATATATATATAATATATTGCTTTACCCTACTTCAGATTTTAAAGAAAAGAAAATGTTTTAAAAAAAAACATTTAATTAGAAATGGAATGAGAATGCATACCGTACAACCGTATAACTCCCTCCGTTGATCCCAAAGAGTTCTTTGCAATGCACTTGTAACTCCCGAAATCAGTCGAGCCGACCCCAGCAATCACCAGTTTCATGCTGACCTGGTAGATGTTGTCTGAGATGCTAACTTTGAACTTGTCGTCCGGCTGTAGGATGCTGCAGCTTTCGGCTTTAGTCCAGTAGTTGATGGACATCGGGAAAGCTTCTGTGTAGCAATCGAGAGAAACTGTGTCTCCAATTGATGCAAAAATCAACTGGTGAGGGATCCAGATCATGGGTGGGACTAGAATAATTAAGGAAGTAAATAACGCTCATCTTTAGCATGGTTATGGTCATGTTTTACGCAATCGTGTAAATTTTATACTGACCGAACGTACGTCGTACTTTAAATTAATAGTAAATTAATGTGTTTTAAATTTAGTTCTACATGGAATATTCAAACATACAACATTAATATCTCTCCGCTGAAGATAAATGATCATTTTTTAAACTTGAAGATAAATGGATTATATACACAATTTATGTAACCAAACTATAAATAATTATTTTTTAAAAATACTTGCTAAATGTTTTAAGTAAAAACAATGGCTTTTTTACAGAAACGCAGTAAACCTTCGAAAAATAAAATTGTTTGTTTATAATTAAGTTTTTGCAATTAAGTTATATTTAAATATCTGATTAATGCTTGCTATATAAAATTTGTTACCCTCCGTACAATTTATCTTCTTTCAATATTGAAGCAATGACCTATACATTATTAAATATGTTTAGAATAATCATTAACATTTCACTGTCGTATATAAATCGAATAATGTATCTTTGTGGGTCACAATATCTATTGGAATATTGTTTCAAACATTTAAGTAAGGACAACCACATCAAAAAAGATATTAAAATTGTTAAGGGAATATAGCTGGTGCTTTGTATTACATTAAAAAACAAATATCCAAACTCTCTTAAAAACTTTATAAAACATAGTGAAAAAGTAGAAATTATTACTTTGAAAATTGTTGTAAACAATTTCTATTAATGTTGTTATACTTGATAAAAAATAAGTTTTCCCATAACATTTAAGTAAGGACAACCACATCAAAAAAGATATTAAAATTGTTAAGGGAATATAGCTGGTGCTTTGTATTACATTAAAAAACAAATATCCAAACTCTCTTAAAAACTTTATAAAACATAGTGAAAAAGTAGAAATTATTACTTTGAAAATTGTTGTAAACAATTTCTATTAATGTTGTTATACTTGATAAAAAATAAGTTTTCCCTTTTTGTCCGGTGCAATATCTCAAGTAACTCAATGGTATTGGCCTATATCGAAAACAGGGGTTCTGGGAAATTTGGCCAATCCATGCCGAAACTCGAGCATCATTCTACCTCGACTTTTTCTTAAAATAAACATGTGAAAACTCCCACAAAACGTATCCCCCCCCCCCCTCTTTCTTAAAACAATATATTTCAATTTTAAAACTCGACATCAATATTTCAAAATATCAAGTATATTTTACTCAGCACTGTGTTAGATCGACCAAGATCCTTAGAAATGACCAGTCTACAACGGTCCACGTCGGAATTTACAATATTGAGCAGATATTGGCCAGCGGATATGTGTTACTGGGGATGTACGACGCTAATTCAAGCGCAGTGTTCTAAATGGATAATTTTAAATATTCGAATAACATAATAAGTACGTAATTACTTTTATATATACAACTGCTGAATGATGAACATCATTCTAAGAAGTAATAAAATAATGCTTTCCCAAATAAAACAATACATTTGACATACAACTAGTCGGCGGAGTAAAGTGATAAAATGACCTGTACCTGTTACGTCAAAGGCGCAAAATGGAAGGCAGAAACGCTACTTTTGAATCGTTAGAGGTCCAAAAAGTGAAAAATTAGGTCTGTGAGGCTAAGGACATCATCTCAAACCATTTCAATAAATTTGTATAAAGTATATAAACTTACATAGAACATGCAACATAACATTGCGTGTCACAGGTTGATAGGCTGGTCCTTGATAGAATGATGAGGTAGCAGTGCAGACGTATACACCCATGTGCAATCGACTTACTTTAATGATGCTTAAATCTTCCCCTAAAAATACAAAATTTACCTTTTATTTCGGGCCTAGATTTGTAAAGTGAAATTTCGTAATAAGTGAGGGGAAAATGCACCTTTCTGTCTATGTCCTCTCGCTTCTGATATTTCTTGTCCTCCCTCTCTCTCCCACGTGACTGTGGGCATGGGATACCCTTTGACCTTACAACTGAGAGTGATGTTAGTTCCCTCTCGAGCCATCACTTCGTTTTCACCTCTGTCCACAAATTTTGGAGGAACTAAAACCAAAGCAAAATATTTAATTTATTCGGCTTTAGATTGAAATAGAAAGTTTTGAAGTTTATAGTTAAGTAAGTGGAAGATTGTTGTTATCCATTTACTAGCTGTTCCTTTGAAATGCAGTTTTTAGAAGGCATATTTTTTTTTTTCATAGAAATTTGTGCAACGTAATATTTTAAGAAAACTGTCGTCTGGAAAGGGTCTGATTTGTTTATAAGTAGAGTTACGGGCATATGGATATTAAATTATATGCGAAAAAAAAAAAAAAAAAAAAACTGGACAAAAACGAAATCCTGACCAATTTATCGAGTTTGCCCTATTTTAATGATATTTAATGAAAAAATATATTGCTTAATTGATGAGATCAACGACAGTATTGGTGACAAATATAGTGTTGAATAATGTGGTAATTTGAATAATTTTGTATTTTTTTCTGGGATCCTCTATGTTCAATTTTTCGTCGAAGTCTTCTGAAACCATACAAGTGTAAAATACTGTTACACAAATTTTCTGTACATAGCTGTAAATAGTGACATAGTAATTTAAAATTCTATTGTATTTTATTTTATCTTATTTTATCTATTAACAGATATAATACAGGTTATAAAAAAAGGTGGCAACACCTAAAGCAATTGGGACATTTCGATATGTTTCTTTTATTTGACGAGTTGGCTGGATACTTCGAGAAGGTTCTCAAGCGCCTGTATAAATTAGACCGCAGCTAAAATCGACAGGCAATTTGACTTTGGAACTCGATGAAAGCTTTGAGTGTGCCTGACTTGAATTATAGCTTAATTCGAAGTTGCTATTATTGAAGCTTGATAGTGATTGCACTATTCTTCGATTAAATTTTGTGTGCCTTTAAAGAGTGAATAAATAATAGTTTTTATATAATAAAAACTGTGCCATCATTGCCTAGGTGGAAAATTCACAACAATACCTTTCAGTAGACGACTTTCACGTTAGTATGACAAAACGCAGATGTCAGACGTTTTGTCGAAGTCAGACATTAAACTTCCTTTACTACTCATAGTTTTAAATCCTCTCAATTAATTTTGGCACATTTATTACCAAAAACTAGATGTTCATATAATTACAAAACTCTTATGGACAAAATGTGTAAAGTAATATTTTAAGAAAAATATCCTCTGGAGAGAGTCTGAATTGCTTAGTGTATATCGAAAAAGTTACGAATAGTAGAATATTATATGATGTATATTACATAATTTTACATCTTTCATAAAAAAAACACGCATATTAAAAGTATTATGTAATTATTATCAATATCCAAAATAATTTATTAAATAAGTTTCCTTCTTAAATTCGATGCGTACTTATTACTAAAATATGCGTATACAATTAAAAACACAATAAAAAAAAATCCAAAAAGTATACTGTCAAAGTACTGAACTATAATTACCGAGAATATGCATTAAAATGAACCACATGAGTATTGCATGCCATATATCCAATCAATTCCAGCACGACTTTGCACTTTCCACAAGTACCCCAAAAGTGCAAAGACAGGTCCTACACCGAAGTAATGCAAACACTACACTTTCCCACCCCTATTTCTTCCTCGACCACGGACAAAAACCCAAACAAAACAAAAATCGTCCCAAGATGATCATTCCACGAAGTTAAAAGACGAACCGGATCGATCCGGTTCGGATCGTTACAGGCCGGACTCGATTACAAGATTTCCCCTCTACGGAGAGACCCTTTTTTCAACTAGTACTGATTGAAGAAGACATCCATTGCAAAGGGGATAAAAGTCAAAAGGACAGCGCTCGAAAAATAATAATAAATAGGAAAAAGTATAGGGAAAAAAAAAAGAGTTCTTTATAGGAATGTTGTCTCCAAATTGCAGTTTTCTTAATCAGTAGTGCTCTTAGAAGGCCGTGATTTCTAACGATGCGGTTCTTTTGGATGTCAACTATGATGGTCTTTTAGAGGATATGGTGAAAGTGGAAGAGCGTGGGTCTTTTCTGGGCAATAACAGCTTGGCTTGTTAGATTTTGTTTTGTTTTCAGGTTATAGGCCATTATAGTACTCTCATCTTTTGGCTTTATTCTAAGGGATTTTTTTATTATATTTTAGTTGCATTAGATGATACTTTTGGTGTTTTTAAAGGATTCCATTTCTATTGAATTTGTAAATATTTATGTTATTTCAATCGTTTCGTATTTGATTTAATTGTTTTGATACAATAAGAAACATTGTATGTTAATGCTATAAATTAGAAATGTTCAGTTGAAGTTAATACGATATCAAAAATTTTATTAATGTTTACTAATAAAACTTACGTTTTTTTATTTTAGTGAAATAATAATAGGTAAAAACAAATGACTTGCAGCAGTGTAAAATTGATAGTAGATAAATCGATTGATAATTTTAAAACTCACAAGAAATTTGAATTTTATATTAATATTTTTTATTATTAACTTAAAATATATCCCGACATTTTTTTCAGAAAAATTTCTCTAAATGTATTTGAAATAAGTTCATTGAATAGGGTATTTATTATTGTCATATTATGAGTAGATCATATTTTGTTTTGTTTTGTTACGACCCCATAAAAAAAGCCCCGATCAACAAATCTGAATTTAATATGTGAAATATTTATTTCAAGTTATGTCCTGGAGAGTGTAGATTATAAAAAAACGAGGTTTTACTATTTCGTTTACAGCGAGAACATTTAAAATATTACATTTTTACATTAACTTTTAGGCATTGAAGAGTGAAAAGACAATTAAATTATTTATTTATTTATTTATTTATTAAAACAATGTTGGCAACATGAAATAATTTCTTCAATGATCGGTCAAAGGCTTTCTCAGTGTGACTGCATGACAGCCAGTTGGTATATTAGTATTCCGTAAAAGCGGCCATTTAGTGACAGTGGTAGATCCCAAAATTTGTTAGAATGCATTGTCATCGACAACAAATCTATCTGTAAATTTTATCCCGATTGGATGACGGCAATGGGATTAATAAGGCTACCGCAGATTTGCCTGTCATCGACAAACATACGCCCAAAATCGAAGTTAATATAAAGGCTTTATAGATATGCAGGTTCACAGAAATGCAATTTCTTAGTACTTAAAAAAATTGATCAAAACTTACTGGATCTTGTGGATATGTCAGCTGGTGGATGTGTATTTAATTCTACTAATTTTGTAGATAAAAAAAAATGCAAGAAAATAAATTTATATTTTATCAAATTTTTCACATCTTTTCAGTATAAATTTGGGAGAGTTTGCATTAGGTGAACAAGTTACAATTCGTTAAATATTTAAGCGATACATAATTACATCAATTAGAAGTAAATTCGATGGTGAATAGTCGCATATTCAAAAGGAGATGAGTATTTGGGTCTAGAAATGAAAAAAGAAAAAAAAAAATATATGGATGTTATTAATGTTTCTGATTGTTTCATCGCATTGGTGTGAACGTGGAGAGATGATTGCTTTTAAATAAGTTATACATGCTCTATAATTTAAATATTGAATAAAATTGAGAATTGTTATATATACTATTTAAATACTTGATACAAGTAACGTTTACCACTTTCACTCTCAAAAACTCACAAATCGTGAGTGTCACACCAGGGAAGCTGCTTTCTTTTTGTAACCACTTTTCTCTCACTTAACATTTTACTTAAATAACAGTTTGAAAATTGCTTTACTACCCCATTAGTGAAATTTCGACTTTCTGGTACTTCTGAGAAAACCGTCGTTACCCTTCCCATCTGTTTAATGCCGCACCTAAGAACAACGACGAATCGATGTCGCCTAGGTCGTTAAATTCCGCCCACACGTGGTTCCCAACAGGCAGCCGCTAATGTCACCCCTTAAGTGACATCAGGGGAAGGGACTGTCAAGCTGTAAAAAGGAGATAGGCTCTGTTCCTGCTTGCTCACTCACTTCTGCAACACCTTCAAAAACAGCTTAGAAAGGGGGTGGCATAACGCCGATATTGACGGCGTAGGAACACTTTTTTTGCAGAGGAGGTTTCGTGGGGTCTGTTTTTTTGCTGGATGGATTGTTAATGGCTTTGTTTGTGTGCCTGTTGAGATGTTAATTTGAGGGTAGGCAATAAGTTGACAATATGGAATATTCTCTTGTTGTCAGATTCAATTCAATTTCTTTGTTTGTTATTTATATCTATACAATATAATGGGGGCTCAAATCTAAAGTTAAAAATTCTTAAATATTAGGTTCACATGTTGTGGCTTTACAAATTTGTATGATAGTCTCTTTTTCAAAATCAGTAGTGAACACAAAAGTAAGCTTTCAGTTTATGTAGCTATTTTTTTTATCTAATTACTACAGCAATATCATCTCGTATACGCAAACTATCATAAGAGAAAAAATCGACCCAATAGACAATCCCCGCATTTTTAAAAACGAGTGAAATTAGTACATATTTATGAAGAATTTCTTCCTGATTCCAAATATTTAAACAAAAGTTCTTTAAGAAAATTAGTTATTTAAATATTAAGAAAAGAAAATGCCCCGAAACTATCCAGAACCAGTCGTATCAAAACAGTCAACAAAATTCGTGACGTAAAGAGATCCCTGCGTTTCTATGGTTATTGTGAGGTTTCTGCCAAATAGTTATCGTTAAAAAAAGTTGGCGTTGGTAGACCATTTCCACATTACATACAGGTTGGCGTGATTTGCAAGAAACTTGCAAATCTGGTTTCCGCTGCTGTATTTCAAGCCAAGATGTTTGAGATCCCTTTATGTCACTTTCAATGCCAACGAAATTAGTTGTTTTCTCGCCAACTTCTAACAAGGTAATTTTGATAGCAAATTATAAAAAAGAAAAAGCGCATTGAGCAGAAATTTTTATTATTGTTGCCTTTTCGAAACATTTAGAATTGAATAAAAAAAATTTTAAAAATGCGGGAATTGTCCATTACATTTACAGTTGGCAGACCATTTATAATTAAATGAAAATTGAAATATTTGATTATTTCCGATGAATAAAATACCTTAAGCATACATTAATTATAGAATATTGATGGCATATATTAAGGAAGTGAATATTCGTAGGAAAATGTGAAGAGTGAACTGTTGTTTAGTTGACTGAAATGTTTGAGTTATTGCCGTAAGGCCCAAGGCCTATTAGATCGTATAATGAAGTACAATGGAAATGCATGCAAATAGCAAAGAACCACAGAGATGTGCTCGATAGATAACGCAACCATTTATTAATACAACGCAAAACATTAAGAAACAAACAAGCAATTTAAGAATACAATTAAATAGTTATTTAACTTCCTCAAAACCAAGCACAAAGCCGGTTGAAATCCTAATAAAAGTAAATATCTGGCCGAGGGTAAGTAAGGAAAGTGTAAAAGACTCACAGTTTGCTGTCTGGGCTAGGGATACCTCTGTCAGGGGCGCACATCGTCAGGGGCGTATATCGGCTTGTCAGCGGACAGTATCAGAATTACCTCCGATCCTTTCTCCGGTCTCCTTCGTCTTTTTGGTTTGTCACCGTTAGTCCACCTTAACATCCAGCCACCATCCTGCTCACTTCTCATCCCCTCTCTCTTCTCCCTTCTCTCCTGACCCGTGCTTTTCATCCCCCCTAACAAGGGCAGCTCCCCCCTACCAAAAACCCTCTCATTTGCTGTGAGTCCAGCGACGTGTGAGTCCTACATTGGTGCATTTTCCCAACAAACAGATATTGGTTAACTTGAAGCGTGAGAAAAATCCGCCTCCTTGATTTAGAAAAATGTGTAACATACACAAACAATTGAAGGGGATGTGTAGAGTTTGCCTAATGCAAAACCCCTTAGAGTTTATGAAATAAATGTACAAAATCACTTTCCACTTTACCCAAAATCATGTGTTTGTTTAGGTGCAAAATTTGATCTGAATTGTTTTTAATGATAGTAGAAAAGGAGTTATTTTTAACAACATTAATTGAAGCCCCCATTTCCAAATCTTCTATAATGTCAATTGGAGTAAACACGACCTCCAAATTGTCTTCCAATATTTGTCTTTTGACCTTAAGTTGAACGATCGTAGTCTCTAATGGGTCGAGTACCACTTTTCGTGATAGTTGTACTACATTGCATTCCCTATCATAAAACTTGGGGTCATGGTTTGCTTTTAAGAACTCGACCGAAGAGCCATCAAGAAAGTCCAGTTTACCCTCACGTAGATTCAGATTAATTTTATTTTCCTTGAAAAAACTTATGCCCAAAATTGCATCAAAATCCTGAGAAATATTTTCTCGTGTAATGAAAAATGTGTCCCTTAACATTTTGTTTCCCAATTTAATTGAGATCTCAGCGCAATTGGTGTAAAAGAGAGTAGAACCCGTGATAGTCTTAATAACTACCCTAGAGGCCAAATGTTTAATCCTATCATAACCCTTCAGTTTTGCGTAAATATTTCCAGATAGCACATTCAAATTTGCCCCCGTGTCAGCCAAAGCCTTGACATTAATGTTTCCAATTTTCATATTAACAGTCGGTAATTTTAAGTTCTGTGCCCCCGAGGAATCCGAATCCAAAACATTAAAGACCACTTTCGTCTCTCTGGTAGTTGTGTTATCATCTAAATTTTAACCGTTTGTTACGTTTGATAATCCTCCTCTCCTTCCGTTTCTAAAAAATAAGCATTTCTTTGCTGTGGTGCTCTATACTGGTTTCCATCACGCATATATCTACCTCTTGCCACGTTACCCCTGGGGTTGTTTGGGAAATTTTGGCGTTGTGTGTTGTGGTATTGTCCTCTGTGTGATTGGAAATTGCCTCTCTGAGTGTGATAATTTCCCCTATGCGGTTGATAATTTCCCCTATGCGGTTGATAATTTCCCCTTCTTTGGTTGCCAAAATGACTTGCGCCCGTGTATGTTGTTTCCTGATTAGCACTGTGACTATTTTGAACGTTCGGGATTAAATTCCGAATATTCCCGCAATTTGCGCTAAAATGTGTTCGTTCGCCGCAAAATAAGCACTGGATCGACGGACCACTCGGATTGTTACTACCCAACTGCATTGCATTAACCCTTTGAGTTAACTCGTCCATTGAGTCCGCTTGATGTGTGTCTTGAAAACTGGATTGACTGCCCCTTATTGCATGTATTCTTAACCTCGCAACGGTGTCGATTGCAAGTTGTGCATTCTTCGCTATCTCCACTGCCTCTGAAAAACTTTTAGGGTTCGCCCTTACGACATCTTTTTGGATTTCTGGCAAAAGTGCACTTATGAACTTTGAAAGTCTTAATCTGTCAATAATCCGCCTAGTGTTTTCCGAGGTTTCACCTTGTGTTGTCCCCAAATAATTATTAGTGGTGACGATTAATCTATGCGCAAAAGTTTTAACGTCTTCGTGTTCCCTCATGACACAGTTAGAGAATTGCATTTGTCCTTCGCTAATTCCCTGTTCATTCTTAAAGAAATCGGCAATGCTGTTTCTAACTAACTCATAATCCTGTGAGTTTATCAACTCTCGATCTGACATTAAGAACTGAAGAGCATTCCCCTTTAATTTCGATTTTAAAATAGTGAGCTTTTCATGTGGAGTCCAGTTTGCAATATCAGCGATTTCCTCAAATTGTTTAAAAAAAAATTCCGTCTCCTGTCGGTCACCCTCAAAATTGGATGAAATCAAAGCCAAACCGTTTATTGGATTTGTCCTTTCCATGTTTATAACCTTATTTTTTTGCCTCACTGTTTTTTTTTTCTCGGGTGGTGCTGCAGAGCCTTGCCTGCCTGCTTCGTGTATTGACACCGCTTGTATTGATCTTTTTCTTCCCTCTATACATTAGCAAAAAAAAAAAATATTTCCCTTAGATATTCCTACTCGAAAAAAAAATAGATGGATCTGTCATCAATCAAACACATCCTGTTTTCAAAGATCGAAATCCTGGTCGCGTAACCAAATATGCCGTAAGGCCCAAGGCCTATTAGATCGTATAATGAAGTACAATGGAAATGCATGCAAATAGCAAAGAACCACAGATATGTGCTCGATAGATAACGCAACCATTTATTAATACAACGCAAAACATTAAGAAACAAACAAGCAATTTAAGAATACAATTAAATAGTTATTTAACTTCCTCAAAACCAAGCACAAAGCCGGTTGAAATCCTAATAAAAGTAAATATCTGGCCGAGGGTAAGTAAGGAAAGTGTAAAAGACTCACAGTTTGCTGTCTGGGCTAGGGATACCTCTGTCAGGGGCGCACATCGTCAGGGGCGTATATCGGCTTGTCAGCGGACAGTATCAGAATTACCTCCGATCCTTTCTCCGGTCTCCTTCGTCTTTTTGGTTTGTCACCGTTAGTCCACCTTAACATCCAGCCACCATCCTGCTCACTTCTCATCCCCTCTCTCTTCTCCCTTCTCTCCTGACCCGTGCTTTTCATCCCCCCTAACAAGGGCAGCTCCCCCCTACCAAAAACCCTCTCATTTGCTGTGAGTCCAGCGACGTGTGAGTCCTACATTGGTGCATTTTCCCAACAAACAGATATTGGTTAACTTGAAGCGTGAGAAAAATCCGCCTCCTTGATTTAGAAAAATGTGTAACATACACAAACAATTGAAGGGGATGTGTAGAGTTTGCCTAATGCAAAACCCCTTAGAGTTTATGAAATAAATGTCATATACATTATGACAGTTATGTCCATTAATGGCACATTAAAGTAAAGTTTTGAGACAGGTTATTGTGCAAGACTACAATTTTATTCTAACTGGGAAAGAATCAGAGTATAGGATTCTAACTGATGAACACGCATTTAAATTGTCGTTAAATAAAGAAATATATGCGATATAGGAAAAAGAAATTTAGCACAAAAAATTAAATGTGAATAGCTTTATTGCTGGTTGAAATATTATTGGATTTTTTGTGCGTTTCTTACGTAGTAATTTCAGGAAAGGTAATGAAAATATAGTTAACTATCAGCATGATTTGTATTTGCTTTGATATCAAACTATGTATATAATTGGTCTAATTTTTTTCACTTAAGATACTTGTCATATATGAGAAGATATTGTTGTAGTAGTTAGATAGAAAATAGATGCATAAACTGAAAGCTAACTTTTGTGTTCACTTATGAATTTGAAAAAGAGATAACCATTCACATTTATAAAGGCATACAAAAGTGAACTAATGCTCAAGAATATTTAACTTTATATTTGCGCACTCATTATATTATATGGTTATAAACAATAAACAAGGATTTCGATTTGTTGTAATAAGAAGCAGAATATTATGTATTCAATGAGTGCAACTAAGCATATCGAAATGAAATTTTGTTAAGTAATATGAATTATTTCTTTTCGGTTACTAGTCAATTAACACGTTGTTTACAAAATTAGAGAATAAAAAAATATTTCTTAGTTAATAAGTAACAAAAATATTTGATTGTAGGACAATCTCACTCACAAAATTACTTTTTAAAGATTCATTTTTTGTGGCAAAACTTGAAATAAAGTAGGGCGTGTGTGTGTTCTTTGCACTCTGAAAAAAGGAAAAAAAGTACAATAATTTGACCTTGTTTATTATTTATAAATAGCGATATATTTGTGTGATGCCAGAATTAATTTTAAAGCATTAAACATTGATTAATACATGTAATTAAATTTATGTTATTGAATTTTTAAGTGTATCTGACTTCCTACTTTCAGGAAGAGTAATGAGTACGCAATTTTTTTCATGTTAGCATTCAACACTTAGTTGTTAACATTTTCATGTTACAACTAAGTTTCACTTTCTCTACAAGTAATATATAATCAAACTTAAGCTTTCATACTCCTTATATTATAAACTAATAAAGGATGAACAAAGAAATGAAAGTGGTGTTATAAAAGTAGAAAATGTAATATTCAATAGGCGCCACTAAATTTCTGTTATTGATTTTTGACTTCCTACTTTCAGGAAAGGTAAGGAGAACTCAATGTGTTTCATGTTAACATTCAATGCAACAATAAACTACCTTACACTTACTCTACAATAGGGTGGATCGTTCTTCTATGGAGAAAAAAAAATATTATTAATCAAAACCTACCTATGGGGAAAAGATGTTCTATGATATAGAGATTAGGGAAAAAATAATTAAAAAAAATAATTTTAAAATTTTGCACTGCCACAAAGGGGTTGAATTTTCGAAAAAAATGCAAAAAGTCATAATTTTCGTTAAATGATTTTACACTAAAAATAATTGTTTTTTACAATATAAATCCTAAAAAAGTGATGATTATTGAATAATTAGTAGTACAATGTATATTTCAACCATTTTTGACCCAACTCCCTCCCCCTCCATATCACCATTGAATCAGCCCTACAACCCTATAGTGCAGTTGTCAGCGGCTTACGGAATTCGACGCCTAATCGGTGAGCGCTGTTCTTGTAAATTAAATTACAATTTTATTATGTGACATTTGTTTGTTTGTGTACTTGGACTGATACTGTACTGTGGCGTTGATAAGAAAATACATGATTTGTCCTATATTTGGGTCAGGCTGTCATATGCCCACGATTATGCTTCATATGTACGAAAAACGTAATAAGGTGCGTATATTGGCATTCAAAAAGAGAAGTAAAGCACAGTGTATTTAAATACACTTTTCTCCGCGTGTCAATAAGTTGCAAGTAAGTTAGGAGAGACCTGGAAACGAGTTTTAATACCAATAAATGACCACTACAGCATTTTGAGAAAAATAAGTTCATACTACGACAAATATCGCGATTTCAAAGCTAGAAAATTAACTGAAAGCTATATCAGGGAAAGCACATCGTAAGTTTTGTTCATGCGTCGACTTGGTTGTTTTCAGATTATCTGGTGCCGTCAGCAACACGAGGGCTATAATGCGCCGAAACATTCGTCATTTGACAAGCCAACACACATTTACAAACACCCATGCTTTACATGGGACTCGTACCCGCAACTTCGCGGTCTAGAAGCTAGCACACTAACAACTATACTGTTTGGTCGGCTAGGTCATGCGTCGACAATGACATAGATACAACAATGTTGGTTGCGATAATAGGTAGTCTGTCACCACAGGTATCAAAGAAGGTGTTATAGGAAATATGGAACTGATTTTGAATCTTCCACTACAATGGTTTGAGTGCCAGTTAAAAGCCAAAGAGTGACCGTATGCGAGATAATACCTGTAGTTTCATTTACGTAAGCCCAACCTACGCAAACTGACTGACAAGAAAGAGTTAAGTACTGATCAACTGTGCTTAATGGAAATTTGTGAAGCCATCACTGCGGACAAAGCAGCGAAGGGCTGTTGAAGAGAAACTCTGGAAAGATTTGCCACTCAAGATAGTTTACAACCCCCAACATAATTCTCATGTTCTATTTGGCTTAGAAGAAGTCCAACCAAAGCTTTATTGACATTAATTACGTTCATCGTAAAAGTCTAAGCACCTATGTGATTCAAGATCAAAACCAAACAATCGGTAATCTATGGTGCAGGCGCATTTGCATTAATCAATCTTTCTATCGCGTTATTTCTCAAATGATTTGAAGAAAGTCATTGATCCAGTAATTTTTGAAACGGGGGTTTGGACTTTCCTGAAAATATCCTGATATCAATTCTAGCTGACAACAGAAATAACACAAAGGAATCGGTCCTCCAAAGAATTTTGAATTTGCTCAAAGTCAAACGGTCTGCTGCAACCCCAAACCCTTTTAGCGATTAATATCCGTATCTTAAACATACCAACTTTTGACCCTTGTGTGACAGATTATGTGAACTTGATAATGTGACAGAAAGATTTAGTGATGAAATGATTTCAGGAGCAATAGTAAACCCAGCAATCATTTCTACGGCAATACTATAGTATTACCTACTATCATGGGGTATCCCTGTCGTACTCAAACTACAGAACGAATGGTCACAGAAGCATTTTCTGCTATAAGCGGATCATACAGAAGAGATGGGTTAAAAAGAAATAGCCTGGAATCACGAAACCTCAAGCCAGTTTTCAACACCAAACGTGATTACCGTTTACTGTAATTCCGAAGATTTTTTTATTTTTCTTGATTTATTTCTTAAGAAGCTATAATATGTTCCTAAAGCTTTTTTTTCTGTAACCATTTAGTATAGGTCCTCTCATTCCAATAAACATTTAAAAGTACTAAAGGCCTGTTTCACTCATACAAAAATCACTTTGACATTTTACCATTATAAAACTTAAATACCAAAACTTCATCCCCCTTGCAAAGAGCTTAACATAAGATTTATTATTTTTATTCTATTTTTCCGTTAATTAATGTACCTAGAACATCTTTTCCGTGCAGGTAGGTTTTGAAATTCTTAAAAAAAAAATTCAATTGACTTTGACTTTTTGCTATAAAAAGCTCCAAACCTAAACTTCATCCTCCTTGTGGCAGTACTGAACTTAAAATTTAATATTTTTAATTATTTTTCCATGTATCTATATACCATAGAACATCTTTTCCCCATAGGTCGGATTTGAAATTCTGAAATTTTTTTTTCGATCCACCCTACTCTACAAGCACTATATAATTTCATGCTTCTTATATTATAAACTAATAAATAATGAACAAAGAAATTGAAGCTATGTTATAAAAAGTAGAAAATGTAATATTCAATAGGTGAACTTGAGAATAAAGACAATTCACCTTTCGGTTTGTACGCCCGTTATAATATATGCTTTAAAATTGGAAATAAATTGAACGATATTTTCATTGATAAAAAGTAAATATATTCAATCAGTGAACTTAAAAATGAGGGTATCTTAAATTTCGGTTTGCACACCCGTTACGTTTAAATATTATGAACAAAATGGTTAAAAATTATGAGCAAAATAAGTTTAACTTGTGTGATGAAAAGTATAATTTAAATAATTATTTTTAGGCAATAATATTAATATTTTGTGCATAAGTTTCCATAGTTAAAAGGAAATAATTATATTTTCTGAGAATACATTATGCATAGTTATTTACTGATTTACAAAATATGTATATAATTCAGTAACCATAATTTCTATAACAACCACAAATGGAATATCATAAAACCATACATACATGGTATCATAAATATTCGCAGTAACAATTATCAATCAATTTAAATGTTAATTTTTGCAGGATGGAAGTTGATTATGTGTGTCTAACATGCTACTTGAAAGGAAGTTATTGTTAAATTAAATGATAGTTGACACTCATAAGAATGACTTACAAAATTAAACATATTGATATAAAACACCACCTCTGTTAGTGGGTAATAATTAAAAAAAAAAAAAAGATTCAATATTAAATATAAAAATAACACTAAAATGAAAGTAACAATATTTAAAAACTGTATTTCTATGTGTGAAACAAATACAACTTAAAATTCATTCTAATTAGCGTGTATATTCTTTATTTACTAATAATATATCTTTACGCACATGTACTGCTCAGGATTACAGTGTCATTCATTATAAAAGTACGAAATTTACATTAGATATTTACATTAGAATTTAAACTACTTCTAGGATATAGAATTATAACGCGTCAAACTTGAAAGATAATAAAAGAACCTACGTGCGTGACTTTAATTTTATGCTTTACACGGCAAAACAACATTGTTAATAGCAAAACCTATTTTTTTTTAAATTTAAAATTTCAAAAAAGTAAAGCTTTCAAAAATTAAAAGTAGCTGTCAATCAATCTGATGAACGAACACATATATACATAAAGTTTTTTTGTTCCAATAATTAAAATACCATATTTGTTTATATTTTGTATAAAACGCATGTTTTATATACCGGGTGATAATGCAGGGAGTGCTTAGACTATATTTGAGCTTTCCCACTCTTATTGCTGTTGTTAATTTTTCGCTATGTCGAAATACAGTGTTTATGAGTGTACATCGATCATCCAGACACACTATTCGCTCAATAGCAACCTGATAGCAGCTCAAAGGAAATTTGCGACTGAGTAAAAGTTGAAGACCACCTGTCCAAGTTTTATAACAATCGAAAGTTTGATTCAAAAGTTAGAGAGAACTGATCTCGACACTTAACGAGTTTCACAAAATTTTGCTATTCGACTACGCCACATCGTAGCTATTGATGGGAAGCATATAGAACATGCCTTAAACTAAATTTTGTTTTGAGGTTGTTATAGTTTATGAAAATTGTATTTTATTTTATTTCATATAGCTCAATAATTTTCACCTTCTACGTAAATAACTATGTGTAATTTGTACTTTAATTCTTTCTATTTAAACATGTCATACGTGTGCAAAAATTGAATAAATCTACAAGCGTTAAAATTATATCATCTTATAGGCTTACACGATATGCACCATGAGTATAAAAGATAAATAAAATTTTTGTCTACAATGATTTAGGTATTAGTGCCCATAGATAAAATAATCAGCAATATGAAAATATAATAAATAAAAGCTACTCATATACGGCATGGAAAATTTCATTTAATTAAAAATACATATATTTTTTTTTTTTTGATGCAATAAGATACCCTTCAATTTAAGATTTTTATTCAGCTTTATATAGTAAACATTTTAAATTATAAAGGCACAAAAAAGTTTTAATTTTCTCACACTAAAAGACACATTGAAACATTCCAAACTATCATTTTCCGCATATATACTAATAACTTAAATACTCTTCCATAAGAGTGATAAATCAAAATTCAGTGCCATTAAAGAACATTTATTATTTAATTAATGTTTTCAAACTACATATGTTATTTGATTGCAATGAATACGGTGTAAATAATCCCTTTAAAAAAATCTGTATGTGACAGGTTCATTGGTAAGAAATATTAGCTCAACTTCTTAAGTATGTTGAAAATTTATCTTTAGAGCCTAACTAGAAATGACTTTAAACTCTATCAAAACGTTTCTTCTTTTATACATAGCAAAAAGAAATAAAACAAAAAAGTCCCACTTTTTCATCTAAAGCTTTCCCTGAAAGTGAAATTGCAATAAAAAGATCCCTTAATTGGTAGAAATAAATTCTAAAAAGAGCAGAAATGCATTCAAAATTCGAATGTAAGAGAAAACTGATTTTTTTTATTGTGTAAGTGGCAGTTTTCTCGTGCCAGAAGGCAAAAGTGCAATTTATTATACGCTCTTTACATTCTCTGCTTCAATGAAAGGAAAGAATATCACTCGGCAACACGCAGCTTGGAATCATAATAACAGACTCGGGATAAAAATGAAGATGAATACGATTATTAGACTAAGAAGCAAATTCATGTTTTACATCCAGTGATTCTACTTCTACCCCAGTCATAAAACTTTGAATTACTTATACTCGCACAAAAGAAATGATAGGAAAAAAAAAAGAGTTGCAAAAAAAAAAAAATCGAATGGAATACGATGGAAATAATAGCATCACGTTATTCCGATATTAAGAGATTTCAGTCATTTTTCTTCCCTAAATGATATATTAATGGATTCGAACACGTGAAAAACTAAACTATTATATAAGAACTACTAACACTAGAAATATAATTTAGTAACAATCGCTTTCATTGTTCCTGGATTTAAATGACTTTATTTGCTGATACTTGTTCATGAAGTCATAATCCAATTATGCAGTTAGAGATCTTTAAAGATCACGAGGGAGATTTTTATCTGGCATCATTACTATAGATTGTTGAATTTAGAAGATTATGAATGTTTTGAATTGGAAAAACTAAAAATATTAATGTAAGTATTAAATTTAATATTAAAATAATGTTTTTCAGATTGAAATATGCTTAAATTATGTTTCAGTGAACCAATAATTCAAATTAGGAATTCCTGTAACGTTAGATGTCAGTGAAAGAAGTATTGAATTCTTCAGATTGCCATTATAAAATAGTTTTTATTAAAAGATTTATTTTTTTCAAATGCGATTACGTTTAGACATTTTCATTTAGAAAGAATTTTCCTATGAAATGCCTGGAATATTTGCTTTGAAATGTTAAAAGCATCGTAATGAACTTCTTTACTGTATTTTAAAAAACTTCCAGCAATAGAATAAAATGGAGATACGTCTGAAAATCTACGATATTTTCTTCCACGTATACACACGTAATTAAATTTGATGATATAAACTAATATTAAATACAGTGAAATTTCATTCCTAGAATCATATAAAGTGTAAAATATATATATATATATATATATATATATATATAATACTGAACTATGGCTGTTTATTTTTTAAAAATATAACTTAACTTGTTATTTTTCTATGAAAACAAAGGGCGATTTACTGTCTGTCAGACTTTTATGGAGTGCGGAAAATAATCGAAATGCTTTCCATATCAAAAGCTCTTCGAAGCTGTATAAAATATGATGAAAAAAGTAGACTAGAAATCATCGAATCTATATTGCCTGTTATCGAAGTTTCTTTACTAAACAGCTTTTGTTGATGCTAAGAAAAATGGTTGTTTCTTTGAGCATCCGTTGCAGATGTCAAAGTTGTTGAAATATTGGTTCTATCGAGCTTATTGCTTAGATAGTAAAATTTAGATCAAGGCTAGTTTTTTTTTTTTTCTTTTCTGTATGAGCAAAGGAGATTGGAATAATATCGAAAAGTTGTTTAGAATTAGTTTTAGGAGAAGAGAGAGAGAGAGAGAGAGAGAGAGAGAGAGAGACTATTAAAACAAATGCTACGAGTTTTACTCTATAGACCAGAGAAAATTGTTAAATACATTTTCAGCTAGTTGAATAGGTAATGGAATCTTTGGGAGAATCTAACATATATTAAAACTTCAAGATGCATAAGAAATATTTTTATCCCCTATGCGTTCCTAAAAGCTTTGATCGTTATGACTTCCGTAATTAAACTGATTTCCAATAAATTATGCATCGTGGGTAAATGGCCAATATAACAATTTAGTGCTTTAAAAGTAAAAGCTTAAATTTATTTTTATTGAATATCAGTACTTTTAATGTTGTAATTGATATTTTAGAATTTGTAAATTAAAACAACGAATTTTCTTTAAGTAAAAATTTGTTATGCACAACTCTTATTTTATTATGTATTGAGCCTTAATAACTCGTATAATATTCAGATAAAATATATTTGTATAGATTGTCATTCAAAGCAAACGGTCAAAGTTTTAAGTTTGTATACATTAACGAATCGTACTAGTGAACACACATCTTATCTTGTTAGTGAATATAAAGTATTTAACTCTTTGAACTTTAATTTTAAGCTACAACATTTATACATTTTGAATGAATGCATCCTTTAAAAAAACGTAAGAAAATCACCTTGTGGGAGAGTAGTACACACATTCCCTTTTCGAGCAATGAAGATTTCTTGCCATTTTAATGTCCCTTCCCTCACAAATAAGCTATTCGAGGCACGATTGTTTGTGTTTTTTCTCTCATGAAACTCGTTTAGAGGTAGATTAGAAGGTGGACAGTCTCATTTTCGGAAGGAAATGAGTCTTTGGGTCCAAAGAGGGAGAGAGAGGTGTATGTTGTTGCAATGCATCAGCAATGAAGAATCGCGCTCCAATGAGTCTTCGTGGCGTATCTATAGTAGCGCATTACGGGATGGAAGCTGCCGGCGCGAAATGCACCTGCGACCGCTTTCGTTGTTTGTTTGTTTGTTTTTTTACAATGGCGCCGCGTTTGAAATGAAAAGGGGCTGTCTTTCAAAACAAAAAACTAATACGACTCAGTTAAATGGTGTGTTTTATTTATTTTAAATTCTTTCGATTTAACGGTGGTTTTGCGTTTAAAAATAGTTCATTTACTAAATTTGATAATTACTGATATTTGTCGCTGTTCCACCGTATTTCTTCAGGGACTTGAACAACATACAATGAACACTATTAATAATAGCATGGTGGATATAATTAGTTGACAAAAGCGGGAATCATTATGCAGCGCTTTGTTGCATTATACAGCTACATTTTGATTTCATTTTCCATCATATAAATAAGAACCTGTATGATAAAGCATTGTATTGTTATGCGTAAAGCCGTCAATTACTATAATTATATCTATAAAGAGGTATACGAAATGACCAGCCATGTTAATTAAGTAATATAATTTGTTTAACTAATTAACAATAAACATGTTTTATTGAAAGTTGTCATTCAAGTTTAAGAATTGAATTCAAAACAGTCTTCATTAATATACGTTAGTAATCAAGTAAAATTTATCATTCAATTAACTGAATAAATAACATGTTAATATACAGTTAATTCAAAGTCACTTGCATGTTAAAAATACTCATAATTTTTAATGGTAAACCAAAATCATGAAAAAAACCCGATTTTGATGTTTTCATTGCTTCAAACAGCAGCTTTTATATTGTTTGCAGTTATGTATAACACTTTGCAATGCTTATTTAGGAAGCAATTTTTGGCAATTCAGTCATATGGTACAGGTGTTTTTTGAATTAAGGTGATTGTTTACTTTTTAACTTTATTTTCTCAGTTCTATGGTTTGGATGCTTGGTGTTAACTTTTCTTAGGAATTCTTATACAGCTAGAAACAAAATTTAAACACTAACATAATCATTAGTTATTGTTACTTAAATTAATATGGACATTTAGAATTATTTATCCAACAAAAATATTATTAAACTTTGAACAATAAAAAAATTGGTTTTGACGTTTTTTGGTAACATCTTTAATGCAAAAAAAACATTTTTAAACAACTAAGCAATACATTTAATAACCCTTAGGTAAAATAATATAAAATACTTTATTCATCACTATAGGAAGTACCAATTTAATATCTTGTACAGTTTCTTTGAAAATGTACTTTTAAAATCCATAAATTAGCTTTGATGGTGCTATGTGGAATTACGGGTTACCTGACGTCTGTATTTCTGTTTTCATACTTTCTATTTGGTATTCTAAAGCTTTTTCATTTTGGCGTTATTACAGTGCAGAGTATCCGTAAATTTAGATTTTCACCATTGTGAAAATATTAAACATTTGCTTTTTTTATTTCCTCAAATACGAACTTTTAAGAAGATATTATTTCAATTTCTATAAAAAAAAGAGGTTTCCTGTTTGGCCCAATAATTTAAATGTATTTCTTTTAAAAGTTTTAACCAAAATATATTTTATCTAAATTATACGCGATTTCATAACTTAAATAAAAGTATATTTCATATCAGATAATAACACATTCTATCATCCAAAGAAGCATGTCACTATTTTATAATTATTTTTTATGATTTACATATTCTGCAACGCATTTCTTAAAGCATGCACAAACACACCAAAAAACTAAAAAGATTTTCCCTTTCTTTCTTTCTGAACTAAACCAAATACCCTTAGGAATACCGTTAAAATGAGAAAAGGGAATCCATTCAGCAGATGCTCCACTACACACACCTTATTTGTTCATTCGCTTTCAAAACAACTTTAAACGGCCATCCGATTTATTTTAGAATCTCTAGCTGCCCTGTTCCTTAAGCTGAAAAAACAAGAGTTTGATGCATTACGATAGTTCCTCCTTCTGTATTTGTAAGAAGAAAGCTTATATTTTATTGGGAACCTTTAGAATCTCTGTTTTATTGGAGGTGATCGCTTTTTATTTTAATATTTTTTTAAAAAATTTCTCTAACTTGCATATTCAGAAGTCTAGATATTAAATCAGGATAAGAAAATAGAGACGATAAAACTACGAATATTCTTTGAGTAAACATAACTGGAATTGAATAAAATGTTCCTTGATATCTCAGAGACAAAGCATACATTTTAAGTAATTTACTTCATAAGTAGTACACATTTTTCTAAAGCAAAAATATATTTTTAATCGGTATTTTGAATAAACAAAAATATTACGCACATGTATGATACTTCAAAACTGCACAGAGTAACAGAGTATTGACATAATGCTATTTTTAAAATGCATTAATTCATTTTATTTTATTATTTAATCTGTAAAAACCTAATTTTACCAAATGGTTATGAATAAAGAGCAATTTTACACACTTTCACCTATGAACATTTCATGAAAATCAGTCATGAACATTTGTTGGGATTTATATATATTTCACAGACAAATATTTTATTTTTTAGTTGATTTTTCCCTCTGCACAGAAAGCAAAACTTTAAAAATTATAAAGTCAGGTGAAAAGTTTTATCTAAATGAGTTTTCGTACCAAAACTTAACCTGGAGTATGGAAAATAACAACAAGAAATTCATTTGTAATTTGCTGAGTCTCATTTATGAGTTTTGCAGACATGTGTCAGAAATCTTTTTGGAGAGCTGCATGGCATTTTCATATCTTAGCTACAAATGAAGATATACAACTCCCCCATGCATATTTAATGACAAGCGAAATCGTCAAGTTCTATTTCAAACTAGCCAACTTGGCAACTTTTCAGTTGACAAAGCAAACTCGCAAATTTACATATTTTGTTTTTTGTTTTGTTTTAGACGTAAATCGTAAAAGAATATGATTGTAATCATTAAACATCACCAAAGTGTACATAATTGGTACCTGGGATAGGTGTTTCGTAATAGAAAAGTGTGTTGAAGCAGTCTTTAAATGCAAGTAACTTTCCTAACCACATTTGTTTAAACGATAGCATGCTAATTCAATAGCCATTATCAAATTTGTAATCATAATTTTTTTCTATATCAACCAAATAACTTTCGTAAACTAAAAATCTTTTTGATGGCATTATTTTTATTGACATACTTTTGATTATTCACAATACAGCCATAAAAAATTCTTAATTTCATATTTCACTATTCAATTATAATACAAATTTTATTTTACCGTGAATATAACAGTAGACAGTGATGTAGACTTACATATCCTCCAATCCTATTATTTAGATACAAACGCAATTCCTTAAATTAAAAGGATTTGCCATATACTTCTTATTTTATTACGGATGTTCAGTGTTCAACTAAATAATAAAATATAATTTGTTTTATACGACGTAAAAATGCCTGATAGTATTTTTAAATCTAACTTGTCATTTACTTAAATTTGTATTTGATCTGAGCCACGTTAATACAGCCACCAAGTGTTGGTAATGGATATTCAAAGGAAACAAATTAAGAATTAGATATTAATAAGTTACAAGTGATAAACTTTTTTATTGATATTCATTTGAGTTAAAGAATTTTAAGTAACTTTACATCATTCTAGATGTTAAACAAATATTCACCTACAAATAAAAACTAAAGAAATAAATATGATTATTTTATGGTTTTTTTATTGATTGTGTCTTTTAACTAACCCTATTGAAATTTTTGCTTCACATTCATATTTGGGGTGATTCTCTGCCAGACTTACGACTCATTTTGCTCTCTTTTTTTCTGGTAAAAAGATTAGAATAAAAAACAATTGAGTATTTTACTGTTTATGTATTTTTCTATTATTTTAGTTGGTGGGAAAGCTACAAAAATAATGGTTTTAACTAGGTTAAATATACATTTATAACCAACTGACGCACGGGACACTGAGATACAAAAAAAAAAAATACGCACAAGATAAAAGTTTAAATTTTTCTGAATTTATAAGCACCAAAATTATGAGAATAGTAGGCGAGACACAAATAACAGTATAAATATTAAATTTTTTATAAATAAATATTTGTGTGTGTGGATTTAATAATCAAAAACATGAACTGATGCAAAGAACATCCGAAAACTGACGACGGTACATATTTTTTCTGAGAGAAAAACAATGATATTTTTATAATAACAATGATTGACAATTTTATTAGACAAATTTTAGGTACTTTATACTAGTTGTAACTCAAATGACTCAATTTCACAATTTTCAAGCATTTACATTGTCAGGTGTTCCGATATTATAAATATACTGTTCTGATGTTTGACCTTTGTGACACTAAGCAAATAATTTTTTCGAAAGAAAACTACTAGATATTTGGTAATACAAGATTAGTAAGACATTTCAAAACCAAATTTGTCATTTATTTATTATCTGTTTTTAATGAATAAAATTTTGCATGTACTTCTCTAAATCACATCAATTCTCCACCACTAATTAAATTCCAAAATATCGAAAAAATACTTTTAAAAAGTTTTTTTACTAAGTTTTAAATTGATATTTAACATTAAGGATATTTTTAAACATTCCATTTAAGAAAGAAAGGTCGTAATAACGCGCACTTCAACGCAAACAATATATTTTCGTAACATCTGACATTTTTGCACTATCTGCTTTTTTTTTATAGAAAGATAGTCATCTTAAGAAGGAAAAATATTTCCTTTATCGAAGAAACCAATTTCAGATATTTAATGGATGTTTTTATTATTATTTATATATTAACAAATTAATGACTGAGCGACTAGACTAATATTTTATCCGGCATCATAATGAGATGTCTATTTTCCTTTGGCAATAGCAAAAATTGACGATTTCTCGGGATTCCGAAAGTACAAATAGCAGCAAACAACAGTCTAATAATACAAATAATAGCACTGTTAGTCCGCCTGTGAACATTGTTTAAACAGTAAAATGAAGTACTTAATTAGAACTAAGAACTAATCCATCGAAAATAACAATTTTGATTGTGAATGATGTCCCCCCACCCCACTCCCTTCCCTAATACCTACAAAAGAAATGCAAGACTATAAACGATGAATTACTTTACGGAAAATTGACGGAAGGTTTTAAAACTTCATTGATGGTAAAACATGGAGAACATTTTATAAACGCTTTTCTTTTAATTGATTAAACCAATTAGAAACAATAACTTTTCGTTGCTATCTCACATTTGCACATTTGTAGTGGTGCCTGCCTGGTACACACATACATATTAAGTACTTAATATATTTAACTTTTACTTAGTTTTTCCTATTTTTAAGACATTTCATGATAGTTTAAACATTTTTAACGTAAAGTTGAATCTGGGAATGGTAAATTTGGATTTTTAAAACCTCAGAAATTAAAGTAATTCTTGTACTTAATTTTGATTATGCATGGGACCTATGAGATTTAATAAAATTGATATGTAATTTAAGTTATATTTTTTAAGAAGTTGCATAGAAATTGTGATTATATTTTAAAAGAAAATACGAAATTTGTTAGTTATTAAAATGGAAATAAGTATATTTTTGAAAAAATGCATGATTTGCTTTGATGCTCGGGACATATTTGATTTCTTAAAATTCATATTTAACTACCATTATTTTTTTTATTTTTGTGAGAAGTTTCAAAGCAGTTTGTGACTGTGTTTTAAAAGTGTTTTTGAATTTCATTTTTAAAATTTTTTTTTTTTAATTTTTTGCACTGACACAAAGGACAAGCATATGGACTTGAAGTTTAAACTTAGTTTCAAACCTTTTCCTAATTAGAATAAAATACTTTTGGAATTTTACAATTTTACTGATGATAATTGTCGTAAAAGGCCTAGTCGCTCGAACCCTCTTCCCATAAATTAAAAGGTAAATTAATTAATTACTTGACTCTTGATCATCGTTTAGCATTGTGTTGTGTTTGGTATCCTTATTCTAGGAAGCGCTAGGTCTCACTAACATAATAGGGCAAGGTTCTCAAAAAAAGGTTAACAATGGAGTTCACTGAGATCAAGTTTAAATAGCAATACAACCAAAATATCAATAGAAGATTAACATAAGACATGCCTTTATAATTAAGACAGCACTGAGATATTGACAACATATAGTGGAATAAGACTGCATGGTCCTATTGGCTGAGGGGCTCAATAAACTGTAATAACTAAACAAGATCGAAATTCAATATGACCCATTATCCTTTTATAACACAAATCAAACAAAAGTATCCAACTAGGAAAACTAATTATTTACTATGCACACTTATTTTAAAACCAACCCTACTAAGTTAAGTTTACTAGAGAAGGTCATTGTCGATACTACTCACTATATGAAATCTATCACTTTAACAAGTAGCCTGTCTTCGAAATTAAATTTTAATTGCAATCAAAACTGTTTACGTTTAATATTTCACCTTTGGATTTATCTGTGCTTGCGAATAACGAATGCAAAAAGGACTTACCCCTTTTTTGCTAGTCTGAGAGACGCGACGTATCAGTGACATCTCATGGGCTCAACTCGGCGAGTTTATTGGTCAGAGAGAGTATAGAAGTGATTATTCTTGGGAGCTATGGAATAATCGTGATTTTCTGAGTTGCACTAGTTTTAAAAAACTTGGTTTTCAGTTGATGGGGCGGTTTCTGTTTCTCTTCGGGCATGTGCACTTCATTGGACATAAACCTATGCCCCACTATCATTAAGGGCTGTATCATTTTGCTTGGTCAGGCGACAGTTGGTTTGTTTGTAGAGTTCAATACTCTGACCTGAATCTCGTAAAGTCATCTCGCAAGACGTTTTGCACTGAAATTGATCCTTCCTGTATCCGCTCTACGCTAACCCAGGACTGATAAACACCCTTAACTTACTTCCTTCCCCCAAAACAGCTGCTCTTAACAAAGCTGAGGACAGTGGGGTCTAATGGACAATTTTCTTTTAAAACCTGAGTCATACACAACCAGTGCCTACATAATTAAAACATTGCAATTTAATTAATAATCAAAAAGTGGTTGAAGTGTCTTGATTGAACACAATTCATCGAAGGCCACTTCGCCGCAATAATGACTACATTAAGTACAAGTTTTATCATTTTCCATGAATTTGTTGTTTTAAAGAAATTATGTTTGTTATATTTCATTTTGAAAGTTCATTGACCTAAATTTTATGAAATTTAAATTTCCAAAAAGTTAAATTACGGTTTTCAAAGAATTTCCCCTTAACATTTTTATGAATCATGTATGTTTATATCTATCAATTCCGTAAAAGTAACAACCTGTAAAAGTATTACATATTCACTGATATTATAAAATACTGCTTGTAACTAACTATTTATTATTACCAGCAATTTTTGGAGTTATTAAAACATTAAAATAAAGATTATTAAATTATTATTTTATGAAATTGCTTATTTTTTGGAAAGCAAATCTGAGAAAGAGGGAAACTTCCACACTTGGCAGTATCTTCAAAAATATTTCATAAAAAATATTTATTATATATAGAGTACCTACTTATTAGTTTACAATGTTACATAAGTTCAAACATCCTATGTACATAAGAAAGGTATGTTATAAATAATTAAGATTGCTTATAATGCTTTTCATGCATTAAGAAAGTGAAAAAAATATACTTCGTACATTTGTTAATTTATTATTCATCTACTATTTTCCAAAATATATAAAACCTACTATTTAAATTGCAATGTGATTGGGAGATAAAAAAAAAATAAAGACAACTTTATTTTATCACAATGGACACGAATGCCTAAAAAATGCAATTTCTTTTCAACTGACACTTATCATTCACAGTTTATGTCAGTTTTCTTTCGTAATGTATGCTAAAGCAATAGCTGCTCGTCCATTTCAACATTTGAACTTCATAAAGGAATCGAGGAAGTTTTCAAATATTTGTATCAAAAAGAATAAAAGAATTTGTAACAACTCCAGTTTAGAAATTATTTTATGTTCACGAATTGTAACATCAAATGCGAATGGGTAAGCTATAGTAGAGCAACACTTTAAAACGAGATCCCTTTTCGACAATTGGGCCATAGAAATTATTGCGATGGTGATAGCTATCATGCACAGCATCTTATGCACTTCCTATACAAAATTTTAATTGTATTTTGAGATGGCATTCAATTTCTTTATCTTCTGAAATTGAGTCATAAGAGGGATATGCCGTTTTGATTAGTTTAGGTGCTGATGCCTGTTTATTTTGTATGTTACTGTCATGGCAATCTGCTATTTCTGTTTTTCCAAAGACTTCTGAATCCAGTTCTAGAAACTCCTTAGCCATTTTATAGGTAGTGGAGGAGGACACTCTAGCTAGTCCATGTATCCAATGCAAAAACCTCGAAACCAATCGCCCCTTTCCCAACACCAACACATTTAAGTAGTTGTATTCCATGTTTTAATAACTATACAGAAAGCTTACCAAACAGTTTTCGCTGTATAGCTAATATAAAATTATTCATCGTAATTTTTTAATGTAGGAATTATATATATATATATATATATATATATATATATATATATATATATATATATATATATATATATATATATATATATATATATATATATATATATATATATATATATATATATATATATATATATATATATATATAAACTGAAGGATAACAAATTTTCACATTGTTGAATATTAATTAAAAAAAACTAACCAACAAGGGAAATTATATATAATTAAATGACTGTTAACCTACATAACAGATACATTTTTTCAAAACTTCTATTCTGTTCATTTCATACAATTTTTATTTATTTTGATATTTTGAAGAGTAAATTGACCAATTACAAACAAGGGATGATGTATCAAATTAGGGTATAAATTTTGTATTAATTACAAAGTTTCGTATTTTTCCTAAGAGCCCAAATAAAACATTTTAAATGGTTGCTAGTGCATTGTTATATATAATGCAATCTATAACTTTATAATTTTAACTTTTACTTTATTGCAAATTGCTTGCTAAAACTAAACTAAACTCAGTGGTACAGCAGTCCCATGGGGGGCATTGACCTACTGTGCCCAAACCAGTTTACTTGACCGTAGTCCCCGGGATGCCATATAGCAATGTTCCGGTCAGATGGTCAGTCTGACGAGAAACCCCCAAAGTTTAGTTCCCAAGCATGCTTAGGATTTAAGGGATCAAGGCCGACCCAAAGGGATGAAAGGCCGAGTCAACCATGCCCAGTTCGGGGATCGAATCGCGGACCTGCGGTTTGGAAGAGCAATGCACTACCACTGAGCCACTGGGAGTAAATTGCTTGCAAGCACTGTACAAGTATTGGGACTGATAAACGCATCGCAATATATATTATTTTAAACATAAATAGATATTATGTCTACTTGAACATATTCTTGTACTGATTGTTGCCTATCTGCTGATATATTTCCAGCGTTTCTTCTGCTTGAGTTGTAAATACGGAGCAGTACCCCTTTAAAAGTATTCGCAATAACCGTAAGACACTTTTGATAAGCTTGTATCGTACCAATTTCCATGACCAGACAGAATGAACGTAATAGGAAAATAGGTCAAAAAGTTTTTGATAAAAAAAAAAAGCATTCTTAAAAGGTTTTAAATAGCATTCTAGCAATTGCTACCTTTGATGGGTTAGTTGAAATTTTTTCAACTATTGCATAGTATAAAATTTTACATAAATTTCAATGCAGACGTTTCAAAACAGTTGAATTTTAAATATGAATAAATATAAACATTCAAGAAAATCATTTAATTAAAAAAATAATACCAATAAAGCAAACTTTTATGGTGCTTCTGTACAATTTTCATGGTTTGTTAAAATATCTTATGGTTTATGATTTGATCACCAAATGCAATACTTTAAACATAAATAAAAATGTTGTTTGTAGTTTAATTGGGTAATCATTTTTAGATTCCAAAATTACAAGGTCCTTACCCAGAACTTCAAGGTACGTGACTCTTTTCTTCATGGGAACTGTGTTAATCTGGCACATATATTGTCCTCTGTCTGATTCTTCTACGCTAGCAATGGCCAGGTTCCAATTTTGTCGATTCTTATGGTCCAAAGTGATGCGGTAGTTACGCGTGATGACATGAGTATGAATGCTCAATATAGTTTGACTTTCAACTCGTATCCATGCGACCTGATTAAAATGATAGAATGAATAACTGCATTTAATTTCACATAAATAAACATATTTTTTGCCGATTAAAATAATATTTTATATCTTAATATAGTTTAACTTTTAACCACAATATAATATTTTTTATTGTGAATTATCCATTATGTAATCATTTGATTCTAGAACTTTAATTTCATCATATTTTGAAACGTAGATAAAATAATTGCTGGTTCTCTTGCATTTAAGAAAAACTTTAATATAAATATTACTTAAAAAATTTAAATTGAAGTATTTTTATTGATTTTTTTCGCTAGAAATTCCCATATTTTATGTGAGCATTTGCCACATTAATTCACAAATTTCTTTTTAACTATATATTTTTTAATGTATTAAAATGGTTTCAATTATCTGTTCCATGTATACCTAACCTTAAAACATGATAATCACCACAAGAAAGTATTTTATTTTGCATCATCTATTGCTTTCACTCATTTAAGGTGCATAGAAAGAGACATTTACTTGTTTTGAGAATAAAATGACAAGTTTTTCAAAAAATAAATAAGTTACAATTTCATTTGAATATGTACTAGTGAAATAAAAGAGGCACCAGTGAAAAGCGTAAAGCTCTTCATACAATATCTATGGCCATGAAAAGTATTGAAATCTAAAATACAGGCAAGTTTAATATTAGTGCAAATTACTGGTTATGAAAATTAGTGTAGGATTTTAAACACGATTTGTTTTCGTGGTTGAAATTCCACCTTCATATGCCTAAATAAGTTGTTATTAAAAAATTTCCAAGTGTGAAAGATTGTTAAGCTAATTGTACTTATATATATGTACATAATGTATATAGACCAGCTTGTATGTGGACGATTTTCTGATGTACGTTCAAGAAATATCGGCTATTATTTATTTTTTTCTATTCGTAAATAGGTTAAAATTGAAAAAATTGTCATTTACTTAGTACTTATGTTGGATTATATGATAGTTATTGGTAGAAAAGTTATATTATTATATTATAGTTAACGAAGTCAAATACACATTTACAATCACTAACGTACGAGACAACTCTGTGCACGTCTTTTACGTTCCTGTTTACCAGTGGGTTATAAATGCATATTTCATCTAGTTAAAATATTTATTTTGCCAAATAAATTTATCATAATTTTGCCATTCTAATACGTTAACAAATATAAAAAAAAACATATAACATAATTTCCCACGCTTCAACCCAACAAAAGTGTTGGGTGACGCGTGGGAAATTGTGATACCTCACAAAGACAGTAACAAACTTTTTACTTTTTATAATCCATTATAATTTTATATCAAAGTAATGAGCTATTTTTTTGCAATTCTTTTAATTAATTTTAAATGACTAACTGAAGAATTCACAAACAACACGAATAACTTTATAAAAAATATTATTGTTTTTTCTTAATTTATATATACATTATATATTATAGATTGAACTTGTTTCTGTATTTATATGAGACGATGATAATTTTTGTAAGATAATGATTAGCTGTGCAGATACAATATTCTAAAAATAAATTAAAAACCATTTTTTTTTTTTAATCTAAAACTTATAATAGTAGAATCTTAATATGTGTATATTAACATTAAAACTTCTTAAAACACATAGACTGATTTTCGCTTTATTTTTCTAGATAGTATTTCAAGAGTTTCTAACTAAGGTAAATAATCCAAATATGGGGACTACATTTCATATGGTGACTGCTGTAAAAAATATTAAGTTCCTCATTTTTAATCTAAAACCATTATATACCCGTAAAGCAATGCGAGGTGAAGGAAGTGCTGCGAGTCTTCCGTTTCTGCAATTCAATACGACATATCTAATCATTAAAGCGATATCGCACGTGGCAAAAAATGTTCATAAAAAAAGTTGATTTATTAGCTTATTCTTTTTATTTAACCTATTGTAAATATTTTTTTCTTAATTTTTGTGAAATTATTACTTTGTCAACTTTTTCAATCTGAGCTCGTGAACCAGGGATGTCTGCTAAACAGGGGCGGCCCTATAAATTTGCGGAACCCTAATATTTTGGAGAAAGTCCTTATCAGGGAGCTGGATGTTATATAATAGGAGTGTAGAATAGCCCCCAGAGATGGTCGGGGGTTATACTACACACTTGTAAATTGCTCAATGTGTCATCAATAACAACAGTTACACATTTTATAGTGTAATACGTGCCGTGTTTGAGTGCATGAAGAGTGTTGTGGCCTTAGAAGTAACGGGGGGAAAATATTTTTGATTGTCCCTCTTGTAACGGCTTTGATTAAAGTTTTACGTTTATTTAAGGTTTTGTTTGAATAATTTGGAAGGGTGCATTTATTAGGTTCACGTTTTTCAAATATGGGCATATGTTCCCAACATGGGCACTTTTTAAAGTATCTGATATTTTTACCTTAATTCTAATTTTTATCTACTTCCTCTTGCAAGAATAAATACATCCACCAATGCTCTATTTTACATCTACTGATACCAAAATTGGAACAATTAATGTGCTTAAGAATTCCCATATTAGAGTCACTTACCTTACATTAATATTAATAAAAGTTCTAATAACGTAGGTATTAAGAACTCTTTCCAAATATAAAACTCAAATAAGTATTAACTATTATATAAAATATAGTATTTAGATCAAAGCCATTGTAGACACATACACATATTACCAGTTTGAAAATAAACACATATTAAACAAAAAATTAAAAAAAACTACAACTCTTCTAATTGCATAGTAGTCATAGTGATTCTACATTAATATTATTCATTTATAGAAATGTCACTTAAAACAGTTGATCACCTATTTCATTTAATTTTTATGAGAAATTTTCATAAACTTTTCCGTAGTCTTTTACTATTTCTTTTACAGTCCTTTAAGCCGCACATAAATAATGCATTTAAAATAAATGCAGAAGTTTTTTAAACCAGGTAAAACTTTCAACTCATGTGTAATTAATATAGGGATATTTAAAGGAATGTAATAACTATAAAATATTTTTTTATCCTCTTCTTTGAGAAGACAACATTTATTGCATTAGTATTAATTTCGTATCATTTCATACAAAAGTTATATAACACAATTTTGGTTATAGAGCTTGAAGATTAAATTTTTATTGTTTCGTTTTTTTAAAAATATGATGACCAAAAGTCTGATAATTAAATAACGTTCAAATTTGTATCCATTCACTTTATACTAACGACATATATACAGGGTGGTCATAAATAAACTCTGTCAAAATATGGCGTCTAGCTTCCGTTCCATTCAACAGATCAAGATGATATTTCAGTTATAATTATTCAGAGGTATGAGCTCGAGATTCTGTAAATGGCAACGAAATAACGCTCAACCTTTCCGTTATAGCACAGAATTTTGAAATTTTCGAATGGCAACGCCCACTTTTTTTTGTTGCAAAATGCTCAATGCATGCGAAAACTCTAAAGAGTGTTGAAACGGTACGCGTATCACAAAAAACGGACCCGTTATGTTGGTAAAAGAACCAGCACTGCTAACAGTCAACAAAAACATGATCTGTGAGCATTGCATATGATGGAGGCCAAATACACCAATCATTGATGACAACACATATTGGATTATGCTAAGATCTTTTAACGTAACCATTCTAAATCCAAAGATTACATTAAAACTATTTCTATCATTTTATCATTCAACTAATTCGATCGTTTTATATTAAAATATTAACTTTTAAGTTTTTTAAATTCTACGGTTTTGATTTACCTAATAAATACATGCAATTTTTCAGACCATTTACCACATATTAAAGTTTTTATTTTTTAGATTTTATTTCGATGTCTACTATATTACGATTGCGCGGTTTCTATTTCCTACGAAATAATGATATTTCTATCTCCAAAATTAAGAAACACCAATTTATTTTTCTGCTTTTCTAAGATGCAGTAAACTTAAAATACATCAATGCCAAAAGCCACAAAAGCCGACATTTCTATTTAAGAGTATCAGCTGCTGTTTTAGTTAGGTAGTAGCTGTACTTACTTTATTAATGAAACTACAACAAAAGAAAACACGCTTCAGAATAATTTATCTCCAACCTAATTAAATTTTCCGATACGCCAATTTCTAGTAGTCATCTGGGGAAAATCGTACGCATTTGTCTTGAAATTTCGAGATCAATATAGAAATGCATCATTCATCATATCTGACATTTAATTCCCCGCCGATAATAAAATAGAGCTTTAGAAAGAAATAAAGAAATAATTCGCATGGATATTATTTTGTTTAGGAAAAGGGTGTGTTTCGTACCACCTATGATATCTTAAAATATATTTCTAGGAATTTGATCCATCTTCGATGAAAGAAAATTTAGGAAAAAGTATAGGTATTTGCGATAATATATTTCTTGGTATTGTTCCATAAAAATGTGTCGCTTTCTTTAGATTTTCCAAGACAAATGTAATTGATAGTAGGACTGTAATAACATTGAGAGGCTTTTATTTTGTATTTACAAATCGCATTTTAACAAATGTTATTAAATAGAATTGGAACACTACAATCAAAATAAGTTCTCATTTGTTATCTAAAAAGTAATTGTAATTAATTTGTTATCTAAAAAGTAATTGTAACTAATTTATTATAAAAGGTAATTCTAATATATATAGTGTAAAATCCTATATTTTTTAAGATGTAGTATTAACAATTGCCAAAAGAGTAGTTCGATGCATGTTTTTTGACAAAGTATGCAAATTATTTGTTAGAATATATTTCAATTACAGAACAAGAGCTTATATTTTCCAGAAATGAAATATTTATATTAATTTAACGAAATAGATATTTAATTGCACTGCAGTAATATATTTAATGAAAAATTTCGTAAGTTTTACAAATTACGCATCTGAATATATTTATTTCGAATTAAAGTGTATCTTGGTCAATTACGAAAAAATCATATTTGAAAATTTTAGCCATTAATTAAACATATAAGTATTTTATTCTTTACCGTGTGACTCTCTAATTGATAAGTGAGTAGTAATTTAACACTATTTTATTTCATGTTTATATAATTTAAAATCTTCAGAACCCATTATCATATACCGATTATGTTCTAACTTCGTTCCAGTTCTCTTGTAATTGTTGAACCAAAAAATATGTAAATAACTATTTAATAAACACATTACAAAGGATTTAAGGTAAAAGTGTAATGAAAAGATGTCTGCCACTAAATGCGCTGAAGTCATAAATGACACCATATCACATATTACTTAAGTGCAACCCTAACGACTTTTGATTGGTATTTTTCAGAGTGACATGCTGATTAACATAACATGTTTAAATATCAAAACTTATTTTATTTAGTTAATTTTTCTCTTCTTAATTGGTAGAGCATACACAAATTATTTTGAAGATTTTAAAATGTTCCGGAAATTTAAAAATTGCAAACACACCATCAAAAATAACACTGAACCTTAAAATCCTACGAAAATAGGATTTAAGAAGGTAGATAGTGGTGGGTACGAAATCAGAGTATATTGTGGAAAGAACCATTTCTGATTTTAAGTTTTTTTTTTTTTTTTTTTTTTTTTTTTTTTAATAATTGCTTTTGCGTGTGTTTAAATGTTTATACATTTTGTGGTATTTGTTTATTTTCATGTTAGATATCGAAAGGAAATGAATATGTGAACATTTTCTAAATTCTTTCATTATCAGAAACAGACACTCTTCAAAAGATTTAATCTTCAAAGAGGAATGAACACAAAAGGCTAAATATAGATTTTTCTAATGTTATATATATTTAATTTGATACAGGGAAAATAAATCACACTTGCAAAAAGGATTTATTTAAATCTGATGATTCTTGTATAATATTTATGTGTTTAGAAATATAAATCCTACAATAAACCTTAGGTATTCTATTGAAAATTATGTTCAATTGGAAATTGGATATTACAACATTAGAAATTATATTGAAATAATGTAAATGCGGTGAAAATGAATTTTTTCAATTCCGAAATACACATACCCGATAAAATCCCAAATTCTCCACTTGGCAAGTCAGCAGTGCTGTTGAACCTTCTGTAACTGTTACATTGTTAGCTTCACCAACAAAATCTGGCTCCAAATCAGCTAAAACATCGATACATCATGATGACAAAATACATCAAATGAATGCCAAAATTAACGTATATATATAAAACCAATTTCTTAACATATTTATTAAATATGTGATGCAATTCATACATATACTAACATATTACTTCAAAAAATAGTTCACATTGTTGATTTAATTAACAATTGATACATGTTTTAAGTTTTATTAAAAATATAATTAAACAATTCTTTATTAATAGTATATTCTTAATATCATGACATTTTAAATTCAGTTAATTATAATTCATATGTGTGACTTAACACAATATACGAATGTAATATAGCACGTGTATTCACACGTGCAAAACTGATTTAAAGTATTCTTGAACAAATTTTTCCCTTATTTTGTACCATAAAGTAATTTTATAATTCCTAATTTCTTTTAAAATTTTGTTACAATTTTTGGATAGCCTGATAAACTTTATTAAAGTCATTTTATTTAAGAAAAATGTAAACAAAAAGTATATAATTATGACATTTATTACTGTACGTACCTTTTTTTAAAAAAATCATTACTATAAACCAAATAATTAAAAATGGATATAAAACATGTATTCCCGAGATAGCGCAGTTTTTAACTATTTTTTACATAAAAATACAATGAAATTAAACGCAATTTACGAGGTACTAAAGAAGATTTTATGTGGCGTCTATAACGCAATCTGTATCCATGCCAAAAAGTTTGTTGTGGTCATTCTCTATTTTTTTTCAAGTAGGTTAAAAACTGTCTGCTACATTTTAGATTATGTAAATTTAGTTAAACAATGAAATTTTTGCTTAAAATATTAAATGTACTTACAACTTTGTTTTTTACTTAATAAGAAACGCGTAAACGTTCTATGATCAAACCAGTTGTATACTTTTCTCGTGTTGCTTTTAAATAAAACTTGAAAATAAGTTATCATTCTTGAAGTTATTTATCTTCTCTTAAAGTAATATGATTTATATCTTCAAATTGCAATAAAAATGTGAAGCATAAATGACAAAATGCCATCTTTTACTGTTTTATTAGATTAAATGATTAAATATATTGTTGAAATAAGGTTCTTAGAACAAAATTCACCCGAAAAGTCTAAATCAGGAGTATTGGAAATGCAGTGAAATTCTCTTGTAGTAATTTTATGCTCTTTATATCAATGACCTTTGACTTTTTAAAATAGTTCATTAATAATATAATGGCAAATAATAATGGATTTCAAAATATTGTAGAATCAATTGAGATTCCATTGGCATGTTCTTAATTTGTAGCTAAATTAGGAAACAGAGAGCTGAAGAAGTTTACTATTGTACAACAAAGACTTTATTGACTTATTTTGTTTAATTTATGGATAGATTATTATGAAATATTGTTTTAATACATGATAGTGGTAAATAATATTTTGTTTCATAAGTCATATTTGAGAAGTTACACTAGGATCTAAAGCACGAAACAAATATTTTTCAATTCCGGCAAAGATGTTGTGAAATAATTTAATTGATTTCCAAATATGGATTAATTTATTTACTAAATTTAAAGTAAATATAATTAATATTTAAAATGTATTCTATTTAACTCTTTTTTTATTAATCTATGATTTCTCAAATGGACATCTCTATGGAAGCAACTATCTTAAACAATGTTATTTTTAGGGCATATTCATTCTAATACAAAAAGGCATTTTTCAAATTATTTTCTGATGCAAATGGGGCATTGTAAATTTTTACATCCGGTACCAAGAAAGTCATAAAGAAGTAAATTGTTTAAGTTCTTTTTAGTATTGGCTATAGTATTGAAAAGTATTAAAATCATAACTATTACAATATGTAACTTACATTTCCTGCAATTACTATTCACAACAAATTAATTTAAAATCAGTCTCATTGTTTCACATTTTATTGCTATAATTTTATTTCGAAACGCAAAAATCTCTAAAAATGAAATAGATATAGTTTAGTAAAACTTGCCACATCCTTAAAAATTGCACTAAAATATGCAAAAATCTGTGAATATGTAAATGCAATAAAATTTCAAAACTTCTAATTTTTTATTAAATAAATTAAAGTATGAAGCAAATATTTTTTACCGACAAAATAATAGAAATTTTAAAATGTCAAGTTTGGTCCCAAAAGCACTGAGACTTTAAATGTATCTCAAAAATTTATATTTAGTATATTTTTTAACTATATATTACAATAAAAAAATTACTTGATAAAAAAAAATGATGTAGATGTTATGATGCAATAAAAAACTGTAACTTACCTCTAGGATGCGCATTAGCTAGGCACCCCAGTACAATGCCCATGTAGAGCAATACTTCCTGGTGGTGCCTGCTCCACTTCATCTCGTGAAGTATATTCTAGACAATATGCAATGAAGAAGTGATTACACCTTAAGACAGTTCACCTTTGGCCCCCACCCTACTATTGCGCGGCCAGCATCTCTCTCCAATAAACGAACGCTTCCAAAGTTCTCAAATGTCATATGCCGTCCCCCTTAGGGGGTGTGTATCCAGAAGAGTTCCCTGACGATTTATATTTATGAGGAAGCGCTGGCAACACGGCAGATATTTTATATTGCACCGGGACACCTCCCCCTTTCCTACCAAATCCACGTGAATCCCTGCTCAATAAAAGTTTGTCCTCATCTCTTGCGCATGCGCGAATACTTAGCATGCTTGATTAAACCGTCTCTTCCGATAAGAACCCCTTTGTCACCAGCATGTTCCCAAGATTAATTACATCTCTTCAGGATAATTAGGTAGGGCGGCATCAAAAGAAACGCGCCCGCCGGTGTTATCGCTGGCTGACACCACTACCCCGATTGATATTTTAGCCCCGGCCTTTCCAGACGTCAATAAAGGCAGTTTCATTATTACGACAATGCTCAATTAATATTGCCTCGTTCGCTTCATCAAGAACCTCCCCTTCCCCCTTCCATGTTCGTCTTCTGGTTTCTTTTCGACTCCCCTCCCCCCAACCAAGAGAAAGGTATCAAGCCGAAGAAGATGATGAGACTTTTGGTTTAATCAAGAGAGAGAAATTGAAAGAGGAGAGGGGGTGGATTTAGAGAGAAGGGGGCAACAAGCAGATCATTGAGTGTATTTGCTATCGAAAAAGCTCGATATCAGAGTCATCAACGGTTTATGCTACGTCAATGAGCTCTCTGCCAGAACTATGATTGGCTTTTTGCGACGATGGACGACACCCGATTTTCTGTCATTTCCTTTCTCTTAGTTTCCCCCTTTTCTCTTATCCTCTGTTGGGTCGTTAGAAAGGTTGAATTGAACGGAAAATTTTTGTTTCCCCCAACATATCCACACACAAATAAATGAAAATTTTCCCTTTCGATGGCAAATTTGAAGAAGAGTAGAAGCATGGGGAAGAGGTAAGGGGGTATTAATTATCGAAGCATTTGGATAAAAAGAATAACAATTCGGTCTCCTCCTGAAAGATAAACTCCGGGGTAATTGAAAAGTTTTCCTGTGACTTTGTGGATATATATCGTCATTTTTAACGAGGGAATAGAAGTCTTTGATTAAAAGAGGAGCTTGATGCCGTCATAAAAGCTTGAACGGAAACGTCGAAATTAAACGTCGTTACTCCGAAAGAACAGAAGTTCATAGGCTTGTGCAGCTTTGAATGATTGGGCCATTATATATGCTTTCTTTATCGTCTATCTTTCGTCAAATTGAGTCGTTTGTTCTGGGAAGAACTTGCATTTTTTCTTATTTCCAATTTTATTTTTACTTATTAATAATATGATGAAAGAGGTGTATGGACAAAGGAAGCATCTTATTTGGATGAACTGTAACGTGTATTTTAAGTAACAGTGTTAGATTTATATGCCATGCCCTTCAAAAATACCAATTACAAAAACAATTTCATTAACTTATTTTGTAACCCAGGATGGACTTGTCAATAATCTTATGTGATATAGTAAAAATATGTTATTGCAAAAAAATTGTTTTTTTTTTTTTTTTGGAAATTGATGCAATAATCTTGCAAAATAAGAACGGAACTTATCTGGAATATACTTGGAATAAACCCTATTGTTTGACAGATATAAAATAAACTTAATCATGAACTTAATAAATAATATAATACACAATATTTATTAGAATATTGAAAATTTTATAACCTAATTAAAAAATATGATAATAAACCTTATGGTAACCAACTTAAATGTAAATCTCATTTGATTATTTTGAAAAATGATATAGTAATAATTATTATCAATTTTAAGTAATATTATCAATTTAAGGTAATTATTTTTCATTTTTAAATCAATAATTTAAATTTTCAAATATAATTTACCCTTAGTTAAAAATAGTTGATGAATTCACTACCAAAAAGTGTCAAGTAGTCAAAAGCGAATGTTTAATTATTTTTAATTTTCATTACTTGATAAATAGGTATGTCTTATTTTTAATTGTTTAATTCAAAAGCTTTTGTTTTCATAGATATTTTGTAAATATGAGTTGGCTGTTGAATACATATCCGGATTAATTATAAAACTTTAAAATACCACACAACAAAGTGAAATAAATATTTATTACTTTAACTTTTATGTATGAAAAAAAAAAAATGAAAAAATAAACTCTAAGCATGTATATTTAATCCGATAGAGATAAATTGTATTGACAAGGTATACATAAAATATTAAATTTACCTTGCTGGTTTTAACTTCTTAGGCTCTCTTATTAATACAATGTAATAATGTATTTTTTTCTTATTTAAATTACACACATTTTCTGGAATTTTATTAAAAGTAAAATGGACATATTCAAAGGTATATCTTATTATAATTCAGCAAGCAAAATTACTCCGAAATTCTGCAGACTAAACATTTATTCAAGTACTGAGAATATAATAAATTGTTTAATAATGGAAAAGTCTTTGCTATTATGGAAATAACCAGGTTGAGATAGTTGAATAGCTCAACAACATGATGTATACATATTTTCTTCTGATAAAATTAGAGCTAAAAAATTGAGCATAATTGATTGCAAAAAATTTTGTAGAAATTCGTAGACTAATAAAATATCTGAGCGTAATATATATAATATATATATATATATATATATATATATATATATATATATATATATATATATATATATATATATATATATTAGGGGACAGTATTTGCATAATATTTATTAAAAAAAATCATTGTAACCAGATTTAAAATTTCAGAACAATAAATTGCTTACATATTTATTTTGAAGCAGTCTGAAAATGTCCATGCTCTCATATTGTTATAATTTTAAATATTTTGATTGAGTACAACGTATTTAATTCAAAACGTAACATTTCAAATGTCAGCACGACTTTTTAGAATTTAAATTAACTGCAACAATTTGATTTGAAATATTTTGTTAAATTTAAAAGTATACCGTTTGTATTTTACTACATTGAAAATATTTAATAGAACATTTCTTTTGTAAAACAAATGTTTGAAGATAATCGAAAAATTGTATGAAGATATATTCTTATAAGGATGCAGACTAAATTTTTGCCTGCAGTAGATCACACATTATTCTTAATTATCTGAGTTTTTTTAATTAATGGATAGATATATTGAATTTTAAATTAAATTGAAACACTGTTTAGAATAAATCATGTTCATGCATTTTACACAAGTGTTGAGTTTTATCCATTTTTAGTGCAATATTCCAATTTTAACCAAAATTAAGATTTTATATAGTAAGATCTGCATCAAGAATAACCGGTGTGTGAGGACTGGTCCACTGATTAAGTGGTATTCCCTCAAACTAATACTTAATAATTCATTTGCAAAATAAAAAAAAAAATATTATTTGAGAGAATAATTTGCGATTCGGTATCTTCTATGGCAAATTCATTTTATAGATCAAAAAGTTCTGTCCCGTATTTGCCAGTGAAGGAGAAACACAAGCAATTGCGCTTTATCATTAATACATTTGAACTCACATACTTTTTTTTTATGTTACCTTACGGGCCTTACATTTTGAAACTTTTTTTCAAAGAATTTTTCCAGTTTTCTTCTTATGTTCTTGTAATTCAATTTAGAAAGTGATTTCTATGCTGTATTTCAGAGCCAGGTAGATATTTGATTGATTTGTGTACGAAACAATACTGGTATGACGTTGCATTTAAAATTTTCTTACTTTTTTCTCTTTTAAGGAATTGTATATATATATATATATATATATACATATATATATAGCGCGCAAGTTTCTTTTAGTTAAGCGGACTAAATCAGTAGATTACAATCGAAGTAATGTACTATAAATAATTAAGTAATCCATATATTCTGGTGATTTACGTATTTTATTGTAGTAATTAAAAAAATATTAACAATTTTGAATTTGAGTATTTTTTTATGCATCTGAAACAATATTCTATAGAGCCACACTACGTCTCTGATCCTAGGAATCTACCTATATATTTAATATATGTGATATTTGGAGGGGGAATTAACCCCAGCTGTTTTTAATACAGTGTCGAATTATCGAGTCAAATTGGTCACAGTAGAATATACAAAATTTCTCAGTATAATTATGTCCTTGATTTTTTTATTTGTAAAAGCAGACATTTGTGTGTACTTTTATCATTTTTGGCTTTCGCTATTATTTCTGCTCTAATTTTTGTATTCAGGTATACGTCATGTTAGTATACAGGGCTGTTAAAATTAAACTAACGTTACTCAGAGACTCGTAGATCCGGTTCTACTGAAGGGATCTGAATTTTTTTTAAAATCTATATTATGTTGATCATGCGGGCGAGGTTTCCGTATAAAAAAGTAGTGTGAAATGTTGCCAATAGATGGCACTGTTCTTCTAAAACCATATGCAAATGAGTAATTTCATTTTAAATGCAAAACGTATGTTTCGAAATTGGTCCTTTGGATGTTGCATCGGGAAGAGAATGACCTGCAACTGAGTCAGCGAATATGGATTTAAGTTGCAATTGTAACAGCATTTGCAGGCTCTTCAAATGCTACTGTAAAGAGACCGTTCAATAGCATGAGCAATAGAAATTCCGTGGACAACGGCAAGCATGATTTTACGCAAAATTATGAAGTTTTACCCTTACAAAATGCATTTTGTGCAACGTTTGAGACTGTACTCTGCATGTTTTGAATTGCCTTGCATTTTCTAGCTAGGATACAATAGGACGAATTCTTGCCATCGCCTATCTTATGAATAGGCGATGCTCATTTTCACTTAGATGGTGTTGTGCACACCAGAAATGGCACATATGGGATTGCACCAATCATTATGTCGAGCAAAACCGGCGCTACATTCCCCATATATCATGACATGGTCTGGTCAGCATGATACTGGGATCTGAACTCTTGAATCTTCTGTCTGTAGAGCTTTCCCAAAGATAGCGTTTATCAATGACGTGTAATTAATGAAGGGGACATAAAAACCAGTATTGTCCGCCATTTCTTCTGATAAGTTGCATGCGACCGTTGTCAACGCAGTGGTACGCTTTTAGCATATTGTTGATCGGTAAGGTGTGCACGTAGAGCACACGAGTGTGTAAATAAATACAATATTTATTTATTCTTTGATGTTTGAGCAGTAAGCTTACTTTTTACATCGTTAAAGTGCCCCCTAACGCCAACACTTTGAATTATTTTTTCGGACATAAACCTCTGCCGCATGATCTACATAACATATATTTAAAGTCTCATTTGGATCTGTTCAGTAGAACTGTAGCTACTAGCCTCTGAGTATCGTCAGTTTAATTTTAACCGCCCTGTAATATATCGTGACTTCTCTTATTGTTACGGGATTTGAAATGAATAACTACTTAACAAATGATAGGAGTGTTAAAATATATAAGTCCAAATGCCATCGTATTTCTATCAGAGAGTTTAAGAATTAAAAGTAAGGGACACATATTATAACAAAAGTTTAAAGGACATGAACATAAAAAAATGGGAAGCAATAGTTATTTATGCAACTAGTTGGAAAAGTAATACTTTTTTCAAACGAGGCAAAATGCTTATTTGACCAGTGTGATAATACAAGTTAAATAATTTTACGAAAAAGTGATTATCACGTGTGGCATACCATATTTTTTATAATCAAGTGCAAAAAATATATTTAGTACATATATAAACTAATATTGGTGACTCCAGTCAATGAATCTCTTATTAAAATGTTATTTATTATTTTTCTTATTTTTATGTGATTTCATAAATGACGTGTATACCTCAAATATATTCAATTTAGAGACACTGAAACATTTAATACCTGTAAGTTTCCAAATACTAAATTTTCTCTTCAATACAATTATTATCAAGAAATGGAATTGCTATACTCTAAAGATATCCAATTTCAGGTATAATATTTACTTTGCAACCCACACCAAAACAAACAGCAGAAGAATAAAATATCTTCAGTTGGGGGAATATCTGAAAATACAAACATCCTAAATAAATACTAGCTATTCAGATAGAGCAACAGAAAACTGTCAGCAGTCTATCCTTGCCAAATATTTTTATTAGAACTGTTCTCGCTTTTTGGACTGAAGGATAAACTAATTTCTTTACAGATAAATTACTTCATGCCAGTTGGGTTTATCTATGCGTTGAGCAACTGTTTTGGCGTGCAGTGAATTCTATGCCTAAGAAACTAATTGAAGGAATACATAAATTATTAATTCCTTAAGACAAGAAATGTTTTTTTAGATTCAATAGGTAACTTATATAACATAATTAGTAAATAAAATGTCGGGTAACGATGTTATACGTGTAATATGAACTATGCTTTGATCTCGATGGGTTGATACAAATACATACATCATTATTTTTTCACGTAAATAAAAATCTAATTTTTGTAATAAGAATCCAGTAATTAATTGCTGACAAAGACTGAAGAAAAAATAGAACATAGTTATTAAATACACATTGAACCCTGTATTGTAATACTAAAAAAACATAGCGAAAAACAATTAATGGTCAGTAATCATTTATTGTGGTTGGAATCCCTGGATTGGGGTAAATGATCAAATACCAAACCCAATGAAAAAAAAAAAAAAAAAAAAAAAAAAAAAACTTCTTTCTTCATGAAATGTATTGAGTGAAGATTATGGTATACAACACCAACAATGAAGATTAAGTTGTATCTGGGAAAGTTTATGAAAAAATCACACATCACACCTAATTGAATCTTTTATCAAATGAACTTTTATTGCAAAAGCCTAGTCGAGGTATACAAACTGCTTTTCCATATTAAATATTTCCAATAAATTAACATCCTTCCTTAAGACAGTGATGGTTAAAAAAAGCCACAGTACGACATAATTGTACAGTACCAAAAAAAAAAAAAAAAACAGAACGATGGCTATATCTTCGGTTCTAATTATCGTAGAATCTTACGATTTGCACCAAAATGTTTTGCTTACGATTTTCTATATATCTGATGCAATTTTTTTTTCTTGAGGGACCGTTTACTAATTAAAAGTAACGCTATCTTCGAAAATTTCAATACGAAAACTTATTTTTTATCATTTCATTCGATTCAGAATACATCATTTACCCTGTATACCAAATTTCAAAGCATTATCTTGAAAAACACGTCACTTTTGAGCGAAAATATTTCGACCATTTTTTGACCGATCTTCAGGGAGAATTTCCATAAAACCAAAGGTATTTTTAAGGTTCTTCACAGCGGGAGAAATCGAACGGTTAATGTGGTGCGTTTCACGAAGATTAAAAAATACAAGTATTAGTCTAAAATTGCATAGAAAGTACTTGGATTTATAGTGTCATGTTTAAGATTAATACAAAAATAGCAAGTAAACGCAAAAGTAACATAATTTATTTACAACATTAAAGATGTGCATTCTTCACACGAAATAAATAAAATATCGAATACTGTAATTGCAGAAATATAACGAATACTACTGATAATTAAAAAATTAATAAATATTAAATGTAGGCATTAGTAAACAGTATTTAGCAAAGAATGAATATTTTACAGAAATATTTCACTATAAACACAAATGTAACTAGATCGTTGAAATTATTTATAAAATGAAAAAGTTACATGATTCAGTAAAATTTTTAAAGGATAACTTATTGAAATTGCTTAAAAAATGTTGTTTTAAATAAATGGAATTTAAGAAAGCAAATTAAAAAAAAAAATAAAAAAAATTGATAGTTTACAGAAAAAATAATTAATAATTTAAAAAACTAAAAAACACGCTTTAATAGAAAATCAAACTAAAAAGTAGAAAATAATCAATAGATTAAAAAACTAAGAAACACGCTTTAATAGAAAAGTGAACTAAAAAGTAGAAGATAATTTTAAATAAGTTTGAAATAAGAATAGAGTGATTAACAAGAAATATTTATTTTATCGTAAAAAAGAGTGGGGTGCTTTTTAAGATATTTTCATAATGGCTCTACTTTTACCAATATATGTCATTAAATATTTACAAAAATTGACATCAAGCACCCCACGCTTTTTTACGATAAAATAAATATTTCTTGTTAATCACTCTATTCTTATTTCAAACTTATTTAAAATTATCTTCTACTTTTTAGTTCACTTTCCTATTAAAGCGTGTTTCTTAGTTTTTAAACTATTGGTTATACGATAATTGAACGTTATGCGATTTTCCACACCTCTAGTTTACCTTGAATTAATCTTTGATAGTTTTCAAAAGTCGTCTACTATACGGTCCCTTAAAGTGAGCGTTTTTTACATTTTCTCTAAAAAATCGAGAACTAATAGTCAAAATGGAAAGAAAAAAATTATGGGGGGTTTTAGACCATGGTAAATCTAATGAAAGCAAAAAAAATATATGTTTCTATTCAAATTTTTTTTTAATTGCTTTATTAATTAATAATTAATTATTAAAAAAGAAATTGATTCAAAACCTGATTGCTATTTATGTTTGACCATTTACAAACTACCTTTTGAAAAAAAAATACTGAAATATATTAATTATTTAAGTATTTATGGCCAAAAAACCAACTTTTTTATTTAACATTAATTTATCATTTTCTTTTTATCATTTAAGTTACAAACCATTCATTAGAAAATTACGAATTTTTGTATTTCGCATTCTTTTTTAATGCTGAATCCAAATATGGAATAATATTATGAGGTTGCTATTGAACTTTTTAAAGTTTGGCTCTGTTTTAATATGTAGATGACCCATCATGATGAAAAAAACTACATACAATTATTAAAAACCTTTCACGATTTACAACTGTACCTTTTGTTTGTTATTTCAACAATTAGAACAAAAGATATAGCCATCGTTCTGTTGTTTTTTTTGGGTACTGTACCAACTCTTGGCTTATAAAAATTAATATTTTGTTAGACAAATATATACAAACACAATAAAAATAGAGAAGATGAAGGCTTCAGATTGAAACATGCCATCAGAGGAAACCATACATATTTAAATATATCAATGATTATTTAATATGTATTTAGTATTATTTTATATTGTGTCAGTGAAAACGTTGAACCATAATGAAGGAACGAATTCGAGAAAATAAATGAAGTGAAGGAAGATAAGAAAGGTTTCATGAAATGGCTTGTCATCCACTATCTACTCTATAAAATAAAGCTTACTGACGAATATTGCTGTCTTTTCTTTGCCAGAAATGTTTCAAATAAACTAACATTTTCTTACGATAATGAACATTGAATAACCTTATTATACAAAATAATTACATTAACTGTATGTGCGTAAAAGTTAATAAAATTAGTTACGAAAAAGTTATTAGTAATTTAACTGTAAATTAATTAATAATCTGTAAAAGTTTTTATGATGTAATTTTGAAAGCTCTTTCATGTTGTTGAAAGTGATTTTGAAGCTAAATAAACTATTTACTAAAAATAAAAATATGTGTACAAAAATATATACATACATCTTTTCATTAGCCAGATAATTTTAACTTAGCTTAGGTGGGGACATGATACTTATAAAATTATGAATACATTTGTCAGTGAAATTTAAATTTTAGTCTGTCATTAAACTTAGGACCTTGTTTTTATCTTTAGACAAATATAATTAAAAAAAAACAACAACAAAGGGTTAAAATTGCTTAATTATTGTGCAAACTAATTTAATCAAAAATACTTAAAAAAAAGTGTTTGGAAAAATCGTTAATTATTCTTAATCAAATTTCAATATTTGGTGGGTTTTCCGCTGCCTATATTTATTTCTTCGTTAAAAAATACTTGGTAATCAGATAATGTTTTGTTAAAAGTTCTTTGAAAATTATGGAAGGAGATAAATAAATTTAACAATAGGTTTTATAAAAAAGACAAGATTCAACCTGCTACTTTTTTTTATATTAACGTATTATCCTGTCGACCATTGGCAAACGTTTTATTGACGACAAAATGCCCGCACCTTTTAGCCTCTTTGGAGGTACTTTCACCAGAATCGGAGCCTTCCTGTGGAATTTCTCAGTTGCGAACTGAATTTCAGTCCGGACCGACTTTTTCGGTGGAATAAGGGAATCCGTTCGATTAACTTTTGTTTATGATAAAAGTCGACAATATAATATGTAAGCACACATTTTTAAAATTCACAGTTCAATCATTACGTAATAATTTAAAAACCTATCACCCGAAAAACGGTATTGCGGTGCACACTCCCGTCACTCAAATATAAGGAATTAAAGGGTTACACAATGTTCAGTCTTGAGATTAACACCAGATGGCAGTAAGAATGAGACATTATTTCAAAACAAGGCCAAATTAAATTATTTTTTTGTAACTTTATTTTCTGAATAGCGATCTGAAACTAAAACTTCAATTTTCTTCTACTCTTTGTGTGTTAAGAAATCGAATCAAACGTATCACTTGATGCTATATTTACAATTTCTAGCTATAATATTACAATCTACTTAGATTACATCATAAAAACATAATAAATCGAAGTTATTAAAAAAGTTTTTAAATAAAAAACAGTAGTTACAAAAAAAAAAAAAAAAAAAAAAAAAAAAAAACGTTTAATTTATAGTATTCAATTTTCTTTATCATGTGATTGCACTTATAAAAACTTGTGGGACACTTAACGGATATACGAATGTGCAAGAGGAAATTATAGCTCTCTTTTTTTTTTTTTATATCAGACGAGACAAAACCTTTAAAAATATACAAATTATTGATATTAATTATTATAAACAAAATACATAGGAAAACCATTCATTTAGTAGAACATTCTCATTCCATTTACTGAGGGCATCTGTGTAGTGCCAAGTAATTATCTGAAAGAATACAGCTTGAGACTACATGGACATTTCTAGTTCCCATTGTATTAGGTCAATATAATCATTTGCCAGAAAATTCACTTTTGGAATTTTGAATTTTTGTACCTAGTGTTAAGAAGCAAAAGAAGTCATTTCCTATCGCAAGTTGTCTAATATTTTTCTTATTGTCAAACAACCTTGAAGCGAACAAATTTTCTACATGAACGAAATACTCATGATCTTGAATTACAAAATTGTACAAATTGTTTCAGTCATCTGAAATATAATCTGATCGTCTTATGAATTCCTGCAAATTTTGTAGACCATGTATGAAGCTATGGGTAACCTTAATAGCCTCCTATGATGATGCGTATGCTCGCATAACAAATTTGAACAACGATATCAATTGGGATGATGGATGGCAAGTTATAATGTAAAGTAGTAAAACGCTGCTTGAAAAAGCGAGTCCCCTCTGTAATGTGTAATCTTTCCTGGATTTTTTTTTTCTTCTAAGTTTCTAAACATGAGCCTTCAGAAATTGCTTAAGAAATTTGCAATAAGTATTTTTAGTCAGAAAGTTCTTTAACATTGATGTTACATTCAAATGTAAAATAAATTCCTCGGAAATTAATAACTGGTAATTTTTCACATTTCTGCAGATTTTTGCCAATCACACCTCTGAATTTCTTAGACCCTGATGTTTTACCACTTAGATTTTCTATAAGATGACGAAGAGATAGTTCATTAAAATGTAACTGACAAATAATCCAGTGCATAGGTGTGATGAGATTTTCTTCCAAACGCAGAATCCCTCCGCCATTTATTTCAGTGTTTGTTGCTTCATCATCACGTTCAATACTGATTAAATTTGAGGTATCGAAGTTGTTTCCTTCGAGAAAGCTGAGTGCTCCTTCAGAAGTATACTTGGCACTTTTGCTTTTTAATTCAAGATGTCCTAAGTAAATGGAGTGAAGCTCTTCTGCTATCCTTAAATGATCTTTACTAATTCCCATTGATTTGCACATTTTTAAGGGATTCATCTAGTCTACCATTAAAAAAAAAGAGAGAGCTGCAATTTCGTGTTGCACATTCGTACTTCTTTATTAAATTGATTAATCACATAATGAAAATAATTGAATATTTTACTAAACGTTATAATGTTTTTCGTAGCTACTGTTTATTTGAAAAGCCTTTTTAAAAACTCCAATATCTTGTATTTTCGTGATAAAATATAAGTTTTAAGGAATTTAGATTACCCTCAAGTATCAGCTCAAATAATTATAAGTTTACTGTATTGTTTTTAGAACTTCAAAGTGATAACTGAGTATGATGATATATATGTTTCGATTTTTTTTTTTTTTTTTTTATAAAATCTCTAATTTTATGCATTTTTTATGATAAATGACAATTTTCGAAGGAATTTTGGATCTCTAAATCATTGCTTCATATAATTCATATTTAACATTCTTGTTTATTGTACCTTATAGAAATTATTACGTTGGATGACATTTATGTTTTTGAATTTTAAATATTTTTTTCAAAAAATTTCGATTTTATGCATTTTTTATGAAAACTTCCAATTTTGTGGGGGTTTTGAAGAACCCTAAGATGTTTTTTGATTAACTTCTTATTTTAGGGTCTTGGTATAGACCTCGAATGGCCACTAAAAACATAGTACCAAAACGGATTTAGAAAAAAAGGTTTTTCAATCCACCCTAATGTACTTGCAACGATGGGAAATTCAGCTGGTTTGAAATAAAACTGATAAGCTGAACTGATGTAAATCTTTTAATTTCACTGTTTTACTCAGAGTTGTTTTACTTACAATAATTGTAATACGAAAATATCCTAACATTTTTCTTTATATACTTTCATTATTATTATTACATTCATTCTTCTTAGAACATTGTTATTTATATACAATTCATATTAATATGGTTACGGAATTTAAGCGTACCCTTTATAGAGCCTGATAAACTTAATTTTTTTAAAAAAGTAATAATATTTTGTAGTATTGTAAAACCCCAGTTTATATAATTATATTAATATGAACCATAGGAAATTAATTCTAAATTCCTTATAAAACACTAAGTATTTAACACACGACATTTTTCACATTATTTTAAATATTAAATGTAAAATTCTGGTTTTGACTGTTTTAATTGCAGTCTTGAATTAGTAATAACTTGAATGCATATTTGTCTTAATACAAAACTCCAGTTGGTCTGAAATATAGTTCCATAAATAAATTTCATTTGAAGTATAACATAACAATCCTCGATGACATTGAAACAAATTTTCATTTGTCAGTCTTATTTTTAATGTAGTATTTCCGATGTCTGTATTAGTGTTAATAAATATTAGTACAACGTGTGGTGGGATTGTAGTAGCAGCTTTAATATATTTATTAAAAAAATTATTAATATAAATTATTAAAAAATAAGGGTTTTTTTTGTAAACAATATTGCTTTAAGTTTTATTTCGACTTATGTAATAATTTTTGGAAAATACATCATACACAAATACTCAACGGAATTATTCTCAGCTAAGTTAGAACGAATGTTGAGTCTTAGTAGACTCTTTTACTGTATTTTTATTTGAGTATGAAACTGTTATCTTGCCTTTGTAACCCACTGCCTTTCAAACCAACGTTATCATTTCTGCGGTAAAATGATTCACAAGTAAACACCGTAGATCTTCATCAAAAAACTTTTAATCCCTTCAAAGAAATATTCCATTCACATAGTGAAACAGAGAGTAATTATTTTAAAACGAAGTATCACAGTGACATTCACAGAGCAAAATATTCTCTTTGCACACAGATCTCTGACAGGAAACGCAATATCCTGCACCAAGCTGAATGTTTCTCTGCAAGTGGAATGCCAAGGAACATTTATTATAAGCTAAGAGTTCTCTCTTCTCTGTTTTCCTGCATCCTTTTATCCTTGGTACCTGCTTCATTCTTCGTATCATAAATCACAGACAGCAATTAAACTTGCGAAACGGTTGCATTTAAGTTTTCCTTGAATTAACTGAACGAAACTGAACGTCAGTAAATTCCTCGATCCAAACGACTAAGAATCGCTTTTAGAAAGAAAGTTGAAAAGAGGAGCAGAGGTTATTAAAATTACAGAATATAACCAATATCAAATATCATTTCAAATCATAATTTCGATTTAAAATATATTGCATACAACTTTTTAAGATGAATATTAAAAAGTAACTTAAAATATAATTTGTTGCATGACTTTCATTTCTGAATATACACAGGGTTTTAAAGTAATGTAGTGAATTTATAAAGGAATTCACATTGTATTAATGTTATAAGGTAACTAAAAACGTAGCTTATACTATTTAATATTTTAAAAGAACCTAAAGAGATATCTTAAATAATCTTATATGTAAGTTTTTGTAACTGTATTTTAGTATATCTTAGGTTATTTGAAGAACTGCATTTTAGAATATTTTGCATATTTTGTTTTATTTATAATATTGCTTCTCTTAAAAAGTTTTTTTTAAATATTGTATTGAATCTAAAAATAATCCTAATAGCAATTATGAACCACAATGAAAGTTTTCGCAGGAAATTTACAATTTATAATTCATTAGGAATTTAAGATCCATTAATTCAGCACATTTTTACAACAGTAGTTTAATACATGGTATCCATTTATGTTTTAATTTGAATACAGTCCCGAATAAGCACTTAATTTTGCCTAACAATTAAGTGCTGATAAGGGAATATTTCAGCCAAGAAACTGCATTATTTCTATCCAGCCTACTCCACTTATGGTATCTACAAGAGTGTGAAGTGGACTTAATTTAAGCTACTTTATCTTTCTATACTGAAATATATTAAACCCAAGCAGTTCCGTTTTCTAGCTCCATTTTCAACTTAATGACCATCTACTATTTAACATACTACGAGCATGCCAAAAAATAATAAGCACCAACATCGTGTTTCCGTTAAAAGCTGCCAGCAAATGAACCCTAGTGATTAAAAATATATAATGTTACCAATTTGATGCTCTCATAATAGAGAGACGAAGTTCTTCTAACTGTGACGTTTTGCTTTTAGGAGTAATTAAGGTCATACATGATGTCTATAATTAATATAAAAAGAAGTGAAGAGGGGGAGGAGGTGATGCATATCCTTCTGAGTGATTAGCGGCATAACTTTTTATTGCAGCTGGTGCCCCGACAAAAGATGCACCATTAACTTTAATGAAATCACTCAGGGAAGAAAGGACCACTTAGATGGGGGGTTTTATTTGTTAAATCAATCAGCTATGCTAAACGACTGTGTGTAGTGTGGACAGTTTGCAGATGTAATTTTAAATTGATGAACGTTTCGATGAAAATTGATACTGTTTGGTATTTTGAATACTCTTGTTTTTAACTTCTTTACTTATTACAGGTATATTTTAAATAGCTTTGTTACTTTATATTATTATATTATTCAGATATAATTCTTATGAGGAAATATTTCATTAATATAACGTATCTCATGATGATATTTGTTTAAATGCAATGGAGTGGCTAGTAAACACCTACTATTTTATTGAATAATAACTGTTTAAATGTGTTTTAAACAGCTCAAATTCCATGCAGGAATGAAATTATTGTAAAAATCAATCTAATGTTATAAATACATTATAAAGGTATGATATACAATTTCAAAATTATCTTTATGCTTACTTCAAGCTATTTAAAATGCTTGCATTGCATTTACTTGAAAACAAAAATCTGTGGTCTCATAAATGTCTGAAATATGGTCTAAATGTGGTTTGAGATATTATTTTCCCTTTGTATCTGTTTCGCTACAAACTGTGTCTGGTGGCAGTATCTCCGTGCACGGGAAATTGGAAGTGAACTTTGCCTTTGGATTTAACACCTACAAGCACACCATTTATGCTGCCGAAATTGTAGATCCGTGCATTCTCGGGCTAGACTTTTTGAAGAAAAATGGAATTACGCTGAATTTTGAGAAAGGCAAGCTGCAAACATGGAGAGGCGAAGTTCCTTTGCACGGTCTGTATACAAAAGAGCAGTGCTCATATCGGGTTATAGCTCTTGAGGACAACGTCATAGAGAGAGCTTCAGAATTCACGAAGATATCCCGTACGTGTATATCTAGGTGTATGCATTGCACGCACCAATTTCACAGCAGAATTTTTTCTCTACTGGTATCTGCACATTTCAGTATGCCTGGACGTTGAATTTTTTTACGGATAAGATTTAGACTTTTCAGTAATACCCAGATTATGAGATACTCTCTCACTGATCATCGATATCCCAAAGAACTTCAAGTAGGACTAGAACCATGAAATTTGATCTGCTTGCAAGATTTAACATATATACAAAGGTTGCTCAAAATTGATATTTTTCCCTCTTAGCCCTCTGAAAGGAGAAATTTTAGAAAAATATGAATCTTAATTATAACATATTTCTGTTGGGGACACCGGCTAATAACATGTATATACAAATAGAGATATCAAATAACCGTAGACCCATAAAATCAAGAAGTCATCAAAAAAGTGTACTTAGTATTACAGTTTCAAATATTGGCGACAATTTTTATCGACTACGAAATGTTCACCAGTTGTAAATTTTTCTTTATTTTTAACAATTTTTTGGCAAATATGAATATACAATTTTATACTAGCTTTTTGTGTACATATACGTCATAAATTTAAAATCAGTACCGTAAGGAAAGGAGTGAACCCTTTCCCCCTCCCCCCCACCAAAAAAAAAAAAAAAACTCTAAAAAAGTCGCCAAGTTCCGTGACCCGAGAGGCATTGTAAAATAAAGTACAGCCACGTTTAACTTTGTTGTAAATTACTGGCAATGAAAATTAGTTATATTTAAAAAAACATATCTCCTTCTCTAATCTGTAATTCAACCTTTATAATTTTAAATATCTATTTACAAAAATATTTGTGACACTTGACCATACATATTCTGAAGCAATTGTTTATTATGCTGCTGCTGTAATGCTTAATGACCAAGTTATGCAAACATTTTTGTAACTGAATATTTAGGCCTATGAAGGTTGAATTTACACTTGGAGAATAGAAAAATATTTTGTTTAAAATCTTACAAATTTTTATTACCAGTAATTTACAACAATGTTAAATTTGTAAGTACTTTAAATCTCAATACTTTTTACGGCCAAAGCTATTTATTGAAGAATTTGTCCCCTTTTTACAACGACGTTTTCTGAGATGAATATAATTATTCACATTTTAGTGGTGAATTCCAAAAGCAAAAATATTAAATTTTACACAATTCGTTTGAAAAGTATTTATGCAAAAAAAAAAAAAAAAAAAAAAAAAATCGTTTGAATTCTGGTGAGTTGTAACATTATTGCATTTTATATTTTCAACAAAGGGAAAATATATATTTCTTATCGAAAAAGATTTACGATCTCCTGGTTGAACCACAACTAAACATGAGGTATATTATGACAGTTACTATGAATAAGATGGATCGCGTAACAGAAAACTATAAATTATATTTTATAGATATCATCGAGGTACATAAGGGAAAAGTGTACATATTATTGAAGTTAAATGCATATGTTTACTTCTTCCTGGTATGAGAAATGATGCAATTGACAGTTTTTACAAATTACAAATGACTATTTTACAAATGTTTATAAGTAGTTAGAATCAGGTTCTGGTACTTGTTAGGATGGATGTTTTCTCCTATATCTTAGTGTCATTTCATTGATGTTCAAGTAGTAAAACATTTAGTGTCATTCTATGAGCTTAAGATATAAGATATGAATTTCTTAAAACCAACATTAACTTCTAAGCAAACTTGCAGTTTTTATTAATTTATCTTAAAACTATCAGTTGAAAATGTATATACAATAAAATAAAAATATATTGCAGTTATTATAGTGAATGCAGTTATTATTAAGAAATGTAGTGATGCAGTTATTATTAAGAAATGTAATTTAATAAATCAGTTTGAAGTTTTTAAAATGTTAAAAAGGAAGTATGATTTATAATTTGAAAATAGTTTTTCTAAACCTCATTTATTTCCCTTATTTAGGTTCAGGAAATTTTTAACCTTTTATCCATGCCTAAAAGATCTGAACAGAAGTATATTATTCATTCCACTCCCTCTGGCATGCATCATAGTCACATAGATTTTCTTCCGAACATTGATTCCAAATCTTTCTTATTGTTGTCTCAATATTGATTCCGCGGCATATCCGGCAAGCGTGAATGGGTAGTCCGGCAACTAAGCCAACAAATCACCAGGGATCGTGACATTGATGTTCGGACTGTCAGTGTCACACAGGGAGAGAAAGGAATAAGTTCTATTCCTTGTCTTTTCGAATTTTATAAGAATAGTTTCTTATGATTTCTAAAAAGAAGAGCTTTTCTTTTGTTGTTTATTTAATAATAACAGTAGACATTTATGTAGTTTATCCAAGGCTTGATTTTTGAACTAATGACTTTGTAAATATCAACTTAAGTAAAAACAACCTAAATAAAATTATTCTATAAAATAAGTATTGCTAATGTGTAACTATTAGGAGTACAAATAAGACTCCACCAGAATGTTATGTTGAAATTGTCAGACAAAAAACAAAACAACGCAAGTTTGGACATCTAGCAACAGCATAACCTTGAAGTTTTTAGTGATTCCGTATCAGGTCACATAATGTTTGTAGTGTGAAAATGTAAAGTTCTGTGCCCAATAAATATCATTTGTAGAGAACTTTTAATTTACTTCTTTAATTTGAAGAAATCCACATCGATTGCTTGTAGAAGCATATGGTGAGACTACTAAGTGAGAAAAGTTTTCGTGAGTGTTTTAAAAAGTTTAAAAATTGCGAGTTTGACGTAGAAGACATAGAACGTAGTGAAATGCCGAAAGTGTGAGAAGACACGGAATTGAAGGTATTATTGGAGGGATATTCATGCCAAATGCAAGAAGACCTTGCACTTACATTAGAAATGACACATCAAGCAATTTCCCATTTTTTTTATTTCGTTGGGAAGGGTTCAAATCAAGGAAATTGGGTTCCATATGAACTGAAACTGAGAGACGTTGAACGCCGATTTTGCACGTGGGAAATGCTGCTTGACAAGCATAAAAGAAAAGTTTTTTTTGCATTATAAAGTGATGAAAAATGGATCTCCTACAATAAACTAAAGAAAAATATAGGGGGTCATCTGGTCATGCTTTAACATCGATAGCCAAACCGAACATTCATGGAAAAAAATCATGCTGTGTATTAGGGTGGGCTGTCATTGTATGTAAAAAACATAATAATAATAATTTTTAAGAAAAGCAATAGAACTCAAAATTGCCCCTCTGTTACACAAACAAAGTGATAAAAATCTTTTTAAAACTAAGTTAAATCTTGAGGTCTCTACCATCCACTGAAAATGTGAATTAAGATGGCAAAATTGAATATTTTCAACGGTGTTTTGCTGAGTTCTATTTTAATCAAGTTGAAAATCTACCTACAATGATAAAACACAACTCCTCAATAAGATAAATAAAATAATATATAACTTTTATAAAAAAAAATTAATTTTGAAGACTCTACCAGCCATTGAAAATAGGGATTACGATGGAGAAATCAAGTATTTTCAATTAGGTTTTACTGAGTTTTATTTTAATGAGGTAAATAAAAATGTATAGCCACAACGATAAAATAATTAAAAGAACTAAAATTGTACTATATTAAAAAAGTTACAATGACAAGATAATTAAAAGTAATAAAAATTTTGCATCATTGAAATTCTTTTGTCTGTCAAATTTATGTAGAGTTTTTCGTGACTTCATAGTTGCTCTGACCAATCCATCACGATTTTCATGTCCAACAACAGAAACTGAAGCTTCAGTCCAGTAACTTAATATAACATTCTACAGCTTGAGTATGATCGAGATACAAAGGAATATCTGGAGTTTCTTTCATTTTTATAAAATCCTTTAATTCATCATTTGAAATACTCTCCAGGATTGGTGGAGAAAGGACGTCCCACATATCCCAATTGGTATATAAATTGGTGCAGTCTTCAGCTAGAAAGTTTATTTTTGGAATTTGAAAAACTTTCACTTCAATTCCTGTTTTGACTTAATATTTCTGTCTTTTAAAATACGTCTTAGTCCTAACTCTCTGATATTCTGGTGCTCATAACTTATCATTGCTAGAAGTAGATTTTAAGGATGACAAATTAAAGCATGTCTTTGTATGACAGGATCGATTATTGCTCTGTGATTACAACTAAGGAACCTAGTTGATTCAACTAATCTGTAGACATGAGACGCTCTATATTTAAAAGATAAATTTAGTTTAATACTTAACCAAAGGGGAGCATAAACTCTTAGAATAAATTCCACTAAAATCTTCAGTTTACCTGATACTTTATCACTAGAAACATACAGTCTTAATATTGAACTGGTTGTTGTGAGCCACCTTGAATGTGATAAATGTCCAAGATGTTTGTTGGCTAAACTGTCATCGCATATGCCAGAAGATATTGCCTGAAAAATTTCATACATGTGTTTTTTATCAGTACTTAGATTTTAAATATCCACTTTAGGTAGAACACAATTACAAGGAAAACATTTATCAAAGGTTTTTGTTCATAATGCTCTAGTTGTTTCCCAATAGGCCCGTAAAACTCTCGTAGTCCAAGCAGTAGCTCTATCCAAGTGTCGGAATAAATGCCGAAGTGGTAGCTCGTTGTTATTAAATAGGTATATTGACATAAGGCGAGGTATATTTGAGGCGACGATTTAGATGGTTTTCTAAGAATTTTACTGCACCATTTTTATAACATATAAATGAATAACCCGGGTATAGTCAAAGGATTTCATCAATCTACCACCACTGTAAAAGATAGCTACAAAAGTACCGTTATACTTTATAGGGTATTAAGAAAACCATTTTTTTTTATATATATTGGAGAGAATATACATTAAAAGATACTGGAGAAAATTATAAATATTATGAATTATTTGCATCCATGTTAAGTAATATATTTTATTCAACAGAAACAAGTAATTAAAAGCTTTATTTTTTCTAGTTAATACGATTTTGGACATTAGAAATACTTTTGTAATTTACTTTTTTCTCCTACAGTAGATGTGTAAAAATTAAAATTCATTGACGTTAAAATAACCCATGAAAAGGGGATCCGTACTGGTACGCTCCATTCATTTGACAACTTTCCCGCAACGCCGGGTCGTAGTTTTCATAGCCGCCGTACCCGTTTCTTCTCGACAGATTCGCTCAACTAATATTAGTATCATCACAGCCCACAGCTTTCAAATTAGTAAGACCTATGTTTCTTGATAACAATTGTTCAGTTACAGATAATGCTATATGATCTAGAAAATGGTACGGTATGACCTATATACGGATTTTGGTTCAGCTAGTTAAAAGGTTATGTTCTTCGTTTTTACTTCTCCTGTGATATTTGTCACCAAGTTTCTCTTTTGATAGAGAGTCTTGTCTTACGTTGAAGTATAGTCCGGGTTACAATATGTTTTTGTGCTCCACATTTTCAAGAAATCCTTTGCGATTATGTTGACGAGCTCTACGAATTTTATTTTTATCAATGACTAAAGATTTGTCAGTTTTAATGATAATGCCAATATCTTGCAAAACCGCAGATGCCGCTGTTGCAGCTGATCTATCAGATATATGATATTTGTCACAAATACCTGCTAATGTAGGTAGTTCTATGTCCTTTTTTGCATTCGAGGAAGTGGATGGTGATTCCAATGTATGGTGAAAGAAACATGAATTAAACAACATAGGGATTTTATTTGTATTTTAATATTAATTTTTTTTAATACACGTAAACTCTTTTGTTTTTTCTAAAGAAGAAAAAGAAGGTAATGCATATATAAAGACAAACATTTCCAAAATTGCAAGTGATTCGTTAAATGTAAATTGAGGTTTCGTAAAAAAAAAATAAAAAAAAAAAAATATTTCAATGAGACATGACCCTCTTTTACATGTGTCGAATCAAGTGAAACACTTTATGGTAAAGACCACACGTTATTAATATATTCTTTTAAAAAATATATGTTATGTAACGCTATAGGTATCGAAAGTTGCCTTATGATATCAGTAAATATTTCGAAAAAAGAAAAAAAAATGGCTAGCCCTCTACTGTGTATTCGGTGGGATCAACTTGGTGTCGTGTGGTTATGAGTTGCTCAAAATAGAGGACATCCATTACTGGAAGTCTCTACAGAACACAATTAATGAGATTTAGTCGAGCACTCAAGAAAAAAAAATTACTCCAGACAGGACAAAATTATTCTTCTACATAGTAATGATCATCTGCATGTTGCGGCAGCGGTCAAAACCTATTTGGAAACACATAATTGCGAAGTCTTACCTACACTCAAAGTATTCACCAGACAATTCCCCTTCCGATAATCACTTGCTCCAGTCGATGGTACATAATCTGTCTGATCAGCCCTTTACATCATATGAATGAACTAAAAATTGGGTCGATTTGTGGATAGCCTCAAAAGATGAAAAGTTCTTCCGTCATGGTATCAGAATGCTGTCAGAAAGATGGGAAAGTTGTGGCTAGTGATGGACAATATTTTTAACAAATTGTAATGTATCGTTCTTTCGCAATAGTTTACTAATTTTTTTTTGACAACGGTGGTAACTTATTTGTACACCCAATATTATTTTATTATCTTACGTGACTTCATCCAATTATTCAAAAGAATAGCTATTTCAATTGAGTAATCATTAATTTATTTCACAATTTAATGGATCTCACATTTTTTCATTGTCATTAAATTAACTTGATAACCCAGCACAGCCTCAGGAACCATCTTAAAACAATGAAGGTTGTCGCAGATAGCATGTGTAGAAGCTGTGGGAACTTAAATGAAACAGTGTAACACGCATTTAGCGAATGTCACTTTTTTACGAGCCAGATGTATAAAACCTGGGGTAATACTGATTTCAAGTATAACATTTTTTGCAATGCCTCCGTATTAAACTGTTAAGACTTCTACAAGATTCAAGGGCGCCATTAGAAATTTTTTCCAGTGGATCGGGGGGGGGGGGGAGTACTTTCGGACTTTCTGAGGCCTTTAAATAAAATTACGACCCAGAAAACGGGCTTTTAACATATTTGCATACTAAAAGATCGATTGTGAATACACACAACACAAACTAGTTACTGCGCACTTTTAACAAAAACTGAGTTCCCATTTTTCTATGGCAAACAAATAAATAGATTGTTGTATAAGTGTATTTTTTTTTTAGGGGACATGGGGGGGGGGGTATTTAAATCCTTATGACCTGACAATAAGCACAATCCGTCTCAAGACTATAGACATAGACAAAAAAAAATGCAATTGTAGAAGCAACGTATTAATATATTAATATGAGTTCTACTGAAAAAAAAATTACAATTAAAATGTCGAAATCGAAAAAAGTTTAAATTTTAGTGTCTCATAACTAAAGACATTTTTATTTACATACACTTAAAATACGATTTATTTATTGCCGTATATAAATTTGAAAGGCCATTTTTATGTCAATATCATGTTGACTTAATTCCTTATTTACTGACAGAAAGTCAATCTCGTCATTGGTACAGTATTTTTCATGGTACTCTAATAATTTAAACGCTTTGAGATCCGTTGAAACATTTTCTTCTATGAAGGATTTTTGGATAGCAGCACAAGCTGATTTCTTTTTGGAAATATTAAATATATAAAAAAAATTAGCCCAAATTAAAAAAATAAAAATAAAAAATAATGAAATAATGAATAAGAGATTAATATTATCTTTCTTTGTATTTTTTTTTATGTCCTTTTATTTTAGTTACAATTAAATATCATTTGGTTCTTATTATTGATGCATACACATAAAATGTCAAAACTGCGTATGTGTTTATATTTATACTAAGTTTTAAATTTGTTTCAAAATTAAATATCGAAAGTTTTTAAGTAATTTTTGGAAGTAAAATTTATATAAATATAAAATGCTACAATACAGATTACCTTTCATAGTTGAATTTACTATGATGCATTTATAATTGCAGTTTATTGCCTGTGCCTATAGTTTTGAGAAGAAATTAAGCCTGGAATTTGCTATTGAGCTTTGTACTCAAGTATTTAATCGTCTCAAAGTATTGAAATCACTAAAATGTTATGTCAGCTATCAAAAAGTATACTCTTAAACTTGATTGTAATAAAATGTAATTAACAGGATTTTAGAATTATAAATATACTTAATCTAGCATTTATTATCTTAAAGAAGAAAAAATAACATAGTGTGTGTCGATAATCTCATCTTGTACTTCATGAGATATATGTACGTTGCTTTTATTGGAGAGGAAAATCTAGAGGTATGGATCGTAAATTCACGTTTTTTTTTTTTTTTTTTTTTTTTTTGAGAATTTAAACCATTTTCAAGATTTCTTACAAAATTACCTTTTGATCATCTTAATTTAATTTTTTTCCCTTTTTCCAGAGCCCTGTCTGACGGTGTCCTTGACAAGACGAAAACACCGTTTCGTAAAGTGGGCTGATCAAGCCTAAGTGCATTTAACTTTACCTTTATATTTTAATGTAAATAACCTAGCGGAAACTTATAATAGGGTGTTTCTATCAAAATTGAAAACACCACACCTAAAAAATGTAGAGGAAAAATAAAAGTAATGAATAGCTACTAAACTAAGATGACATAGTATCATAATAATTTATAAAAACACTTTTCTGGCTCAGTTTAACTTATTGGAATTAAAAGTTCTCTCATTGCATTGACTGTAAATCACATGAAACAGAGAGTAATAAATATGCATTTTCACTGAAACAAATTCAAGAAAGATATGAAAAATTGTACTTAATGTATTTGTCTAGAAAAACATAAAAGTCTAATAATACTGCATTCTAGACAGAAAAAGTTATGAAACTAAGCTCCAAGTTCAAATCCTTAAATATGTGCCTTGTGCCAGAGAGAAACGTGCTTCTTTTTTTTTTTTTTTTTTTAAATAAAAATATATTTTAAATTTTAATTTTGATAAAACTTAATTTTACTTAATAAAACTTAATTTTACTTAATAAAACTTAATTTTACTTAATAAAACTTAATTTTACTTAATAAAACTTAATTTTACTTAAAACTTAATTTTTATTTTAAAATTCAATCACATACTGCTGTAACTTCTTAAAATTTTCAAAATTCATTTCATTTAAATTATTATTTTAACTAAATACATATACCCTTACGTCGGTAATTTAACAATTGCGCCAAAGCAAAAAAAAAAAAATATTAGTTTTTTTTTTAATTACAACTATTGTAAAATTCTATATTTGCATTAAAAGCATTAATAAAGTAATAACTACTGAATAAAATGAGAAATGTTATCGAAACTTAAAATTAGATAAAATACTTATATGTATGCGAGTCACAATCATCATTACATGTCTTTAACTGGACATATCCAAATCTTTCTCCCTTCTTTTACCAGCAAAAGAATTTCAAAGGGTTCCACTAATCTAGAAACTATTAAGCCAGTATATATTTTGTTCCCAAATGGCTCAAGCACCCATTCATCAAGTTTGTAGGCTTGTAACTTTCTGTTGCTGCTTCTTTCTGAAGAAAGATTGTTTTTTCGATGGACAGGCATTTATTAGATGTTTCTACCTAATGCCATTAATTGTTTTTGCCTGTTGTTACATAGTATATTCTCGTTAAATGTCTTTATCAAGGATGGAGAACGCTTCTTTGCTAGAAAGACATTTTGAGGCAACATCTGAAAATTCTTTTGTTCTTTGCACCGTAGGCACATGTGATGAACTGATCATGACGTGAGAGACTTAGCATGACCTCCAAGAGACGTCGCAAGTTGGTCCACTATTTCTTCAACACCTGGAACAGCATTAGAATAGGGATTCATATTTTCATATCATGTTGTTACCGAACTGGAAACACCATTATTTTCCATTTCCTTACTGTCAAATTAAATAAAAAAAGTTTGGTACTGGTTACGAAAAAAAGAGGCACAGTTTCTTGACGATACGACGCTTTGATTTTTATCTTGGTATTCGTATTTGAAGCTCATTGCAAATTCTACATCTAATATACGTACACATTAATTTATTTTATCATTTCGGAATTTGTTTCTTCGGAATCACTTACTGTTTGTATGCTGAGTAACATTATAAAAAATTTCTTCTAAAATTGTTCTTAGATCTGAAATATAGCCTTCTCTAAAACACATTACATCGTATTATCATTACTTTTACTCCATTCTTTCCAAGTTATATCACCATCCTTAATGTTTTTTTTTCTTTATTATTATTATACAGTTCCTTGCAAACTAACTGAGTTGATATCATCGCATAACGTATTATAAAAATAAAAAAAAATCGTTATACATTTGCAAACTGTTCATTTTAAGAAAGACATTTTCACAAATAGGACGCTGGCAGTGATCAGATTGAAATTGGTCAGCAGGTGAGCTAAAAGCATGATATTCTTTGGCCGAATTTTTCAAAAAGTAAAAGATGGAATTGAAATCTTGATTGTGTCTTTCTTTAACTTAGACGAATGCTTCCTTTAAAGGCATAGTTAGGTTAAAAAAATTTTTGGATTTTTCCCGTTTTTTCAATTATCATACAGCCTTCAGAAAATCAGCATTTTGTAAAAATTCGAAGAATTTTGTTAGTTGTCGAGGAATGGAGGTTGTTTGGAAAAATACAAGTACCACTCCTTTCATTATAAGAGGAGAAATTAATAGATAATAAAATTATAATTGTCTTGGTAAGTTTGTATAACCATAAAAAACCATTAGATATTGTATTTTTTTAAGCATAATTTTTAAAGCCCTACAAAGGATACATCTTCTCTGAATAATAATAGCAAACCTATCTACTAAAATGTTCCAAAATTATGACCAGTGAGTAACACGTAGTATAAAGCATGTGTAATTTGTCTAACAAAATAAACAGTTGTAACAGTAAAAATATCACTGTTTTCCATTCCCAAAAAATAGTATTTCTCCTGTGTCAGTTGAGGAATGTCTCGTGAGTCGGTTCAAGTTTTTGTTTATTAAATCCACAAAAAAAGTGTTTTGGGAAAATTTTTAATAGGTATAGTATTATTAAACATCTACTCAAATGTACATATATATTTAATAATTTTAGTGATTATAAATTCAGAGAAAAATTAATCTTTCATTTTGAGCGTAACTTTCTTTTATTTCTTCGTGTCAAGTTCGTCTGTTGCTTATAAATGTATATTTTGTAAATGCAATTACTTTTCCCTTTAACTTTGCTACCAACTAAAATTATAGAAACTAAAAACATAGCTAGTAAAATCATCACTAGTGTGTTATTCTAATCTGTTTAAGAGTAGAAAAAAGAGCACAAAACGTCCTGTGCATCAGTCGAATAATCCCTCATTGCATAATTTACCAGTCTAAAATCTTATTTTAATACCATTATCATGATATTAATAAAATAATATTTTTAAGAAAAACTAATTAACATATAATATTGCATAAGTGATACAATTATACAAAGGGCAGAGTCTTGCGCTTTACCTCAAGACACATGTGAAGCTCCATTTACAAAATTTATTGAAAAACGTTGCCATAGATTAACTGGATTATATAATTAAACTGTAGAACAAAATCACACAAGCCCACTTGAACTGTTTCATAAATCCTTTTAAATCTTGTGCGTTTATAATTTTGCGTATTCCGTTCTAAGTAATTTAAGTTAAAACAATTTGATTTATAACATTTAAACTTAAATGTAAAAGTATACTCTGTATTATCAATCAATTTATAATTCCATATTTATTACCAAGAAATGTATCTTGCATATTCTTAATGGGTTCAAAACACTTCCTTTACTAATACTTGTACCAAATTCTGATTAAAAATATATTAATAGTAACGTTTACAGTAATATACAAAAATGTAATAAAATATTTGTACGCTTTATTAACACATAAATTAAGCACTTTCTATCTTACTTTCATGCCATTCTCATGAAAGATACTTTATAGAAAGAAGTTTCTTAAAGAATCTTTCCGATACCTTCAATCAATACTGCAATAGAAGAGACTTTTTGAAGCCTAACTTCAAGTCGTATGCTTTTTCCAATCTCGTTTTATGATTCCTTTTCCTGGATTCAAAGGGAGTATACGGATCTAGTAAGATTATGTTTAGACTCCGTAATGGCTATGTTTGTTCCGTAAATCGAAACGAGGTGACTTCCAATATGAGTGCTCCCGATAGCGAACATCATCTTCGGAAGAAGTACGTTGGGTTTATATGAGCCATATCTCAATAGTAGGCTTACTTTTGCAGGAAAAGTGGTCCAAATAGTGCATGTGCATTTTACAGCATCATCATTCAATCAGAGCAAAACTTCATATCACTGCTAACAATTTATAAATGTAGCTGTAGAAATCTTGAAACTTTATGACCCAGAACAGAATGCGCATTGGAAATGATAAAACTTCTTTTAATTAAAAAAAAATTGGTATTAACTATCATTGAGAAGTCTTATATTTAAGAAAACAATAGCAATAAAGGCAACTACAATATTTTGGTACATAATGTTGGATAGAGATAAAAAATGCGTTATTTTTGATAAATTTGAAAGGGGACTCGATACTCCATACACTCTGTAATGTTATACACAAATGTTATTAAACTTTGTAAGCAGTAGAATACTTAATTACCTATTTTAGATGCACCTTTTCCTTGAAAGCTCTAAACAAATAAATTTAAATTTTATATCAGTTAAGTAGTTCATATACAAAATATTGAGTTAAACTTAAACAAAAAATATCATCAGAATTTTTATTGTTACATTTTAATCAATATTGAAAAAAATGTTTTCGAAAACTATCGTTTTCTGCAAAGATTTAGTGTCTAAAAAATAATTTTCACTATATCAGGACACTTTAAACCTCAGTTCAATCTATAAGTTATTCACCAAAATTTAAAAAAAAGTAAAAATACTCTTTTATGAAACTTGGCAAAAACGTTTCATTTGTCCTGAAAATGAATAATCAAGAGTCTATAAATATATCTAGTGAAAAAGGGTGTTTTATTTGATGGAAGGGGAGGTATAGCTAAAAAATTTATTTTGGAACAATCTAGGCATGTGACGCATGTTTTCAGAGAATTTGTTGATGTTGAATCGAATGAAAAGTAAACAAAACGAACAATTAATCTAGAAAATGTTACAGTCCTTTTTATAAATGAAAACACATGTAAAAAGCGAGGAAAGGTAAAATACGATATAAAGAAATAAAAATTGGTGCGCTCATGAATCTGGGCAAAAACGTTTTATTTATCATAAGAATAAAGAAAGAAAAGAGTCTATAAAAATATCTTGCATAGAACAGTGTTTCTTGAAGGTGTGGAGGGAAGAGATTTTTTAAAAAAAAATCAATATTAATTTTTGTATAATCTAGACATGTGACGCGTGTGCGGAATAATTTTTGACGCTGAATTGAATGAAAGGAAAAGCAAGACGATATAACTATTCTATAAAAAGTTATAGTCATTTTTATAAATGAAACTACATATAAAAGTGTACCTTATTTCTTTACTTATTCTTTATTCTGTATACTTTTGTTAACTAAGTACCTAATTTCCTTACTTATGATTTATACCTTCTACTTTTGTTTACTTATTATTTCAATTATTCACTACTTGTTACTTATTTTATTATTAACTTTTATTTTTCTACTACATTTTGATAGTTTATTACTTTTCCACTTAGTTTTCGATCATTACATATACTTTTATATTACATGTAGTTTCGTCTATAAAATGAACGAATAGATTATAACTTTTTAAAGGAGAGTTAGATCGTCTTGCCTTTTCTTCTGTTCGATTAAGATTTGATTAAAAAAATACTCCTAACACCTAGTTTAAAATATATATATATATATATATATATATATATATATATATATATATATATATATATATATATATATATATATATATCTTCCTTGATCTCCTCAAAAAACACCCCTCTATTCTAGATATTTATATAAACTATTTTGTTTCTTTATTTTCATACAAAAAAAAAATAATAATAATCAAGTTTCATGAATGGACCCATTTTTTATTTAGTTATGTTAAACTAATTTTACCTTTCCTCGCTTTTTACGTGTGTTTTCGTTTAAGAAAAGGACATTAACTTTTTCTAGATTGGTTATATCGTCTTTTTTTTTTTTTTTTTTTTTTTTTTTTAATTTCATTTAGCATAAAAAAATACTCTAAAAAAATGCGTCAAATTCCTAGATTGTTCCAAAATTAATTTTTCAGTTATACAACTCCCTACCCTCCACTCCCAAAATTCACCCTTCTTTGTTAGATATTTTCATAAACTTTTTTGATTATTTATTTTCATGACAAATGAAACGTTTTTGCCTAGTTTAATGAACGGACTATTTTTTTTTCTGTTAGTTTTTGGTACTATTTTACCCGTACCTAATAGCTACTTAGAAAAGATACATTGAAGTCTGAAGTATCGCGTTTAGAGAAAATCAAAGTTCAAGGCAAAAGATTAACAGAGTTAATAATTGATAGTTATTTTTTTATTTTTTATTTTTTTTTAAATATGTTTACAACATACTTCTAATTTGAGAAGACACTAAAGTAATACAACAACTGAGAGGTGCGAGGGAGGTACTTACAACATTAAATAAAAAAAAATAATAATATTTTATAATTGCTGAATCTCCTTAAATCTTAAATGCATTTATCTAATTTGTAATAATGAGTGATAGTGGATCAAATTATTTAATTTTAGCTTATTAAAAATAAAATTTTAAAAGTTCTTTTCTGAGTTCACTGCTCCATAGTCCTTTTGGAAAAATTTTAGAAAACTGGAACTTAATAATAATATTGCGTATTTCACTGTTTTAAATTTTATAGTGAAAAAGAAACTAAAATTTTTGTAGAAGGGAAATTTATTGAACCAAATAGAAGCAACTTTAAAAATTTCACTTTCTTGACCCAACTATTATAAAAATGATTTCTATTATATCAATGATTTGAAATTAATTTCCGTGTTATGCTATTAGTTATAAAATGATACTATAATATTTCGTACATTATTTTCTAAAATATAAAGTATAATTAATACATATAATTCGTAAATATGTTTCTTTTAATAACATTATCATAATTAGGTACACAGTGAGGCGCAAAAGTTTATGCATAAGCTAAATGTTTTAATAAAATACAAAATCTTCACTGGAATGCTTTGACATTTTTACTGTTTCTAAATAATAAATTATAAAAAATGGAAAATTGTGATGTCTCAAAAGTTTATGCACAAAAACGAAATATTTACATTTCACAAAGTACAAAAGTCCTTTAAAAGTCTATTGTGTTTCCATTGCCCCTAATAAGATTGAATAAACGATTTTGTATTGATAACGGAAGATTACGGAAAGTTTTGGAAGCAAGTAGGTACCAAGCTTCCTCGATCGCTGATTTGAGCTCTTTCACTGAGTAATACGGTTATCTATTCTTGTTGACATCACGTGAGAGGATACCCAGATGATCTCCATCGGATTGTGATCTGGGCTGAGTACTGGCCAGTTCATCACACTGATTTTATGAGATATAAACGATGCTTTTGCACAATGGGAAGTGTGTATCGATGCGTTGTCCTGCTGAAAGGTCCTTTTGGGACCACCTAGGAGTTAGTTCACCAAACAGCAACAAATTATCACTCAGAATTTCCTGATACTTTTTGTATTTTGTTTACTATTTAGATATCAAAAAGTATGTTGTCCATTGTAGACCATCTTGTTGTTTGCTGAATATGCTTTTCGGATCTTCCCTCAAGTCACACCAATATAATCATCAAATGATCTTTCTAATAGTCACACCAATAGACCATCCAAATTTCATTTTTTTCCCTCAGTGAAAATTCTCTAATCCATTCGTCACGATAATACATGTGCTGTTTCGCCCATTGAAGTCTTAATTGTTTGTGGCATTGTTTCAGAAAAGTCTTACGTATTAATTTTGTTTTTTAATGAATCTTGATTCAATTATTCGTCTCTGTATGATGTCACGTGGTATTTTTGATCGAAGTCAATTTTGTATCGGATTCAGAGACAAATTGTCAGTTAGGGTCATTCTTTTAATTCTTCTATCCTCACTAAATGTGGTTTTTCTCGGCCTTCCTGAACGATACGCATTTTTGAATTGTTCACCGCTTCGCAAAATTATATAAATATCACGTTTGAACTGATTTAAAATAAGTGAAATTCGTAAAATAGATTTACCTTCAGCCTTCAGCTTCCAAACTTTCTCAATTTCTTCAGGCTAGAACTGCAGCGATTTCTGCATTTTGAAAACTCGTACAATGATCACTATACTTTATAGTTTTGGGAAAAAGTCTCCACCTGTCACTTTTTTACCGACTTACCTTTTTTTACCGATCCTTCACGGATCACTTTTAAAGAGATATTTGCATAGAATCTCATTTGTACTTTTGCGACATTAAAAAAAAAAAATTATTTTTTATTTTTGTTAAGTTGAATTTTTTCCAAACTTCAGGATTAATATTTATAATCATAATATTCACCAGCAGTGGATATTTGAAAGCATTCCGTTGTAGAATTTTCTTTTTATTCTAAAATTTGCGTTGTGCCTAAACTTTTGCGCCGCACTGTAATTGTTATATACTTGCATCCTCTATCTTTTTCTATTTTGATTCTTATATATTCCTCTTTATAGCAAAGACAATATTAATTTAAACTGCACATGAACAACATATTTTTCGAAGTAATTTGTTTTATGAGTTTTACTGATAATAAATAATTTTCAGACTTATTGGTAAACATTTATTAACGCACCAATTAATTTACTAAGTCATTCCAAATTTAAGAAATTGGATTTTCTATAGTAGCCAATTTTTACTGGTTTATTGTTACCTTATCGGATAAATTATACTTTTTACGCAACTCATAATCTTAAAAAAGGTTTGATCATCTTTTAGTTGTCCAAAATATTCTATTTATGCTATTTTTTTAGCATCATTATCATACGACGGAAATGCAAAGAAATCCAGAAATAGAAGGTAGGATAAATGGTAAGTTAAGTGGTATTTTGCTTCATATATTAGAGTGATACATGTTTAATAGATAATTCAAATTACCACTCGTTTTAATTTTTATCAATTTATACAGAAGAACAATTTCATAATTTTATTTCTATTTGTACAGTAATGTATGCAGACTCTACTGTTTAAATTTTAGATTTTTAAACCGGTAATAAAATCAAAATATGCACTAACGTATAATTTTCTATACACTATACAAAATTATGTACGTCCTCATCTCCTACCCAGTTGCCAATAGAAATCAATCTTATACATAAAAGCAATATTGCTTTTTTAATACCTATAACTACCTAAACTATATAGTAACCTAAGCTATATAGATACACATTTACAGTGCTTATCAAATCATGTTGATTTTCCTCTGTACATTGAATATATCCAAACTCTACCTATAGAGGAAACACAACCCACCAAATAAATTGAAAAAATAATTGACTTGCACCAAACTTACTCTAAGGGGTAGATGCAGCTGATGATGGAAGTATGTTGTTTATTCACCCAGATGTCGGATTTCGCAGATCATGAACATTTCTTCACTATTGCAACGGGAACCATTCACTAGAGCTGCCGGGAATCCGATTGAATTCGATGGATTTCTCTATTTCTTTCTTCTCCATCTGTATGGCCATCATATAACCTTCATGACACATACGATGTGGTCCCAATGCTGCTTGAAGGTTGTTCATCGGTTGGATATTTTCTTTTGGATTCCATATACCCTAACTGAAGAAAAAATAATGTATAGTGACGTAATCATTGCTTGAAGAAAAGGTGAGAATTTTATGAAGTAAACATTTTACTAACGAGTATTGTAAAATGAAAAGTGCTTAACATATCCATTTTCAAAGGAAGCGCAATTTCAATATTGAATGTATGTGCTGATATTTTTGAAATGTTATATGTTTTGAAACCTGAATATTAGATGAAATGTGCCTAAATTAAATCTTAAAATATCCTACTTTCTGAGAAGAAAGATAAGCGTAGTTATAAATGCTTTACCAAGTAAACTATTGAATTTATGTTTATATGTTTTAAATAAATGTACGATGTCTATATTTATTGTCTCAGTTTCAAAAAGTTATAAAACCATGCTGGTAAGAATGATATGAAATCTGACCTGTATAGTGTGTAAACTCGAAGAAAGGGGAACATAACTATTCCGAACAATTTTCTTGTAAAATACATCTTTTCCCATTTTCAATTATATTCAGATCACATTTTAGATCATCCTGACAAGCATTTCGTTATTTATAGATTTTTGAAAGTTGAATAACAAAAATCCTTCCCAGTGTGGTGATTATAATTAAAGTTCAGCATTAAAAACACATGATTTTAAAAACATGGCATATTTTATAATGCCGCATCATAGCTTTCAAAAAGTAATGGTAAGGCATAAGAAAAAGAATAATTTGAAATAGTTATTTTTCTTATGCCTTATCGTTTTACCCTTCATCGAGTATACATTTGTAATACATTTCTTTATACTAATACATTTCAAATTTCATGTCCTTTTAGCCAAAATTTTTTTTTTTTTTTTTATAGTTTTTTGTAAATCGAAATTTAGATATGGATAACCCTGTATATTATTGGCCAAACCCATTTACAAAGACAAGCTTGTTTATCTTAGTTGGTTTGAGATTTTTCTAAGTATTTAAAAGGTTATCAGGAATCAGAAAAGCTAGTAATCAATATAGTAAAATGTTATTTAGTAAGTTGCAATTGACTAAGTAGTAATTTCAAAAGGTACGTGCAATTTATTTGATATTTGCTAGATATTTAGTAACTTGCCATTTTTTATTTATATTACCCTAAAGTTAATTACTAACTATTTAAATGGTTATTAAATTATTCAGTTAGGTTCCTTTATATATACAATTTAAAAATGACTTGTTTATTAATTGTTGCTACATTAACTAAGAACTATCTAACTATAAACTAACTTCGTAAAATAATTTCTAAAGTCAATTTCTAACTAAGTTATAAAATTCAGACAAACTAATTGAATTCTAAGTGTTACTAGAAATTAATGAATAAATTCATAATTGGACATTTACTAACGACATAACTACTAGCTTCATAAATACTAAGTAAATGGCTACAACTAAATAAAGACTTCCTACGTAACTTCTAGCTAAATAACTATCATTTAAATAATTGCTAGTCAAACCAAATAACTAAAATCGGTACGACTCAACAAAATAACCAGTGAATAAGTCAAAAATGGTTATTTTAAAACAGTGTAACATGTGTAAGGTTTGCGGCTTTTTTCGTATTTTTTTTATGATATTTACTACAATAATTTAGAAACAATATAAGTACTAAATGAACTTAAATTAATAGCAGGAATTAAAACGATGAATTTTAATCGAAATGCAAATTATTATTATTAAATGAATTTAATAATGCAATAACAGATAATCTGAATAGTTTTGCCATCATTAACTCGCCATCACCATACTTTTGTTTCAAACCCATTACTTAAAAAAAAATACCCCTTGATCGATCTGCAAGTTATGACAAAACATAACAATGAAATGTGCTTATCATTAAAGAAAAGAAAAAGAGAGAAAAACAGGATAACAAAAATTACAGGTAGCAACAAAAATTGGATGCTTTATTCCATCAGATTCATCGCTTTTATGACACAACAGTGCACATCTGTGGTTAATGCACCGAGATTTCCGCGTAATCCATTAAGGATATAATGGAGGTATAGATGGAGCAGAAAAATCTTATGGTATAAATTAGTGAAATGCATCGAGCTGAATTCTTTTGATCAGATGCTTTGTTGTGTACTTCACTGTATTTCACATCACCTTTTGCTTATTCAGTCAAGTGTGATGATGTTATTTTTTTTTGCAATAAGGCATGCTGAAATACTAATATTTTATATAAATTATAATAAAAAGCTATTATGATTAAAATTATATAACACAAAAATATTGATGTAGAATATTTGCGTAAAAATTAAATAAGAAATTATGAAACAAAGGAGTTTTTTTTTTTTTTTAAATTTGCTAATGCATCTTATTAAACGATCACAATTTTATGATCTTAGAGACATGAGTGTCAACATGGTTGAATTTGCAAAATATTTTTTTTGTACAGCATACTTGTAGATTTTGAAAAGTATTGGTATCATGTGCAGATCATAGTTTCTTGCATGTTTTTTTTTTATTTTTTTATTTTTTATTTTTTTTTTATTTTTTTATTTTTCCATTTTATGGGATGTTTGCACACAGAAGTAGATAAGAAACCGATAAATAAGTTATCTGTTACCTAGAGAAATTGAATATATTTTATGATACAATATATATCCAGTGTTTATTTTTATTAAAAATAAAATATTATGTTACTTTTATCATTTTCTTTTAAATGACCAATTTAAAATTAAACATAATCGAGAAGTTCATAGATGTTTTTAGTAAATAGTTGTTTATTAAGTACCATTTCATAATAGCTGGATAGCTGAATTATTTGAAAAATAATTCATAGTACAAACTAAAAAAGGGCGTGCAAAGTATACATCTATGAAACAAAACACTATACATAAAAATATATTTATTTAAATTTATATTATTAAAGAAATGAATGTAATCAAATAATAGTTTTAAATCAAACAAATTACCTTTAGATACATATTAAAATGTTCAGGAATAATTTTTAACTGTCAAAACCTTCAAAAAAATTATTTTTGTAATTAAATATAAATAAATAATGGAGCGAGGAGTTAAAGTAAAGCTTATCTTACTATATTGTTAAATTACATTGTTTAAAATTACGTACTTTCAATTAAAAAGATTGTTGTTACTAAAACTATGCTACGATGTATGAGGTTTTATTTAAATTTTTACTTAGTCCTTTTGTTATGGCAATACTTCAATATAATTAATAAATTCCCCACTGTCAAACTATATTCTTTAACGCTTTACGATTATACTTTGCTCGAAGAAGAATGTATTAATGAAAATATTCATGAACAATAGCTGAAGTCTTAGCTTCAAAACTGATATGTGTATGGTAATATATTTTCTTGACTTGTATCTCCGAAAAAGGAGCCTGTGGATAAATTAAGGCTGTTATTAAATCCACGTATTTAGATGTCAGTTTTACGGTTTATCTTAAATAAATCATACCTAAATCACAACGTGTTAACTTATTAAATGAAAGAAATGCAATATTTTACAAAACTAGTTTATAAACATCTGCTTTAAAAATATTAAATAGTAGTATTTTAAATTTTTCAATATTTTCAAGAACTTAAATATTTGTAATATTACTACTACAAATAAAAAAGAATGTATAGATCATAAGATTTGAATATATGTTATTTGTGTGGCTTTTATCTACAAAACTTTTAACTAATTCTTGATTCCAGTTCTCTTTTTCGTTCTTCCTATCGAAGATTAAAGAAAATGGGGAAGTGACTTTTGAAAATTATTTAAACGAACATTTATTTTATGTCACAAAATATCTTATAATCTAAATAATAAATTTAAACGTTTTAAAATTCAAGGTAATCGAAAATGTTTTTGTTTAAAAAAAATCACTAGCATATTAATTTATACCTTGTTGTCTTGATTTTCAAGTTATTTAAATGGTAGATTACCATTAGGAAGATAGACAAGGTTTGAATCTAAGTCAAACCATTTAACACTTAAGTTCATAAAGAGTGAGTTTGCTAAAAAATTATTTGTTTGAAAAAGTACTCACGGGCTCAGTGACAGGGTACAAAACTCACGGCTTGTTGGTTTTTGCATTTAAGCATTTCTTTAAAAGAATATAAGTGAAAGGATACTTTTTTATTTGATTTTAAAACCAAATATTTTCACTCAACTATATATTCAACAATCTAATGTGTTCAAATTATTTACATGCACAGTATTTTTGGAAATTGTATTTTAATAAAATTCATCTCTTTAAACCAACGAAAAGCATTTATTAGGAGCAAAGATAGATACCAATTTATTTCTAGAGAAAGTTAAATTAATTATAATAAAAGATGTGCATTCATTCTTTTTAGAAATTCATGGTTATTTGAAATTTGTGTAGGATTTAGAGTATCTTTTGATGTTTTCAAGGAATTGAATAAATCCAGTTAAATTAAATAATGAACTGCTAAATAAAGTTCATAATAAATATTTAAACCCTTATGCTTTATTTCCTGTAGCAAAAGTATTTTAAATAGCAAAATGATATGACTCAAACTCTATAATTTGTATTAAATTTCGTATTTACAAAATATGTAATTTTGGCAAATTAATAATGGCTGTTATATTTTATTAAAATAAGTCGTATTAATCTGTTTACTGATTTTAAAGGTAACTTTTGTGGTACGTAACATTTAAAATATAAATAGAAATATTATTAGAATTTTAAAATGCCTTACTTTCGAGAATTTCTTAAACAAAACGCGATGTGCTTAATTGAAAAATCTCAAAAATTTGCTAAATATAGATGTTTTAACGTTGTTTATTCTCTAGGCTTAAATAAAACGAAGATGAATTCAATTTATTTCTGCAGCAATTCAGTAAATATGCTTTGTTGTATTCTTTTATCTCTGATGTACTTTATTTAAATCGTTGGCAAAATATCAAATACATTTCGGATTCCTAGTTCAGCGAGTAGAATCCATGGGTCATTAACCTTAAATGCATCTGTCGAACAACAATATAAGTGCGTAGAATAGATATTATTGTTTTATTATATTTTTTTTTATATACTGCTAGATATATTTTATCTTTGCATAAATAAAATAATCAGTCAAAAAAGTAAGTAAAATATATTGCTATAAATAAAATAAAGCTACAGTTAGGATTCCCATTTAAAAGTAAAGTTTATTCTTCAATTAATTACATATATTTTAAGTTATTTTATTTTACAGTCTAAACTGTTGGCTAATATTCAATTTTTATCTTTTGAACTGAGTGATTAAGCATATATGAAAACATTTAAATAATAAATATAATTTTAGTTATAACTGAAGATAGAAAATATTCTGAAAATACCCAGAAATGGTTTAGAAAACATAAAGTCAAAACAAGTACATTCATATATAATAATGGGTATTTACTAAAACCAGATAATCTATTGAAGCGATAAGATAAACAAAGTAAAATAAGAACTTCTAGGTCAGTTGTTGTGATTAGCTCATTACATAAACTGTCGTGGTTTGCTCTCTCCATTGTCTGGTCGATGGTACAGTAGGCAGGAAAAAAAAAAAAAAAATCCGAAAGATGGTCATATCTTTGGTACTAATTATTGTAGAATTTTGAAGTTTGCACCAAAATGTTTTGTTTACTATTTTCTATTTGTCTGATGCAATTTTTTTAGGGGGATGTATACTAAGTAAATGTAACTCTATCTTTAAAACTTTCAATATGAACTCCTATTTTTTATGTTTTCATTTGATTTAGAATACTTCGTTTACCCTAGATATCAAATTTCAATTTTTTATTTTGAGAAACTTATCACTTATGAGCGAAAATGTCTCGGGCGATCTTGAGGGAAAGTTTCATTAAAACCGGGAAGAATCGAACGTTCGAGTGCTTCAAGACGTAATCTTTTACACTGTCCCTTAAAGTTAGCTTTTTTTACATTTTTGCTAAATTATTGATAACCACAAGTCAAAATGGAATGAAAAAAATTCTGGAGGTGTTTTCGATCATGATAATTCTAATGGAAGAAAAAAAAATACAGGTTTCTATTTTTAAAATTTTAAAGTATGTTTTATTAATTAATAATTAATTATTAAAAAACTGTTTAATACAAAAGTTACATGTTATTTATGTTTTGTCTATTTTAGACTATCGTTTGAAACAAAACTGCTAAAATATATGAACTATTTAAGAATTTATGGTTAAAAAAATTTAAATTACTAACCACTTATTCGAATATTATGAAATTTGTTATTTAGATGTTATTTTGGATCTTAAATCTAAATAAGGTATAGTATTAAGGGGTTGCCATTGAACTTTTTAAAGTTTGGTGCAATATTAAGGGGACATGGTACCCAAAAAATTATTTTCAGAAATTGCACCACTAAAATTTAAAATATAGTAATTTTACATTGTGTTGATGGAAAGTAAACATAATTTAACCAATACAAATATTTTAAATAAATAATTTTTGATTAATTCAATATTTTAAAATGTTTTCAAACTTTTTTCGAAATGCCTCTCCTTCCACAATTTTATCTATTTTTCCATGAAATTTGTACGATATATTCGTAATATAATTGTTAACAATAGTTAGTATGGATTTGAAGATGCAAGCCATGGAAAAGGTTTTACATGTTTTGACACTAAAAATATCAGAAAAATGGAGTTTCTTTTCAAGTTTTAAAATTTTTAATTAAAAAAAAAACAAAAAAAAAACTAAACATAGCACATCTTATTCCATATTAACTTTTGTACATCAAATGTAAATAAATACGCTATAAAAATTTCCCAATCCTAACTAAATTTAGAAAAAAGCCTTAAAGATTTTAACAACACTCAAACTGAAAAATAACGAACTGAGAAAAATAGTCTTACAGATTTCTTTTTCAGCTTTGATAGTGTGAGATGGTTTAGAAAATAAAATATAACTTTTTATCTATCAAAGGTACAAGTATAAATTTTTGCACAGCTACTCAGAAAGATATTATCTTTCATCATTTTGTGTGTACCATGTGACTTTTGTTATTTCATCAATTAGAATACAAGATATTGCCACCGTTCAGATTTTTTTCTTTCTTTTTTTGTGTACGGTACCAGGAAATGTGAATGTTATCCCGCAATAACTAATATTCATAAAAAATAATGCCAAATTTGTAATCGAAAAGGTTCGTTTAGTATTGAGTCTGGAAGACAAAGAAGTGAATCATCAACAGGTAAACAAGAAGGTATGTATTTACTTAAATAACTTTAAACATTTATTGGGCAGCAAATTAGACTTATATATACATTAATAACAAACGGAAGTGCAGGTTTTTGTATAATTAATAGGGAGAGGGGAGTTTGACTTACGGCATGGAATGTGCTAAGACCAGGGCTGGGTCTGTTTGGCTGGCGATTGTGTGCTGTGCTCTAGACATGGTCGTTGTGGCTGGCTCTAAGGTTGGGTCGTCTGGATAGATCGGCTTTGTAGGATCGAGGTCGGATCAAACATTCGGCTCATCTGGCTGGTCTCTATCAGTCGAAGGCTGCTGGTTTCTATCGGTCAAAGGCTCCTTCCAGTGAAGGCTGTAGGGTTCTATCGGTTAAAGGCCCATCTCAGTTGTAGGCTGCTGGACACGTAGGCATTGTGCGGAATCTCATTGGGACTTTTCCGTATGCTTATGGTTCTCTTCTATGCCTCGTCCATCCTTCTTTCTCAGCTAAACTGTTAAAATTTAGCTGCAGCCGTCTCGCTAATTACATCATCTTCAGGAAACATGAAAAGTGGTTAAAAGTTACTCCTGATTGTGTTTTCGTTGAACTGGGATGATTCCTTTTCTCCATGTCATCCAATTGGACTTGAACTTTGGTCTTGCCCCAAGAAATGACCCCATATTTGCCCTTTCCTAATCCACACCAGGCTGTAAATTCACTTTGGACCTCTTGACCTGGTCCTGCCAACTCTTGGGCCAAACTGCGCCAGCAAGTCTAGTTTCTTCTCATAAAAATTGCCCTTATATCTAGGGTAGGTTTTCTCAATCCCCCAATACTTATAAAAATTGTGATGGAAAAATTTGGCCACACCATCACAGCAGTTTCTTTGGGTGACATGGAACAATATGTTACATTTATGCTAATTATGATGGGTTTTTTTCCTTATATAGTCGGTCCATTAAAAAAATATTGTTTGTAGCAAAGTTTATAGTGTATTCATACATTCTCAAGCACTTATGCAATGATTAAAGTTTGTATTGCGTTTCTTATTTTGGAATATTGTTATTTTTTTCTGTGATGGTAGTCATATCATGAAAATGTTACCTCATTCTTTCAGGTTTTCTAAAACACACTGTTTTAATTAAGATAATAAATTTTAGAATAACTTGAATTAAAGTGAAAATGGGTAATATTGTAAATTATCTTTGCTTGGGAACTTTATTAAAAACTTATGAAAAGACTTTAAGATAACTTCACATTTTGGAATCATTTTATACAATTCTATACATTTGAATTAATATCAATATTTTGAAAGTGTGTTATTGTTTAAGTATTAATTGTTTCCATCCACTTTATTTGATTAATGTAAAATAATGGAATTCTTTTGAGTAAAATTTAAGTATATAAAGATGAGGTATAACTAAGACTAGTTTGTTAACATCACCATTTGTCCATTTTTTATGTAACCAATTTAATTATATACATGTTACGTTATGGTGTGGTTTTGTTTTCCATGAAACTCTTTAATAAAGCAATTTAATAAAAGATTTTCAACATTTATCATGCTAATGGTATCACAAAACTTATTCGAAGATAGACAATGTCTATAAAATCTGGTAATCAGTGGTATAATATGATTATCCACCCCCCTCATCTATTAACGCGAACTATCAGCGATAATTCCGATTCATTACAAATCGACCTCTCTTCCAATTTCTGCTTAGAACCCTTCCATTCAATAAATCGCTCTACATCTAAACCCTATTCCCCCAATGGACAAGTGAAATCTCGGTCAACTCGATATCCATCGGCCAACAGCTTATCAACCGATGGGATCTTTACCGGAAAAATGATTTAAAGTCATTTAATTAGGACTTTATTGGCGCCAACTCATCAGCAAAATGTGCCAACTTTATCGCGGATTCATCAATAAAGTCGGAAGGGGCTATTATTCACACAACTCGTTGGCGCCGCCTACCTGATCTTTGGCCGTCCCATCTATAGTGATTAATGAGCAAAGAAAGAGCTGATCGAGACTCCCAAACTACGCCTGGCGGCTGCAAATTATAAGTTGACATCATTTGTCAAGAGACGGGCCTCCGGGATATGGAAAGAAATTGGGACTTTATATAACGTGAGAAGTGATTTTTGGATTTATTTTTGTTGGTTGCAGGAGAGGGGTGTGCGATTAAATAGGCAGTTGTTGTATGTGATAGTTTCCCATGTCACTTGTTGAAGGTAAAGATAAAATAGCTGGATCAGTCATCAGAAAAGTTAAGGGAGTAAGAAGGATTACTTTATTTTTATTTTGACAAGTTCAAACGCTGTTGTTAGATGCGTGATAGTATCTGATAGGCATTTAAACTTAATTACCCTGTCAAGATAATTGTGTCTTCAAAATGTCTGAAGGAAAGCAAAATTAACAACTAAATGTGTAGGTATGCTCTCAGTATGTTTATGTATCAGTTTTAAATACGGTATTTAGTTTAAAAATAAATGTTTTCTCAAAAGTATTTAGAGTAGTTATTCTTTGATCAAAGAAAATATTCTAAATTTATTCATAATGGTTTGTTTTTTTGAAGAAAAATAGCTTCAATTAAATACAAAATTTAGTTGGACCATACACTCATAGGTTTTAATCGTACTGTAAACATACAACTTATAAGTTACCTATCTAAATAAGTTTGTGATTCAGCTCCTTAAATAAGGAACTTGAAATGGAAATTTGGTGATGTAGAAATCCGGAAGAATTTTCTGAAAGGAAGCTTTGGGTATTTCAAATATGAGTGCATTCATAAAAAATTTACCAAAAATAGTAGACATATACCTGGAATTGGAAGTCTCTCAAACGCATCTCAGTTGATAAAATCTTTTAATAAAATGTAGTCCATTTCATCATTGTGTGAATGGCATTTTTAATGATCATGCACTGAGTGGCTAAGTTATTTTGACTCCATCTTCAGTTCCTGGTTGGGCAAATTTTTTTTCATAAAAATGTCTTGATTATTCATGATATAGACATTGGTTGCATCGATTCGATTCTTGTTGAGTGTATTATGAACGCATTTTTGTCCTTCTGTTTATATTTGTTATAAAAAAATATTATAAACATTATCATACATATTAATAATTCAAAAGTATTATTCATGGCATGGTTAAAAAATAGAAGTTTGTTGGAATTCGTTTTATGATGTAACGAATATATTAACCCATAACATTATGTCAAGTGTTGATGGAAACGTGAAAATTTGTAAAAGTCAAAAATTCCGTACGTACTTAATAATCATGAGCCACAAAATTTAAATTCAGAAATAATATCTTGTGAACAATCATTAAACTTTCATAATAACTTTAAATTTTATTTGTTATGAAAAATTTAATAAATTGTGCATGACGAAAACATGGAAGGATGGATAAAAAAATAAAGATTTTTTTCGAAATTTGTCTTTGTACTATATTCAATAGTTGCTATTTAGGGGTCAAAACAAAGACTGCAACACTTTAAGTTCGTGAAAAAATATTTATAGTTCCACAAAGCTAACAAAATTGTTGTTTTTTAAAAAAAAAATATGAGAAAAAAAAAAAAAAAAAGCACATTTCAAATGCAAAAAGAAATGCTACACGGTATAATATTTTTTTAAAGTGTGTTAAAAAAGTATGCAAAACATGACATACGTAAACCAATAATTTAAGTCTCCTATACCCTCCATTCAAAACTAGACACTTTATTTTTATATAAAAAATGCATAAAATATGAGATTTTATAGAAAATATTATGAAATTTAAATTTATGATTTAAGGAAAAATGTATGAACATAAATTTTACCATGCTCAATAGTTATTTTAAAGTACTCAAAACAAAATACATTATTTAGTCTGGGGTTTTGAATACGTTAAAATAACTATTGAGTACGTGGAGAAATTTATGTTTATAATATTTATCTTAAATCATAAATTCAATTTTCATAAAAAAATTTCTAACTCAGATCACTATGTGAACTGATATTTGAAGATGAATTCTGAAGGTAATTTAATATGTAAGATAAGTCTGGGATTCTACTGCAAGGAGGAATTCATTAGATCTAGAAAAATAAAAACTTTTTTTTTAATATTTAGGATGCAATTTAAGGTTTAAATCTATAGTATGTAACTCCATCAATTATGTCAATATAGGTTAAAAGGTTAAATTTAAGGTACACAATTTTTCTAGAAATATGTTTGGTGATTTTCTTGGTTATTCAACTATTGTAAAACGATCCTCAACTATACTTTTATGAAATTTGTTAACATTGGTAAATATATTTTTAATCCTCTTGCTTTACGTAAAAACGAAAGCTACAATTTCATGTTCACACTTATTTGTATACATATTCATAGTAAAAGAAAGATTCTTTAGCTACCGTAAAAACAAACTTGTAGTAGAAAAGTTTCATTTTAAAATCTATAGTTTTTGCATTTATTGATAATAGAATATTTCATTAAAAATTAAACTGCTACTTATTAAATAATTTCATTTATTTTAAAAGCCCTTTTTACTAACTTTGATTATTTACTTTTTCATAAGTTTTAAATATCAATATATTTTAAGAAAGCTCAAGTATCAGTTCACATAGATAAAAGTTTAGTGTGTGCTTTTGAGCAGATTACATATTGTTTCTAAAATATCTAATTGTATGAAAATTCCAATCTTGAGGGCTTTACGCAAATTTAAGAAGATTTTTCACGAACCTGAAAGGTCACAGTCTTAGTTTAGATCCCAAATGGAAACGAATTAAGAAAAAAAGTTTTGTTTAACCACTCTATTGTACGGTTCCGCCTAATATCAGGTATGTAACACAAAAAATTAGTGCACATATATTATATGAGGTGTCTTTAAATCTACCATTAAACAGTTAAATAACTTTACTTTGAAGCATCTTTTAGAGTTCCCTCAAACTTTTTGACCAAATTTGACATTTTTCAAAATGAAAATGGAATTGTTCTTGCACATAATGATATAAAATTTATAATTGTAGCTTTCTAGAATTTAATCAATGTATATTTTTAAATATTAGTCATTTGTTGTAAAAAGTTATAAGTGCCAGCTCTTGATATCATTTCACTCAAAACTATGTGTTTTACTAGTAAGAATCATTTTCTCAAATCTCACTTTCTTAATCATTTCTAAATTTTTAAAGCCCATCTGATGGCTGTGGGGTTAGCGCTCTGGCCTCGCATGCCAAACGTACTGGGTTAGCATGGATGTTCGTTGTGGTTCAGAATCCATTTTGAACTGTAGATACCGGCCTGATTAGCCGTCATTGTGCTTAAAAATAGGTAGTTAAGTGTACAAACCAACCAACCACAGTTTTAAAATACTTTATATATAGGTTGATACACAACGTAACTTGAGATTTTCATAAAACTTTTTATTTCTTTTTTTTTTTTTCAAGTTAAAACGTGCAAAACTTATCCTGATATTTTGAAAAACACTATATAGCAACAGTAATTCATAAAAGCTCATTTTAAAGTCTTAGAAATAGTTGAGGTAATATTCATAAAAATAAAGACTCTTTGTTGAATAGTATTGTAGAAAATGTTTCTTACTTATGTGGTATTTGAACATTACCGAAGTACAAAAATTTGAACGTATGGGACTCCCTTTAAATGACCGAGAATGTTTGTTGTTATTAAAATATGAAAATAACTTTCTAATACAAAAGCAGAATCAATATTGAAAACAGTATGCGTCTTTATATTACAGAAATAAGTAATGGTACAAATTACTTTATGAGCCAATGAACTCCGTATGTGTCTTGATTCTACAGAAATAATTAATGGTACAAATTATTTTATGAGCCAATGAACTTTTAGATAAAATTTTTTCAACAAACCCAGAGCTACAATCGCTTTTATCAAACATCAAACATAAATAATAAAGCCTTTTTACAACAACACATCTTAAAGTTATATTCGTTTTAAAACTCGAGCTTCTGGCACGAGAGATGGAACAAAATACAATGACAAAATGCATAAGAGATACTGTGTGGATTACAATTGCTTTGGATGTGTCTGTTTTTATCCTTCTCTTCACCCTCCGCTTGATGTATGAAAGCAAGAAATACCCTACGAACCATTTCAAACTCTTCCACTCAGAAATATTTTGATGTTCTGCCAAAATCCAACATCAACAATAGGGATGCGGAAGAGGGAAAATAAAAAAAATCATATATAATGGAGGAACAAGTGGTCTATTCTGGATAATGGCTATGTCATTTACTTGAAAACGACTCTTAAAAACGAAATGATACCCCTGATACAAAGACAGCTTCTGTTACTCATGGGTTTGGATTTGTAAGGATGGGATGTATACGCGAGACTGACTCGTTTCCGTATCTGTGCAGTGAATAACTTCGTATTGAAGAAAAAGGCTGAAGTGCGATGTATGCACTTTGTGTTTAGCTATGTGCCTATATGATTTTTATTTTTTGGGGGTATTTTTTTATGTGTATCACAAAATGGAATGTTTTGGTGAAACTTACATTTATTAAATCACAGAGCAATGTCTTTGAGATTAAACTTGTCTTAATTAAATGTAAATAGTATAACCCTTAAAAATAATTATTTTTTAATATAAATCCTTTATATGCATTGTCAGCTTTTACCTTCATTAACTTAGCGCCGTTTCTGTTACCAGCGTGTGCTTGGTGTTTGAAAGTAATTTTAAATAATAAATACTTGTCTATCTGCAAAATATGAGGTAAACTATTTTTCAAAATTTATTCCTTAAAAAGAACGTGCATTTATGTACTCACATCCAAATTTGTTTTATTTATTCTTATTCATATATTTTTATTATTTATTTATTAAAAAAATTTTGCCAACTGGAAAGAGTTTCTTCAATGATAAGTTAAATGTTATTTCAACACGATTGGATGAAGGCAAGTTGATTTATTAGTATTCCGTTAAAGTGACCTTTTAGTGACAGTGGCAGTCATTACAATTTAATAGACTGCATTGTCCTCGACATCGAATCTATCTGCCAAGTTTCAGTTCGATTGGATGACGGAAAGGGAGTTAATTAAGTCTCCGAAGCTTTGCCCGCCATCGACAAACATTCAAAATCGAAATTAATGTATAGGATTTAAAAATAGGATGACTACATCTTGTGTTAATGATTTGTAATAATTTTTTATTAATGTGTTCACCCATGATTGAATGTGTAAAGTGTTTAGACATATAAGAACTTAAAAAAATTTAAATCGATTAAAAAACATTATATGAACTGTTAGAAAATGTCTTTCTTTTTGCAATTTTCATTTTATTTTCCCTGCATCATAATTTCTTAAACTTCCAATTATTTATGACTCAATAACAATTTCTGCTCATTGTTTTTTTTAATATTTGAGGGAAATTTTTTTTATAAAACTACTATGCTCAGTTTTAAAAAGATTCAATAATATTGTATCATTTAGTTTTTCAAAATTATATTTATGTAGAAAATTACCACTTATTTTATTTCAAATAAACTCCTATAATGCTTGTAACATTTTACTTTATAATGCCCGTAATATTTACAAGATCTGGCTTTGTTAGGCATTAATTATATTTAAAAATAAAAGAAAAAAAATCACCTTTTATTAAATAGCTTGTTTCGTAAAACTCATTTAAAATAAACCTATGTTTTTCAGAGTTGTTTTTTAACTGAATAATACACTTTTTCAGGAAAAAAAGAAAAAGAAGAAGAGTAATAAATTGTTTTCGTTGAAAGAGAAGCTCCAGCACAAGCAATTTTTATCTTTATTTTACGTTTGAAAGGATTTTGGTGTCATATGTGATTTTTTTCACTCAAGCCGCTTCCTAAGTCACCCCTTATCTTGGGCTGCGATGTTTTTTTTCGTATCCTATTTTCCACGTGTCTTGTTTTGCCAGAGAAGTATTTTCTTGTCTTTGTCTTTTCAATTTCTTTCTTTCAAAACTGTCACCACCACTCAGATTAGGCTGCACTTGGAAATCGCAGTCAGAGAATTGGTCATTTCGCGATGTTATTTTTTGGAAATAATATGATTAACGTGTTTTCTATAATACCTGTTGAGTGTGAGATTCAATTTCATAATTAAAAATATAAACAACATTAAATAGACCAAATACTAAGAAAACTATATTTATGTTACCTCAATCTATATTATGTTACCTCATATTATGTTATTATGTTACCTCATATTATGTTATTATGTTACCTCATCAAGTCACTTGAAAATCGATAGTTAAAAATTTGTATTGTTGGCTTATAAAATGCAAGAACCTTCAAATTTATTGGTTGAAATGTTCTTTACTGTAATTATATATATGGACTTTGTGGCAAATTTACATCCATAAGTAATTTAATTTGAATATATGAAAACCTAGAGAGGTTGTAAATGTAAAAAAAAAAAAAAATAAGTATTTTCATTGCGTAAAATATACTTTGAAATGACACTGGCATGCAATCATACACAATCTAGCATTTGGACGCAGTTAAATGTTGAGTAATTTTAGAAATGAATTTTTTTGAAATGGTCTTGATAACAAATTTCGTTAGTTTTATCGTCTGTCCGTAGATAATTACGCAAACACAACAGTAATATTTACATGAGTATTCTGTGATATACACACTCACTTGGACTCAATAAAAATACTTCTTAATAAAAAATAATTTATTGCTCTCTAACATCTATCGGGGAATTATATATAACATAAATCTAAATACATCTAACATCTCAAGACATTACAAAGTTTATATTTAATATTTTGAATGAACATTCTTCAAAATATGTTCCTTAATAAATTTATTAGCTACATATTGGTAATTTACTATATGAATTTAAAATATATTAAATCTTTTTCACATAGAAGGAAAGTGTTACCAATTCATTAGTAATAAGTGGGAATCCATAAACTTTATTTATGAAGTACCATGTAATGTACCATATTTCTTTGAATCATGGGATTCATGTGAAGTAGGACATCTGGGATCCCTTGATGGTAAGTTGATAGCTTTTCTTTTCTGTATATGGAATGTTGACCTTGTTTATCATTTTTCATCGTTCTGTATTTATGTGATGTAGAACTTTGAGAAATCCATATTTACAACTATTTAATTCCATTTCGATCCTATAAGTACTGAAAAGTCAAAAATTCATAATATTTATAAAATAATTTAATAAAAACATTTATGGTAATTTGATCATTGGGATATTCTTCATTTGGAAAATTTTACCATTTTGAGCCCTTATATCTGATTAATAGAAACAAAAAAAAAATCTTATTTCTTCTATGTTAGTCATTTTTGACACCTTTACAAAATGTTAGATTGATGTTATGGTTAGTGGAAGAACTAGTGATGAGTGAATGATTATGTAATGATGTGCGTAAAATCAATTTCGCTTTTGATTTAGTAATAGTTATGTGGCCACACTTTGCAGAGAGAGTCGCCATTGGTATAATTGTTATAGCTTTTGGTGTTTTACGAATAGATTCGGTTCGTTCGCTGAAAGGTTCACTATTACGCAAATAGAGGTAACTTCTCTCATTGAAACATTCATTGCTACGCAAGCACAGACCCACTTAGCTCTCTGAAATCTTCATTGCTGTGCATGCATAAATTCTCTTCACTCTCTAAAATAATAATTGCTACATAAAGCCTTAATATTAGTACCTCCTTTCCGGTCAAGAAACCAAACAAAGCAAAAAATCCCCCATTTGTACAATAATGCATCTCTTCCCTCCTCACCACTCTGAGAATATTTTAACATTGTGTTTCTGGAAAGCAAAATTAGAAAGTCATAACTCCTTATGTTTAAATTTTCATAGCTGTACGCTGATAAAAAGTAGCTTTCTAAAAAAATTAATTAAAAAAATAATTAAAAAAATCGAAAAGTTTAGCATTGTGTTTGCCCAAAGATCAATTAGAAGGTCAAACTACTTATGTTTCAAATTCTACAGCTATTGGCCTATTACAAGTCGCTTTAAAAAATAACTAATTAAAGAAACGAATCAAAATTTAAACATTCGATTTGACAGAAGTCAAATTAGAAGGGCAGAACTACTTAGTTTGAAACTTTCAGAGCTCTATTCCTATTAAAAGTTACTTTGTAAAAAAAAAAATAATAATAATTAAATCAAACCAATTATCTTTATTAATTATTACAATGCATCTTATTTAAAACACTAACCGCTGGCGTTGCGCTCACGCAACGCTTAGAAAACATAACTACAATAAATATTTAATCAATTTTAAACTAATATTTGGAGATTTATGTTCATTGGTAAGATTACACACTTTAATTTGGAACAATAAAAATTATTCTAAACCTTATTTTTTTTCTCGCAGTAATAACTTAAACATTTCCGAAATTCGCTGAGTTAGACTGACATTGCTAAATCGATTCCGAAAAAAAAGGAAAGGGAAATAATTTTTATTAGACATAACATTTTATATCTCCATAGTTCAATCGAAGGTCACACGCAAATAAAAAATGTTTTGATGAATTCATCTTTGAGCTACGATGTTGGAAATACTAGTGTTGCGCTCGCGCATCGTCAGCGTAAAAGAGGGTCAAAATTGTCTGGACTTTTTTCTCACCGCGTGTGATTACAACTGCATCGTTTTGATTTGAAATATCTCGAAAGCACTATCTTACGCTTAGTGAAGCTCTGGATACTTTTTACACCATTGATTCAGATGACAATGAAACGAACATTGTTATTATTTCACCAGAATTTGGCAAAGAAGAAGGGGGCAATACAGTAATAAGTGACTCGTACGTTTTACCAAATGACATTTCTGGGGAGGTTAAATTACATTCAAATATGAAAGATAAGGACCAAAATAATATGGATAATACAAAGACAAAGACAAAAAAAAATTGAGCCTTTGAAATGGAAGAAAATAGATCCTATTTATACATCGATACCAAAAAATGAAGAAATATCACCACGTTGAAAAACTAAAAAGAGAGTTAGAAAATTTAAGTTGTGAGGAAATTTTCATTAAGATTTTTGACTCTGAAATTTATGCATTGCTCATTAATCAAACTAATATAAATGCTCAGCAAAATAATCGGACTGACTTTTTTGCTTCTGAGAGTTACCTAAAAAGGTTTATTGGTTTGCTTCTTCTTACTGGATACCATACATTGCCACAAAAGAAATGTATTGGTCATAATATAAAGATGTATCGGTCCCGTTTGTGAGGGAGTCAATGTCACGTATTCAGTACAGGAATATAAAACAAAATTTGCATTTGGCAGATAACATCAATATTGACAAAAATGACAAATTGTACAAAGTGAGAGTACAACAGTAAAATTTGTTGAATAAGAAATTTAAATAGCTTCAAATACATGCACACGACCTAAGCATAGACGAACAAATGATTCATTATGGAGTAAAACATTCTGCAAAAATTTTCCTAAAAGGAAAACCTGTAAGATTCGGTTATAAATCTTGGACCCTTGCATCACGTGATGGTTTTTGTGTTGATGGATTTGGTTAGATCAACTACTGGTAGATCAAGCAATTAAGTCTTTCTTTGGCAGTACAAAATCAAAAAAGACATTTTCTTATACGATCAATTGACAATAAAAGACTTCACAGTAAACATTGTCACAGTCAAATTATGTATAGCTGTAATGGTTGTAAAGTGGCTTTACATCAAGAATGTAGTCAATATTTTCATACAAAATAAGACATTATAAATAAATGTATGTACTTACATAGTACGAAAAACTTATATTTTTGAAATGAAGCTTTAAAATACCGCCTACGGTTAATTACAGTCGTTGAATATTCAACATTAACGGAATATGAAATTCTTGAGAACCGCCGATTTTAACTCGGTTTTACGCTGACGTCGCGCCAACGCAACAGTCATTTTCTCTAAAGATAATTAATATATTCCAATTTTTTCTTTAAATATGTTATATATGACCCTAAAAAAAATTGTAAATAAATAACTAGCAAATTTTTAAATTCGCATTAATCTGAAGAAAAAAAAACTTATTTCGATTCATACAATTACTAATTATAATATATATATAATTATATATATAATTATATCTATATATATATATATATATCAAAAAGGCAGTGTGGGGAGAAAAGTAATTGGCTATATTTTTGTATCTGAACACCATTAATATATTAGAGGTGAATCGTACAATTTTAATCAGTAAAAAATAAACATAATGATTTTTTGTATAGCTATAAACATCCTAAAAATCATTTGGAATAACATTTTTAATAAAAAAAGACAACATTAACATATTCTGCTATTTAAAAACAATACAAAATTTAAGATGCACCTGAGCTCAAACCTATTTCCAAAATGTTTCTTCTTTTGAGAAGATCTGGACTTTAGAAGGTTGTGTCACATTTTTATCGAAACTGACACAACCTACATTTTAAATGACATGCAGGAGGGCGAGCAATTTACAACTTTTATCGGAACTTTGTCCAAGCTGGCATCCGTTGTTATCTGTGAAGATAACTTTGACGTATTTCAAAATTTATTTTTTTTCTTTCATTACTTGAAAAGGATTTTCGTTTTATTCACTTCTATCTATAGATGATGCATTTTAAAAAATATGAAAAAGATTTAGCTCGCAAATGTAGGGGAAGCAAATTCAAATTTACACTACAAAATAAAGGCACTTATCAAAATTAAATAATTCGTTCTTTTTAATTTATATAAGCAGGGTGGTCATAAAGAAACTTGCCAATATGTGGACCTCTAGCGGCCGTCCCGTGCAGCAGATCGATATGAAATTTCAAGTATAGTTATTCAGAGGTATGAGCTCGGAATTCTGAGAATGGCAACCAAATGTCACTCATAGTTAAGGTTATTATTGGAGATTTATTTAATATTATATTTATTATTGAATTATTATGTGTCGTACTCCATGTTATGCAAATTTCATGGTTATTTCTGTAACCGTAATGGTTGTAAAAGGTATATATATACAGGATTGGATTGTGGTGGGGATGAGGCTTCATACTTGTAAACTTATCTTATTAAATTGATTTTGTTCATGATTATGGGCTGGCTGTATTATTTGTGGCATCCTGAGTTTATTTTGGTGTGAAATGACCAATAGGGTTATGGGCCCAGGACAGGGTGCCCTGAATAGGATTCTCAGAGAAAGCCAGTAGAAAAGCCCAATGAGTTAATAGAAGTCAAAAGTATGTAGAAGTGTGTTGACGTGGTAGAGTGTATTTCAAACTTATTTAAGATAAAAGCGTGCTGAAGATGACTGAACTATCCGAGTTAAGTTTTAATTTTCCGAAGCTAAATTCGACGAACTATGCTAGTTGGAAATGTGACGTTAAAGTGCTGCTAATAGACAGAGGTTCTTGGGAGTTTATTACGAACGAGGCGACGCCATGTCCGGATGAAGCATCAGACAGAGAAAGGCGAATGTACAACTGGAGAAAAGATCGAGCATATACAACAATATATCAAGCAGTGGAACGGAAGTATCAATCCCTGATTTCAGCTACAACAGACGGAAAAGAAGCGTGGGAAATTCTGAAAAAGAATTTTGAACCGGTTTCAAGAGCACGTTTGGCTGGACTTGTTGACGAATTCTATGATCTGAGGTTCGAACCAGAGAACGAGACGATTGGGATCTTTATCAAAAGAGTCGCGGAGAAAGCACAACAGACAAAAGAAGCTGGATTTGCAATACCCGAGTTGTTGCAGTGTTTCCAGTTAATCAGAAGGCTTCCGGCTGAATACGACAATATAGTTCAAGTGTTATATCGACTTGATGAAGACAACTTTAGGATGGAAAATGTGGAAGATAGTCTTATAAATGAATCTGGCCGCATATTACAGAAGAAGAAAGACAGTGAAGTTGAGGGGATAGCGGATGCGTTCATTGCAAAAGGGCCGAAAACGACAAAGCCTAATCATCCTCAAAGAGCTACAGAACGAAGAATTGTGGGGCCGTGCTGGAGATGCAAGCAAAAAGGACACATAATGCGAGATTGCAGGGTTCAACTACAGAAACAGCCAGTCACACAAAAACAGTATAACACATCGCGAAGACAAGACCGAAATTTTCAAAGCGACATGTACTATGTGGGGTCAGAAAGTGATTTGGATCCACATGTAGTTATTCAGGATAAGAATCTAGAAAGGAGCGAGTGGCTCATAGATTCAGCGGCAACTTCCCATTTTTGTAACAAAAAGGAGTATTTCGAGGATTTCAAAAGTCTAGTATCGACAACAGCTTTTGTAGGAGACAAGAACACAAATCTAAAGATTGAAGGTACAGGTACTGTAAAGTTAGTTTTTTACAGATGCTAATCGTAAGATAAATTTGATTCTGAGAAATGTATTGTACGCACCTAACATACGCCGTAACTTAATAAGTGGTGCGTGCATTGATATAGCAAAGCATACAGTGTTTTGGGGAAATGATAAAATTATTGTATATAATGAATTGAACGAGTATTTTTATTCTGTACGTAGGAAGGGTAGATTGTATATTTTATATGCTTATTGCAATAGTAAAAGGTCTGAATGTAATTTTACTTATAGTACGAACATTGAAATAGTTCATAAGCGTTTTGGTCATGTCAATATTCCTTTATTAAGGCAGATGAGTCGAAATAATGTGGTCTATGGTTTGGAAAAGTTAGTTGGTAAATTAGACTCGTGTGATACATGTAAAATAGCGAAATCAACTAGGTCATCATTAAAATTAAATTACGAACGAAGAACTAGTAATGTTCTGGATAGAATACATATGGATTTATGGGGACCTGCATCAACAAAAACTTTAGGAGGGAAAAGATATTTTTTGTCCATAATTGATGAGTTCTCAAGGAAAGTAGAAGTATATACGGTCAAGGAGAAAACGGAGGTTTTTGGTTGTTTCAAAAACTACTTGGCGATATCCGAAAGACAACATAATACTAAATTAAAGTGCGTGAGAACAGACAATGGTTTAGAATTTTGTCATAAAGAATTCGAAACTTATTTGCGTGAGTTGGGGATCAGAATTGAAAGATCATCCGTAGCAACACCAGAGCAGATGGGAATTTGCGAAAAATTTAATAGAACTTGTATGGACGGGGTCAGATCTATGCTTTTTGATAGCGGATTAAAGCCACAATTTTGGGGAGAAGCGTTATACGCGTTTACATACATAAGAAACCGCTGTGAACATAAGTTGTTAAACGGAAAAACTCCAATTGAACTTTGGACTGGTCACAAGCCGTCAGTAAGGCATTTTAGAATATTCGGATCATTGGCATTTGTCCATATACCTAAAGTTAACAGAAATAAGTTACAACCAAGGGCAAAGATAGGTATCTTAATTGGTTATGCAAGTCAAACCAAGGGGTATAGGATTTATCTACCAAAAGAAAGGAAAATTGTAGAAACGATACACGTGAAAATAGACGAAGGTAAGAGAGCTGTTGATGTTTTATTTGGTAAAGATAGAGCATGTGAATACGTAAAAATTAGAAGTCTTGATAGTGAACATTTTAGCGAAGGTGAACAGGAAAATGAGAATACCATTTCAGTCTCAAAGGTTAATAAAACTCAAGTAGAGGAGTTGGATGGTAAGAAAGAGATGCGTTCTGAGAAAGCAGATAAACAAAAACTGGATGTTAAATCATGGAGACGAGAGGAAAAGATGAATACATTAGGCAATAGGGTCTATGTGTATTATTTTACACCTGATAATGCAAGACTAAGATCACAAAATGACGTTCAAAAATATTGCGAAATGCATGACATTGTGTATGATTCGAGTGTGTGTTCTTTTAAACCAGAATCTACTGTTCAAGCTCAGTCTGAAATTGTGAGTATCAATAATGAAAATCGAGAAACTAATTCAGAAGAACAAAGTAATGAGTCTATGTATTTTGAAAACTGCATAGAAGACATATTTCAAGATGAAATTTATAACGTGGAATTACCAAAGAGCTTTGCAGATACACAGAAGAGTGAAGATAAGATCGAGTGGGATTCTGCTATGTTAGATGAAATTCAAACAATGAAAGACAGACAAGTTTGGAAGTTAGTTAACCCGCCGCCAAATGCAAAGATTGTAGGATGTAGGTGGGTGTACACGGTTAAATGCGATGATAACAATAAAGTACAACGGTTCAAAGCGAGACTTTGTGCACAAGATTTCAAACAGGGACAAGGACGACATATTTTTGAATACACTGATATTTTTTCACCTGTGATAAATTTTTCTGTACTAAAATTTCTTTTTATACTTTTAGTGTGTTTGTTAGGTTGGAATCATTTTCAGCTTGATGTCAAGTCTGCATATTTGTACAGCAAATTGGACACGATAGTGTATATGAGACAACCACCTGGTTTTGTAGAAAGTGGTAATGAACAAAAGGTCTGTAAACTAGAAAAAGCCATTTATGGACTTAGAGTATCTTCAAGGCAATGGGCAACAGAGTTTGATTCGATAGTTAAGAAACTTGGATTTGAAAGTTTGTGTTGGGTTAATTGTGTTTATAAGTACAATAATGTTATATTAGCTGTATATGTTGATGATCTAATTTTATTTGGAAAAGAGATTTCAGAAATAGAAATTGTTATTTCAAAACTTAAGGCAAGTTTAGATGTTAAAGAATTAGGAAAGGTAAAATTTTTACTTGGAGTTAATTTTGATTGTAATGAGAAAGGAGTTTTTTTGCATCAACAAACTTATATTAAAAAGTTAATGAATCGATTTGCTGGATTACCAAAATCTAATGTCAGTTTACCATTTAAAGTTGGTGTGACACTTCCAGATGTAGTTAAAGAAACTGAAATTGTAGAAAGTGATTTAATGTTAAGTTACCCTTACAGATCGTTGATAGGATGCTTAATGTTTTTAGCAGACCGAAGTAGACCAGATATAAGTTTTTCAGTTAATTTAATGTCACAATTTTGTAATGGGTATACATTTGAGCATTGGAAAATTGTTGTAGATATTATAAACTATGTTTTTAATACTATAGATTATAAGATAAATCTTTCAGATGTTTGCAATGGTAATTTAACTGCATATTCAGATGCGAATTGGGGTTGTAGATTATCAAATCGTCATTCAACGAGTGGTCATATTTTGTTTCTCGGTAATATACCATTTTCTTGGAAATCTAGAAAGCAGCGATGTATTGCTCTTAGCACTATGGAGTCTGAATTTGTAGCTTTGACTGAATCGGTTAAAGAATTAATTTGGTTTACAAATATTCTAAGAGAATTAAATTTATTTAAAGTAGAAATACCGACGCAGTATTGCGATAATCAATCTGCGATTTATTTCACGAAAAATTCAGTTGAGAATTTGAGAACAAAGCACATTGATATCAAGTATCAGTTCATAAGACAATTGTTAGTTGAAGATAAATTTGATTTAAAATATGTTATGTCTTCAGAAAATGTAGCTGATTTTCTGACGAAGCCTCTTGTGAAAGAGAAGTTGAAAAATTGTTTGCATTTTATATTTAATCAAATGTATTGATGTTTTCTTTTAAGGTAAAGCGTTACGGAGATTATGTAAAGAAGGATTAGAATTTGCTTATGGAGTCCGATGGGGCCGAATATTGGAGATTTATTTAATATTATATTTATTATTGAATTATTATGTGTCGTACTCCATGTTATGCAAATTTCATGGTTATTTCTGTAACCGTAATGGTTGTAAAAGGTATATATATATACAGGATTGGATTGTGATGGGGATGAGGCTTCATACTTGTAAACTTATCTTATTAAATTGATTTTGTTCATGATTATGGGCTGGCTGTATTTGTGGCATCCTGAGTTTATTTTGGTGTGAAATGACCAATAGTTATAGTTACAGAAACTCGAAAATGTCGAATGGCAACAATTACTTTTTCCGATCGCAAAATCCTCAGCGAAAGCGCAAACCCTAAAGATTGTTGGAACGTTACGTGCATCACAAAAAACGTAAGCGTTATGCACGCACAAAAAAATAACAGCTCTGCGAACGACCAGCAAAAACATGATCGAAGTGCACGTTGGAAATTTGCATATGACAGAGGCCAAAGTTCACATGGGTGCCATCACATGCAATTTTATCGGTTTTAAATGCTGAATAGCTCTCGAGCTGTGTTCTCTGGTTGGTGTCTTGCCTCTGCATAGCTTTTTTTTTTTTTGCGGGCATAACGCGTTTGCGTTTTGTGATACACGTATCATTCCAACGCTCCTTAGGGTTCCGCATGCGCTGAACATTTTCCAACTGGAAAAAAGTAGAGATTGGCAGTCGATAAATGTTAGTGTTTGTAACTATAACCGCAACCGTGAGCGCCATTTTCTTGCCATTAACCGAATCTCGAACTCGTACCTCAGAATAACTACACCTGAAATCTCATCTGAGTCACTGTATACTTGCAAAATATGGTAAAAGAGCAAAATACAGTTTATTAGTTAGTTCCAATATTTTTTATCACTGCGGTATTGAACTATTGAACTTGCCTCTACTGTGATTTTTTTTTTTTTTTGTTTTGTTTTGGATACTCTGAATGGCAAAGCTTAACAGGATTGCCGTTGTTTACAATTTTCAAATCTGACGCACATTTTGTAAATGCTTAATAACTAGTCATTTATTTTAATTAATTTTTGCTTATACTGGTTGATTAAGTGTTGTTAATCTGATAATCTGAACAATTTTACATTGTCATATATTATTATAGATTAAATTTCATATAATAAGCAATGAAAATGGTTTATAAAATTTTGCACAATTATATAAATTATGCCTTTTCGCAAAATGTACTGATAATGCTCTACAACTCCGGAAATAAAATCAAAATATTTATATATTAACAAAATATAAATCAAATGTTTGGCTTATATTTTGTCAATATTGTCTTCTTCAGTAAGTGAAAATCGCACACCTGGAATTTTCAAATAATTGAAAATTCATTGATACCGATATTTTACATCCTAATATCATTCAGAAAATGTATAGGGATATAAAGTGTGAATTAAAAGTGCATGTGGATAAAGGGAAAAAACTGCCATTGGAACTCTTTTCGTCAAAGTAATAATATACATCTCCAATGTTTGTTTCTGGAAAACATGATTGTCATACGTTCTTTGGTTTTACAAATGGATTCCGAGATATAGTTTTTCCTAATTGACGTGTACCGTAAAAATTTATAATTTTAGAAATATAGAGGCATTTTATATTTAACTTTTTTTTAGTGTGAATTGAAAATAAAATATATATGTAGCTACCTTCTTATTTACCTTTATCAAAAACCTGAAACTGTGCCATAGAATAATGCGGTATTCTTCCAAAGGAAACACCAGAATGCCATAATATCACTTAGATTTGTGTTTAGGAAGTTGACGCACTTGTTGTTTATTTTATTCAAAAATTTAGTTCACGTAATTGATAAGCACAGATTCGGCAAGATTTTATTGGTGACTGGATAATGTGTGAATGCTTAAAATATGAGTCTCTTGGTTAATAAACTGAACATATTTTGATTATTTTCGGGAGTTGAAGAGCGTTACCAATTTGCTAAAAAGAGATAATTTATATAATTGTGCAAAATTTTATAAACTATTTTCAATGCTTATTATATGAAAGTTAATCTATAATAATATATTACAATGTATAATGTTATATATTGTTTAATAGATTATGCATTGTAAATTAATTTTTAAGGTAAATATATATTTCACATAAGCTTTTTAAATAAAACAATTTTATGATACAACCATATTTCTTTTTAAAATACTTCCTCTGAGTATGAAGTTTCTTAAGTTAAGAATTTATTTCTGACTAAATAATAATTTATTTTTAATATTTAATTTAATATTAGTTATGGTAAAGTAGCAACCTTTTGGAGGTATTTCTATTTTAGATGTACAATCTTTTCAAATTTTATAAGAATAAGCAGTTTTTTTAAATGTTAATGGTTTTTTTTAAAGTTGTGCAAATAATCAACTTTGAAATGACTTTAAAGTACATTTGTTTTTTATTTGTTTATAAAAAAAAATGTTTAACTTTTTTTTTATACTTACAAGTAAATTTTGTTCTACTTAATTCATTTCGATGCATGAAATTAGTATCAACAAAGTACTCGTGAAATATTTATCACCTATATTTAAAAATAGGTATTCAAGAGAGTTTGGAATTCGTGATTCCGCTGACATTTTCAAAGATGAATGCCCCCTATCCCTGAATAATAAACTGGAATAGAATCGTTTGACATTACCCCAGACATCATATATATGTACATATCCTCCCATCTTATTTCTTCAAATAGCTGGCCAGAATAGAGAACGGAAAACTTTCTATCAACATAGATGAGTTTTTTCTCGTATGATGAATACGAAATAGCATTCTCCCCATCTCCTTCGTAAACTGAAGTGTCCGTTCGTATTTATCATTTTTTTTTTTTTTTTTTTTTTTTTTTTTCAGACAACCACAGAATAAAAGTTGTGAAAAATGTTTAAAATACATTTCAAAACATTTACTATGTTGAAAGAGTATAATCTATGAATATAAGAGAGACAAAATTCATTGCAAAACTTTTTTGTAAAAGTTTATTGATGTTCTTAAATTTAGTTCGGTTATTTCCAAAAGATTGTTTGTGAATATTATATTTAAAAAAAAAATACATGTTCATCAATAAATAAGTATTATTAAAAGAGAGTTTTAGTTAAAAGAGACCGAGAAAAAACCATGTTAAAACGGTAAACACTCACACATTTTAACATTACTAAATCCGGTTCTTTCTTAGAAACATAAAAGTTATCTAAGACGAATATTTCGCCCACATTAGAGAAAAAACCTATATAAAATTTAGCATTATCTTTGTAATTTAATCGGAGAATCTTTTATGTATAAGCCTATATTTATAAATAATATACTGATACCTCCTTCTATAATTTAATGTACTGGAAATAGTCTGTAGCAATCAATGTAGCGTGAGTAATATCTTTTTAGTGATTAGCATCCTTCTAAATATTTATCTTCATGTTTTTACGAAATTATGATAATTCCATAGGGAGGGTGATATTTTGTGATATATATTTTAGCTGTAGCCGTATTTATTGCTGCGATTATTATATTAACACTATTAAATTATTTTAATTATTGCTGTATTAAAACAGTATACATTTTAAATAACAAGAAATTAAAAACGATGTAGTGTATCTATTAAACTGATGTTTGCGCTTAAACTTTTTAAACTTTTATGTTCATTTATGTAAATTTACTTGAATGAAATAATAAGGGGATTTTGTGTGATATAATATAAGTTTTAACTATTTTTTTGTTAGGATTATTAATATATGGAAACATATTTAGTAAGTTTTTTACTACAGAGTCAATATTTTTTTTTTATTACATGAATTTTTTTTTCTTTATAATGAAATCTCTATTTTAAAAGAGTGTTATTATGTCACAAAATAAATTAATCAAACAAATATGCAAATTAATATGGGTGGTTTCACATTTAAAAAATTAAGCTGAATATTTCTCCATTATTTAAATACTTGTTTTTATTTTAAATATGTATGCAAAAATACATAAATAGTTATTATAATTAGTAAAATTTTTCGTCTAGAGCATGTTCAATTTTACCATTTTCCCTGCCAAGTTCATTTTATTAGGCATGTATTTATAAAAGTACCTTTTACTCTATATAATACTTTGAATATAAAACATTTCTAGAAAATACACCTGCACAGTTGTGTTAAATTCCCATGAAAATTACTAAAACGATAAATTGTATTGATATTAATTGAATAAGATTCATTATAGATTGACGTAGAATTTATTAATTTGCATTTTCCCCGGCAGATGGCGATACAGGATACTAATTATTTAAATTAGCTTATTTCTAAAATAAAATACAATTAGAGACTACCCTGGAAAACAACACTTTTGTTTAGTCATGCGAATAATAACTTTTATTTCGTAACTTTTTATCAAGTACTTTCTCCGCTTCAATGATGCTTCTGCATCAATTTGCAAATTACCCATTTGGGAGTTGGATAATTTCACGATTTGTGTTATTGTTTAAGGAAAAATTATTCCATTCGATTACGTTTTTTAAATTTTGGTCTGTTTAAAAGAGGTCTTTTATTTTACCCGCTAATACAATAAGAAAGTAGTGATTTGTATGGATAATCCCCTATTATTTGTTAAAAAGAAGTTTCGAAAGGTAACTTAAGTTATGGAAATTAAGTTAAGAAATAGTTCTAGATTTGTATGCTCAAATTTATTCTGATCAGAATTTCAAATATTCAAAATTTAAAAGAAGCATTTGAAATGTTTTTAACTATGGTACTACCTATATTACGAAACTACTGAACCCTTTGGATACCAATACTATTAAATTTCATCATATGACACATCTTCGAGTTTATGCTACATATATTTTTTTTTTATTTAATTTTAAATCTTGCATTATTCATTAAGTTATTTTTTAAAATAATAATATTTCACTTTTTGAGAAAAGTAATGTTTTTTAATAAATTCCTTCTGAAGATTTTGTTGAAGACCAACAATACAATTCGTTTTAGATTTTAAAACGTTTTCCCTTTAATAATTTTTACATTGTGTTGTATATTTTAAAACAGATTTAGGTGAAAAGATTTTGAAAATAATCAACAATAAAATTAAAAAAAAAATACCTTCATTTTTTTTAAGTTGGTGATTTTTTTAATTAACTAAAAAAATTGTATTCAAAACAATAAATTAAAATATTTTATACCTAAACAAATGTAAACTCAATCTTATTACTTTTTAAATAGTAAGTTAATTGATAAACTTCTTCAAGATTTGTTAAACTCCATGCAAATTTTTATAAAATGTTCAAATCTATTTTTTTTTAAATACTTCAGGTATTTTTTTTTTTTTTTTAAATATATTGGCAAACATTTAAATAATAGTTTCCTATCACTAGATATTATTTTTTTTTAAATTTAATTTTAACATAATCACTGATAACTGAATATGTGTCCTACTAAACTCTTTGTGAAAATGTATAGCTCTGAAAACGACTTGTGTATTAACTAATTCTAAAGTTTTTTTGTGAGTGCATACTCTCTTAGTGCTTGGATACAAAGCAATTTGAGTATGAGTAAACAAACTTCACAAAGATTTTTCATAAAAATTATTGCAATGAAACTATTTAATTTCTATTGCTAAGTTTATTGGTACTAACTTCCTTCAGCAATTATGTCTCACAGGAACAGACATGAAATCTCAAAGAAAATTAAATTTACTGTAAAACTTTGATGAGTATCAGACTAAATATATGCTTTTCTTAAGTTTTAAATCTAATCATGGCTGTATGTATCGCGGAAATATAATCCTTACTAAATTGTTATAAATTGATCATAAGTAATTTCAACAATTGTTTCACGTAAAATGTTTTACTTATTTAATTATTAGTCTGATTATTTTCCGACGCAATTCCTGTAGATAATAGGTATTTTTTTTTTTTTTTTTTTAATTTCCTGAAAAGGGAAAGTTTATTAATAATTCAGTTATTATTTTCTCTTGTAAATAAAGAAACATCTGTCTGTTGAAATTTTGCTAATTCCATTTACGATTAATGCCATGGTATTTAAAAATGAAATAAATTTAAGAAAACGCTAATTAGCTTGAGATTTAATTTCAGAAAATTCAAAGTTGCGTAAAAATTGCATTCCATTGTATTAATTAACTTACAAAAATAATTAGATTCTATGAAAAATAATTCGGTACGGGAAATCCGAAATGAATGAAGATGGGTTCAAACCCTAAAGGGTTTGATATATTACATATATTAAAGGTATTTTTTGTACAACAGCGATAAACTTTCCGAGATTTAATTGAAATATTAATTACAAAAGTGATTTGCATAATAGAAATTTTCATATTTGCCGCGTGAAATCATTTCCTTTAACTCACAAAATTTATATTTTAAACACTTGACTAAATTGATGTGAACCGTGTGAATTTGGTTTCAATCAAATTCATTTGGAGAATTTAATCGAAATTTTTTTAAGACAGAATAAAAATGGAAATAATTAATTAAATTATTCAATTATGAATTTCTACTAAAAAGCATGACTGTATTAAATTTGAACACCTCCGAAATTGCATTGCCCATCGGGAAATTTAGCGCATTTTTGAAAAATATATTTATTTAAGATAACTTACCCAAATAACCACATTAGAATTGTTGGCTTGACTAATTGATGAAACTTTGTATCTTTTTGAAAAGAATATTTAATTCTTCAGATTACTTACTCAAATGTAACATTAACATTTGACTGGTCAGAAAAACTAGAGAAAATGGGCTCATTTTTGAAAATAAAGTTTAATGCTTAAGATTACTTACTCAAATATCCACGCTAACGTATTCTTGGGGTAAGGTAATTAGTGATATAGGCAAGACTGTCTTGTATATATAATGTGGACGTTATATAACATTGCTAAATTAACTCTATATATTGTCAGATTGATTCAATGTGATGATACCTTAATAATTTGCATGAATGAATAGGAAAAAAATAAAAAATAAAACGTAGATAAGACGATAGCGACTTTTTTTCTGATTCATTTAACAAGTCCTTATGGAAACAAAGATGTGGATATGTAACAATATGTCAGTAATGAAATATGTCAACTTCAAGTTCGTATACTTTGTGAATTTGAAATAATTAGAGAAAAGTTCTTTTAGCTAAAATTTTTCCAATAGATGCACTATCGTAAAATATAAAATGTACTGATTTTCCTCTTGTACTGTATGAATAATGGCAGATAAGGGCTGTTGAAAAACAACTTTATTTTAATAATAATTAAAGAACACAACAAATACATTTAAACATCCACTTACTTTCAAGTACCAGTGATAAATACATATCATATTTATACTATTACGTCCGACTCAGTCATTTTAAATATTAATTATATTTCATTACATCGTCTCGTCTGAGAATGATTTAAGCATTACAATGTTCGAAATCATCACAGATGTCGGCTCTTTGCTCCAACCAAGAACCATTATTCGAATTGGTATTCATTCACTTTTTTTTTCAAAAGGCACGATATTCCTCATAATAACACACCATCACTTACAGAAGAAGAGTAATGAATGTTCTAATTCAAGAATATCTCGGTTCTAAAATGACTCGTTTCGTTAGGAGGTAAGGCTCTCTAACGATCATTACTCTTGGGCTGTTCATTTTGAGTTCGTTCGTTAACTTGTACGAGATTTATCTTGCGCTTCTGGAAAGGAATTTTTATTTTCTAACTCATCCCAAAAGTCTGCTTTTCCGGGGCTTCGCATTATTTTTTTGGGTGTTTTATTACTGAATGAACGCGGTATGTGCTTCCTTAATAGTTCATGTTTTTAGATGGCTCGATTTTAAGTAACTTAGGTAAATCAATGTTATACTTTATATCGATCGATTTGGAAGAAGAAGAATGATGAGTTATAAAAAAGAAAGAAGTGAAGGAAATGATGGGCAATTTGCCGCATAAATGGAGATAATATGTAAATTATTCTGATAAAGAAGCTGTAAAAATATTTTATTATTCCTATTACTTGCACAAAGATATCATGGAAATAAAACGTTTATAAATAATTTTTAAGTGAAGCTGCGTTCATTAAAATTGCTTTTGGTTGAAATAAAAGTATTTGAACGCAAGTTTTAATGGTTTTAAAGAAAAATACTTCAAATTCCACAAGTCTGCAATGTATTTCTCTAACGCGTGCTAAAGTGCTCATATATAATTGGGAGGCTACAAGGCTGCGATAAAATGATTTAATTAACTTATCCAAGGGATTAAGAAAGCAATAATTCATAATGCCGATAAGATCCTTCAATTCATTAAATAACTTTTGTATCATTAATAATTTATCATTACATGGAAGCTCTAAATTCTTATAGCGGTACATAATTTTTAGGCAACAGGTTAAATCAAATCATAAATTTATCTCCAACCACAATAAAGTTAGAATATACTAAAAATGAGAGTATCTGGTTCAAAAGTAAGAAAAATTCACTTAATTTACAATAACTGGGTAACAAGCTTACCATATTAATATGACTTTCCCCGATTCCAGTATTTACAAATGTCAAACGACCTATGTGTCGGTCAGAATCAGGGAAAGAGTAATGTTTTGGCTTATGGTCTATTTGTAACTATAACTAGCAACTGGATAGGTTCAAAAGTGGGAAAATAAGATCGGAATAAAGTCACATAAAAAAATTAATGGAAGTTTGTGAGTATCGTAAGAAAGTTCAGCCATGGAATGTAATTTTATTTTGCAATGTGTTCTCGTCAAGGACTAGAACTTTGTATTCTTAAAGTTTTTGCAGTTTGGCATTCATTGGCTGTAAGAGAATATGCTTGTCCTATACTTCTTCTGAAAGGTTTATTCAACGAATCAGGTAGAATATGGCAGCATACCCTTGTATAAGTAGATTAGTAAAAGTACTTCGCAGAGGTGTATTTTTAAAACAGTAATGTTATTTTCCTTTCGACATTTCCGTCTTTGTTTCATGCGACTTCTACTACAAACAGACCATCTGCCTTGTACATACGATTCAATTTATTGCTCCCAAATTACTTCTGTGTTATATCCAGACACCGAGTCAAGTAAGCTGTGAAGACATGAAGGAATATCCTTAAATTACTATTTACGTCATTAACACTTTAAATTTGCAATATCATGAGCATAGTTTTATCACACCTGTAATAGTAATTAATTTGACCTAATTTATCTGCCAAACACCACCAAAGCATATACATATTCAGTAATTGAAGAAAAATATATTTGACTTGATTACAGAAACGCTAATTAAAGAATTTTTTTTCTTTAAGTAAAACGTTTCAATGAATTATCAGTAACATATTTTTAAAATCCAAATTATTTTTATAATTTTTTTTTTTTTTAAATAACTAATATACTTAAAAATTATTAAAATGATTTATATTGAGTTATTTTAAAGATTGATACTGAGCAATATGATTTATATTAAGTTATATTAAATTATTTATATTAAAGTAAATAAACTTTTCATAATAAATAACTTATCTGAACGCATAAATAAGTATAATATTCAACAATACTAGTTGATTAGACATATTTACAAAAAATATCCAAAATTCACCATACTATTTACTATTGTAAAACATTTACTTACCTTTGACAGTAGTGTTAAAGTAGAGTACAGTTAAGTTACGTAGTACAATAAAAATCGTCACTGTTTTCAGAAATTTTATAACTGTCTAAAGCGTAAGTTATGTTTCATTGTATATCAATTTAAACACAATTAAATATTATACTTCAGCTGTAGTATTTTTATGATAGTGGTGACTTGTATTTTTGGAAGTATTTAACATTCCCAAAATACACAACTAAATTATTTATTTAAAAATATATATATTTTCGTCTGTGTTATTGGGAAGGCAATATCACACTACACACAAATGATGTCTACTAATGCCAATACAAGCATGCATTAACAAACATTGAACTCCATAAAGACTACTATATACTTTCCGTTCTATTCAAGACACTATAAAAGAGTTTCACTTTTACTAGTCCAGAAAAAATGTAGAGAGGATGAAGGGTGGACCCGAATCCCAGATGTCGTTGTCTATCTCGGTGACCCACTCCCTGGAGGAGTACAGTTGACCTCCAGAAAAGACCACCAGGGTGACAAATGGAGGACTTGTTCTTCACTTCTCTTCCCTTCAACCGTATAAGGTCTCTGGAAGTTGGGTCCAACCAAATTCTTTGGCTGATAGGAGCATGCATAATAAATTGTGCAGCTTCAAGACAGAAAACCATAACATTTTTTTATTATTATATTCTATTTTTTTTTTTTTTTTTTTTCCTAGATTATGTTTTTGCTGCTCGGGCGTTCTTTTTTTTTTTATTAGTTGCGGAAACAATTTCAACGCTTTTGCGTGCTGGTAAATTTATGCCTTTCACGAAAGAAAACAGGCAGTGAAACAAATAATGGGGAAATGTAAGATATTTTAATATTATATTTGTTCAGCCTTTCTCCGTTTAACGTGCCGTGTTTGCGAATTTGCGTGGTGACGTTTTAATACGTTACTTACAATAAAAAAAACATTATATTAAATGTCGTATTTAGTAGCGGTGAAATTAAAGTTACAATGTTTAACTGAGTAATTTCACTTCTTGCAATTGCTCTTTAAATTTTCTCTACTCTGATATTATTTATTATGATATTATTAAAGTCTAAAATATAGTGATATTTATTTGGCAATTTATATGATTGTACTCCTGATTTTATTGTTCTTTAGAAAACAACGAATGTATGTTATTGAAATTCAGTTGACATTGAAGTAATATGTTGTTGTTTCCCAAACAATAATTATTTAAAATTATCCGTATGATCCTTACTTTATATTATCCAAAGATATGAAAAATATTGCCTATAAATATATATTCCTGTCTTAAATATAAAGAAAATTATTGTTTTATACTTCTAATAGTTATATGTTGTTAAGCTTATAATTTGCAAGCTGTTTTATGTAAAAAATCATATTTTTAAAATCTATTTTATTTTAAAAATCTGTCAAAAATTAGTTTTCCAACATATTTGTGCCTAAGCACTATGTTTGTGAGTACACTTTCAATGTTATTTTTAAGTTACCTTCGAATTGAAATCCCATAAAATTTAACAGTAAAGTAAGCCAATATTTTTGAGATCTCAACAGCATTAATCCACAAAGCAAAACATAATAATTTATATATTTTAAGACAGTTCATATGTTTTGAGTTTTTCTGATTGTAAGCTGCATACACTAAAAGTGGGATATAAGATTTTTCTAGCATATATTTATGAGGTTGGTTTGTAGAATCTATACAAAGAGAGTAAATATGATATAGTTTTAAAATACTTTTATATATAGCTTTCAATTTAAAGCAAAAAAAAAAAAAATATATATATATATATATATATATATTTAATTAAAAAACGAGCACTAGACATTTTTGGAAATTAAAGGCAATACTAATTAATAAAAGCTATTATACGCATGGAATAATGAATGTGTTAGTTGCTTTTTGAAAAAAAAAAAAAATCATAAAATCGCAGGTCCAGGTAAAAATATTTTAAAAAGGCAATTAAGGTATTTTAATATAAAAAAAATACGACAAAAGAAAGTAATTCAAAATAGAAACGTTTGATAAGTGAATAGAAATTTGGAAGAATGTAAAATATAATTTATCCTTATTTCTATTTTAATTAAAACAAACAGTTAACAATTTCTGAAATGTAATCTATTCGAAACATTAAGCATTTATACAAATGGTGAAGACATTTTTGCCGTTTTCTTTATAAACAATGGTACATAATTAAAAAATAACGAAAACAGAATTGGAAAATAGCTCTAGAAAAAATATTCAATGGAATAAAAAGTAATTAAATCGTTTTACTTTGTAAACATAGCGCAACTTCTGAAATAAACATTATATTTCTTTTCTCTGGAGATTTAATTAGATGTAACATTCAATGAAATATATTGAACTTAAATTGAGTTTTAATGGGATATTTTGTGGTGACTTTAGTACTTTTATTTTTTTAGTGATTTATGAAAAAAAAAAACATTTCCTAAATTATTTGAACATGACATTATAATATTTAATAGAAAATTTATATGTTGATTTTTTTTTGATTTTATTATTATTACTTATATTTTTGATATTTTTAAAATATATTGACTGCTAAATAATTTCAGAAATACAGCAGATATATCCGCAACAGTTCAGTTCAATAGTTTGTATACTTGTTTAAAAGAATATCTGTACACTGTTTTGAAAATTCAGCGTAATATTTTTTCTTTTAAATATACTTATTTACACTTAAAAAATTTAATGCGCTCATTGTTTAGATGTTTTTGTAACAAATGTCATGTTTTCTTATGAATTAAATGAATTTGAACTTTCCTCAAAATGTATTTCAATAAATTTAATGACTTTAATGGAAGTTGGTACCTTAAACTTTATAAAAAAAACGATTTTGAGTTTATCATTGCTTATTAAATTTGAATTATGTTCTTTAAAATATAGGTTGGACAAGTCTGTGGAGGCCTAATTAACCCCCTTGTCGTCATGCAATTGTGTAGAAACTTGCCAGATAGATTCGATGTCGATGGCAATGCATTCTGCATGCATTTTGGCTGCTGCCACTGTCACTAAAAGGACGTTTTTACGGAATACTGATAAATCAATTTGTAGTGATTCAATCACTTTGAAATAGCAACTAACCGACTATTGAAGAAACTCTTTTCTTTTGCCAAAATTGTGTTAATAAAAAATTATAAAATTTTTCAATCAGAATAAATAAAATATTTTTGGATGTAAGTGCATAAATTCATTTTTAATTAATACACTTTGGAAAGTAGTTTATCGCATATTTTGCTGATAGAGTTGGTTTTTGCTTTTAATTAAAATATTAAAAAAAAAAAAAAAAAAAAAAAAAAAAAACACTGACAACAGAAACGACGCTATGTTTATGAATATAAAAATTTGCAATGCATATTATGATTTATATTAAAAAATATTTGTTTGGATTTTATTATAAATAATTTGTTGACGATAAAATTCTTAACTATTAGTGTAAGTAAGGTTTTCCTTAAAAGCGTTTTTCTCAAAAATGCATAACTCATGTACCTTTTTTTGATAAAGTACTTGATATAAATGCCTAATTATTTTTTTAGTGCACATAGAAGACACTTGTTATTCCAGTAAAGGTGATTTTTAATTGCAATGCATTTATTTTTTTTAAATTGAAGTATCGTTAAAGTCACTCAAATTTGTTAAAAATTTAAATTTTTTTACGAAATAAGTCATACAAAACATAGTTTCAAAGTAATAAAAAAATATCACTTTAGCATATACAGATACATATAAGTAATCTGTGATAGTAAATTTAGGCAGATAATTTGCAAAGTTTCTGAGAAATAGGTACATGAGTAATGAAAACTGTTGTTTTGAGAAAAAATCATTTTAAAGAAAACCTTACTTATACTAATAGTTCCAAATTTTATCTTTAAAAAAAATTATTAAAAATATTTTTAAATTAGGTATTATGATAAATGAGGTATGATTTTGAAAGGAAGAAATTAAATTTTAATAAAAAATAATATACTCATAATCGATTTTTATAAATTTTAGAGTACCAACTACCCTTAATTACGATAACAGAATAACTCTAGTTTCTAATATAGTATTATTTAACTTTATAGTGTTTTTTTTTCCTTCTAAGTTTTCAGATATGAAATGGAAGCATATTTCCCTGACCATTTTTTTTTTTGTTTTAATTAAAATCTTTTTGAATAGATATTTAAATTAAAAAATATATATATCGGAGAAATCCGGTCAAATCATCTAAAAGAAAACCCCTACCCCATACTAGTTCATTTCTAACTACTATTCCCTGTACCTTTCCTCACCAAGTTCACTAATCCCTCTATAATTTGAGAGTTATTTCTCTCCTAGATCTCTTCTAAGAGCTAATTCCTCTTGCTCTTTGGGAGTTTCCTTAGGAGAGATCTCCCAACCTGCGATTCTAGAATATTAAAATGCGGCTTCGGGCTTCAGTCGGTAAATATTAATAGCTCTCCAATGGCACTAATGCTCGAGATGGAGTTTTTTATTTCCTGAAAAAGGAAAGGCTTTAATGGGCCTTTACGTCGCAACTGGTTTTAGTAGTTAAAAAGATAAGAAAGTAACATGGTTGTATATCCCTTCACTTTCGATTAAATTCCTTAGATACGAAGCCATGATAAAAATTTAATACCGTGAGGTAGCGTTCCCGAGTTTTTTCTATGGTTCTTTGCGTTCTTGCAAATCATTCTTGGAAAAAAAATATATCATATGCGATCATTTCGGTGTTACTGTGATTTTATTTTTATGATCAGAGCTGAGTGGAGGAGATATGCGACTGATAATTAAAATAATGTTACTGCTGAAAATTGGCTGGGAGATTATGCATAAAGATTTCATACATAAAGAAATAAGTATTTCCTTTTTTAGTTGTATTTAATACAATTGATTTATTTATGAGTTAATTGTGTGTTACAAAAATGAAATATATTTTGTGCAATGACAAATCTTATGAGACAGGAAATTGAATGTTATTATGCAAATTAAACATTCTTACATTATTTCTGCCATAATATTTTTATAATTTATTTTGAAGAATATTTTATTGCACAGAGAGTGTCAAACTAATGTAGTTTTAAAAACTCGATATGGATAGGTGGCATTAGATAGTAGTATTACTACATTTAAGAAATGTAATAGTTATAGTTTATAGCTAAACTTTTAAATTCCTTAAACTACCATTTTGATTTAGGGTTCTTCCTCCTTTTTAATATGAGAAAGTACATTTTTATTTATCAATGAATTCAATTAAATACTTTAATCCACTATAGGGGAAAATGCACACACATTATTTTTATGTTTCAAGTAATGAAATTCCAAATTATTAAATTATGAATCAAAATTTAAACTATTTTCGGCAACAGTATTTAAATTAAGATTTTTTGAAAGCTTGGTTTTGAACAATGTCTACAGAATTCTTCCTTAAATAAGTAACAATTTCAATTCTTATTCAATTGTCTTTTTCACTAAATGGCTTCATAATTCGATATTTGTACAATACATATTGAAAAAGTTTCCATCATAATATTTACACACAAGTCCCATAATGTAATCAAATAAAATTAAAATATCAAGTGAATAAGCCGATGTAACTTATAACCTATTGGAATTTTGAGAAATTTTGTCAATTTACTATTATATATCTCTTTGATGATTTTTAATTTCTATTATATTGTTGTATTTCTAAAGACATTAAAACAAGATAGTTTTGCATTGAAATTTGTCCTCCGGATTGGTTCATAACTCAAAAGATATATTTATGAGTATTTTTTAACTTAATATTGCTGCTTGAGTAGTTAGTTACATAAAGGAGTTAGTATAAGTTAGTAGAGTTAGCATAAAGGAAGATCCCTAACTATATTTTCTTCCACAATGTCTGAATAAAATTAGTACCCTCACCACATAATTTCAAGTAAAATACAATTAGTTTCTTGAAATCTCTAATCTATAACTATTTTTAAGTATTTAAGATTACTTTCTATAATGTTTAATACATGTTTTGAATTTTAGAAATACTATAAATGTATAGGTTAAATTAAAGATGTTCTTGAAAAAAAACAAAAAAACAAAAACATTAAAGCTAAATCAGAAAAAGTGAGTTTTAAGAAGAAAATAAAACTGCGAATTTTTTCTGAAATGCAAGTGACTAAACGAATTTGCTCCAAATATTTTTTTTTTAATTTTTATGTTCTATATATTATAATATTCGAGTAGTTCAATCCAACTTAATATATTATTAATTTTTTGGTGAAATTGATTGCCCACCACACAACCGTTTAGAATGATTTAAACTATTTTATTCAATTTATTTAATTTTTCATGAAAATATTTATTTATTATTATTTTTTTTTTTTTAAATGAAAAATATTGTATTTCAAAATTTTATCTGTATTGATGGAAAAATTAACAAAATAATGAATTTTTTGCGATACTTAAAGAAATTTAGATTGTTTCCAAATTGAAATTAATTATTCAGCTTCCACATCAAAAGAAACTTTTTTATCATAATTTATAATAGAATCTGGTCATGTATTTGCACTTTTATTTATGTTATCTAGTGCGTCTTGCACACTAGCTTAGTATTCCCTTTAAGATTGACGAATGATATTCTAGTATGTTCCAAGCCAAATAGTGCTTAAAACCATTACGCTATGCAATCTGATTTAATAACAATTGATAATCTTGCATGGTGAGGCGATAGAGCAAAGATTCCATGTTTAACAAATACGTCACTAGTTACTTTCAATATGATTATTTGAACAGGTTTTGTACATAAAAGGTTATTTTCCCAGTTCTAGCGAATTTGATGGTTTTTTTTCGTAATGTAGTCATCGGTATACTGAAATGTTTTCCTTTCGTTCAGTATCTTCAGCACCAAATATCTTCTCCTTCTCCCACAACTTTTGCTTTGGTGAAAGTTTTGACCCAAAGATTGACTTTTCAAAAATAAATGAGCATTAAGGTGACTCAGAAGCATACGGTGATATTTTTTTTACCTGAGGTCCAAGACATTCCCTCATGTTTTTATATCTACCCATGTCGACATTCGAGCAAAAATTTATACTATTACTCCAAATAACGATGGCTCTCATAGAGCTGTTAACGTTTTTTCGCCTTTTGTGTGTGTTTAGATAATTGTATTGGAGTTTACTAAAAAGCATATATAATGATTAAGTTAAACATATTAAGTTTTGATTTATACAAAAATTTTAGGTTTAAAAAAAATTAACTCATAAAAACAAAGTTTTTAATATAAGCACTTTATATGAATTGCCAACTTTAATGTACATTTGAAACTTAAGTGGTTTTGAGCTCAGATCGAGTTTTCATAATGTTTGGCCACCTCAAAGAAAAGCATCTATTCCCTAACATTGAGTAACTTGTTTTGCCCCCCTTTGATACAATGCATTACTATCGAAAACGAGCTTATCTGCCAAATTTCAGCTCGATTTAATGACGGCAGTTGGTTTAATTTGCCCTCAGCAGACTTGCCTGCCAGAAACAAGCACAATTGAACTTATTATAAAGAATTTGAAAAAGGGAGTTTATGAAATAATTGAAAGTTTTACTACTTATTTTTTTTATTAAATAATCATAGGAAAATTAATAAAAGCACCAGAAAACTGAAATTTTGAGAGAATAAATGTAAAAAAGGAGAGTAGTGGAAAAAATAGAACCAACCTAATGAGAATATTATCCTATTAGAGATAGAATAATAAAACACAAAAATATTTTAAGTACTGGTGATATGAGCCCTGTATCCATACTGCATTCAGCCTAGTAATTAATATCACCAGAAATACAATTAACCTAGTAATTTCAACACCAGGAATATTACGTCACTATTACCTTACCTAAATAAAAGGTTGAAGTTTGGCTTCAACTAAGCTCACGAGAAAGTGTAGTTTAAGGTAGCATATGAGTATTAGACAACGTAAACTCTCTTAAGACATGAGTATCACCGAAAATACTAAATTTTGATTATACTTCTAACTCTCACAACATTGATGATATTTCAATTATACATGGCAAGGGTTATCTGAAGGGGACTGATTAGAGTTGGTAACCAACTCCGTAATAAGTAGTAGTTTAGGATAAGGAATTAAGTAGATTCACAATTTTTACAATTTTTGTATAGTCTACACAACCATATTTTCCTCTACAAACATTGAAAATGATTCAAACATGTGGAAATGGAACTTTTACATGAGTATCTTAGGTTTCTGTATTATTATTATTTTAACTTACTTTGCATGACAGTCCTTATGCAGTTGGCAGTCCGGTATTATTCTTGTATTCCTCAACTGAAATGGATTAAATTAGCAAGGTAAAATAAAAAATTGTGCCACTGTCCCGAAATAAGAAATTGAAGAAAAATGTAACAACTTTTATTGAGAGTATTAAACGTTATTTTCTTCTAAAATTTGACACAATATTTCCCTTGATTTTCTTTGCTTAACATACATCATTACTCTGATTTGTTAATAGAAATAAGTACATGCTAATTTAAAACAATTAAATATTTTTTTGGAAACCTGAAAATTATTCAAAACTCTTATACAGTCACGAAGTAATGGTATTTCTAAAAATATATTTATATATCATTTACTTGCTGTATGATCTATATGTATTGATGTATTTCAGTTCCTAAATTTATGAAGAACAGATATTAAATATGTTTGCTCCTACTTTTCTAAGAATGCTTTGCATTGAGATCTGAAATGTAATCATTTGTATAAAAAGTTACGGCGACTAAAAATTCATGTAGATAGCATCGAAAATGTCTGGCGCATTTTTTTCTTCTTCATAAGTGATTCAAAATGAATAAATTTGCTAACGCATAATTTAAGAAACCCTCGAATTGAAATCAATAAAAAAAATTCTTTACTCTAAAAATTATGTTTAGGAAAAGGTTGAAAAACTATTCACGTGAATTACTTTACGTTTCATTCAATTGAATTTTCAAAGAGAAAATAAGTACCACTCGAGCAATATATGTACCTGCAAACTTGAATTAGAATTTAAAGAAAAATAAATATTTTAATGCTTTGGAATTCTAAAATATTAAACTAATGTATTTATTTTTTCATGAAACATCATTTTAACATAGAGTTTCTTCTTTAAAAATAGTAGTTAATGCACCATTAAAAGATAATTTATACAATACATTAAAAATATTCCATTATAGTTGTTATGAAACATGCCATAAATTAAAACGCATATACTCTTTTTCAGTTTAGAAAATAATAAGGATATTTAAAACATTTGGTTCGTAAAACAATTCCTCAAAAAAAAAAAAAAAAAAAAATTGCTAGAAAAATGATAGCTAATATATATATATATATATATATATATATATATATATATATATATATATATATATATATATATATATATATATATATATATATATATATATATATATATATATATATATATATATATATATACAACGTTTCTATATATTTATATAAAAAAAGATCATTAAGCTTTAATTAGTTATTTTAATTGTAAAAAAGGTAATAATTCAATGCAGTTTGAAAGCTAAGTTAGGGTCACCTTTTTATTTATATTGGATTTCAATTAAAATATTTGTGCTTGATAATGAAAAAATATGTGTTAAACATACATATTATTTTGCCAGCTGTATAATGGAAAAAAATACGTTATTTAAGGCATGCAAAAAGATATTAACACGTTATAGTATATATTTTAATTAACTTTGCTTTATATTTCTATTTTAGTAATTATGTGTTTCAGTAAATTTTTTAATGTGTGTTTTTAATTACTTATAGCTTATTTAATTTCAATTCAAAATGTAATTCAATTCCTTAATTCATCAACCTTTAGGATTTTCCTTTCTCAAAATATACCAAAAATCAGTAATTAAAGAGCGTAAAGTTTACCAAAAATAAATATCGCTAAGAGATTAAAGATGTCAGCTTTGCTCATAAATATAGAAAATTGATGCATAGTAGTTAGAAGAAATCTCAGAAAGGATTACTGAAATTCTGTGAGCCTTTCATAAAGCAAAAAAGCAAAAAAAAAAAAAATGAAGTAACAAGATATTCTGATGGCAAGCAATTTATTAACATCTCGTTATTTTTTTTGTTGCAATATTATTTATTACACGTTTTTGACATTTATTGATGTAATTTTATGTATTAACAGGTTTGGAAATAAAAATATGCAATGATTATTTAAATAAAAATGTGTAAGCCTACAGAGTTAATGTCAATAAAAAAAGGAGAATAGTAGAATAATGGTACACGGGGCTGAGTATAATTGTACCAAATAGATTAAATTGAATTGCTGTTTTGTTCAAAATATTGTTTACAAAATACCAACAAATTATTTATATGAAAGATATTTTATGGGAAGATTCAAAAGTTTTGTGTTTGTATAATTTAAGACAATAATTTTAAAGTGAATAAATATCATTAAATATACTAACGTAGAACACAAAATGTTTAAGGTTTAACAATACAAGTCTAAAAATAAAATTTAGTTAATTTAGTTTTTATAAGTTATAATTCTTTGAAGAAAGTTGTTTTATAAAAGTTAAATAAGATATTTATCTTTTACATTATTACTAAAATTTTCATTTATTAAGCAGCATAATATTTTTTTTTTGAAAAATCTCCCATAAAGTATTTTATACTACGTTTTTCAAATTTTCTTAACAGGTAATTATTTTAGGTTAAAAAACATAAATATTTTTTAATTGATTCGACATAATCTTCTTTAAATTACTCAATATTCTGTGAGGTACAACAGTACAAACGTATTGGAAAGTAGCTGGTTATATTTCAAGTTGAAAACCAGGTGCATAGTATAACAATTATATCATTAGAATTGGATATAAGAAACTAATGACACATTTAATTCAAAATGAGTAACTCTATTTTAAAATTCTCAAATGGGTTTTATTTAAAGATTCGATTATTTTATCTAGCAAAAATGCAAATATGTGTAATATGTTGCATTTTCCATTTTAATGCGATGTTTCTAATATCAATACAAACTATAATGGTAATCACATCAATAATAATAATAAAATTAATAATAAAACTTATAATTGGGACACTAAGACGAACAAGTATTATAATAAAAACATCACTGTAGCAATAATAATGATATTTATAGCAATAACATTACAAATAATAGCTTGCAAACTATTGAATAATTGAAAGTATTATACTTAAAATAAATTTATGGCATGGATAATTTGTTTATAATTGTTCTATGGTTTGTTTTGAGTAACTACCAAATAATGATATTTAAACTTTTAAATGTTTCATTAAAAGCACCTAGACTACATTGCTATAACTAAAGGCTATTCTAGGACGATTTTATTCTCCAAAGGATTCTCAGTATGAGTAAACTAGAATTCAGGAAGTATTTGTTCAAATAACAAGCTGTCAATGTTTGATATGTCAAAGGGTCTTATCTCTCGCCTCTTCAACTGGAATTTGTTTAGAGTTCTCGAGATAAGCTCTCAGTAATGACGCCAACGTTACGACTGTTATAAGGTCAAAGCTTAGCTTAAATTTAAAATATAAGACTGGAAAATTTCCAGGAATACATTACAGAAGTCAAATGTTTAGATGCCACATTTCTCTTGATAATTTATACTCTTGCTTTATAATGATAAGCAACCATGAGAGGATTTTAAACCACTTTGTGCATATCTTTTTTTTTTAAATGGAAAACCACTTTTAAGAAAATAAGCAAAAAGTTTAAAAAAATCTATAAAACTTTAAATTATTATTTTATGTATCTAATATTAATTATGATTCGACACTCTCATTTTAAAAATATAAAATTTAATCGCAAAATTAAATTCAAGCACCTTCTTACCATTTTTCTCTGCCATTAACCTTATAGTGCAGGATTGTTCTCTATGGAGCATCTAGCGGTAACTGGTGTTTATTACAAAAATTATCCTATTAAAAATACATTTTTAGGTATAAACTATCTTAGTATGATCGATATAATTCATAGTGATTTTACAATGTAATAAATATATTAATTATTGCTCACATTTTATTTAGAAGTTGAATAGCATATATACTAAACTATGAACTAGAGTGCTAAAACTAAACGTTGTCTAATTGTCATAATTTTACCACGAGTTAATTAAGTTGGGAAATGAATAATAAATTAAATACAAATGTAATTAATAAACACAAATCATAACTTATGCCTTTCTGAATCTCAACCAACTACACTTGGATTTAGCAGAAACAGAAAGAAATTATTCCGAGGAACGTTGAAAAGAAAAGTAACTAAAGTCAGAAATATAAAAGTGGAAAAATGAAATCAAAATACAGCCGCAGAAAGCTTATGATTTAAAACAAACTAAAAAAAGAAACAATATAAGTGATTTCAAAGAGAGATACACATTAAACTAATAAATCTCCGGAATGAGTGTGTCAGTCGAGAGCAGAATCGGAAAACATTACTTTTACTTACAGAGGGGGGGGGGGGGGTAATAAATGAGAAGTGACATTAAGACTCAAATCCACTTTTTAAAATGAATGATGTACATAGCGTAGCTCGTTAGGTATCGGAATAAACCAGCTAACTTCGGGTTACATACCAATTGAGAGTTAGACGACTAGTAATACCAGCTTCAAATTTTTTGACTGAAATGACTTGTTTTTTTTAAAAGCTACATAATATATATTTTGATTGATAGTTATTAACTTCATTAAATTTTTATGTATTGTAATGCAGAATTAATCCACATAGAAAGTTAAAAAAATTAAATGCATTGACATTGTAAGTTGTTAAAATAACAAATTGTGTGGTTGTTTTTCTTTCCTTTTCCAAGGAAAATTTTCTCAGTTATTTACACACGACATCATTACGCCTATTCATTTGACATTTTGATAAATTAAGAGTGCAGCATATTTGGATTTTTTTGTCCCTCTAAAAAAAGAAAAAAAAGAAAGAAAAAAAAAAAAAGAGGTAAATGTCGCATTCTAAAAAAATTTGAGAAACTGTCATTTTTGGTGAAAATAAAACTGTATCAAACCTTTAATTTGGAAAATATGCAAAATATTATGCACTTAAATTAGCCATTTGTTTTTAGAAGTTTTTGAACTAATGTTAATTACGTATCCAAGGTTAAAATTTTGAGATATGGACTTTTAAAGTTGAAAACAAAAATATGAATTGTGATTAAACCTTTTTTTTAAAAACGATATAAAAATTCTTTTAATTTAGTGAAATTAAAAATGTGTGCATGATTGGATTAAAAGATAATTGAATATTGTTTTAATAATGATCCCCAAATAGATTTTTTTGTGTTATTAAATTTCAACTTATAAATATTTTCATGTTTTGACCAAAGTTTGCCTTGTTATATTGCGATTACATATTATACAATTTATCCGTCTAATTTTAAATTTCTTTACGATTGTGGTTATGGATATAGCAGATATATCGTTATTATTTTATTATTTTTAAGCTAAAAAATTTGTTTTAAATGTGTTTAAATTCTAAACATTCTAGTAATTTAATAATTTCCTTTCACATTTCTTAGATAAAATAATATAGTTGTAAAACTTTATTTATGAATGCATGTTTCCAACGAAAGAATTTTTGAGTTTGATTTATTATGCAAAACTAACTATATTATAATAAATACATAGTAAGTTTAAGAATTCCAATTTGCCCTTATATTTTACACTTTTTCGGTTTTCTCTATATATTTGTAACCACTGTATAAAATTTTCAAATTAAAATTTAAACATAATTTAGAACAGGAGTACAAATTAATTTCGTTTAATAGAAAATAAGTATGTTTCAAAATATCACTAAAAACATTATTTATATAGTATATTGGGTTTTAGCAATTATTAAAAGAAATAATTACTCAATAAATTCAAAATATTTTAAGAATACATTTTATTAAATACAAATATTAAAAATTACAAAAAATAATATTATATTACTAGGAGGAATTAGGAATTGGTCGCTCTTACAATAGTACATTGTGAACACAATATACTCCAGTAATGTGAAGTTATGGTCTTCAATACTGGTATATATATATATATATATATATATATATATATATATATATACACACAGAGGTAGTTATTGCACACACTGATAAAATATGATAAATAAATTGTAATTAAATTTAAACCTATTTCAAATTAATAACAGTCATAGGAAAGTAATTTTAATGAAGAAGTAAAAGTCATTCTAAACTCACTTTCAAATTTCAATCTTTGCATGTTTATCTCTAGTAAAATATCATGATGAAGTGCTAAGCTACTCTTGATCATAGAAATACATTATCGATGATACACTTTTTCAAAAAATACTTGCAAAGTTGTCAAGTACTCAAATAAAGTCTCCATCTCCCAAAAGAGATAAATTTGACGAAAGTAATTGCTATCGCTGAATAACATCGGTAAAGGCATCAATTCGTAATCTGAGGGGAAAGAAAACTTTTGCTTGACGTGATGAACATGTGGGATTAACATCTCTCGGGGTGACACATCTCTCATTGGCTTATGACAAAGAGAAAATGTGAGATGTTAAAGATATAGGAAAAGACATATTGAGAAAGGAAATATTAGCGAACTAAATATCACTGAACTAAAGTTCTTATTTGGTCTTTGCATATATATTTAAAAAATCCTTGAAGATTATTTTTGAAGAGGGAGATATTTTGAATACTATTTTAATTGAAAGCAAATCAAAATTTAAAATATAAATTTATAAGAAATATACATTTAAGAAAAATATCTTAAGTAATTTTATGATATTAAAATTGTTTAACATATTATTTTAAAATATGCTTATGTGTGTGTGCTTCTAAAAGTTATAAGAACACTCTGGGTTGAATTATAACTGATCAGTTTATAAAAAGTGTTGATTTAATTAGAAAAATATATCACACAGTTAAAGTTCTTAGATTATAGTTTCATATAGTAAGTTTCTCAGATATCAGATTAGAATAGAGTGAAATGATATTTAGTCTTAAAGTGATCAAAATATAAAATGAAAATATATATATAAAGTTCTCAGTTAAATGGCATTTGAATATCAAAATAAGTTGTACCGAATTTTTTTAATAAATTATAGCACTTGAGTACTTTATCACAGATCATTTTTGGTAAACCAATAGTGTCATCAACTGTTTCTGCAGGAAGGGTCAAATAGCGAAATAAAAAATAACACTTTGGCATAATCCAAAATTACTTTAGCAAACCTTTTTTAAAAAAAAATAAATAAAAAAAAAAAAAAATGGGAATATAATTCAGGGGTATTCAGTTCACTTAACTGGTATTTGCAAGATCAGCAGGATTTAGTACTTGGTCAAAAAATATATGAATACATTAATAGAAATGAAAAAATACACAAATATTTAAATTATTTATCTGTTCTTCGAACTTAAAAGTAATCTGTCAACTTCAGAACACGAACAATTTCAGAGGCCCCATCAACTTCACGTTAACGGTGTTGACTGTAGTACAAAATTTCTCCAGATTACATATAATGAAGTTAAAAAGTTAAATGGAGACTTTTTGTATGTTTTTCCTGTAATCAAAATTTTTATAGTGACAAATTATTTTCCTGAAATGTCCATGTGTCTAATTGTATTTATAGTACATAAGATATGGTATAAGTTCCAGCCTAAATAAAAAGGCAGGTTCAATTATGTGGTAACTATTAATCGATTGATTAGATTAGTTTCTTGTTAACCATAGCTATTATTTAATTAACTCGGCACAAATTAAGTCTCAGGCTGTATTTTTATCTATCCTTTGCATTTTATATTTATAATTGATGATGATTGGTTCCACCAAAACTGAAAAGTAGGGATTTTGCTTATCAAATAAAAATATCCAGGAAGAGGAAAAACACAATTTTGATTTAAACGCCAATACTATAATGTATCCATATAAAATTGTAAATATTTGTGTAATCAGAGTTATCAGAGTTAAAGCATTAAGATGGAATGTACGAAAACCTAATTCATGAACTTTCCTAATGAATTGATTTACCTTGTTATCAGTACAAAATTACAGTTAATGAATTAATTGTTCGTAACAGAAATATTTTTTCGTAAATTGACACTTTTTAACCCGAAATCATTGTTTCTGTGCTATTAACTGTGTTGAAATGTATTTTATTTACTAATACAATTATTTTAATCAGACCTTTTTTGTAAGATGTTAAAGACCTTAAATAGGTGATTTCAGAGAGTATTTATTTGGGAGGTACTGGTTTGTGAGCGTTTGTAAGCAGTGGACAAAAAACTTAGCATGAACTAAACGTGAATTTCAAGTGAAGTAATTCAACTGACTCAGTAAGTATAAAACATTATTTCACAATCCTTCAATTTTCCTTAGGTGTACATGAGGTATGCAATTAGGTTACGGCATAATTGCTATTGAACATAATTTAAAAATCTGTTATTGCAAGCATCATAACTAAATTTAGTATTCGTTATTGTTGTTCATTGGGATCTTAATGACCAAACGTTTATTTTTTAAATCATCGAAATTTGCAGTGATATCTTCAAAAAAGTAAAACGGTATAACCTAACCTGGCTACGATTACCGAATGGAAAAAGAGCAGATAGAGTCTGAAATTCGATTGATATTAAATATATTAGAATAAACAATAGATGCATGTCAGATAATATTTTACATATTTTGATAGCTCAAAAATTTAAAAACTTGTGCTTTTTCAGATTTTTTTTTTTATCATATTTTGTTCATGTTTATTGGATTCTAAGGATTGGTACCATAAACGTTTTTAAATAAAGAGGCTGAAGAATGGTTGATGATTAAGAAATAAGTTTTTGAGTTTTTGAACGTTTAAGGTATGCAAAATCACTTCTATATATTAAAAAAAAAATTGTTAAAATATTTACTAACTAGTACTTTTAAAAGTTGCAACTTAACCGATAAATGTATTATATATTACAATGATATTTTTATAAATATATATATTTGTGACATTTTAATGCCATTTATTTATTTTCCTCTTATAAAAAACAAAGCACTTGTGTATTTATTATAATCTTCCAAACCAGTTCCAAATCTGTACTAAATTAATAAGCAACATAAAAAGGTAAAAATCTATATGGGAGAAATAAAAACAATTTTTTCTTAATTTGCTTCTCAAATAAGTTTCATTAGGCAAGTTCAGATCACTTAGAATGTCTAAGAGAGAATTCTCGAACAATATTAATCTCATCACATTAATATATACATTAAAATGAGCCAATTAATCATAATTATCAATTACCCTAATGTTAATGTTTAAGAATGAGGAGATTTAATAACTTTTTAACTTTCGCTCTCTGTTTGGGTTTAATTTGTAAAAGTATTATTTAAACAGATGCAAGCACTTGCATCAGCTAATTAACTGTTAAAACAAAGAGTAAAATGATATTTTAAAAAGTTTTACTGTAGTTTTATGTTGAAATGGGCTTTTATATTTTGTGTTGTAGTTCGTGAACAAAGTTGCCCTTACTCGTAATATATTTAATTTATGAAAATAATTTAATATCTAATAATCTTACATATTTATAAAGAGAATTAAGTGACTAAAAGTAAGGACGTTTTATAACTTTTTTATTCGTAAAATGTTTTTTATAAGTCATAAGGTAAATCTATTCAAGTAGAAATAAAGGCATTTAGTTTAAATATTGAGCTTCAAATGCAATTGATTCAAATTACACAGCCTAAGATTTTACTTCACTACATTTTCAAGTTTAAATATAAACATAACAATACAAATGTATTTAATATGTTTAAATGGTAAAACATCCATAGGTATAAAATTTTGTAATTAAACCCTTTTTTGTTTAAATTTTTACTTAATGAAAACTAGTTGACACATATTACCACCTAAATTAGATAAAATACTGATAATCTTTTAATTAAATAAACACATTTGCATACATGTTAAATAAAGACATGGTAGTATAAAAGAAGTTAAGTACTGCTTTGGTGTATTTTTAGGTTTCATAAAAATTCACAAGCATTTGCATTCCATTGATAATTAACTTCAAAACCCAACTTCTATAGTGCTTTATTTCAAACAATGATAAGTTTTCATAAACCTTCGAGAGCAGTTCTTGAGAGTTCATATAAATGCTTGAAGGCTTTGGGAAAGATAAATATTTTAGTTTGGAAGAAGGATGTATTTTTAATTCCATTGAGCTTTTGATTGCCCTATAAAGGGAAGCATAGATTAGTTTTGTCAAATATCTGGATGTCTCTTTACTAGTGTTTTAAGTTTTATTTTCAAAACAATAGCCGATTCAATTTGAAAGGAATTTTATTGAAAATTGCTATAGAATTTGTGCTGAATATTGACAATTTTATTTGATTAAATATGTAAATTATTCAGATTTGATTACTTTTATTCCGATATGTTTAATTAATTATAACAATTCTTCACATAAATAGTTTTAATAACATTTAGTTAATATTTTATAAATAAATTACATTTTGATACTAATTTTTATTACATTTTAATGTTGAATTCTCGTTTCTACTGGTTTAAATTAAATAATTGAAGATATTGCTGAGATAAAAATAGGTCAATTATATTTTGAAATTCAATTTGGTAACAGTATTCAGTTGAAAAAACAAGTTTATTTTTTTAAAGATCACTTTCAAAAACATAATCATATTTGCTCTAGTTAAATTAAGGAGAACATTAAGCTTAAAGAATAATGCTTATTTTTTCATGCAATTTAAAGTAATGTCAGATTTTTTCTCGGTGTTAAGTTTATTCAGATATACTTACTTGAATTGTTTATTTATGGGTGACTGACTCTACTCAATTTCTACATTTGTTTAAACTGAGCCATTATACATACATTTACAAAACACACACATTTTTTTAATGTATGAAACTGTTAATTTACAAAACACGTATGAGTCACTGCATTCAGGTAACTAGAAATGTTTAAACTTCGCACTTATATATCTCGAAAAGTACATAGTGTTACTGTACAAAGCTGCTACTGTGCAATTCTGCTTCCGCACAATACTATTACTTTACATAGTTAACTTGACTTTGAGGGCTCAGAGGAAATTTATTTCGATATTGTTGTTGCGGCTTTACTATTGTAATTGTATTATTTTCAGTTATTTCTAAGTGTACTTAGTAATTATTTAAATAAACACATCATTGTACTTTATATTAAAATGGTAAATAATCAGTGACAAAAATAAAAATTAGTTCTTAACTAGAATAACTAAAATAGTTAATTTCTTTATGTATATTAAATAATGGTATTTTAAGATACATGAATATGGATAAATGTTTTATATTACAAAAAAATGTATTACAATGCATTTTATTAAAAGTACCTACGCAAACGTTATAATAAATACGTATTAATGTTTATACATTTAAAGAAAATAATCTTTCTTGGTTCTTTAGCATAAAATATGACTTACGTAAATAACACTCAACTAACCTTTCACGATTTTCCCTTCCACAATTCCCTGAGATACCATAAAGGGTACTTACTCATCGTAAATAACATTAAGTTTAAGACTGTAGCATGTTTTCCGTTAGTTAACGGTCGAAAGAGAAAGTAATGTCTATTTCGGTTAATAAGAGGTGATAATTTTCGAAAATTGCTTGGTCGAAAATGAACATTGACTGTTAAATTGTAAGTATGTTATGAGTCAATAAAGAGATAGTAATGACTGTTTAAAACACAATCTTTTTTTAATAGAGATAACTGCGTTCATTTAGAAAAGGGTTTGTATTTAAACTCCGTTACGATAAAACGACTATTCAATTTATTAGTAGTTTGAATTTGAACCTAATAACTGCGATTATAGGAAAACACGTTTAAGATCTATTATGTACATTACTTACTGATAAGGCTTACATCAAAGCTTTGTAAGGCATATTTTTAATTGCATGAAATATTAATAATTTCAGTACCGTTCCTGAACATAATTACACGTTTCAGACAAAAATGTTTTAAACTGCATATTGAAAATTACTAAAAATTATAAATTATTTTAAATAACCTTTATATAAATAAAATTTTTAAATAACTACTTTTTATTTCTTTAAAAATATTTGAAATAATATTAAATTTGGTGAAATATCAAACAAATTCAAATTAATTACACAAGTATTTTTTTCACTACTTCGAATATCAGTATAAATATGCGTAAATTTACAATATTCATATTGTAATTCACCAAAACTGACCGCATTAGACAATTCGGTGACATTCTGAGTGTTAACTATTTTTAGAAATATTGCTTAAATGTCAGGCTAGGCCGAAATTTCTGTGACATAAGTCGTTGTAAATTTTTATATTTGATTCCAAACACATTAGCAGAAAAATAGTACCTTTTCGTAAACATATCAATACAAAAAAAAAAATATAAAAATACAGTAAGTTATTGATTTGATACACAAGCTCATTTACATTTTAATTTGTTTATATTTAATTGAAAATCCCTAACACTGAAATTATCGTAATGTACTTTAACGTCAGTATAATATGAAAATATGACGTAGTTCAACAATTAAAATTATCGTTCAGCAACAATTAATATCTTTTTATTAAAAAATAAGCTGTCGGGAAATGTTTCTGTTCAAAATATAATTTTTCAAAAATGTAGGAAATAAGGATTTTCTTTATAGAAAGACATATGACTTTGAAATTTAAACGCCTTTTAAAGTATTGTTTCGAAAATTCTGTTGGTGCGAAAAAACCTGCAAAGACATTAGCACATTGTCAATTGATTAGAATTGCTAAAGCCGTTTTTTGGTAATAGTATTGGTGTAGATACCTCTTTTACAAGAGTGATTTTAAGTGTGAAGCGTGATCCCTTAAAATATTATTACGGTTTGTTTCTTATGTCACACAAGAAATTAAACCTTGTAAGAATCTGCAATACAAAAAAAAGTATTTCCAACAAACTTATTTAATAATTTACTTTGTACTTGCAATTACATACATGTATTATACATAGGGTAATAAAAGTATAGACTTCGGTCAAAAAAAAAAAAAATTTTTTTTTTTTTTTTTTTTTTTTTTTTTTTTTTTTTTTTTTTTGCATTTCTCTACGTTTGGGAGCACCCTGATTCAGAAGAAGAGATTTAGAAAAAAAAGTCTTTCTGTATCTGTGGTCAGCATTACTCCCGAAGAAATTGACCTACGATGTTCAAATTTGGTATGCAGGTTAATGGTGGCCATGGGACCTACCATTAAGGTTTTTGTCAAAATCACGCATGCGCTTAAGGTAGCAGCCATTTAAAAAATCATGCTTTTCAATGATCGCTAAAAATCGGCTTCAACGATTTTGATAAAAATTGCTGTGCTAATGCCTCTTAAGGTGTTCTAAACATCCCCACATCTAAACTTCCCGTAAAAATGCTTTAATGGAGTAAAAAGTTGGAATATGAATACCTTCAACACTGAATTCTCTTTCCTTGAGTACACCTCATCAACGATAGTTTTTTCTTCTCCTATCAGTTTCACTTATAATAAAGTATTATCGAAAAGTGCATCGCCATCGCAATTTTGAGATATAATTATTGCAAAAAATAATACTGGCCTGTAACTGAAAGTTGTGCAATGTTCCACACCCCTAGTTTTTGTTAGCTTCAACACTAATTCAGAGATAAGTATATAACTTCATGCCCCTCTGTTTTTCATGTTCAGTCAACAACCTTTACCTACTGAAACTTTACAGAAATTTTTGTCACCAAAATTGTCGCCAATTCACCAAATTGGCAAAAATTTGTTACAAAAATAATGTTGAATCTCGCCAAAATAGCGGAATTAGCTAGATATGAGTCCTTTCCATCCTAGGAAAAATTTCTGCATCTTCCCGGAGTCCAACTTTTCTTAATGCTAATTTAATTTGATAATTCAGTGTATTTCTAAAGTTTAAAACTAATCAAGATACTATATCCATGTAATAATCGAAATGAATGGTCACTTTGAGAGATTCGGTATGCTATGAATTGTGTGATTGGAATGTAGACCATTACACATAGTATTATTCCTAGTAATTTGGTAATAGATTGATGTCTCTTTAATTCCCATTACCGCAAGCTATCACATATGATATAAATTGTATCAGTCGTTTGGCAACACTTTACTATCACCACTAAACATTTGAGAGTTTAAAGTGAATTTAAATAAATTAAGATATATTGCCTGTTGTAGTATGATAATTTGCAACTTTCATCAACTACTACACAAATTACATAGCATATAATTATAGCAGTCAAATATTTGGAATATATATTTGTTATTCTATTGTTCAAACGCAATAATAAGGCTACTCAAGCGAGCTTACGCTACAATTGGATTATTTCAGTGAAATATCTCATGCTGACATTGACAAGAATATGTTTTTGAAATCTTTTTGAATCATATAAATTAATGTAGAATAAAGTAAAATATAAGCTACTTATAATAAGCATTACTTTTTAAAGAAATGGGTAAAAGTAAACAAAGCACATTTAAACTGGAGGGTACTGTTAAGCGAAAACAGTAATTGATCAGCTAAAAAAAAGCTTTGATATATATTTTATAACAAGGTATAGATATCGTCTGATTCATAGGCGAAAGAAAAATGAATGAAAATATGTATTATTTTGCTTGGTTTGCTTTTTCTTATGCAGCGTTTTCAGTTTAATGTTTTATTACTTCCTACACAATATATGTTAGGCATTATTACGCAATTTTCCTGTAAATAATTGTAAATGCTGTTTCTTTTCTTTAAAAAAAAGGGGGGAAAAAAGACAATACCAGCTAGAGGAATGGGTTGGTGGCATGTGGAGTAGTCGGGAGGTTTTGCGACTGTTCTGCGTTTTCTGATTACAAAATCATATGCACTTGATTTTTCGGGAAACTTCGCCATCTAGTAAAAAACGTCTACTTGGGATAGGTCGGCTTCGCTCACTAAATGTGTGGTACTAGGGTAAAGGTTAGCTTTTTTCACTAAAACGTCCAACGAAAAGTCATGCTCTCTACGCTTGCTAAAATGGTTCACTACAACAACACAAATCCAATACTACTACACAAATACCTTTCTCCACCACACCCGACCACCGTAGTGAAACAATTTATTTAACCATTTTCAAGTCAGTACATTTCCTCACCTTACCCATTTTCAGAGAAATATATTTTTCCATTGTTGTTCTTAATAAAAAGCCTGCTCGTCAAAAAAAAAAAAAAAAAAAAAAAAAAAAAAAAAAAATTATAATAATCATATAATCTTGCCCTCTTAAAATTTTCTCCGTCTATGCAAATAATCCCACCATTTCTAGAGAGGCAAAAAAAAAAAAAAAATACCACACTTTGGCCATTCATGGGAAAAGCTTTAAAAAAAATCATTCTAACCACTTAATCACTAATCCATACAAAAATAATCCTCGCGACAAATGCTTTCAAGAAAAAAACCATACATATAGGATAAGACTTGCGTAAAAGAACGCAGATCTAAAATATTAGATAATCGGCTTAGATCCGATGCACAGTTTTCCATAGGCCTTAAGTTCAAGCCCATTACACAGTTATTTTTTTATTTGAGTTTTATTAACCATTGATACATCAATACAACTGAACAACATCAGCATACATTTTTTTTATACAAGCAGGCGGAGCAGGCACATGTCCACACAATGCTTTTAATGCGCATGGCCAAATATTAATTGGGGACGGACTACAGACCACACTTCGAACCAATTAAAAACAATACAATTGAGCCACAGGGTAATGATAATTATAATAATGAATAAAAAAAACCCCTCAGAATAAGCAAATAAGAATCAAAGCAAATGTTCGCACCAGCTGATGGAATTTTCGGGAACTGCTTCAATACTTTAAAACTAATTTTATAAAAAATCTGATTAAAATGTTCTTAATTCTGTTTGAGAAAATCATTTTAGATGACCAAAATAACTAATATTGAAAATTTCAGAGCACTACGCGTATCGGAAATCACTTTCTATAGATTCGCTTAAAAACCGACTGGACGAACAACAGAATCTTTGTTTTATTATTATAAATAATTTTGCGATAAAAGATTTTCTTCAAAATGTTTATGCAACTTTAGGTAAAAAAAAAATAAATTTGACATTTGTGTATGGTTTCTGAAAACATTTCTTTCTAAAAGTAAAAATTAAATGCAGTTTTATACATACACAATTTGCGGCACATAGTATTACATGAAAACTAAATATACTTTCCCAGTTTCCATTACACGCTGTCAACGATAAATTATAATTCAAACTGTATTATAAAATTAAAAAAAAAACAGACCTAAAGAAAATACAAACATAATTTTTAATCAAAAGGGGTCTTAGCCTATGAATTTGTTGAATACATATATGAATACACTAGCTGAATACCCGTGCTGCGCTACGAAATTTTACCATTAGCATTTTAGCGATCAAAAGACATTCATGTATTCAACACTTCAGACGTTTGCTCCCATTTCGATCCCGACAAATTGATTTATCAAAATAGGAACTTTCCTTTGTTGACATTTTAAACGAAATTTATAATTGTGAATAGTAAACTGGAATAGTTTATTGTGTTTATGTTTGCTCTTAGTTCTAAATTTCAAAGTAGTAGCTGTATTGGAATTAAGTTAATTAGACATTAAGTTAATCCTCGTATAGTTTCAATGTTGCGTCGTCTTTTCGTCCCTTAAAAATTCGTTAATCGATATTGGAATGACTTATTTTTTTAACATTTGCAAAAAAATATCAGAAAAATGACTACATTGGAAGAGGAACATTCGGATATCCCTCGTTTGGAACATTTAACTCCTTTTCGACCCCTTAAAGTTGGTTAATCGAGAACAGAATAGCTTACTTTTTCTATGTTTAATCTTTTTTGACATTTGCACCAAATTTCCGAGTTGTGACCATATGGGAAGTGGTACATTCGAATGTTCCTCGTTTGGAACGTTTAACCCCTTTTCCACCCCTTGATCCACCGGAGATCGGAATAGTTTACTTTTTCTGCGTTTGTCTTTATTGATATTCACACCAGTTTTCAGAATTGTGAAAATATGAGAAGTAGGACATTCGAATATATCGCTCGTTTGGAACGTTTAACCCCTTTTTGACCTCTTAAAGTGGGTTAATCGAGATCTGAATAGCTTACTTTTTCTATGTTTACCATTGTTGATATTTGTGCCAATTTTCAGAGTTGTGGGAAGTAGGATTTTCGAATGTCCCCCGTTTGGAACGTTTAACCCCTTTTCGACCCCTTAAAGTGGGTTAATCGAGATCGGGATAGTTTACTTTTTTCTATTTTTACCATTGTTGATATTTGTGCCGATTTTCAGAGTTGTGACTATGTGGGAAGTAGGATTTTCGAATGTCCCCCGTTTGGAACGTTTAACCCCTTTTCGACCCCTTAAAGTGGGTTAATCGAGATCGGAATAGTTTACTTTTTCTATTTTTACCATTGTTGATATTCGTGCCGATTTTCAGAGTTGTGACTATGTGGGAAGTAGGATTTTCGAATGTCCCCCGTTTGGAACGTTTAACCCCTTTTCGACCCCTTAAAGTGGGTTAATCGAGATCGGAATAGTTTACTTTTTCTATTTTTACCATTGTTGATATTTGTGCCGATTTTCAGAGTTGTGACTATGTGGGAAGTAGGATTTTCGAATGTCCCCCGTTTGGAACGTTTAACCCCTTTTCGACCCCTTAAAGTGTGTTAATCGAGATCGGAATAGTTTACTTTTTCTATTTTTACCATTGTTGATATTTGTGCCGATTTTCAGAGTTGTAACTATGTGGGAAGTAGGATTTTCGAATGTCCCCCGTTTGGAACGTTTAACCCCTTTTCGACCCCTTAAAGTGTGTTAATCGAGATCGGAATAGTTTACTTTTTCTATTTTTACCATTGTTGATATTTGTGCCGATTTTCAGAGTTGTGACTATGTGGGAAGTGGGTGAATTAGTGATGAGTGAGTCAGTGAGTCAGTCAGTGAATCAGTGAGTGAGGGCTTTGCCTTATATATATAGAGATATAGAAAAAACATACAGGTTTTTTTTTGGTTTTTTTGGAAATTCTTCAATGTTTTTTAACGTCAAGAAAATTTTTTATTATGTTTCTTTGCTAGTTTTTTTTTTTTTTTTTTAATTTTTTTTTTTTTTTAAATTTTTTTTAATTTTTTTTTTTTTTACTTTTGCTAGTTTTTTAAAGCTATTTTCTTAAGAACTTTTTGATGAATGAATTTTTAAAAGCCATATATTTACAAGCAGTCTTGTAAAAGAATTTGAAACACACTTATATACATTTTAATAGTACATTTTGATTTCAGGATTAGAATAAACCATCTTTTAAATATTTATGAGAATTGATTTCAACACCAATGATCGTATGTATGTATAATACTGTATTCCAATATAAGCATTTCTATCGAAGGATTTCTTAAAATTATTTTGTTTGTAACATTTTAATAAACCTAAATTTACAATTAATGGATTGTTACATAATAATAACTGTATATAAAAACCCAAACCCTCTATCATTGGCTCATCACTTATTCTCCCACAACCGATAAAGCCAAAACTCTGAAATAGGTGCGAATGCCAACAGAGGCAAGCATAGAAAAAATATTATTTTCCGATCTCAAATCCCCATATCCCTCCGATCCCAATATCCCACTTCCAAAATAATTAGAAATCTGAAATTTGTTGAATATGTTAGCCTGTTTAAACTTAGAATAAGCTATTATAATCTAGATAAATTAATATTCAAGTTTTCAGATAAGGTCAAACGTTCCATTTGTTGAATATCCCAAATTCCTATAAATCTAGAATGGTGAATATTAGTAGAAGTTATCACAAAGCTGATTATAATAAAACAAACATGTCACGATTTTGAATTACCAATTACATACCAGAGTAAAAAGGGGGTTAAACGCTGCAAAGGTGGAATATCCTAATACACCTAATTCCTATAGATCCTGGATGCTGAAAATTAGTAGAAATGTTTTCAATTACTTTGTATACCAAGCTATTACAATTGCTAAAATGCTCACTGTTAAACTATTATACACAATAACGGGTCTAGGACGAAATCCCGAAAGCCGAAATCCCGACAAGCCACAATCCCGAAAGCCGAAATCCCGACAGGTCACAATCCCGAATAGGACGAAATCCCGACAAGCCAAAATCCCGAATGGGGCGAAATCCCGACAAGCCAAAATCCCGAATAGGACGAAATCCCGACAAGCCATAATCCCGAAAGGCCAAAATCCCTATCAACCAAGAGAAATCCCTACCAACGGGAAAATCCCATCAGACCAAAAAATGTGTTAACAGATATTTCAAAACAATATTTTTTTTATAAACTTTAAAAATTAATGAGGTCGATTGACATTCATAAAAAATAGATTTTGATTCGTTATGAAGTGGAACATGTTGAAGTTGTCAATTAATCATTTCATTGTATTTTTCAGTTTACCTTCGATTTTATTTTTATATTGTATTAATTTTCTTCCTTTAGTTTTGAAGAAAAATCAACTTAAATTTTACATATTTATATTATATTTTGCCTATCAAAATGTAATTTATTTCTAATGTTTATATATATTTCTATTTGCTGCCTATTTTTCAGCCACTTAAATATTCGGTTTAAAATAATATTGGTTCATTTGGAGAAATTTGCCTATATTTTAAAAGAAAGTTCTTGCATCTAATTAAAAAAAAAATTAAAAAAAACAAAAAAAAAAAACATATGGCGTGATTGTTCTTCAAAGCACTTTATAAGGTCTCTTCATTCGGTGACAAAACGGTCCCCCGGTTACAAATTAAACTCGGAAAAGTCACCCGGTTTTTACTTACTCAACTAAATAAGATCTAAACTTGTGTATACGGTTTCCGTGTGCAACATATTTACATGGAAAATCAAATTAACATGTCTGATAGTATACTTAGAAATGGATAGATGTATTGAGTTTTCAATTGTCATAAGCCAAATACTTTAGTAGGGCAAAATAATGTTTATAGAATGGACACTTTTTCTTATGAGCGATGTATATGTAATAGAAACATATATGCAGGGAAATGTAATATAATACAAGGAGTGTATAGTTAGAATCTTTTTGGATGTATTGATTTACTAGTAGGAGTTGTATTGCGTCACAGATTTTATTACTATTGAGACATTTTATTTACTAAGAGTTGTTATGCTAAATTGTCCGCGTGTTTCTATTTTACTACAATTTGAATAACAAATATATGCTCCTAAGGATTGGCGTTACTTTTTTTTTTTTAATTTTGGTGCACTTATTTGGAATTTAAAATTGGAAATGAGTAATACGTATACATAAAACTAGGATGTAATATAACAAATTAAAAGTAAAATTTAAGTACCGAAAAGTATATTTTAATATTATATTTTTATTATTTATATTTAGAATTATTTATTATATTTTAGAATATTATAGAAAAAAATTACTACTAAGAAGTATTTCTGTTAAAAATATGTAATACTTTAGATATGAAGCCTATCCGATCAATACTATAAAATGCTTTCTAAATATTACCAGTAGGATGTAACTTTTTACCAAGACATTGCATGTTCTATCAGTGAGGTTTTTTAAATTTTGGAGTAGTATTTACAGTTTCATATTTATTGAATTTTATTAACCCTTATATTGTGAATGATGCTTGCAAAAATTGCATCTGAAGAGTAACAAAATTTGTGTATAAAATTTTTCAATATGAAAAATAAAAGAAAAACAATCATTATTTACAAACATTTAACCTTCTGGGGGTTAACAAAAACTCGCTTCAAGAATGAATTGGCCTTCCAACAGTTCCTACTTGAAAAGTGTCAAGGCATATTTCCTCTCCCCTTTACCAGCTTCAAGTGTGGTGGTTCATTTCTTTTGTAGTCTCAAAGGGGCGTATTGAAGGTGGGGTGGTCAACAAAGCATGAAGACCCCTCACTGATGCTTCCCCCTAAAGGTATACAGGTGTGTTTTTTATCTAGTCAAGAAACTAGAAAGGACCTTCTTCCCTTTACACTGAAGTGATACTTTTTTGCTCTTGCTTACGGTACGCAATTATTATACGTATTTTTAATTTATTTTTTCCATTATTTGTTGATTTTAATAATATTGATTTTATTTTCTCTCCTATGTTTTTATCAGGCTATGTGTTAGTGAGTAAGGTTGAACAAAGTAAACTTTTTTTCATTTCTTTAACATTATTGCTTTCTGAGATGTTTAAAGTTTAAACATATTGGTCGTTCAAACATCAATGGTGTGTTGAAGGCCTAATTACACACCTTAAAATAAGAACATTTGCCAATTGTTATTGCGGTAAGAATTCACCGTTTCCTTAGCTTTGTAGATACTTATAGTAATCCCTGAGCTCTATTTTAATCGTACTCATTTTTATTATTAATTGATAATATTTTCTGGTGATAAGCAATTTAATAAAATTCTAATCATTTATATATATCTCATCACTTAAAACTGCACTACTTTGATTAGAGAAAGACAGCGATTGTATTGAATGTTTCCATATGTTAACGTTATGGCGATATATTCTGTAATTTTGTGGGTCTTATGAAATGAAAATGGTTCCTCTTATGTTTATGAAAATGGTCCTCGTCAATTTTTTTCACACTCTTTAGGAAATAACTTTCCTTTCAACTTTGTAGTGTTCCTTACCCAAAACGTAAAGAAAGACAATCATATAAAAACACTTTTATGCTTATTTTTTTATACGAAAAATTTGGTCCTTTTGTGATTGTTAGAACGATCGAAATGAAATTCATCACCGCAGCCCTGTGTAAAAATACCCCAAAATGATACAAATAAAACGATTTTTAACGTATTACACTTTGAATTACATTGTTTTCAGTTTCAAACAGCTTAATTCTATGAATTTTAGAACCGAAATATTAGCGTTGTAAGAAAATTAAAAAAAATTAAATCTACTGGAAAATGCTAGATTTAATTTTTTTGTAATAATAAAACGCAAAAATATAAAGTTTCATTGACTTCAGCTGATTTTTTTTTTTTTTTTTTTAGGTATAGTTTCTGAATTAGTTAAGAAATTTAAAATATAACAATCACTTCCAGCAAAATTACGCTTTAATAAATCGTATCGAAAACTTAAAGCTGAAAAGAAAATGTATCCTTTTCAAAAAGAAAGCTGAAGTAATCCAATTTGGATTTCAACGAGTTTTTGACATATGTTCATGCCAATGTAAAGATTTCACTGCTTGTAAATAATGTGCACGAGAAAAAAAGTTCCCGTTCAGGAACAAGAATTTTTAATTGATCAAAGAACAGAGAGACCTATGGTAATTGGAGGACTTGATAAAAATGCCTCTAAAGTTCTGAGGAAGAGATTATCCAGAAAGCTCAAAAGAGATGAAAATTGCTAATAAGAAAATTCAAAATCGGGAGCAATTTGATTCAAGACTTCCATTTGAAGATGGATCTTCCGAAAAGAATCCAGATTTTCCAGTTAACTTACCCAATTATCAATTGAAGGTAGATGAAGCAAGTATTAGTAGGTTAGTAGCTTACAAAGGCACTGATTACAAATGCAGTTTCCAACCGTCACCATCAATTCCTCTTCTATGTTATGCATTTTTATGAAAAATGACAATGTTCGAGATTTTGAATCCTTAAAACATAATTCATATTTTATGCATGTACTTGTTTAGAGTACCTTATATAAATTATTACGCATGTTGACATTTATGTTTTTGTATTTTAAATATTTTTCCAAAGTTTTCGATTTTAGGAATTTTTTATGAAAAATTCCAATTTTTGGGGGACCTCTGAGGCACCCTTAGATATTTTTTCAAGAACTTTATATTTTAGGATCCTGTAATGTACTCCAAATGGCCTTTAAAAAACATAGTGCCAAAGCAAATTTCGATCCACCCTGTTTTCGATCTACCCTACACCTCAGGCTTATTAATCTTTAGTTCAATTTTCCCTCCACAAATATATTTGCATGAAATTTCTAAAACTAATAAATAATTACTTCGAAAAACAGAGCTAAGCTTTGATTTTGACATTTCCGAAATAAAAAGTATTTAAATGCTTATCCATGCATATATGCTCTAAATATATATTGTTAGCGAACTCTTCCGATGCAATAATTTTGATTCAGTACTTGTACAAATAGCAATAAATTTAAACTGTAACCTTTAAGATTTTTAATCAATAATTTTAATCAAAACATTTTAGAGTTTAAACAATCCTTCCTTCAATTAAAATTTTTAAAAACTGATCAATTAATTAATTTATGTGGTATATATGACCGAAGAAATGTTGACTAGCACCCAATAAAATGGGTCTGCATTCCCGTGCAAATAACCGTGCTTACATTTATTCATGCCCAAGGCAAGATGGTAGGTTTTCGCGAATTTTTCACTAAAAGAAAGTATTTTTTCTCTTGGTTAATGGTTGAAAAATCGTTTTTTGCTTTACTTAAATATTTTTTGCATTTATACTTGTAAAATTCACTTTTACATGTCAATTTATTTTTAAAAACTTAATTTCGTTAATTTACATAATAATTTCAAATTATTAATGAGGCCTTAGGTTTTTCAAACGGCGAGAGCTACTCTACTTCTGAACATTGTTTAAAGTAGGATATGGATTATTTGAGAATAAAGATTCTTTTTCCATAACATCACTATATTGAAACTAAATAATAATAGAATTATCAACAGATTATGGTTAAGTTAGTCACTATAGTTTGCAAAGCGCAATTAAATTAAATGAATTGTAAGGACACTTGTAAAATGATTTGTATATTTATAAAGTTTACACAAGTACCATACTATCCATTGCAATTGAATTTATATCCAACACAGATTTATTTACGGAAGTTAAAAAAAAAATTAACCCCAGCACTATTAAATACAGGCACATAATTAGAATAAATTACAATACCCTCGAAAAGTTCAATTTGAACAATAATATCTTCGTCAACACAAATAAACAAGTCCCAAACTCCATATTGTCTCTCATAATCACTTAACATCATAAAGGAATGTTATCTACTGATGTTCAAAGTAGGGCATACCTTCCTCAACTTGCCGTCATGGAGGGTGAACTTTGAACCAGCTGGTCAATAAGGATAGAAGGAGGGGAAAGCACTATACGGAAATATACGCCTTTGACACTCTAGAGGAGGGTTCGACTCTGCGGATATATACGTATGCAGTACTTTGAAGAAGGAACTAGTTGGACGGTTTTATACGCCTGTGACGCTTTGGATCAAGTATCAAGGTTACGGATATATACGCCCGTAACCCTCAGAGGGTTAAATTCAATATATCACAAAAAACTGTTTAAAATCAAAATATTTATACTCATCTTTCATTTGCATAAAGTAAAAATACACTATTATCTAATAATTTAACTCAGTTTCAAAAGGGTGGGGCAGTTTGAACTCTAAACCCATCATTAGCCCGCACCATGCACCACAAAAGCCTATTGTGAAGGAGCTTCATGCTTCAGTAAGGGGGCGACCGGGGGCCACTGATCACATTTTGAAATATCCCTACACTCCACGATTCGACCAGAAGGCGTCTAGCTGGAAATTTTTCTACAAGGCGGGTTAGGGTCGGCTAGGGATTTAAAATGTTAAGATGGCATTTAAACAAATATAAAATCATTTAGATGGTCAAAACATAATATACTTCATTTTACTATAGCTATTAACAAACCTTCCCTTTGCTTTATATCTATATAATAAAATAAAAATGGAAAAAAGTGAAAAATAAAAAAAAAAGTTCTTAAACCGATCTCTGAATTTGTAAAGTGTGAACACTTGGGAGGGGGGGGAGGGCGAGAATTAAAAAATATTCAGAAGAAGTAATTAAATTAAAAATTCCGAAATATCAATCCTGAAAATTTTGATAAAAAAAAAAAAAAAAAAAAAAAAAAAACTTTTCGTAATTTTAAATTAAGGTAATATATTTAAAAATAAATAATCCTTACATAAAAGATACTTTTTAATTTTTTTTTATACATTAAACAGTTAAGAGCAGCAATCATAATTAAGAAATAAAGTCGCAAATATTAAAAGCCGGATTGATAAAAAGAACTTACTAATGACCACAGAGAATTAAACTCTAAGGAAATAAATTTACTCGCAGCACACAAACAAAATATTGTTTCTTAATAAGAAATTTTAACAGCATTTATCATGAATTGCGTATTAAACGGTTTTCAAACAATATTTCGGGAAGATTAAATTTGAAAATGTCTATACCAACCCCTCTATTTTGTCTAATCATTCGATCTAGAATACTTCGTTTAGTTTCTAGTTCAATTTAATGAAAAACCGCGTGGTGCAAATCTCGATATTGAGGAGTGTATTTTTAATATTCAGAATTAAAGCATGGGTATTTAATGAACGCGTGTTTCAGAACGGTACTAGTCTACAATTTCTCGAAAACTACTTGGATTTCATGTGTCGTGTTCAACAAGATGTTAAAAAAATAAGTAAAGTATCTCAATCAGAAACGAATTTATTTTAACATAATTCATAAACAAAGTTGAAAATGGGGCAACCTCTAACACAGTCCAATTAAGATCGAAAATTGACAAATATAAAATTCATACATCTATATATTTAATGGGCAAGACTTATTTTATTAAGAGTTTATCTTCTTTACGATCAAGATGTCCTTTAAAAGGTCTTAAACTGTAGATGAGCCAGAAAGTTCTAAAAATGGGAAGAAAAATATTTTACTAATTGGTTTGATTACAATATTTTTCAACATTGCTTTATTGAACATGTCTCTACTACGACAAGTATATTTGACAAACCGAATGACAGCTTCTAACAGGATTTGTTTTGTTTGCAATTTTCAAACCATGCATTTTGATATGTTAATATCTGCTCATTAGATCGATTTCAATTAATTTTTGATTAGGATATGTGTCGTTTAGTAAAATCTGTGAGACATAGTTTTATTTTTTTTAAAAAGAAGCTGTATTATAAATCTGAATAATTTCAAAAATATGATGATTTTTACTAAAAAAAGTTACAATCCTACTATTTCAGTTGGAAGATGTCAATTAAGTACACCTGCGCATTTTTTAGAAACTTTGTATAGAGCTAAACACTATTTATACTTACTATTCCACTGTGTATAGAGAGAGAATTGAAAAGTTAGAAAGAAATGGTATTATGGAATTTTCCCATCCAACCTTTTGGGCAGACAAAAAATGCGTCCAAGTGGTACTAAGGTGTTTGGATAAATTTTGTCAGGATTTCAAAAGTTGACTGGAATAAAGGTGCTGTATTGTTAGGGGGTTGTCGAGCGTCAGCGATCAGGGGACAGATATCCTGGTTCTGGTTTCATCTGATATTGATAAAATACTTTTTTTAGTTATATCACACTTATTATTTTCAATTACCCTTATGTATGTATCGGGTAATAAAAGTATAGTATACGGTTTGTCCCTGTTTTGGAACATCCTGATTTCAAAAAAGTGATCTAGAAAAAATGCCTGTGTGTGTGCACGTGGTCAGTATAACTCCAGAACAAATTGACCTACGATGTTCAAATTTGGTGTGCGGGTTGGTGATGGCACAGGGACCTACCATTAAGGTTTTCGTCAAAACCCCGAATGCGCATAAGGTAGCTGCCATTGAAAAAATCATGTTTTTCAGTAATTGATAAAAAACGGCTCAAATGATTTTGTTCAAAATCGCTGTTGTAATGCCTTTTAAGGTGCTCAAAACATTCCCCCCTCAAAAATTCCTATAAAAATGCTTTACTTGCGTACAAAGTTGAAAAACGAATGTCTGTAACACAGTTCTCTTTCCTTGAGCATACCTCGTCAAAGACCGTTTTCTCTTTTCTCATCAGTTTTACTTACAAGAAAGAATAATTATTGAAAAGTATATCGCCAAAATCATTTTTTTTTTAAAGACGCATACAAGAATTATCGCAAAAAATGTCGCCAAAACTGGCCATTTTTTCTAAATGAACGATTAAAATATGAAAATGATAAATGACACAAAACCACGTCCTTATTATGGTATAATTGAAAGTTGTGCGATGTTCCACATCCCAAGTTTTATATGTTTTACAAACGTAAAGGTAAAAAAGTGGTATTTCACAAATCTTTTTTTTTTTTTTAATTCATGTAAATTTTCTAATGCAATGTAGCATAGCAATGAATGTAACATTTTTTAAAGGGGACAAATTCATACTTTTAAAACATAATACTTTGATATTTCTTAAACGTTTTATGTAAAAACAATCCCATCGTTGCAGACATTCGATATAATTTCTAAAGGTTGTAATTTATTCAATAATTGTCGATTATGTGTATTTTTTGCGTTTTCCTGAAATATTCATAAATTTTCAAGTTACCACAAAGCTAAATTTATTGCAATCTTATTAGGTTTCGAATTCAAATCGATTGGTTCTTTATTTTTTCATGGGGCAAAACGATCAAAATGAAGGCTACTTCGTAACACCTAAATAATTACAAAGGCCTAAATTTCAAGGGAGAATACATTCAAGAATGGTTTTTTGAATCGAAGGGGGAAAAACCGTGAATTGAGAAATTCTATTTGAAATGCCTACTGATTTTTAAGTAGAAATGTCAGAAGTATTATAGTAGAAATTTTATATCTCCGTCCTGGGAATACAGGTTACTTTGGAATACGTGTTAGTGATGGCCATAGGACCTGTCATTAAAGTTTTCGTCAAAATTGCGTATGCACATAAGGTAGCTTCCACTGATTAAATTATGTCTTTCAACAATTGCCAAAAAAACGGCTCTAACGCTTTTGATCAAAATCGGCAAAAATTGCCTTTAAGATAATTTAACATTTCCAGCTCTAAAATTTCCTTAGAAATACTACAAAGGCATAAAAAGTTGAAAAAAGAACGTCTTTAACACAGAGTTCTCTACCCTTGAGCGTCGTCCATCAACGACAGTTCCTCTCTGTTTCACTTACAAGTATGTTTGATTGGAATGAAAAAAAAAAATTAGTTCTTAGAAGTCAAGGACCTGAAATATTGTACAAAAGTCAAATTGATTTCCTTCTTTTTCTAATCGATATTGTTAAGGATGAAGTTTTTGAATTTGATTGTAATGCATAAATTCAATGGCTCTATCCTACAATTTTTCATGTTTTATAATGCTAAATGAATGTTGTTATTAGCGATTACGCTGTGGGTGCTTTTTTAGCAAAATGCTTAAGAACTTTCTTAAATGCTAAAAAGTGAAAGTATTGTTTAGCTCTTTTGCTAAAACATTTTGACACTAAATGTACAAAATCGCCGTTTTTGTTTTCTCAAGGTTAGTCATCAACCTATAAGCTCAAGTAAACAAAAGTGAAAAGTATTTTTTCAGTTGAGATTTTGGTATAAAATAACATTATATTTAAAGTTAATAATGATTTTATAGTAAAAAAAAGTGTTTTAATTGTGTTAAATTAAACATCCCAAGTGATGGAACTCGTAATCATTTTAACAATTTGCTAAAATAAAATTGTGATTTTAGTTTTTTTTGCTAAAGAAATTTTGTACTCCAGCTTAAACAATGGTTGTTATACTAGTTATTGATGTTTTTGCAATTAATATGTGATATTATTTAATCTGTCGCGTATGCTTTTACTATTCGCTAAATGTAATTTAAAATTAATGGGCTAATTAATTTTTTCTAAAATACTGTTTAATGCTATATTTAATGATTATATTTAAAATAAGTACAAAATTGTCCTTGTTTGAGCTTGGTATGTATATATATATATATTAATTTCTTGTAAATCAAATATCTATTCTAACTACAAAAAAGTTCTGTAATTGTTTTAAAATTATCCTTTCTATAAGTCCATTTAGCTATACGGAACGAAAAATGAAACAGTTTTTTTACTTTTCCTTTTTTTTTACTTTAGTTTAATTTACATTAAAATACTGTAGTTGACAAAAATTCATTCTCGCTTCACAAGACTTCTTTCACTGTAATGGAAGGAATTAACTCAGTAAAATAATGATGTCCAGTGTCCAGTCCAATAAATAGTAAAATCCTCCGTAAAAGTCCAATGTTCCGAGAAAGAAAACTAAGAAAACGCTTTGCTTTATAGTTTTGGCCTTATAATGTTGTCTCAATCTAATATTTATTCCCTACCGGTGTACGGGAATTTCATTTTGATTTCATAGAATCTTTTTCCCAAATTAAAGGAGCACATTTAAAATTTGTCTTTTCATTCACCCAAGGATTGGTATTTCATAAAATAAAAGTAGACGCGATAGCTATTGGAAATAAATTAGCGTAATTGCTCAGTGACCTCTTAAATTTCCAACTTATAATACTCATTTAGATGTTTTTGTAGTGCTGATATTCTGCGATTTGTTTACAAATGTGGAGATTTGTTTATATTTTAATATTGAAAAATATGTGGAGGTATTAAGAATAATTAAATTGGTAACTCTGTTGAATTTTAAAATTAATTATTTCAAAACAGGTGAGGTCAGGATTTCATGTTCGTGTTATTTAAATCTCTTATCTGGATTTCACACCTAAGCTAATGCCTCATTCCTTATACTCAAGAAAACTATCAATTTTTATTACCATCTTTAAACAATTCTCCCTTTCCAAACGTGCAAACTATTGCCAGTGTTAAAAAATAGAAAGAAAAGAAAACACCCCATACATAGTACCTCATAGTTAGTACTCTCCCCACTGAAGCTGAAGCTCCCCTTCCCCCCCCCCCCCCCTCGGAGGTAAGTGAATGGTCTGCTGACTATTACCTAGAGCATAGACGTTCTGCAACACCTTACGTTTCTTGTTAATTATTGTTTCCTACCAAATGATTTTAAATGTAAGTGAAAACTCTTAAAATTATTTACTAGGTGCTTTCTTTCTTTCTTCTTTTTGTTGAGAAAAATAAAGTTAATAAATACTCGTTTAATTCAATGCAATAGAATACTTTCGATCATACATTCAGGTTCAGTAATTTTGAATAGTTATGTCAAAAATTAGTATAGAAAGCCATACCAAAAGATATTGTAGACATACGTTTTCAACATTTTGAAACCATTGAGAAATGTTCTTATTAAAATGAGACATTTTATAAAATGAAAACATGCCAGGCTAATAAAATTACGCGTTTCCATTCAAGAGAGCCGTCTCTTATAAATCTAGTGAACAATCGGATGGTCAATTGGAAATTCAAATGTCAGATAAATTACTTTTTTTTTCTTTCTTTTTTTTTTCTTTTTTTTAAAGGTAAAATTTTATGGTTCTAAATTCAGCTGATTTTGATTTACAGAAAAATTATTCTTTTATTGATTGCCATTTTGTTGGTTAAAAACACAGAAAAAGTATTTTTTTACATCAAAACCCCCCATCTCTCTAAGGGGATCTTCATTTATTCATTTAAAATTAAGTATTTCTAAATTTATAATTGATTTTATTATTTTATTTTAAATCAAAATTTAATTTTAATTTTGAGTCTTCCTTCGTTTTAAGACCAAACGGTATATTGGTTAGCGTGCTAGCTTCTAGACCGCGAAGTTGCGGGTTCGAGTACCGGGTTAGGCATGGGTGTTTGTAAATGTATGTAGGCTTGTCTAATGACGAATGTTTCGGCGCATTATAGCCCTCTTGTTGCTGACAGTGCCAGATAATCTGAAAACAACCAAACAACCTTCATTTTAATTTGTATCTCAAGCTGGCACTGAATAGGTTCAATAACATCATTTAAAAGTTTGGAAACCTCTATTGCAGTGCATGCAATCGTTTTACAATTTTTGCATACATTTTAAAATCTATATTTTTTGAACATGAATCTACATAACTTTGTAATCAATTCTTCATACACGTTGTTTTAATTTAATTTTTTAAAAATATGATTGAATATGAATTAATTTCTTCAAAGTTATGATATAATGGATATTCAGTTTTAATAATTGCACTGTAATTATTGTATAACTAAAATTATAGATTTTTCTTGAAGCATATTTTTTTTTTTTGTAGCATCAAAATCAAAATTAAAAGATGAAAATAAAACTATACAATATAAAATATAGCTAGTCAGAAAAACATAATGAATTGGAACGTTTTCAATAGAAAATTTACCAAAAGTCAATTTTTTAACAAACAGTTCATGTAGGGATTTTTTTAAGGTAGGGATTTTACGTTTTTCGGGATTATGGCTTGTCGGGATTTCGTCCCTTTCGGGATTATGGCTTGTCGGGATTTCGTCCTATTCGGGATTGTGGTCGTTCGGGATTTCGACCCATTCGGGATTTTGGCTTGTCGGGATTTCGGCTGTCGGGATTCTGGCTTGTCGGGATTTCGGCTTTCGGGATTTTGTCCGGAACCCCACATGTAGGGGAGACCGGCGCTGGTTGAAACATTTTCAAAGTTATTTTTTTTTTGTCGTAAACAAATAGCACTAGAAACTTAATTTTAGTGGCATTGGTAAGTTACACTTTGGATCTATTACACTGAATTTTCAAATACGATATTTAGAGCTGTAAAGTGTTTCATACACATTTCTACGAAACCTTGATGCATGTTTCAACCAACTCCGAGTAAGGGGTTGGTTTAAACATTCGTTGTGGTAAGTTAAAACACATACTGAAACAGATTGAAACATAATTATTTGACTACAGCAAATAGAATTTATTGCTTACTGTAAATCTAATTATTTGATTACCTTAACCTTAATTATTTGACTGTTGTAAATGCAATTATTTGACTATCATAAACATAATTATCTGGCTATAATTCATATGAACAATTCTGTGCTGATTGCTTTATTAGAAAAATTGTATTCTTACACAAGTAATGTGTATATTCACAGTCTTGCTTGGATTGACATTAATTCAACTGTCACATATAGTATTGATACACCTTTTTGGAGGTCCAAAAGCGACACGACTGGGGGAATGAAGTTTGTGATAGCAATGTAGTGGAATGCTCAAGAGAACAATACCGTTTTTATTACACAAGTCTATGATATTCATAGAATTGATAGAAAGGTGGGATCCATGATTATCAAAAATTACTAAAACAGGCTTCTCTGATGTGCATTGTGGAAATGAAATGTTTCTAAAAGATAATAAAGTTGGCTTCCTTCATCTAACATGAAGGATTAGCTAACCCTTCCGATTCTGTTGCCCTACTTAAATTAAAATGATCTCAAAACATAACCCTAGGACACAAGAATATTGATGGTACTGTATTTCCTGTGGCAGAAATAGCTATAGAGACAGTTACTAGTGTCCAACACTCGGCTGAGGTAATAGATACCACTTGTTCGATACCTTTTTTAGCAATAATTCTGTTTGGGTGCCAGACTAATTATTTTTGTCTCGTCTATGCTGTATACGTCAGCAGTTGAAAATAATGTTTTCTATGACACAAGAATAATTTTTGAAACACAATTTGGCATCGTGCTGATTAAAGCTGGTAGGTCGAGCTAAACTAGTTGCTTGGGAAGTTCTAATAGACAAAGTTATGTGGCTTTTTAGATATCCGGTAAACCAATCACCTTCATCATCTTCTGTATGGGTCCACGATGAAAGAAAACAAGCACATATATTCTTTTTGCATATTGGTATACCAGTTTTCCAGCTTCACGTAGGCATATGCCTTGATAAAGGACACATAGAGGGAATAAAACACTATTCCAACCAGCCCCGTCCGTTGTGTTTCAACCTGCCCCAATGCGCCATTTTAACTGAACAAGAAGATAAGTACCAGTAGCCATGAAGGTGTGCTTTTCAAAACAAGTGAATAGCAAGCCATAACTATTCACTATAAGCATTTTATAAATCAAGAACTTTAACTAGTCTACACTACTCAAAATGAGATATCTTATGAAACTTTGAAAATTTACTCGGCCTTCTTAAAAACAATTGTTCTTAAAAACTTTCCATTCTTACATATAATGTAGATTTAATGTTTTTTTTTATATCCTCTATGAAATAAATCCACCTATGAATAAGACATTAAATGCGGTTGTTTCAACCTGCTCCTGTTTCAACCAGTCCCGGTCTCCCTTACTTATTGCTAAAATGAACATGGTAATATTTTTGATATTTATCTAGTTATAATACAAACTTGTTTTAATCATTTATCTATCACGTGCCTATATATATATATATATATATATATATATATATATATATATATATATATATGCCTCGCTAAACCGATGAGATATCTGAACCAGATGAATATATACGTTTATCCAAACGGTAATCCGATTATAACTTTTTTTTTTCAACAAAAAAAATTACGCTTAAAATGGTCAAAAACATTCTCTAGGATTATTTTGGCCATCATCCATTAAAAAAATATTTTCTTACTGAAATTTGCATAACATTGTAAAAAAAGTCCAATTTTGAAGTTTTAAAAAAGTTATACTCCCTATTTAAAAAACTGTAGCATTGTAGAACGAATCACATAAGTTCTTTACTCTAAGCTATATTTTTAGCACTGTTGTGACACAAATCTTACCAATAGTATTTTGACATTTTAGCATTGCACTATTTTAGAAATTTGTTTAAAAAAATTAGCCTTATACTATACAATAGGTAATACTCTTACGATACATTTTTATTTTCATACTGGAAAATGTTCTTAACAATATATTATTGAACTAAGGAATAATAAGTAATATTTGATGCTATGAAGTTGATTCGACAATTCGAAATATGAAAAAAACGTGCATAAGTTTATACATTGTCTAGTTAACGAAGAAGAAAAACGCAAGTTTCTTTCAAACACTGCTCGTGTAAAGAGTGAAATATTATTCGTCTTTCACGCTTTCTTCAGATACTGTTTTTATTACTTATGTTTTGCTTTTTGTTTTATTTGTAATTTACATCGGTGTCTTCATATCTTAACTTTCCTGTAAATATCTCAACACCACTTATTACTGTAACATTACACCTAAACATACATTTTAAAGATAATTTTTAGGTTTATTTTCACCCTTTAAACCTAAGAATGTTGATGAAAGCGTAAGAAAGAGTAATTTATACAATTATTCATGTAAGAAATAGTATAAATAGTAAAATGCTCGAATAAATTATGCATATAATTTCAAATGCTTTTTATTTGTTTTCTGAGCCAAAATATTATCTCAAATATTATATCCTTAGAGAATGTATCATAGTGTAAACAGTTATTTATAAATCCTTAATAGTACATAACGCATTTCTTTAGAATTTATAAACATGGTGTCATAAAAAATTATACACCCTCTAGCGATTTTTTTACCGTCACATTTGTTTCATTTTCGTATGCTGTGTGTTGCTATAGTAGTTGTTTATAATTTTTGTCTAAATAATTTGTTTTGCAAATATAGAACTGGTAGCATTGAAAGGTTTTAATGGGTTTTGTTTTATAAACAATTTTCAAAAATCAATGATGTGTTCAGAAGAAAACAAAAATAGCTGCTTGTAAATGAAATATTTTAAATAGAAAAAATATTGTGAAAATCTAAAAATACTTTCAGATATGTGATTTAAAATGAAGGAGTTTTTTAATAAAAACTTTCTTAGAAAAAATACACAATCCTGGTATTTCTAGGGTATTTCTATGTAGAAATTCTTGGAACTCTAACATTTTAGGCGAAAGTGTTGGAAAGCTGGTAAGATTTCAATTTCGGAGGTTGAAATATAGGGATTTCAAATAGAAACTAAAATTTCTTCATACATTCAGAAGGGCTTTCTGAAATTCTGCACTCATATGCAAACACTTGCAAAGAAAACATATATTTTCACATCTAATATAGCAGCTTCTCATCAGTCATTTCGCGTATAATCCCATTAAAATAAAATAAACAAATAAACATTAGTTCGATACATATCTTAATACTTGAGTGATTAAAGAAAAATTATAATTCCTTACTTATTTTAATTTGTAATTGAGAATTACAAGCATACATACCATTTTCCAAATTAAAACAAGTAGATAATATTGTTGCAATAATCCTTACACAACTATTTGAGATAATTCATTCAAATTCTCTTTCATAAAAAAATAGGAATGCATATAGGTATACATTTTTAACTCATTTTCAATGCTTCTTTAACTAATTATTTTCAAGTTACAGAAATAAATTTTAACATTTCGTCTAAGTAGAAATTCTAGAGAGATATGGTTAAAAGGCTTTTCAAAATTTTGAATTATAAACATGCATTTTAACTTCAAGTAATAATATAAAAATCAATACGTTTAAAACTGTAGTTCTTTATAGTTTATAATATTACATATCAATTGAAAATATCATAAAATAAATTTACATAAATATTATGATAAAAACTCTATACATCAATATAATAATATAATCTACATAAATAAATATGAAGAGAAGTAGAACAAAATACTTCATAACCTTGTCCGGCGTTTATTACACACATCAAAACCTGGTGTCCACCTAAGGCCATAGTTATTTATTGTAATGAAACTCATGAAGAAAGCATAAATTTGAATTTTTAAAACAGATGTTTTGATTAAATGTTTAGGGCTTTAATTATTACTAATAAATGACAATGATGAATATGGGATTGAAATGAAATATTACATAACAAGGTTCTAGCATTTGTTAGCAAACAAAATATATAACTTTCAGATATTATTTTATAAAAATGTGTAGTAAGACTTTCATATTTTCTTAGAACAACATTTTTTCACTTTGATTGTAGCATTAAGTTAGTTTCTTCAAACGTTTATTTAACAAGTACATTTGTTTTAACGGAACACGAGAATTTAAAATATCAATATGAAGTTGAACTTGATTCCTGTTCAATAAAGTGATATATCTACCTAATTAACTTTAATACAGAATAAAATATTTCTCAAACTAAAATATGACTGTCTTTAAAAACAAAGCTATAAGTTAAGAAATCATATCACAGCCTAAACATCCAACAATCAAACTGCAGCTCAAAATCATCTAGAAAGAACCCCTATCTCATTTCCGATCTACCCATATCACCAACCCATGTTATTAGACAGCTACCTGTCATGGGATAACGTATTTCCGCCACCGATAAGCCAAAACGATTGTCAGGAATGAGAAATAACAAGGGGAAAGATCCAAATCTCTTCCAGGGAAGTAACCAAGTATAGCAAAGCTAACAACGCCAGTTACACGGATTTTGTTTTCTGGGTGGCTACGAATTGGATCCTTTGCCGCAGATGTTGAGCTGGATGGCTGAGGAACGCATAATCAGCAGCCGTTAATAACTCCCCGTTACGTTACGACCAATGATTAATAGTGGTTGAGGTTGCTGCGAGTGTGCTGCATAGTAAATCGCAACTGGGATCATAGGGTGGGAGTATGTTTGTCTGTTTGGAAATTGGAAATGAACACACATAACTCGAATACACCTGAATGGTTTGTTTTGAAAAAGAGTATTTGGATTGGATGAAAAGGATTACCTAAAATTTGGTTGAATTATGGTTTGGATTATTGTTACTAGAAATCGTAATTCAAAATGAAAAATGATGTTGAAAATGTTTGTGGAATATGTATAATATGTTTTTATTTTGTATTCGAGCATTATTTGCTTAATTATTTAGAAATTTTTTAAATTATAAACTTAGCAAATAATGAAATGTTATAACTTTAACAAAAACACGTAGATGCTGGTTTTCAAACGTTATTGCGTTTCTTATAAGTTTTTTAAAAATAAATCCTGAAGAGTTATATTTTATAAATACTAACGTACTTAATATAATTTTAAGGTAAAATATTATACAAAAGTAAAACTATATTTTATTTATGTTTTTATATCCGATGGTTATTTTTACATTTAATATGTAAATAATTGATATCATAAATACAAATGATAGTTATTATTAACGAACCTGTTAACATAATTTAATTTAATGTACAAATGAATTATCTGAACTTTTTTATATTAGCCTTTCAATACATTTTTGCGAAGAATCTCCTTGAAACCAAAATTGTTTTTGAAACAATCACATTGAATTTAAAAATGTATTTTTCCTTCCGAAATGAGAAAAGATTTAAAATGCAACAATTCTTTTCAAGGTACTAGTATTATACACCAAAAAAAAAGCATGTTCATATAATATGAAAAGGGTTAAGTGAAAGTTGCAGACACACATACATATGATCAACCTAAAATAATTCTAAAAATTAATCTACTAAATTAAACATTATTTTAATTATATATTTGAGCTTATTTTTACGTCCTCCTATCTCATCAATTGCTTTAAAATATATTTTATTACGAAACGCTCACATATTTTTTTTTAGTAAATAAATATAATTTTTCTCAGACAGCTGACAAAGTTTTTTTTTTTTTTTTTAAACCAGTATAAAACATTAAAAGTATATGCCTTTTGTTATAATTTGGATTTATTTTTGAAAACTAAGAAAAATGTGTAAGTTTAATCTATTTAAATTCCTAAGACTAAAAAGTAACAACAGTAGAAGAATAAAATATGGATACAAATTAAATAAACATCTATATAATTAAGTAAACAACTTATGTAATATTTACAGGCCACCAAAATTAATAACTGCTTATTAATATCCTGAAAGAAAACTTTTAACTGTTCATTTACTTTTACTTAATGTACTTTATTACAATTAAAAAATATAATTTATTGTACTTCAAATAATACATTATAAGCATTACAGAATAGTTTTATCAACTTTATTAATGAAGTCACACAATGCAAGTTATTATTATGGAAATACATGTACTGAGTATGTGAATTCTCCAGTGTAAGTGAGTATTGGTATTCCTCGTGCATTCCTGCATCTATTCCTCAACTTGTCCATTACAAATTCACAATTCAAAATCAGTAATTCACAACAGAGTGAACTCTCGATGGAACATAGCTATTTCAATAACATCTTTCCTCCACTCCAGTCGTTTACAAGAGCGTAAAGAATTTTCTTGGGAGCCTTATGATTCAGAGAATCAATTGAATTCCCTCAAAAGGTTTAACTTTTCGCAAAGTATTATCGAGTCCAATTCTCCCTGGCGAATAGAAAGAGCGAAAAATCGATCCAGAAATTCAGAATTTTCTCCCCGAGATCCAGTGATTAGCAGTTGCTACTCCTACAGGAATATTCGACGGAATTTTTAACAAAGGTTGTGCATTATAAAATGACGAAGGGGGCCATTGATTCACCGCATTTGAAATGATTTACGACTGTAAACATGTAAATCCTATTTGGCGCAAAATATTACAGTCGGAGGAAATCGCCCAGGGATATTTAATTTGAGACTGGAAGTCATGTGTGCTAAGCAAATGGGCCTTACTCCATTGACCAAGGTCTTTTACAGTGTCAGAATTTCACGAGTGATTTCCTAACCGTGCTCCAATTAGCTTGCTTAGCGGTCGATTTGGGAATTTCGTACAAATTAGTTTCACGATTTCGATAACCAAGTTATGGGATTTGTGTTCAAAAATTAGAGTCGGGGAGTTGTTTATGCAACACTGAAGTGTCTGAGTAGAGCCACAGATAAATAAGGATGTATTTCTGTTGGAGTTTTAAACCTTTTAACGAATACCGTGGAGAACAAAGTTGATTCGATGTATGCTTTTATTAACAAATCACTATGCATGCAATTTAAAAAAAAAATTGTTAAGGTTTTATTATCCACATTTGAAATGACTTCAAGAAAAAAAAGCAATTTTATTTTAAACTGTTTTAAGACTGGGCAGTTTTATGTAATATCCTAGCAATAGTTTTAGAGTGGTTTTAATTATAAAGTATTTTTAATTACTTTACCTATAGCAGAAAACAAGTAACAACTTTAAAAGGGATATTTCATGTATTAATTACTTTATTTCCAATGAACAATTTAATTGGCTTTTCTAAAGCACAATAGTAAGATTTTCACACGATAAATTATGGTTTATCATAGGACTTTGTATGGTTTCAATAGAGAAAAACAACGAAAATTAGATAATAATATTTGTGCAGTAATTCAAATATTGAAAAGACGTATTACAGTGCTTTGCCAGAAACAGTTCCTTTAATGAACCCGTAAAAGCCAAATAAATGCATACTTAACACGAAGATGAGGAATTTCGCAGTAGTTTGTATACTTGTTAGTTTATATATATAGGGTGGTTATAATTAAAGTTACCCTGTTTAGAGCCCCGTAGAGTCCGTTTTAATGAGCAGATTTTAATGAAACTTGGAATATACACTTTATGGACCATGAGGAAAAGAAATCTACAATATAAAAATGTAGTACACATTTTGACCATCAGGTGAAAAAGTGGAGCATAAAGAACAAAAATCAAAAATTGAAAACACAATTTTTTATTTAATTACAGCATATGTTCAATGTGCATTCCATTTACGTCAACCACATGCTCGAAGCGTGTTATAGCGTGTTCAACTGTAGCGCGAAGGGTTTCTCGATCAATTGCAGCAACATGAAGTGTTATGCTTGCTTTCAATTCAGGCAGAGTCCGTATGCTCCCTCCAAACACACAATCTTTCAGAAATCCCCACAACCAGAAATCACAGGGATTTAAGTCCGGAGAACGAGGAAACCAGGCAGTCGAAAAACTTTTTGAAATTACCCGATCATCTTCAAAGTGGGCATGGAGTAGTGCCGTCACTGGTCGGTTTTTATACCCCTCTAAATTTGCATACCGTTCTTTCTCGTACATGAAAATTGCCATCTATCGGTTGAAATTTGGACTATTTTTGAGAAGTAACGGTATGCAAATTTGGAGTGATTTAAAAAGATACTAGTTACTGCAGTAAAATCAGTCTGCATCATGTCGTTAGAAAAGAAAGAATGAGCGTTACTGGTGAAGTTATTTTATCAGAATGGTGGTAATTTGTCAACTGCGCTGCGAGACTATCGACGCTTGAAGGGACTACAAAAAGGGCCTATGTCGCGGCAAGCTTTGAAGAAGATGATTAACAAATTTGAAGAGACTAGAGAGTAGGGGGGATCGAAAAAAAAAAATTCGGAATTTCAAATCCGACCTATGGGGAAAAGATTTTCTATGGTATATATATATACATAGAAAAATAATTAAAAAAATTAAATTTTAAGTTCAGTACTGCCACAAGGAGGATGAAGTTTAGATATTTGAGCTTTATTATAGTAAAAAGTCAAAGTCAATTACATTTTTTTCTTCTGAAGAATTTCAAAACCTATCTGTACGGAAAAGATTTTCTGAGGTACATTAATTAAGGGAAAAATAAAATAAAAATAATAAATTTTATGTTAAGCTCTTTGCAAGGGGGATGAAGTTTTGGTATTTAAGCTTTTTAATGGTAAAATATCAAAGTGATTTTTATTTAAGTGAAACAGGCCTTTAGTACTTTTAAATGTTTATTGGAATGAGAGGACATATACTAAATGGTTACAGGAAAAAAAAAAGCTTTAGGAACATATTACAGCTTCTTAAGAATTAAATCAAGAAAAATAAAAAAAATCTTCGGAATTACAGTCAACGGTAATCACATTTGGTGTTGAAAACTGGCTTGAGGTTTCGTGATTCCAGGCTATTTCTTTTTAACCCATCTCTTCTATATGATCCGCTTACAGCAAAAAATGTTATATTGTTAAACAATTATACTGACAAATTCTTCTTTTTTACCATGCTCAGCAAGCTTTCAGTCACGGGATTTTGTTCAATTTTTCCCATCTCGGTGTGTTCAACGGCCTGAAACCACCTTTTCCTGTGCAATGTGTATGATTCAATTTCGCTCTTAATAGATGTGTGCCAGTGTTCTTCTATCACCAATTCAACATCAGACTCCCGAGCACCTATATTTTCGCCTTTCGGTGTACTCTGTTCATGACCGCCAAAATTTAATCAACATTTTCCTAACCAGTGTTTTTGCACAGCTGTGCTCTACATCTACATAGTGTTTCTTCTTTCTTCTCAGGAAATGTTTTTAAAGTGCAAGTCATCAACTATGGAATACAGTTTCAAATAACCCGTTCAGTTGTCAATATGCACAAAATAGTATTGGTTATCAACGTCATATAATCACACCACCTTCAATTTAATTATCAGGCCACTTTAATGCTAACATTACCAAACAATCTTTGAATGCTGTTTATTCAAGTGTCAACAAGTCCTTCATCAACACAACATTTCAAATTATTTAATTAACATTTTATTATTTGTGTGTACATTTTATTATTGTCAAGTAATTTATGTGAATGTTGTCTGTTTTAAAGAATGATGTGCTTTGTAAACCAAGTATTAAATCACAACTATGTCATATAAATTTTTCTGTTAAAAATACTAGAAGGTCACTCAGTCTAAGACATTTGTCAGCACTTCTCTTTTTGCTTTGGAATTATTTAATACTTAAAATTAAGATTCAATTGTTTGAGTGTTCATCTTTTATAATGTCTAAGTGATTTATTTGGATGTTGTCGGTTTTAAAGAATGAAGTGCTTTCTAAACCATGTATTAAACCACAGGAGTGTGATAATGGCTCTTTGTCGGATGGGCAGCTACGTCGTAATGCAATTTCGGGGGAAAGGCACCTGACGTCAGAGTTGAACCTATAATCCACAGCTTCCATTTCTACAATCATAAAAGAAAATTCATTATTATTGCTACAAATAATTAGGAGTCGAGATGATTTTAACTTGGATTTATATAAAACTATGTTAAGGATGATCACAAGATACTATATACAAAAGCAAAGTAGAGTTACAGAAGGGAGTTTGTTACACAGTTACATAATTCTCAATGGCGGTCTGCCATCTAGTTGTGGAATGTTCAATAATTTTGGATAGTCAATTTTCGAGATCCTCCGCCACGCCCCCTTTAAAAAAAAAGTTGAAAAGTCATTCTGAAAGTCCGAGGGAGTAGAGAAGCTAAACTGGTGGTTTAAATTCAGTTCCTTTCGCAAGACGCACAGTGCACGCTCTAGGCTTTCCATGATGTCCTTGGTGTACGTCCATGACAACACTTACTTGCCACATAATCTTGGGAAGCTTTTCATCATGAATTTGCACCACGGATCCTTTCCCAAGTGGAACTGGACGCTTAGCTGTTGGTGATTGGAATGCTGATCTTAATTCCAGCAGACACTATTTACGCCACCTCTTCCAAATACTTTCGACTAGATTTCTTTGATCGATGTTCCTTCTTAGTAGAGCGGACTTAGTAGAAGAAGGTTGAGTTGAAGAGCCTGGTAGTGAAATTAATCTGCTTCCGATATTAATTGAACCAAAATGCGATGCAATACATTTCCGTAGCTATTTATTTGCACTCCAAAATAATTTAAACTGCGTATTTGCATAATACTTTCATCGTACAGTTTCCTTAATTCTTTTAAGTTAAAGAATATTTTGACAGGAGTAAATTTTAACAACTTGTCTAAATGACAAGAAATTGCTAAATCCTCACGTTCATAACGATTTTTCAAAATTTCTAAAGCAACATCGTAATTGTTTTCTGATATTTCAAGTCCTTGAATAGAAATTAATGCTGCATCAATTAACAAACTCTTAAAGTAATTCATTTTTTGAACTTTACTCAAATATACGTTCTCATTTATAGCGGAATCAAATTGGGACCAAAATGAATACCATAATTCAATTTTTCCGCTTAACGAAGAAATTTCGATTTTGGGAAGCTTAATGTTACATTGTTTTTCAAACGAATTCGAAATGTTCTGCCTTACCGATTCGCTATTTGAGTTCTGTGAATTAGAATCGGTTTCAGTTTGAATTCTATTATTTCTGTTTAATTTTACTTTAGCACGTATAATATTATCCTTCCATACTTTGTTTGAAACATTTCCTTTTCCAATTCATTGAAATCGAGAATATCGTCCTTAATGTTCCGATCCAATTTGAAAATCTCAGATTCCTTCGTATTCAACTGCGCAAGGAACACTTTTAATTCTTTGACAGATTTATTTGTAGTACTTAGAATTTCATCCAAAAGTGTGGAAGTAATTTGTCACGTGACTTCTCTTTTTCGTTTAATTTCTCTAACATTAGTTTACGTTGAGATTTTTAGTTTGGTGTAATTTTAAAAATTTAATTACATTAAAAAAAAATTACTGTCTCTGGTTTCGGCACCATGAAATAAATATATATCAAATCGATAAATTCAAAGAAAGGTAAAAATCTTATCTGGCTCTTTGTGGGATGGGCAACTACGTCGTCGTATTGCAATTTCGGGAGAATGGCACCTGACGTCAGAGTTAAACCAATAATCCTCAGCTTCGCAAGGTTCGACACTCATAAAAGAAAAATCCTTATTATTGCTACAAATAATTAGGGATCGAGATGATTTTAACTTGGTTTTATCAAAAACTACTTCAAGGACAATCACGCAACACACCCTACAAAAGCAAAGTACATTTACAGAAATGAGTTTGTTGCACAGTTACATTATTCTCAATGGTGGTCTGCCATTTAGTTGAGGAATTATAAATAACTATGGATAGTCAATTTTCAGTATTGTGTTCAATATAAGAAATTTGTCGACGCTTCATTTTTACTTTAAAATTATTATTTAAGCCTTTATCAACTAAGCAGTACTCAATTTGATATTAGTTTTGCATTTAATTTTTTTTCCACTTGAAAGCACAACTCGATTTGTTTTCCACTTGTATTTAAGCATTCCTTCACTTATCAACTACTACTCAACTTGAGCAAACTATTTCACATGAGCTAGATGAAATTCCTTGTCGGTGAAATAACATGTTTTATAGGATCACACAGAAAAGAATACTGTTGTCATCACTAAAAAGAAAACACTGTGGTATATCACTGAGATGACTGAATTCTTCTCTGCCTAATTTTTTGATTTTACAATCTTGTATGAACAAACCACTACTATTTTCGCATTATATTGCCTGCATCACAAAACAAAACATTCAAATCGCACACAAGTATTTATTTTCTAAACATTCTCTAATAAACGTTTATTTATGTACATTAATGACCTGTCATTATTCACGTGAACTTGATAAATGCTTACTCATCTAAGGATTAAATCTTTCTTTTATTTTGTATTATCACTCATCCAGTTTAAGATTTGAAGTGTAGCTGGCGTCAATTCTGCCATTCCACTATCTTACTAAAGGATGGAACATACACTCAAGGATTAACTTATTACTTTGCTCACAATTTAACACTTTTTATTTACCCCTTTCTTGCAACAAGCATTCCGCCCTAATTTCATGAGATTTAACAATTTTATTTTTCACTTTGGGAACAAAAACGTTTGCATACCAGAAAGGTGACACTTTCTAAACACATTTTTTAACTTTAATCTTTCTTGATATTGCGTAGTCAACTTTATTATTTCTTTGTTTATGCTTTAGAACATTACAATTTAATTGTTTATGTTTCAGAACACACTTAATATTGTTTGCATTTTGTTAATTTGTTGGGCCTGTTTACCCAACTATACAGTAATATTGAAGTACAAGTTTCAATTATGCACTTTTTCTTTTAAATATGTTTATGATGATTGTACACTACTAATATGTCGTCAAATACACTATCTGGCCAAAAGTATCCGGACACCCAGTGGTATGGACTTAGAGCGTCCTGAGGCACATATTAATATGATGTTGGCAGGGCCGTCGACAGGATTTTCGGGCCCCTATGCAACTTGTACCTCGGGCCCCATTACCCCCTCGCCCATATACACATATCGGTGTCGAGACTAAAAAGATAATATCTCCACAATTATTATAACCACATGCATTCCGGAGATTTAACCTAAGATTAAGCTGAAACAATAAATAATAAAAAAAATTTCATTGTTTGGGTAAACAAATACTTACTGCGTAATCTCAAATCAGAAAAATAGAGAAAACGTGAAAAAACAAAGAAATAAGATGAACTGATAACACTGTTCTATTATACCAACTTAAAGTTATTGTCCCCCTGGTACTTTCCCAGTCAAAATACAGAACAATCAGAAAGTGCTAAATGAGTGCTCCCACAATGAGTCACAGTTCCAGTTGCATCGAGCTTTTGTTGACGTTCGTTGTTCTCTTGTCTCCGGCTGAGGTAGACGGCAACTTTTGCTATGAACTTTTTCACGTTTATGCGTGCGCGTGCTGTTAAAACGACCTTTGCTTTTGATACACTTGATTGGAAAAACATGAGTTCGATTTCATTCACAAAGAAGAAAAAAATTGATGAGAAAGATCGAGAATTTAAGAAAGAATGGACTGGATTGTATGTGTCAATTAAAACCAAATTTGGTCAACTGACTTGTCTCATCTGCCATGATTTTTATACTATAAAAATTGTATTAATACAATGTTCGTTGTTAAAAACTCGTATTTCTGCTCTTTAAATGTATTACGATTCTGATTATTGAATGTTTGGCACATTGCGCAGAAACGTCTGCAGTACCCTGGTAAATATAACAAAGGTTATGGTAACAGAAATAGGACACCAGCGTTAATTGGGTACTCTCATGATATGTTTTGGCTTTATAAAAAACTGTAATACAGCCTCTAAAAATTTTATCTCAATAATAAAAGTTAAGATGTCCCTATGTGTACTGATTTTTAAGAAAATAGTTTGTTAAAACATCTTGTGAAATGCATATCTGCTGTCTTTTATTCCTAGTAAGAGGTTACATTTTTCGAAAGCTATTTTATTGGCTTATTTAGGTAGGAAAATAAAGAGGCAAACTCCCATAAGCCAGAAAATATTTCCAACGGGTAGTTTGTTGTAAGAAAAAAAAAAAAAAAAAAGCAACGACCAGACATTTTGGAAACTTTTGAAAACAGCATTTTAGAATATGTAACCTTTATTTAGACAGTTTAAAGTCTCAATTAAATTCATTTCATGGTATTCGAGGTAATTGCATATTTAACGTAATAGGCCAAGAAATACACACAAATATATAAATCAGCATATAGTCATAGTCATAGTGAATGGGGGAGGTCAATTGAGCCTAGGTGCTGATTCCACTAGGGAATATTGCACCAACCCCTTTATTTTACGACCCCCTGTCAAAGAAAGCCAGATTCCTTAAGAAAGGTCAAAAGGCTTTTGACAGGTTCCTCGTGGATTGTATCAAGTTCTGTTCCAAGACCTAAGCTTGAGTGCCTAATGTGAAGAAGAGCTTCACATTCAAAAAGTATATGGTAGGCTGTTTCCTCTACCATATTGCACTTCCTACATAAAGGTTCTTCTTTAAATATTCCCATTCTATGAAGGTGTTTTCTTAGGTGATAGTGGTCTGTAAGAAATCCAACTATCACTCTCACCTTATCCCTGCTAAGACGCAGGATCTGAGATGATAGTTTCATGGAAGGTTCTTGGATCATAAGCCTTGCATGTTTTTGATCGGTGGTTTGTTTCCACCTTTCTGTAGTTTCTTTAAGCATTTTTTCTCCTATCACCCTTTTTGCAGTAGTCTTGGAGATCCCACAAAAAGGTTCAGGACTTAAAGGTAGATCTGCAGTTCCCAGTTTAGCAAGCTTATCTGCAGTTTCATTTCCTCCTGCATCAATATGACCTGGCACCCATGTAAGAAGGATCCTATTATGGGTCCCCAAGTCTTGTAGAAGGTTTCTACATTCCCAAACAAGTTTAGAGCTTATTTGAAATGAGTTTATTGCCTTTAAAGTTTCTTGACTGTCGCTAAATATGTAGATTTTCCTATTTGAGTAGGATCTTCTAGAGCATTCATGTAGACAGTAAATGATGGCAAGCAGTTCCGCTTGAAATACTGTGGCATGTTTTCCTAGTCTGCGGGCAATCCTTACTTTAGGTCTAACTCCACAGATTCCAGCACCTGCCTTTTCGTTCTGTTTGGAGCCATCTGTGTATCACAGAATGTCTCCATTCGTAAGCTTGTAGTTTTCCTCTTTTCATTTCTCTCTTAGGTCAATAAGTACCTCGAAGGGTCTATGAAAGAGGAATCTTGTCTCCATGATGTCAGAGGGCATCAAAAGTATAGGATCAAAGAATTTTTGGTTAATGCTAGTGTGGGACACTTGGCTGGCAAAATTAATCCACAATCCAGCATTTTCCAGTCTGTAAGAGCTTCTTCTGGCAACACCACTGATGAAGATATCAAGTGGGACAAAAGAAAGAATAGTTTCCACGGCTCTGGTGGGAGTAGAGGATATAGCACATGTTATACTCAAACAGGCAGCTCTTTGAAGGCTGTCTAGTTTGGTCTTAACAGTCAATTGTTCCGTCTTTTTCCACCAGACCACTGCAGCATAAGTCATAATAGGTCTAATAGCCATTGTATATAGCCAATATATCATCCTTGGCTTTAGACCCCATGATTTACCAAGAACTCTTCTACATAGTAGAAGTCCTACTTTTGCTTGGTTTATTTTGTTTTTCAAATGCTGATTCCAGGGTAATTTAGTGTCCAGTATAACTCCCAAATATTTAACCTCATTCAGCATATTTACTTTTTCCCCCAACAGGGTAGGTGTATCTCTTTCGTCAATGCAGGTTCTTCTTCGCGTAAATGGGACAATAGTAGTCTTTTGAGGATTTACTCTCACATTCTTCTCACAACACCATCTTGCGATTCTGTTCAGGGTCCCTTGCATGATATTTGTCACTGTTTTTTCATCTATGCCTGATATGTATACGACGATGTCGCCTGCATATCCTTGAGCAAAAATGCCGCTTTGATTGAGGTCTGCTATTAGGTCATCAACCACCAGGTTCCATAACAGAGGGGAGAGAACTCCTCCCTGAGGGCATCCCCTAGTGGGTCTAGCCTCAAGTGTTGCCCCAAACAACTCGGTTGTAATAATTCTGTCTGCAAGTAAGGAGTTAATCCAGTTGCAGATAAGCGGTTCAATAGCTCTGCCAGCAGCGGCAGCAACGATTGAGTTAAAAGAACTGTTATCAAAAGCACCCTCAATATCTAGGAAAGCTGCCAAAGCCATTTCCTTGTACTCCAGGGTCTTTTCAATCTTTACAACCAGGTGTTGCAAAGCCACCTCTGTAGATTTACCTGATTGATAAGCAAATTGGTTCTTGTGAAGAGGTCTGGTGCTCCTCAACACATCCCTGATGTGTCTATCAATTATCTTTTCCATGCAATTAAGCATGAAAGATGAAAGACTAATAGGACGAAAGTTCTTAGCCTGGTCATATTGGTTTTTCCCAGGTTTGGGCAGAAAGACTACCCTTGCCTTTCTCCATTGTCTAGGGATGTATTCAAGAGCCAGACTGGCTCTGAACATTTTGCACAGGATCTGTGAAATGAGTTCAGACGATTTCTGAAGCATAATCGGCATTATCCCATCTGGTCCTGGAGTTTTATATGGTTCAAAAGAGTTGATAGCCCATAATACCTGTTTATCAGTAAAGAGTTTCTTGGCAACTATCCAATTTTCCCTCCTCACCTTTTTAGGAAATCCCAAGGGAGAGGGGTTCAATTCATTGGATACCGAGTTGGATTTGGGAAAATATGTTTCAACCAGAGTCTCTATAACTTCTTGGCCAGTCTTGGTATAGCCACCGGAATCATTCTTAAAAGTCTCCACCAAAATTGGCGTATCTCTTTTAAGAATTTTATGGAGTCTAGCACCTTCAGCAGTACTTTCAACTGAATCACAGAACTTCCTCCATGAATTCCTTTTGGCCATTCGAACAGCTTTGTTGTATTCTGCAAGTAGGCACTTATATTCTTCCCACTTACCAGATTTTTTTGCTTTTCTGAAAAGTTTCCTTACTGCCTTTCTCTCCCTCATGAGATCTTGGTTCCACCAAGAGTTTGGTTGTGTACCCTTTCTCATAAGCAGAGGACAGTTGTTAATATATGACATGTGGATCGCCTGCTGCAGACCGTCTGCAAGCAGTTCCAGATCATAAGTGTCATAGATTTTCTGGGAAAAGTCCTCCAGGTAATTCTGGAGTTCATTATTGAATAAAGTCCAGTTCGTCCTTTTGGGATCCCTAAAAGTTTTTTCCCAGTGATATTCGGATTTTAATAAAAAATGGATAAATTGATGGTCTGCCATTGAAGGCTTCTCATCAACATGCCATTTGTCAACATAACTACTTAGTTCTGGACTGTCAAGTACTTCCTTTCTTACACTGGTAATGAAGGTCGGTTTATTTCCTACATTTAAAATATCTAGGTTATTTTCAAGTATAAAGTCTAAGAGTAACTCACCTCTATCATTGATGTTTGAGCTGCCCCAGATTGTGTGGTGTGCATTCAAATCACAACCAAGAAGTAATCCTGATTGCTGCTCTGCACACACAGTCAACAATCTCTTCAGTTTTGCACTCACATGATCTTTTTCTTCATATGGCAGGTACCCAGAGCCTATCAAGATTTCTTTGGTTCTCCCGCCATCATGAAGTGTTATCTTAGCAACTGCCAAGTCTCTAGAACAGAGTTCATGAATCGGCAGTGCATCAATGTTGTTGTTGTTGTTTTCCAAGCAAGCACGCTCTTGGAAAAGATCTCGCAAGATCATAAATCAGCTTACCTCCACTGTCCCTTAATCCCCTGATGCCTTTTTTATACAACCAGGGTTCTTGAATTAGGGCAATGTGGATTCCCTCAGTCCGGAAGGTCCCACTGAGGTTGGCAGCAGCAAGTCTTTTATGCTGTAGGTTGATCTACAGAAGCTTCAGGGACATGGTCAGAGGAAGCAGCAGCAGATGGTTTTTCCAGAATTCTGGCCTGCACTTGGGTAAAGCCTAAGTAAAATTTACTTTCTCTACCGATCAAGGTCTTGGCGTCTTGTTCTGGAACATTTACAACAATGGTTCTGCCCTCATTACCAGATTTCTGGTTGAGGATTCCCCATTCTGTGGCTGTTAGTCCTCCGTTCTGAGCTTCAATTTTCTGAAGAATCTCTTGGCCGGAGAGCTTGTTGTAGATAGCTGGGATCCTATATATGAATTTGGATGTTTTAACAATCCTACGTGCTTCGTCAACAAGAAGGGACAGGCCGTTCCATGGTGACATTTCTCTAACAGTTCTGGTCAGCCATTGACTGCTGTTAGAGTCTGCACATATGATGATAAATGCCCCTCCTTCCAGACGACAGTACTTGAATCGAGGTCCGGTTCCCGAGGGAATACCCTCAATTCTAGCCATTGCGTCTAGTTGGAAGGACGTCAGCTGGTCTTCTGACAGTTTCTGGTCTGGGTATCCTTCTACGACAACTGCCATCTTCACAGCTGACAAAGTGTCACTGTAACTCGGGTCTGTCTCGTCACTGGGTTTGGTCATTTTTTTGGCTTTTTTCTCTTCAGAGAGGGGTGTGCTACCATCCGACCTTGGCCTCTTGGTAGAGGGTCTGATCGCGGTCTGTACCTCCTTTCTTCTGGGAGTAGTTTGAGTTTTGGGCTTTGGTCTTTTTTCTTCCCAGGTGCCCTTGGCTAATTTTCTCTCTTTGGTCAGCCGTTTTTTGGCAGCCCCAGCGATTCTTTTCTTCTGTAGGTTAATCCTATAAAGCCCCGAGACTACCTTTTGGAGATCGGGATCTCTTTCAAGGTCTGTCTGTAGGGTTGAAGGGCTTGCTACAGAAGATTGGGTCTCCATCAAGGTATGGTTTTCTTCCTCGTTGGAGTCGGTGTTTTTTTTTGTTTTTTTTTTATTGGTATCCATAAAAGGTTGTATTATTTGCAGGAAGTATAAAGTCCACCCCGCCAGAGCCTGCATGCCAGGGTAAGGCAAAATACTCCTAGAGGTCGCCAGGCACTCTAAGAGGCTCCGTTAAAGACACCACTTAACCGTTGGTGCCATGCACCCATCAGCACGGGTCGCATAACACTTTGGGTTGACGGGAGCTGGTCCACGTCCCCTTATTCAATATTCGGGGGATATCCTGAGTAAGTTTCGGCTCAGGACATTCGGCTATCCGCCACCTGCCGACGCGCTCGGTAGCAGAGCTCATGCCCTGAGTATAAATCAGCATACTAAAATATCGTATTTTCCCGACAAACTAGAAAGAATAAGACAAAAAACTATATATTTTTTTTTTTTTTTTTTAAATTTTAAAATAAAAATTCAATTCTAAATGTTTGCTGTCGATTATTCGAGTATTACAATTTTACAGAATTTTCTGATATTTTAGAAAAACTTATTAAATAACTAATGATTATTAGATATTTTTATTTCAAGCAAATCAATGTATTGGATTGCAAAATAATTACGTATTTAATATTTTAACAATTTTACGGACATTAAAAAAAAGCAGTATAAAAAAAAGCTTTTTCTTTTTTTAACAGTATTTCTGAAGGGTAAAATAACCAAAGGGACCTAACATTTTGCAAAACGTTGCCTGCAAATTGAACTTGGTAGTTCTCAAACATTAAAAAATCTCTACATAAATATATTGCAAGCCCATTTTTAAGGACACTATTTCCGGTGCATCCATAAGGCATGTCTGGTCTTTTGTCAATGAGTAGACATGTACCATATGTGGCCAATTAACCAATTTCCCAAGGCTATAACTCTATTGTATGGTAGTGACGGATAGACCGATCCCAACTGCTTCTTATCAGTCTTCATGATCCACAGAGATTTACAAGGGGGAATACAGATAGCGGATGGTGTTTCTTCGAGGGAAGGGTTTTGAGACGAACCGTGTGTTAGAAACAGACGCGGAGCTTTTCTCCATCTCAAATAAGAAAAGAAGAAAAAATCGGATTTTTTTTTTGTCTTTTTGTTTCGTAGTATGGATGCAATAAATTTAAAAAAATTTATTTTTAAGAAATCGCAGGCCCTTCTTGACAAAACGGGCCCCTATAATGTGCACTGTTTTGCCCCCCCCCCCCCTTTTCAGCGGCCCTGGATGTTGCTCCCCCTTTTGCATCGATGACAGCCTGCACACGTTTGGGAAGACTTTCCCCCAATTTTTGCTAGGTGACCATAGGAATTGCCTTAAAGACGTCCATCACAGCTGAAGTGAGTGCAAGCCTCAATGTGTGAATGGAGCAGTTATCATGCTGGAAGAGAAATGGGCAGTCCCCGAAATATTGCCATAGAGTTTGGAGTGCAGCATTGTCCAGAATGTCCACATACACCTCAGAGTTCATGTTTCCAACCACAGGAACTAACGGACCCAGGCCAAACCACGAGAAACACCCCCACATCATTATGCTTCCACCTCCAAACATAACAGTCGGCACAATGCAGTCACTATAGAAACGTTCGCCGGGCATCCGCCAAACCCAGACGCGTCCATTCGACTGCCAGACTGTAAAGCGAGATTCATCACTCCAAAGAACAGTTTTCCACATGTCCACAGTCCAATGACGGTGAGCTCTACACCATTGCAATCGATGCTTCGCATTCTATGGAGTGATGTTCGGCTTGTGAGCGACTGCACGACCATGGAATCCCAAGTCTTTTAACTCTCGACGGACAGTCCTGCTGCTAACACTAACGCCTGATGAACTTTGGAACTCCTGAGAAATTTCCACAAACGAGGACTTGCGATTTTGTTTCACTGCCCTTTTCAGAGTTCTGCAGCTGCATTCACCAAGTGTTTTCGGCCTACCGGTTCGTTTTTCTGCCGTTTCACTGCCTCGACGTTTCCACTTTACAATTACATCACTCACAGTGGATTTAGGCTTCTGTAGAATGTCCGCAATCTCACGAACTGATTTCCCACAAAGGTCGCATCCCACTATTCTGCCACGATCAAACTCACTAAGCTCCTTTGACTTACTCATTGCCTCACAAACACATAAATACAATCTGACAAACCACTACCAGCACTTTTATAGCTTTCAATTACGTATCAAATTGCGTCACTCTCCAGAACCACTTTTTTAAGGGGTGTCCGGATACTTTTGGCCAAATAGTGTAGTAGGCCACTTTGAACTCCTTTTCCACACATTTACAAGATTTTCCTTACTTTTTGTCATGCTGTATGACATGCCATCATTTTGTTTGACTTAAAGTTAATTTCAATTTTTTTTTTTTTTTTTTTTTTTTTTTAAGCTTTTGGAATTGCTTTAGGTTAATTTTGTTGATACTTTTTTGATCCTGGGAGCATTTTTATCAGGGGGGATATGTAATAGAAATCTCTTTTTAGTATCGACATTAAGTTTAATTCATCTTTTTATAGCCCGCAGTCCAATTTTGTAATTCATTCAACAATTTATTTCGATTACTGCCCACCCACAATTCATAGTCTGAGATCTGCGGTGTCAGCGCTTTTCTTTAAATCAGCTAGTCCCATAATTAGTATTCAGTTTTGCTCGTTTTTGCTTCGTCTGTTTATAACTTCTCACACACCAAGTATTTGAAGATTACTGAGATCAGCGTGTTTCCTGTATGTTAGGTCGTGATCAGTATGTTATGTCATAGCGCTCTATATTTGACGGTTCCACCAGGCATTCTATTCTTTTCAAGCTTGTAGATTACACGTAAACTTTTAGAAGCCCTCTCTCTTTCTTTCTCCGTCCTATCTTAATAAATGTGCTAGAATTCTCCAAATTGACTTTTCGCTGACTCCACCACGACACTGCAATAATTTAACTAAAATGTGAGAACATATATATATATATATATATATATATATATATATATATATATATATATATATATATATATATATATATATATATATATATATATATATATATATATATATAATCTTTTATTATTCTTACATCGAGATTACTTCGAATATTAAGGTATTGGAAGATCGAAATGGTGCATTTAATAAAAGATTTCAAGAAAAGCTTTTTTCATTAAGATACCCATATTTATTCCCGACTATAAAGTTTCATAAAAATCCAATCAAATTTCGTTTCGTTACCTGTAGCTGGCTGTAGTACATCAAAGGATTCAGGTATATTGATGATCATATAATCTTTGAGAACAATAACACTGATTCTTTAATATATCTTTACCCTACTGAGCTTGTATTAAAGGAAACAAGTAATAATGACAAACATGCATAATATTTGGATTCGGATATTTTATTACTGGAAGGCAATACAAGAAAAGGTTGGATTTTGGGTTTGAGGTCATTTGTTTTTCTAACTTCAATAGCAGTTTGAATAGCAAGATTTTTTACAATATGTTTTTATTCTCAATTTAATAGGATCAAGGATGTTTGTAATAATGATGAGGATTTTAATAAGGCTTGCCGAATTTTCAAGGGTTAATTTATTTAAGAATAGCTTTCCCAAAAACTTCTATGTTATAAATATTTCGTGATTCTGTACTAATTAGGTCGATATTGAAGTTTTACTGAGTAGCCCTATTAAATGAAGATTTTTCTTTTACTTTTTTCTTTTGATTTTTCACTTTTTATTTTGTTATACAGATGGCGCCAGTGCATTTTAATATTTAGGAATAACATTATTATGTTTCTACTGTATAGTCCTTTCAGCGGGATAGTTTTGGACGCTTCTACTGTATTATTGGGTTTTATTCAAAGGGGTAAGTTCTATGGGCTATTTCGTATTTACTCATTTTAATGCATTGTATACTTATTTTACTGTGTTTCATTGATTTCTTCATTGTTTGGTTGTGGAGGAGTCGGGATTCAAGAATTACGTTTAGTGCCTTTTTGGTTGTACTCTTTCAAGAAACGCCTCCTGAAAGTTTCCGGCAGGTTGAACCCACTGATGAGAAACCGGTTGGAACCTCCTGTTCCATATTTAATATTTTAATTTTTGATATTTAATGAATTTCAATAATTATTCATCTAGTACTTTTTAGAGAAACCGTTATAACTTAACGTGTGGATAAAAACAATAGACATTTTATATTAATTGAACTGAATAAATATCACTCGGAAAGTCCTTACTTTTGTTATACAGTAATGCTTACACCAATCTGTATTTAGTTTTAAACAAAAAAAGTAACAACAATACAAAGAAGAAAAAAAATCATTTTTAATTAGTGACAACAAATTGAAGCATTTTAATATATAGCTGTTTGCATACTATTCTAAAAAGGAAAACATTAATTTGATATAAGTTAATAATTCCCATTTAATAATTAATTTAAGCATACTTTTTTAAACATTTAAATCAAATTACTGGATACGTACAGAAATGACAAATAAGCAATAAAACACAAATAAAACAATTTATTTAAACTGTAACTTTTAAGGAGTGACATTTGCAGTAAAATGCTTGCCATGGTTAATAAAAATTTTTGGAAGTAAAAGTTCACAAATTCACTGTAACATAAATACAAACATAAGAATGAGAGAACATAAGCTTGACGCAATTTTTTACAACGTATATTTAGTCCTTCAAATAATAAACAAAGCCATAAGTGCATACAAATTGTAAAGTAATCTTAATAAGTGATTTGAGTGAATTGTAAAGTTGAATTTACGAGTTGAATCTTCTAATTTTGTTACTGATATTTATCATTATATTTATTTTATTTCTAACTATACTACATATTATGTAATATTCCCCATTGATTTTGTACGTGAAATGCAATCGAACCGGGTTGGTTTAAAATTAAATATGAAATTCAGTATCGTACAAAAACCCAACAAAAAATAATAATTTTGGCTGAATTACGATCATTGAAATATGGCTAGTTACTTCAATTATATAGTAAATCCTTATGAAATTAACTTAAATTTTCTTTTATTTTCTATCACTTTGTTGTAGATTTTGAAATTTATTTATGTTCTGTAAATGTATGATTCTTTCTAAAAGGCAAATTCAAATAAAAATAATAATAAATTTAACAAAACAAATGCATTTAAATTTAATACAGAAAAAAAAGAGTTCGGCACTTAGTAGAATTGTTACAACGTAAACCATCCAATTAAAATAGCTTTGATTGGATTCTTGCCATCAGTGGTTTCTATTTAATTTTTTTACCTAATGAGATACAATAGTTAATGTTTATTACATATCCAATGTGATATTTTTTTTTCTCAGAACCTGAGAAGTTGAAGAAGATATAATTATTTTTAACTTTGTATATTTTGTAGGTTGTTAATAGCGATTTAGAAGCATAGCAAACTTTGGGATAATATTGAGGGTTTAATACTTTTGATTCAGAAATTTCGCATATTAAGTGCATCATCTTCTTTGTAGTCATATACAAATATTTATTTTTATATGCAATTTCTTCATCTTATTTTAACATCGTTAAAATTGTTCTACCAATTCATGTGTTCAAAACTACTTGCGAAATACTTTTGGGTTTTCCTTCTGAATTAGAAGGAAGTTTCCAATGAACATTTGAGAAAATTATTGGAAAAGCATATTTTCTTAATGTTTGCATTTACTTTAGGGTCTCAAATAATTACTTTAATGGTTTTACAAATTTAATTGTTAATCGACGATTTGAATGTTACAAATATGGAGTTCTGAATCTGATTGAAAGTAACTGTCACCTAAGATATTCTCCAGGAAAAAAACCTTATTAACTAAATTAAAAACGATGTATTATTAAGAAGTATTTAGTAGTATAATTTAGTAAGGAATCAGTTGCATTTTTATTATTAATATCCTAATTTTATACTTTTGGAATCATTCTTAAATTGTATGTACATGATTAAGCTTGAAATAAATACGTTCTTAGAAATTCTATTATGTTTTTTACTTGGAAAACAATCTCTTTTAGTGAATTTTATGAATTTCATGCATGTATTTCAAAGACTATACATCATGCTTTTGAAAATAATACAACATATTATTTGCTTCAATTCGAATGCTTTTTGAAAATGTTTACATATACACCAATAAGTAATATTACTTTCTAAAAGACTCTATCAATAAACAGTTATATTGGATGTTTAACAACTAAGCACTTGCTCTTCCACCTGTTACAGCATAACTATTAATTCTTTACAACCCTACGCTCACTCTTTAAGCGAAGGAAGCATTTAAAATCATTATAGATGCTTCCCTTTCGTGAGCATTGAAAGCATCAACTGTATTCAGCATGAATAATTGCTTCTGGATGCACTCGACACTCGCTGAATTCACACCATCCCTTTATTAATAATACATTTATATAAATTTAGATTCGTTGGCATATTAAGTGTAAATGCGTGGAGCGGTCCCTTTATCATAATTTCCTCGAAACAGTTCGAAGAGAACGTACCACCCCCTTCCCCACCTGTTCCTGAATCCTCAGCGATGATAAGACGAGAATTCAAAATGAGCGCCCTATACCTGAATTGATTCAAAATGAAATGTTTCATTAGGTGTCGCTGAAGAATCGTGTGTTCGACTTGTTATATTCGAGGAATAGATATTCAAAATGCATGTTGAGTCGTTGCTGATTTGGATTCAAGTGTGGTACATAATATGAATGATGGAGTCACCTTTTCAAATGAAGAGTAACAATTGTGGATAAAGATTGTGTCCTTAGTGTAGATGTATTAATAGAGAAGCTATGACACGAGGAAAAAAATAATTATAATTTTTTCAAGTGATTACTCTTTTTTAATAAACTTTAGTTACAGTCCTGTACAAAAATTTAGACACAACAGAAAAGGAGTATTTTATAAAATAGTATTAAGAGATTAGATTTAATCATTATATTACTTAACCCATAGAGCGGCTGTTCCGGATTATCTCATCCTTTTATCCACATTTTTTGCAGCAATACACAACATTTTCAAATTTATAAATAACATTTAAAATAAAATATGCTTTTAATATTTTTATTTGGATGATAGTTTAAAACCCATTTCAAACAAAATAAATAAAAATTAAATTAAATAAATTATATATTTGAATCAGAAATATATTAAAAAAAATTATTTCAAGGAAAACTACGGTACAATGTCGCCCATTCCCAGGACGCTGAATGGGTATTTGCACATATTACATTCAAAATACAAATTTAAAAATGAAAAACAATACTGTAACGAATTAGACGCACAGATTTAAAAAATGACAAAAATCCATGGCACATATGTTTAGGCAAAAATTAAAAACTTTAATTTTTGCATTTTATTTAGTTATCAATGAAGCTTCCACGTTGTTTTATCAAATCAAAAACCAGTATTTTCATCGAAAGCATAAGCTTTTGCAAGGTTTCGGGCAGGATTCCATACCACGCCTTTTCCACAGCTTCTTAAAGTTTAGAAATAGAGGAATATTGCTTTCCATTGGCAAATTATAATTTTGTAAGAATTATCCATACATTTTCGATTGGATTACAGTCAGGACTATATATTAGCAGGCCAAACGAAAAACGTCATGTTTTTGGCTCTAAACCACTTTTTCGTTGACCTTTATGTGTAGATGGACGCAATGTCTTGTTGAAATTTCCAGTCAGGTCCCCTTATAAACTCATCAAATTGTAGTAAGTTACTTTCGAGAGTTGCCTGGTAGGCCTCAGATATTTTTTCCCCTTTAAAAATGTCAGGGAAGTGAGTTCAAATCCTCCCCAAACCATGACTGAACGTCTACCTTGACGTCGGCTAAATTGAGTAACAGGATCTTGACGAAGACCATGCGAGTAGAAAGAAAACCCATATGTATCATCTACATTCCATTTATTTCGTCACTAAAGACCACCTGTAACCATTCGTCACTGTATGACATGTGCTGCTGAGACCAATTCAGGTACATTTATTTTTGATTATGGATAAACACTTTCTGTTAGTGTGGTAACAATGATTTCTACTTAAAAAAAATGAAAAGGAGTTCGATTACAAACCTAAAACTGTCTTCCATATTGCACTTTGTTATTTATTATCACTCTCGGTGCATGAAGTCGTATGACAATCAAATCTTATTGTCGCTTATGTAATCTTGCGTTTAGAGAGGCGATTTGATTATCTACTAAAACGTTCATTGGTTGTATCTTACTCATCTCTGACTTAATAAATGCATCAAGAACAATTGACATCTCCATAAAAAAAACACTAGACATTGTTAAAAAAATAAAAAAATAAATAAAAAAAAAACCACATGTGTAGTAAAATGGTCAGACAGAAAAATTTATGAAATTTAATGATTCGCTGCAAGTTTAATTTCTTTGGGTACTTGTACACAATGAACTAAATTGGGATTATTGGGGGGGAACCACTATAAGCAATCAGTACTTAGTAGAATATAATTGTTGTATAATTTACCTCAATTCAGTGCAATCGGTACATATAAGCTAGCACGTATTAAACGAGAGGATTCCAAAATAGCCCAAACTTGTTAAGTACTGATTGCCCAAGTGGATTCCTCCCAGTAAACCCAATACATTTCATTGTTACAAGTGTCCCAAAAAAATTAAACATAGTCACTAGGTAACAACCATTATATTTCATTACTTTTCTGACTGGCTATTTTACTTTGCATTTTTTTTTTTTTTTGTAATGTCTAATTGTTTTTGGGAGATAAATAGAGGTACTGCATAAAGTGCCATGTTGAACTTGGTTAAAATACTACAATATTTGTTTTTATCTTAAAAGTACTTTAAAAGTTCGCCACTGTTCACAGGCTAGAGCGTGAAATGTTGTCTTTACTAAAGTCTCAATAACGTGCCAGCGCGTTAAACCCGAGTAACCTATCCTGATCAGGTTGACCCAATGGGAGACGCTGTTCATGCTGAAGTTATCTAAACTAACAAGGACCGCTACATGTTTTATTTGTTACATGGCGTAAATATCGGAGCATCGTGTAGTGAAGTTAACTGGAAGCTTGTGTTTAAAAGACCAAATTAAGCTTCAGCTTCCTGAGATAGATTGTTAGGAATAAAGAAGTTTCTCACCTCAGAAATGCAAATCAGTGTGGTCCTGTAATTAGTTTTATAATTAAATTATGATTACAAAAGTGTTAAAACATATTTACATAAAAAAAGATTTTGATTAAATTAGAAGCATATTTTTAACCATATTTGGAAAGCTCATTTTTATTTTCCTATCCATTTTTTGTATACTTTGTGACTGCTATTTAGCACTTATTATTATTTTAGCACATACATAAAAGCTTGCCAAGTAAATTGAAAGAAGGTATTTGAGTTGCAAATAAAACAAAACATGTTTTAATTTGCATATAAAGAGAAGTTTACAGTAAATAATCTATTTAATTTCAATCAGAAAGTAAAAAAGTAAATACACCGCAACTACCATTTTTATTGTTCAAAATACAATTTTCGAAATATTCCAGACTTAACAAAAACATTTTATATTTATCATTTTCAGAAATCAGTGAAATCTTTATCACTTTAACCTTTCGTCTCCATCATTCATAATATTTTGTTTCGTTACAAAATAAAAGCTACTTTGAGCAAATAAACATTAGATTCTTTATATTATTTATGCATTATATTTATGTATCGATTCGTATAAGCTAAGGTGTGATAACGCATTTGAGCACTTGCAATTATACTCCAACAGTGAAACACTGTACATCCAAAAAAATGTATCGTTACTGGTGCTATCTAATCTTACCTCCCACTCTTTAACACAAGAAACTGCTTGCATTCGATTCTTCTTTCTCATTTCCGCAATTTGTAACTCAATTCTCTGCAGCTTATTCTTAACTTAACGACACAAAAAAAAAAAAAAAAAAAAAAAAAAACTCTACCGATTTTCGAAGAAAAGAAAGTTATGAAACGATATCTCGTCGTTCTTCGCTGTGCTCAAGGAAATTATTCGATTAAGTTCTCACAGGGCAGGGCTTGTCGCCATCGATTTGGGATCCGATAAAGGACGATAATGTAGTCCCACCTTTTGTTTCAAATTGTGGCCGTCTATTGATTGGTTAAATATGATAGACAACTTGATATGCCAATACGGATTACTGCTTTTTTGTGACCTGTGATTAATGATCATTTTATATGCGTTTCTAGAAAGTATCGAAAGCTGACCTTACACTTCAATAAAGTACATGCTTTCTGAGAGGAATTGGTTTAAAAATACTTTACGGATGTTAAATGTGAAAAGCTAGGATGCCTAATAATTGCGATGCATTTAATATTTCGAAAATTTTGGGGTAAAAGCGTCATTATATTGTATTGAATAATTTGTAGAACGTTGCAGAACGTAATAATGCTAATGCAACAAACTTTATTTTAGAATTTAAAAAAGTTACAATAGGAAGTCACTCATGATTAAAGTTCGATAATTTGTGTAATATGTAATCACAATATAAAAGTCTATTTTCAGAGAAAGTTCAAGTACATTGTTGAGGAATTACTTGGTAATCCTGTAAATTTATTTGCTGTTTTGTTTACAGAAATATATATTTTTAAATTCAATTTTTTTGAAATCATTCCCAATGCATTTGAAATACTTGTGTTAGGATGCGAAAGGAATTCATTGAAATCCACTGTATGAGTTCTAAGATTTTAAATATAGATTTAATGAGGCAAAAAATGTTATACTATTTTTAACAACCTTGAAAAAAAATTCCTGTGAAATTTCCCTTCCATCGCATGGGTTATCCCATTCTTAACATTTATTATTATTTAAAAAAATAAAATTATTTTTTGTAAAATAAGTGCCACCAATTAAATTAACATTTTCTTGCATTGTATGAACTCGTGTATGAAAGTTTAAATATAAGAAACTGAATAACATTTCAACAATATTTTCTAAATCCTATGTTTCATTTCAATCTCAAAATTGCTTCTCTTGATTGTGGATCAAGCATCCAATACTCTCCAAGATTTTCCTTAATCAGAATGTAATCTCAACTAGAGTCAACTGTAAAGTGTAGCTCATTAGAGCGCTAGGTATCTGGATCCAAGATTCATGGTTGACAAAAGGGATTTGCAAGTCCAAAGTTTCATTCACGTTGCTTTAGTGAGAACTTTGTGGATTATCGAAAAGTATGGTGAAGATTCGTGTACAAGAATGTGAATATATTCGGTATTTTAGAAGGGGGGGGGGGGGGGCCTGAAGGCATATTTTTCAATTAGAAATGATTAAATTTAAATTCAAGAAATTCTTTGCGTTTCTAAAGAAGTTCCGAGGATTGAAATGATTTATTTGCCATGTTAATTTGATTGTTTTAACTTAAACTATTTTACTGACGTCATAATATATCGTATTTCTTTTATTATCTTATATTATCTTTTTCTTCTGCTGTTTTACTTTAAATTATACAGTTTAAGTGTAAAACTCATCGGGGGTGAATTAATCTTAATTTAAATTCCTCTTTATATTAACAAATACCACAATATATTTAACAAGAACGGATTTTTTTTAAGGATATTAATACTAATTTTCAGCTTTAGTAACAGAATACAATTTAACAAACACAATGCATATATATCTCATACATTTCTTATCCCTTCTGTAAATTAGATGTTAAATAAGTATTAGTTGGTTGGTTGTTTTCAGATTATCTGGCATCGTCATCAACACGAGACCTATAATGCCCCGAAACATTCGTTATTTGACAAGCCAACATACATTTACAAACACTCATGCCTTACATGAGACTACACTCGCAACCTCGCGGTCTAGAAACTAGTTTTCTAACCACTATACCGTTTGATCGGCTTAAATATATATTAATGTACACGGATCAAATAATTTATTTATTCACAAATACCAGAAAATTATCCTAAATGTCAAAGTATTTATAGATTGTAATTATTAAAATTTATGACCTTTTACTTTTATTATTTTCCATTTTACTCTTATTTCTTCAACTCTCAATTTTTTGCAGTCAAATTTTCGTTTCATCAAACTTTGAATTTGCTTAGAATATTGATGGTTCCATAAATAAATTTCAAGATATTAAATGTGCAAACAGAAGCAAATAAAACCTTTGTGTTCAGATCTGAACTATCTCATATTGCTTTTCAAGGTATAGGATTAAATTTTAAAGGCACATCCGAAGCAATATTGAAAGTAAAATTTTATTCAAATAAAATTGTATAAACATTTATTATCTTTTATTTACTCAATAATGTTGAACCTATGTTATTTCCTATTTCAACTGGAGTGGAATTTAATTTAAAATATATAAACAATATATATGCAATTAATATATAATATACAAGAAATTAATTTATGTGAGAAACTTTTCATATCTTAATATATTTATTCATTTTAAAGTGAATTATTACTCATAAAATCTGGTTTTCTTTTTTAATCTTCTTTTTGTTAGTAAAAACACTATTTAACAAGACAGTAGCTTTTAATTATCCCTTTAATTCTGTTTAATTACACAGTAATTCTGCATGCGATTTGCTATGTTATTAAATCAAGACTTATGAAAAATAATCTGTAGGATATTTTGATTTTTTTTTAATTATTACCTAATCGCCGAGTATTTAAAACCTTGCTTCTTATTTTTAATATGATTTAAAAAAATAAATATATCCCGCTATACTTTCTTTGACAGTTTAGTTCTAACCCTTCAATTTATAAAATTCAAATACCATATTTTTAGATGAGGAATTAACGTGTATTTAATTGAACATAAATGCCGATAAAATGTAGATTTAAAGATGCAGATTAAAATAGATTTAACTAGTGATGTTTATATAGTTTACATTGTCATTTAGTTACGTATTGAAGAAGGTTACTGATCAATCATTCCTTTTCATAAGAAAAAATGATGTACTTGGGAACGAAAATATCTATATAAATATATAAAATTTAAAACAAGATGAGTAAATGCATGCTAGAAAATTCATCATTTAATTATTTTACTGGATCACATGCATTCACAACTGTGAAAGCTAAGTAAATAAATTAAGTAATTTATGTTCATGTAAATACATCCCATGCCTAATTATTTAATTAATTCATACCAGCATATAAACGCCTTTATTAAGCATCATAATAGTGTAAGATTATGTGACAATTTACTTGTATTTACCTACTATTTCAATAATTGGTTGGTTATTTTCAGATTATCTGGCGCCGTCAGCAACACGAGGGCTATAATGCGCTGAAACATTCGTCATTAGAAAAGCCAACATACATTTACAAACACCCATGCCATACATGGGACTCGAACCCGCAACCTCCCGGTCTAGAAGCCAGCACGCTAACAATATTTCAATAATAAACTATCCTTAAGTTTTAAAACTACGTTTAGTTTTGCCGTTATACAATCCTCATTTGAAAAATTATGTATGTCTATCTACTATTATGAAATTCCTCTATTATTGTTCCGTTGGGAGGAGAAGTATGATCACACAAGATTAAACTGGAGTTTAGTGGTGCGTAAAGTATAAACGGTGAACGGATGACAATGTTACCTGACCTTAAAGGAGCGGATGGAACAATTCACGCTTACGAATTTATAACACTTGATAAAGTTCGAGGTATTATTCACAATTTTCGCAGTGTTTGTAAATTAAAATATGGATTTTGCATTTCCGTAAGAGGAATTTAGGTGCACAGATACTGATAACGTATTATCATCCCCTCTTTATTTTTAAAATTGTGGTATTTTGTTCGTATTAACCTTAACAATTAATTAATGGGATATCGATTGATACTGTTGAAGACTTACCGTGCTATTTAATTCAGACTTTTTAATACACCCTAACTTTGATAAGTTGTTAAATACCCTTATAGAGAAGTAGTCTGGGTTTAAAAATACACTGTAATTTAAGCAAACAAATAAATACGAATACTAAGTGGTAGAAGTGAAACAGACAAACTTTGGAAAATGCATTTAGATTTTTATGAATACTAAAATTTAATTTGTTTTTCTCTTTGATTATTTTGCCAAATATGAATTTGAGTTCATTTTCAAAATGAATATGAAGATTGAACATATTTTTTATTTCATTTGTACGCTAAAAGAGTTAATCACTGCTTTGTCTACATTTTTGGAAAGCTAAATATTAATAGTTTAATAATTACTAATTAAAAGGGATGATAAAGCTTAGAGTTAAAATTTAAACATAAATATATTTTTTCTTCTATTGCTTGAAAATTGAACAAAACATTTTTAACAAATTTCCTGAATTTAAGAAACATACACTTTGTTAAGATCTTATTTGGCGTACCTTCATAAAACCAGTAGGTAGAATATATTTTTTATAAACTACTCTAAATAAATTTTTACCTAATAATCTCTTTTATATAACTAAAAAAGTAATTTTTCAATGAAAATGTCTATTACTATTGCGTCTTCAAAAAACATCAGTGAAATATTTTAGCCAATATAAAACTATGAAGCAGCTGGCAAATATAATTCATCTACATACTCAGTTTTAGTCTGCAACAACTTCACTTATCTCTAACAAATTTTTTTACTATTTCTTTATTGTATGTCTGTTTCTCTGAAGAATACAAGTCTAGTGAGTCAAACAACAAAGGAATAGAATCCTTGGTAAGTGACCATCACCTCAAGGGGGAGGTATTCAACTGATAATTGCTTGTGACGTGGACTTTCTTTTTTTATTGAGAACTATTGGTTCTTGCTCCTCTTATTTTTCTTCTTTTGTATTGTTACAATTTATCGTTTAATTAATGGCCTTGAGTATTTGGCAGAAACTAATAAAGTAATAGAATATACAATCTGCAATCCAATCTATACTAAATGTAAATATACGTTGACCAACAACAATTGTTGCTTAAAATCAAAATTGTATTTTTCTATATTTAAATATATAGCTTTTAAATATAACTGTTCAATTCTAGAACAGAGTATTTTCGTATAATTGGAAGGTCTAGTTTAAAAATCTACATTTAATTCTAAGCAAGTGTTTAATAAGAATTAACTAATCATCTCAAATCAGGTATATTTAATTCTTGATTATTTATTTTATAAGTGTTAGAATCAAATTTAACATATATTTTAATGAATGCCTCTCGCCAATGCCTCTCACTTATTGAATTAATGTAATTTGTATAACTTTGCATTAGGTTTAAAAATATCTTAAATGTATTATGTGCCTTTCGAATACTCTTGCGTCATGAACTAAATAACTATAAATAAAATGTCTAGACTCAAACTAAAAGACATATTTTTAAAATGTAGCGGTAAGTAACGTAGCGGTAAGTAGCCCTAAAATGTAAGTAAATACATTCAAAGAGGGGAGAGCGACATTAGCAAATGTAGTACCGTTATTAATCAAGTAATCGATGCATACATTCCTAGTTTGGGATTTAAACATTACTTCCATTAATGATTTAATGATCAAATTTCAAAGAGTGAAAACTTACGTAATTCGAATTCGTCAGTTTAAAGCATCGTAATAAAAAAGCTGCTTACGCATAGGAATAAATGTTGCAAAGCGTTATTGCTGGTGAGGATCAAGGTGTGTTATCTTTAAGGTGTGTTAGAAAATATAATTATCACCATAATAGTGTTGGAATATGTATTACTCAATACCATTGCGAATACGTACCTTACTATTTCTTTATCATGTAGTTTTCTTGTAGGCTCACAATTTTGTATAAATACGAGAATCACATTTTTCATCGACTCATTCTCCCTCTAAATAAATTTCTTTCTATCCCGTGGAGTCATTTTTGTAATCATAACAAATACTAAAAATAATATAAACAAATACTATATTAAAACAAATACTAAACATTTGCTCTAAATTTTTTTAGAACATAATGTGTGCATGTATTGGACATTAAGTGAAAATCTACACATGATTGAATGTTAACTTGACATAGGGTAGAGTAGACATAGGGAAGTGATTTTGTCCGAGCGGTGGTACTATAGGTCAAATGAGTCAATTCACAATTTGCGGTCCGCTAGGGACTGGGCAAAAAGTAAATTATGTGATTTCTTGAGGAAGGACTCATAAGTACCATTGGATGTTCCTAAAAACCAGGGAACATATAATTATAAGGGTAAAAAGGATGAGCCGGCTCTCTAAACGAACTTTACTATTTTTAATTATTTTGATAAGAAAGACGGCTTCTGCTATTAATTTTTATATCGGATGAGATCGCGAGAAATATAAGATGTGTGACGCCAAACTGTAAGCCAAAGAAAAATCCAAGCTATAGAGTTTTTCGAAGAAACACGCATCATCAAAACATTTCCAATCCTCTCAACAATGACATCCAGACGACCACATTCATTTTAAGCATCCCAAAAGCAAAACCTATCTCAAGCTATTCATGAAAGCATCACCTACACGTCTTCAATCAATTACCTCACCAGTTCGTAAGTCCAACTCTCTTGTTGCTCACATCAAATGAACCTTACACTTTCCTGAATTAATTGCATAGAGATCTAAACTTACTACCATCAATAATTAGGGATTTGATAATAAGTATTTATTTTCCCCTATCAACTTTTCTCTACCTTGATCCTATTTCTCCATTTTCTAGCATATTAATCATGATTGTCAGCCATTTAGATGCATTGTGTTTTATTGCGAGCATTAAGCTAACTACGACAATACTAAGCTACTTAAAGAATGAATTTATAATGAAATAGTATAAAAGTGTTTGAGTTCTATAGAATTTCAGTTATCGAATAGAAGCTTTCTTTTTCTCCAGAAGATTAAATTCCTCCTTAAATTTAGCTGCACCCAAGCATCGTCGTTATTTGCTAGTTTGGACACTCGTAGAATACTCTATTATTGCGAAATATTTGAGGGCCATTTTACTGTAAATTAAAACTCTTAAGACATTTGCATACTGAAACTTTACATAGTCCAATTAAAGGAGGATGTTTAGAGATGTATCAAAACTGTGTCTCCATGGGCTTTTGCTACGTACCAGGATCTAGTTTCCCAACCGGGAACCAGTTCCCAACCAATACATATTCTAATTTCTGCCTACATGAAAAACAAGCACAATATAAAGCTGTTATTGGTGATGGTCTTCGTAAGTATGACTGGTAGATATCTGTTGGCCAGAAGGTAGTGAGTTTGCAGCAGGAATAAACGAAGCACCGCTGGAATTGCAGAGCATCCCCCAACTTAAAAAATGAATGAACTTCAAAAGTATATTTTAAGGCTTAAAACACATCAATACAAGTATATTAGTACAGTACCAGTATTCCTCCTTTGCGCATAAAGTTTCATAATAACGGCAACATGTGGTAAACGTTTTTTAAATCATTTAAAGTAAGAAGCAAAGGTACGCATATAAGTATTGTTGCCACTCCTTTTTAGTTACGAACTTTCATTTCTTGTATTTGTATTACATTTACTTTTAATAATCTTGCAACTTGTATGCGATATTATTTGTATTATATTTAGTTTCTGTAATCTGGAAACGACTTATGATCTTAACCGAAAATCTGTGGAATTGTTCTAGAACTAAACTTAGTATTAACATACAATATTTTCCGTGATTTAATATGCATGTGCCACTGAAAAATAAGTCTGTTTACGTTTAATAAACCGGTTCCTTGCACTCGGTCAAGAGAATTTAAGCCATGGTTACAACAAGTATACTGAATTTAAATTCGCATAAGAGAAATAAGGAGCGTGCGTCATTGGTCAATTTTAAAGTCAATCAACGAAAAGGGAGATGGAATGAACACAAGATGGGGAATGAACAGCTCGTTGAATGTCAAGTTGTTCAATTTAGAATTTTCCTTCTGTTTTTGAAATTATTATTATTAAAAATTAAGATATTATTTTAAAGACAAGTTAAAATCAATGGATTATTGTCATAATTTATCATTATTTTAAAAACTCATTTTTAAGAAAATAATGGAAATAAAATTTTGCTTAATTTATCTTGGGACTTCATCATCTATCTGATAATTTAATAATTAAATTTTTTTTTTAAGTTACTGACATAAATTATAAAAATTTCATAAAATAACTGAAATTGGTGTTGGATTTTTAAAGGAAACTTTTTTGTGGCACGTACATGAAATTTTTTAATACCAACCAATGATAATCAAGCACATTTGTCCGCATTATTTGGTATTGATTGGTATTTCTTATTTATATTTCTGTTTAACACTGACAACCTAAATGTCACTACATACCATTTAAAACATGCTATAAAAATATCATAGTTAATCAAAAAGCAAATTAGTTAAAATATTTTTTTTAAAAAGGTTAAAAAATTATCATTGTAAAAATGTATCATAACTAGATCCCTATAAATCATGTGATGTCCCCATAATTTCAACAAATTGCCCATTGATGCGGCACTTTATGGTAATTATGGGGACACAATGCAAACTAATCGGGAAATACATTCAAAGGCGAGGGAAAGAAAAAAAAACACCTCTGAATAGAAAATACATTTTATACACATTTTATTCATTTCTTTAACAAGCACACTTATAATTTTTAATAAAATAATAAGAATTGGTGGCTTTGGGATAGCATTCAAGTTTTTAATAAATATAAGTTTTTTTTTCACGTCTAAACGTAATAAAAATTGTTGCTTTGCAAAAAAAAAAAAAAAAAAATCAAAAAATCAAAATTGACTTAGTTCCAAAATTCATTCTAGATACAAAATGTGTCTTTATAAATACTTAAAATGTGTAATTCCTTATCAAAAACATTTAATTAGATTTAATTGGAATAAAATGTTGATCAGAAAATTAATTATCATTTATATAAAGTTCGCAGTGTTGAAGTCGCATTTCATTTTCCAGTTATTTTCAAATGAACAAAATAACTAATATAAAAGTCTTGAAGCATAACTGTAGACTTTTTTATCAAAAAATCGGAACAGTAAATTACTTTTTCTTTACGGGATCAGCTTCTAAATTCAAGAAGTAAAAACTACAAATGGTCATGAATTTGAAACGGCACACAAGCTCTTTCTCATAGAATAACAGTGCATTGACTAGTAAATATTGTTACACGTTTTTCGGCTTTACCGGAACCAACGGATCAGCCAATGGAGCACTCATGTCCTTCCCATACCCAAATTCAAGAGTAATGTGCTTATATGCCAACGGTACCAGGAAAAATAGTCCATCGTAATACTAGCTGATTATTATTGATGGCTCATTCAAAAATATATGTTCTCCTATCACAAACGATAGACCACAAGATAGGAAAAGTCTGAAGAATATTAAGACACTCTTAACATATATTATTACATTTCAACATGCACGTTATTTCTCAATAATGTGTGCAGATTATAAAAACAGGTATCCAATTTAGCTTTTTCAAATCATTTTAATATTCAGAACTTTAAGTTGACTATATTCAATACAGAAACAGAAATTTTGTCATCCAGTGAATTATATGGTAGATATTTACTTCATTCGTTTTAGTCAAAAACTTCTTTCACAACTTTGCTGATCAACCTGTGCACTTTTTTTTCAATGTACTTGCCTTCCAAATCAAGAAACAATATATCCACGTTCCGACGTTTTAAAATTACTTATTTTCTAATGTTTCAATCAACAATATTTGAGTATCTAAAGAAGTTACCTGTTACCTTTCTCGAATTAAAATATTATAATTATATATATATAGCACCAAACATAATGACAATCTTTTTCAGATATTGGCATAATTCATAAAACAGATTTTACGTGCATAATGTTATAAGTAACTTTTAATATATGGTTAATATAGTAGATAATTTAATATAAATAATGTTATTAAGTAATTAAATAAGCAAGTGATTAAATATTGGTCATGACACACACACACAAAAAAACCTTTCTAAGTAAATTCGATCTGCAGAATAATGTTCTTTTAAAATACAAAAAATGCTCTTACAAATTTGCCATTCTATTTAAAAAAAAATTATTCAATTAAATATATTTTAAATGAAGAGCAATTATACAAATTTTGTAATTGTTGTTATAACTATTTTTAAAAAACAAAATTTATCCGCAACTCTAAAGATTGCAAGTTGAGAGGTAAATCAGGAGCAGAGTTAAAGGGGATATTCATAAAATAATCGTGGCTGTCAACGCAGATTTGATATATTTTATGTTCGAAAGCAAAATAATCTTCTTATCTTTTCGATTAGTAAGAAAGAAATCAGTTTTTAAGCCACTGCATTTATCAGATTGTATCAAAAGAATCTCCGAAGTGGTGTTGCTCTAACAAAAAAGTATAATTTAAAAGAACTTTACAAGGAGGTTTCACGCAAAATGCTGCCTAATTTGAAAGTAAACGCGCAAATTTGGGGAAAAATCAAAAAGAGCTACCGTAATCATCCTTTAAGTCGACACATTTTACTTACAAATGACCTTCGCAGATAATTAAGCTAATGAGAAAAGGAAGCAGTTTTTATAAGTAGCTAAAATAAGGGAAATGCTGATTCGGTTGTGAAGTCTCTAGGCTCTCTGGATACAAAAAAATAATTTGGCATGAATAGAAGCTGGCATTACTTGAAAAGGATCTTAAATCCCCTTTTAGAAGAAATTAAGCGATAAGTTATTGATGGCTCATTAGAAAATGAATATGCTAAGGCTATTCTGATGGAGAAGTTAATGGAACAATACTTTTGTTTCTTTCTCGGTAAGTTAGATATTCATGGACTCTAATGAAAGCGCTCTGCATATATTCCGTTAAAGGTAATTAGTTTGGAAAACGCGTTTCCAAACAAGGATTGTAAAGTGCAATATAAATATTGGATATTCGTTTCCAAGAGGATAGCTATAAAAAGTAATTGGCATTTGTTAAAAACATTTGAAAAAAGCAAAAGTTACACAATGAAAGTAACATAAGTTTTTTCTTACCTGACGTCAGAGATATGTATCATATTTAAAAAAAAATCTTTTGGCGTACAGTTAGTCATGCTTCTGCAATTTTTTAACCATATTTTCCATTGCAATTAATACACATTTTAAATGTTTTTGAAGTAGGCATATTATTTTATTTATTGCAGTACTAAAAGAAAAAAAAAATAATAAAACTATCGTTTTTCGAAAAAAAAATGCTTTGCACAACATTTCATATTTTAAGGATGAAAACCATAAATCCCGTGAACTTTAATTTATATTATGGATTAAAATTATAAAAATCATGTATAACACTAACAATATAAATTCTGAAATTCGTTATTAGTAAAATACAAACTGTGTCGTGTATATAAATATATATATATATATATATATATATATATATATATATATATATATATATATATATATATATATATATATATATATATATATATATATATATATATATATATATATATATATATATATATATATATATATATATATATATATATATATATATATATATATATATATATATATATATATATATATATATATATATATATATATATATATATATATATATATATATATATATATATATATATATGTAATTCTTTTAAATAATAAATGATTTTCAATTTAGTAAAAATAATTCTCTGTAAAACCATAGTCATAAACTAAATCAATTAATTTTTTGTTAAAGTCACTGCTTTTGAGATGAAAAAAAAAAAATGTAATAACCGAAAATATACTTAAAATAGTAAAATTAATTCTTCTGATTACAACCAAATTTATTAGACCTATTGAAACATTGAACTTACTTCACAAAATATTACCTGTTAGTTTTAAATATTTATATTTTATTCTTACAGATTATATGGAATATTCACAGAACTATTGCTATTTCTTAAACCATAGAAACTTGCCTTATTTTATTATCATTTAGTAATTCCTAGTTTGTCCCTATGAATATATTAATCAGATTTTTCATAAGTTTAGCAAGTTGCCAAGTCAAAAAGCTATGAAAAAATTAATGATTATCGAACTATTTTTAGCCATATGAAAGCATTTCTTAAAAAAGTTTTAACTCCTTCAACCAGTTCCATTTCCAAAACACTGCATATGAATGACCTAACACCATTCTAACCCATTCATCTAACCACCTATTCCCCCACTATGACACCAAGTCCACTAAATTAACATTTCGGATACTTTAAGCAGTTAGAGTTAAGTAAAGCAGCAGTCCCCTCTTAATACCATCCACTCGGGAAAGGCCTCCCCGAAGGTCATTAGATCATCACTCAACAACTCGAGGGTCTGCACCTGAAGTCCTTTATGACCAAACACCGCGGATAGTCTTAAGAGGGCAGTCCAAGTTTCAGAGACACTAACAACGAGAATCGGGAAAGGGGGTGGGAGGTAGATGCGTTTCACACTGGGGAATCTCAATGGCGTTGAGTGCGGGATGGTGTGAATTATGACTGGAGTTGAGGAATTCTCGAGTGGGTTCCCGTGAATGAATATTTTGAGCTTAGTTTTTATTCTGAACACGAACGATTGAAAGAGGAGTTCATTAAGGAATGAGCTTTGGTGGGGAACATTATGATAGTGTGATAATAGGGAGGTAATAAAGTAACACTTGGTAGGTGTTATATTGCCGTTATTTACCTTAAAGCTACAACTTATTTGTTGTACGTAGACATTCAGTTGTGTTCGTTACTTTTGTAAATACTAGTTATCTGGGAGTAAAGTTAAATAGTGAGGCTATTTCTTTATTTGCAGGGTGTTCATAATTAAAGTTTAGAGCCACATGGAACCTGTAGAAAATATACGCAGGTAGTAAATTCAATAATAACATGTTTGTTATTATTGGATTTACATAACATATTCATTAAAGTAGTAAAACAAAAATATTCAACACAATCACATATATATGAATACTTAAAAACTATCCTCAAGCATTTTTGAACGATATCAAATATAATATGAAAAACATAGAAAAAAAAATATTTAATAAATTTTCCTGTTGATTATGATTAACCATGTAAATTACATACTGGTTTGTATCTTAATGTACAGTCATGTGTAAATATTTCATAAGCAGCTCAATTATTAAAAGAAAAATATGTTTATTATTATTGAATCTACCGAGCATATTCACTTAGAAGTAAAAATAAAGTATTTCTATTCAATACAATCATATATATATGACTACTCAAAAATATTAATGAGATCAACGGGAATTTCAAATTATTTATGAGAATGTTAATGAATTACTAAGTTAGTATTATTTGAGAGTTTGATAGACTTGATGGAGTGACTAGAGTAGAAAAAACAAACAATTTAGATAGTAAGTGTGAAAAGATCAATTTTTCGATAAACTACGTTCTTTTTAATGCATAAACATTCATTTATCACTTAGAACAAGATGATTTTTTTCGCATTATTTTGGAAGTACGCCAATTTCTCTTCCTGTAGTTTTACTATTTACTCAATAAAGTTATTTTATTCCATGTTTCATCATCACATTCTGAAATTGTTGATTGATCACACACAACTACAAAAAAATGTATGGTATGCACACACATATTTTAATTGATGGGAATTGATGTAAGTACTTTAAATATAATTATTATTATTTTTAATTTTTTTTTATATATAATTATAAAATATGAATTATTTCAATAGTAAAGAAATCGAGGTAAAACATAAAAGATTAACATAGATTAATCAGTTTCTCTTTAGTTAGATATCTAATGTAAAATAATTTATAGAATTCTGTATTAAAATAAGTAATATTTATTATAAATATATGTACCGTAAGGAGCTTGTATATGTGTACCTACATGAAGTACATTTAAAAATGTAAGACTTAATAACGACGCAATAGGTTTGAATTTAATAGAGATATTTTAAGAATGTACATTTATTTTCTTCTTCAATAAGATGTCCTGTGATAGAATATTGCTATTATACATCAATGATAAGTGCTAGATGTCCAGGTTCCATCTAAGAACTTCATTCGTCTTTCACCTCTCAATAAGATATTAAAGAAAAAGAAATGCGATAAAATGGTTTCTCTCCCCAAAAATAATGGGGCACAATATATTTTGAGACAACAACAACAGGCAACTTCAAGAATCTTTTGTATAAAATCCTTTTTATTCGAACAGGGCATATTTTTTTAAAATGTTGTAAAAACATATTATTTTCTCTTTTGTTTCCAGCATGATTATTCCAATTGAAGGCACTTTTCCGAAAGTAAGTTAAAATACTTACATCAATTTTGTTTTCTTAGAACTGTAATTTTCCTATGGAAATACCTAACTAAATGATTTTGTTGGATGAATAAAAATAAATCGTTCTATACATTGTAGTTGATAATTGTCAAACGGGAAAAAAAAAGTGTAGGAAAAATTAGTTAAGGAATTTTTAAAAAAATTTAATATTTGTTTTATTTTATGCAGCTTTTTCTTAAATGGTAACATTATTGTTATCTTTGTAATTAAATAGTATACTCTTTCATTGATAATAAATAGTTCATTTGATTTTGATGTCACTTAATTGGTACACATGCATAATTTTTTAATTGAATACTTTATATTTTAAATACTATTTATTACTTTATATTTTAAATACTATTTATTACTTTATATTTTATATACTATTTATTAATTTATATTTTAAATACTATTTATTACTTTATATTTTAAATGCTATTTATTACTTTATAATGTAAATACTATTATTTTAAATGGAGCTCAATTCATCATACCATTACAAATTATGAACTTTATTTTTTTGAAACTCTGATACGATTTCTGTGTTATGTACAATAATTTTCAGGACATGGAAATGAATCTTTTTAATTCATAAAAACAGTAATTTCGTGTAGAATTAAGTAAAAATTAAATTTAAATCTTTTTAAGTGGAAAACCTGAAAAATGTCATTATAATATGATAAATGCAAACATGGGCTCCCGTAGGATTATTTGAAAGAGGGTGCAAGACTTAATTCTTCAGAAATATTGATTAGAATTCCTATTATATTGTCAATTAACAATTATGCAATAATTTTCACATATAAAAAAAAATTCGGTATATATTTTTGAAATCCTCTCCTCTGCAGATTTTTTCCGGTATACAACGCAACCATGTTTAAAAAAATCTTGTGCAAGAAAAAAAATAATAATAATAATTAAAGTTTATCTTATTTTTTATTATTTATCTTCTAAATAGTTCTCGTGGTATTCAAAATATAGTGTTTGAAACAGTAGACACAAAATATAACTGATTAAAAATAAAGTTTTTAATATAAACCCTCTATATTATGCATTGTCAATTTTTAGGTGCAATTGCAAATTGCAAGTTATTGAACTCAAATCGAGATTTCATAGGTTTTGACCATTACGAAGAAAGCACCCATTTCGGACTATATAATTTTTTTTTCCCCATAAACTTAATTGAATATATTGTCATCCACAATAAGACTCTCTACCAAGTTTTAACTCGATTGGATGACAGCAAGCGAGTTAATTAGATCTACGAAGTGGTGATATAGTAATATGTGCAAAAGAGGCCTTTTTGTGACGAACCCAAAAACGTGTTCGAATACATTCTCATCGACCACAAATCTATGAGTCAAGTTTCAGCCTGATTGAATTACAGTAATTGGGTTAATTAGTCCTGCGCAGATATGCTGGCCACACATAAATAAACAAATAAGTTCGAAGTCATAGCTGCCAACTCTTAAATGCCTGTTATCGCCAACAGCCCATTACAAAATCATCAAATCTGAAGTTTAAGAAAATCACCTGAAAATTCTCGAAAAGGAAATATATCATCAAAGAGTAATCTCTCTCAGCAAAATATATTTTTATCAATAGTTTAATGAATGTATGGCTGCTTTCGGTGAAAATCTTATTCCTTTCTTATGTAATTGCCCTGTCGCCTGTCCTTGAGTAAAAACAATACCTCCAAGTTGAATTTGTGTTCAGACCGGACGTATCCCCACCGGTGGCATAACGTAGTTGGCCGGAGTCCTCACACTAACTATTTTTCGAGCCCTCTACCTACTTAATTTTGTCGTCAAAATTAGAAAAAAAAAAGTACTTTTATGCTTAGCAGCTCAGAGTAATAAATAACCAGACTTATCGAAACTTGTACAAACTAAGCAGAAATTACGGAGCCAGAAAAGCCAATCCTGTGTTCATAATGGGAATAAAGGGAATGCATAAAGAGAATGCTTAATTAAAGTCTAAAAACTTACGACTCCTTATATCTGATGTACCAAATTTCCAATCTTCAATATTTCTAAACAACTGGCGCCTTAAAAGCTCATCGCAATGATTGATGCTTGCAATAGTAATACTCAGGGATGAAAAACGAAATAGGAAATAAACAGGAGTCATAAAATGAAGTTGAAAAAATTCATTGTAAGATTGAACTACAATTTCATGGCATATGTGCTCCCCACCCCATTGGTATTTACACTTTTTTCGTCAATTTTAATTTAATTTTCAAAAGCCAGGGATGTGCAAGTTCATCCCCTTGCACCCTCCTGGGGCCGCCCATGAATGCAGATATAGTCAAAACTTAAAAAGAAAATATTTTGTAGTGACTTCACTGCTAGTTTGAATAATGCTAGTTTGTTTCAGTAAACGTATATGTTATCCACATAACGTTTAAAATCCACTTATACTGCAAAAAGCATTAGCTAAAAGGTTAAAAATGGAAGGTATTTTTGCTTTTATTACCTCTATTCAAAATGCATGAATATGTTTAGCTCTAAGTTTTTACCAGTGCCTAGTTGTTGTATCTGTCTTTTGTACACCAAGACCGCCACAATATCTTACGCGAAAATTCCGAAAACGTCCATTTAAGAAAAACTACGACTACAAAAGCTTTGCAATCGTTTTTTCCTTTGAGGCAATAAGTGTTTTTGATGACTGAGGAACCTATAACAGTTCTTTAATAAACATATTTTCAATTTTTCGAATAAAAATTATGTTATGCGAATTAATATTAATGTTATTATTATTTATGAATTACATATGTAATAGAAAAAATTGAAATATCTTGTTTCAATATTGAAATAAATGTTATATTAGTGAAATTTAATCGCAGGTATAACAATTGAAACCTGCAATAGAATTATTTATAAAAATACACAACCGGAAATAAAGACATACTTCTCATAATTACGCGTTTAATTGCAAAAAATCCAATGATTCCAATACAAAAATCAATTTTGTATGTTTAGTATAACAGCATTCAAAAGAACATATTGTGTTTTCAAATACAGTTGAGTCTTTCAGTAAACGTAAAAAAGATTAAATATTAAATATTTTAAGAAATTATGAAATCATTTAATAAATTAATAACCAAAATTACTACTTCATTACCCACTCATATAAATCACAGCGATGCTATTCGCTAAAGAGTTAAAAATTGTTCTCACCTGGAAAAACCAAATTTCATTACTTAGCAATGTTTATGTGAAATATCGGTTTCCCTGCAAAACGCTTTTCAACTCCTTATACGAAAATGAAATTACAAAGGCATCAAAACTTACACTATGAGAGCGGATGCAGTGAGGTTTTGGTAAGTGTTAAATCATTGTGAGTAGAGGAGTACTAGATAACTTAGGTAATTGGCCCCGGTTGCTAAAGCAAAGGAATTCCTTATTTAATGAACATTCTTTGCATTGCAAAAGACTCGTTATTCTACTCCCTTGGCTTGGAAAAGAGAACTCGAGAACAAAATCCACCACTTCATTTCATCCCGCAATTTGTAATACCGGATGTTTAAAAGAGTGCTTCTCTAATTTAGAGAGATGGATAAAATGGAAAATGCAGTATTTTTAGGATTAAGTTCTGTAATCGGAAAGCATTAGTTTTCTGCTTATCGATTCAGTAAGTCGTTTAAAAGTAGAAGAATTTAAAAGTATTTTCTTGGGAAAGCATTCGTTTTAGTTATCATTCTAAAGTATTAGATAGAAGATTTAATTATGTGCGTATGTAATTGAAGCTTAAAATTCTAACATTGTATTAAGATAAATTAGATAATTCTAGAGGGAATTGTTTTAATCTTCTATTCATGTTTATATTATAATAAAATGTATCTAATTTCATATTATTTAAGTCACTTTAATCATATCTTCATTTTATTTTAAATATTAATATTATATTAAGTTCAGCTGGCGCTTAAGCATGCTTTAAAAAAAAAAAAAAAAAAAAAAAAAAAAAAAACAGAATAATCCTTTATTCCTTTTGCTAAATATATAAAATTATAATATCATATCAAAACCTACCTACAGCTTGGTGTAATTACTATAACCGTACACGCATACGAATAACTCTAGTTACGTATGCATATAATGAACAGTAAAAATACATAATTAAGTGTATTCGTACAATAAACACCAACAATCAAACTGTTTTTATCACTGATTATAGAAACAAAATATTGAGGTTAGAAGTTCAACAAAAAATCAAATGCTAATATCCAATTACAAATTAAGAAGGTATTTGCGATGTCAAGGATAGGTCTTATTGTCTATATAATTACAGTTTTGTGTATATATTACTCTTTAGTAGTGTAAATAATTTACGCATTACCTTACAATACGTGAAAAACGTGCGAATTATTGTCTGTGCAAAAATTGTCTAAGATCTTAAATCTCCTTTACTGTAGTATACGTGATCAAAATAAAACTTATTCGAAATACTTCAATTCATACGTCTCAATGCATCTCGGATGATGTATCGCGAATACACTTATTCATGTTGAGGTATTTTAACTTCGTGTCTATACCTAGGGACTGTGGTAGTGCGTCTCTATGTCTTCAGAGACAAAGACCTTTCTTTGTAATGGATGGTTCCCTAGGCGGCCATTGTTCCGGCAGCCGTTTACTAGGTGTGGTGTTTGTCATTGTGGGAGGGGGAAGCTGTAGATTTGTCTTCCTTTTTTTTTTCGAGATAAAAACAGAGAAGAAAACATGAATTTTCAAGATCCCATGAGAGGTACTATCTCTTTTTGTTTGAAGGCAGAACTTCAAGAAAGTTGGAAACTGTTTGTATATTTATTTTTAGGTTTTTTTCTTTCTTTTTTGCTTTTTAATATGCTTTGAGGAATGGAGTGCATGCCACTCTGTAACGTGTTTACAAAAACAATCGATACTTGCTTACTTTAAGAATTTCTAGTTTGGATTTCGGAATTCATTTTTAGGGGAATTATTCTTTGTAATTATAGTATTTGAGTAAATTGAAGTACTCATTTTATCAAATATTTTCACTGATATAGTGTTAAGTATTGGTTGTCTATTAAAACAATTGACTGGTCCATGTCAACTATCTTTTATATCCCAATTAATAAAATATTGTAAAATTGGAGATTTGAAAAACATAACTTTAAATTATGATGAGTCTTTAACTAACTTATGTATGGAGTTGGAAAATTTAGCATTAGAAAATAAAGGAAAAGTTATTGCCATCAATGGAACCAAAATATCTAGTTAAATCAATATATACTTATTAAAAGGAACATATTTTCTGCGAAGTCTTTCAAGTAGAAACTATCGTGAATTTACATTTAGATTATGAGAAAGTAGGTAAAACTCCTTCAAGGTACCATGTTGATCGATAAAATATATTTTTCATGCCGTGTATGCTTGCTTTGAGAAGTGACTGTAATGTTATCGGTCAAGGTGAAGATGTATAATTTGACCTATCCCAGCCGTGCACTTCGCCTCTCAACTGTTAATGGTTTATAATCATTGGAAATCAATTGCAATCACTTTCAATTTTGAACCATATATTTCTGGTTTGTTAAGTTTTTCCTAAGGTGCCTGTGTAGATTTACCCTGACAATTACAGTGCTGAATAAATTGAATTAAGCAATACATATTTAACATGAGATAGAATAAATTTAGTATTATGTCCTTATAAGTTAAGCAGTATATATTTATTTAATGGCATATACTTATTCAATATTTTTCTAAAGACTATGCAAAGGTTGCCAAAATTTTAAATTAACATTTAACATATCAGAGAAAACATGCAAATAGAGTTACAAATACATCAATAAAGCACGTCCTGATCTCCTCTTAAAATTTCAAAATTATTTTCATTTTGAAATGTTATGAGACATTTAGGAAATGTTTTATTTAATATCTAAAATTATGATCTATTTTGAGGATGTAGTCAAAATTAAATATAAAGAGAAACCTATAACTCAGAATAAGACTGACATTTTTATTTAAATGTTTAGATCTAGAAAAACTTTTGATTTTTATGGTATTTTATTTCAAAAGTTAGAATTCGGAAATTTTTGTTTCTTTTTTCCAAAATATTCAATAAAGTGAATATATTTTATATTTTGCGCTTGTAGAATTTAAGCTGGTGAAGAGTAAAGGAAAAGTTAATGATACATATGAAATAAAGTTAAATTCATGCCGATAGAAGAAAAATCCTTGATTTTTTTTTTAATGAAAAACATGATTTTAGATGCGTTGATAACACAATTTCCGCAGCCAAACATGAAAACAGAAATGTCTTGCTCTTTTTACTTACAATTGAAAATTCAAAGTAAAATATCAATCATTATGCAATATTTTGGACCATTTGTAAATAAGATATTTACATTTTTTTTTTTTCTTCTAATTTTTTTAAAGATTTTTGTAATACGTGAATTAAACTTTTATTCCAATTAAACATATATTTACAATAAAAATTATCTTAATTTTTTTATTTTTTATTTCATGAAAATCATTCTATACTTACGGTAAGTATTTACAAAAACAAGCTAGGCTTGAAATGCGATATTTAACCATCTGGCTATGACTACTTGTAAAATGACTTGATGACTAACATTTTAGTAGAAAGTATCAGTATTAAAATTTAAAAAAAATTATTTCTATTCTATAAAAAATTACAAAATTATGTATATTCCATAAAAAATGTAATGCATAGTGTGTCCTATCAAACAAAAAATGTATTATTAATTGCGAATACATAGCATACAATGGATTATTTTATTTGTAGAAGCAGACCATTTTTCTTGGAATGAAAACGTATTTTTATTCATCTTATTTTGTTGTTCCTTAGGAAATTGGAGAGCATTGCCAAAAAAACCTCGTGTTTTTGAAATACAAGAAAATCATTTGAAATAGCATCGGTATTTCAAATGCTACGGGTGAAGTACTCAATTTCTTCTAAAGATATATATTATTTTAAGAAGTTCTTTTAATATTTGAGGACTTCCAAAATTTCTATTGAAATAGAATAAATTCAAAAAATATCTAGAGTTCGAAAGAAATGAGAATTTAACAAAGCTCTTTTAACATTGCAGTAAGTTTGATTAAAAAATACCTACAAAATAGAAAATATTTATTTTTAGCATCGATATTTTTTGCTATATTTTTTATTTTATTGTTTGTAATATTTTTTGAGACGTGAAGATGTATTGGATTTTGTACTTTTGAAAGATACATAGTTTACAATTAATAATCATTATGCATGAGTTTAGTCTTCTTTTATGACATTTATTTCTATAAATATTATATACTTATATATTTTAGATATAAGGGTAATGCTTTTCATCAGAACTTTGAAATTCGATTGCTCTGAATGTATGTATCTTGAGAAACATATTTCAAAAGGAACTACAATGGCCATCTACAGAGACGAAAAACGAGCAAATCTGTCGTTAAATACTGTTTTTTTTTTTTTTTTTTTTTATTATTTTTTTTTTTTTTTTTAAAAATCATTTCATTCTACTACTTTAGAAAGTATTTTCCTTTATACTAAATTAAACAAATTCATAAATTATGGCCTATATCTGCATATCTGGCACAAACATCTAAAGTATTGTTTTATTTAATATATCAAATGTGAGTACCTTCTACATTAAACTTGAACATTGAGAATCTTATGAGAGTGCTCAATTGCCCAACAGAGTTAAACACTTTAAGGTAAAAAAACTAAACAAGCTGCATTTACTTGTGCTATGCCATTTTACAGGTCTCATTGATACGAGTTCCTATACAAAAGTTTGGTCATAAGTTTTATAAAATTCAACTTATTAGATGCTTCTGTTGTAACTCGACGGGAAATTCACTTCATTTCTTAGCAATAAATATCGATACAGTATAACAGATCATATTAGATTACTGGTGGCAAGTATTCTCTCCAATTTGTTTAATCTCATGTAATGTGCAATGTCATGTTTATTTGTTTGTTTTTTCTTAACTTTAAATTGCAATGGATTTTGTTATCATTTGTCTTTAATATTAAAGAAAGAATATTTTATTCATTAAATGTGGTAGAAGAATCTGGTGCACCACAGCAATGTAAACATGCGTAGAAGACAACATAAACTTGTTTATTCAAGCTACAGCAGCAAAAACATGCGTAGAAGACAATTCTATTTTGTTTCAATATTTAAGTATTAACTTTCTAAAAGACTAGTTGGAAGAAATATTGTGACATTCTTTATGTTTTCTACTCCAACTTACGTAACCCTTTATTCTATAATATACATCTTAGGTATCGTGTAGAGATAAAATTTTACATTCATTATCACTAGTTCTTTAAAAAAAAAAAAAACTTCTTTTAATTTGTGTAGTTTAAAATTGTTTTACTTCTACGTGGATCAGCCATATACTAGAATAAACATTATATTTTTATGTTATATGTTTAAAGCTCATACCTGACAACATCATTCAGTTATTTATTATATTGTTATTTAATATGTTATACATTCGTTGTTTGATTTTATAATAACTTACTATTCAACTAACTTTTAAATAAATGTGTTACTTTAATGTATTAGGAACACATTAAAATCAAGTTTGGTTACAAGTGTGAAATTGCAAAGGTTTTTTTGCAAAAGGTACTCTAACCCACATAGCTCCACTTGCATACACCACTGACTTCTACCAGCTACAAAGTTATAACTAAAGCCATCATGATTCCTATTGTATCATTTCCATCGACAAACGGTTGGATATCTTTCCATTGTTTACTACCACTTCTACAGCGTCCCATCTCAAGATAGCTCCACGTCCCACGGTTCGGGTCATCCACAGCAAACGATACATCGATCAATAGAACCGCTTTACTGCTTCCAGAGAATAGGGGGTAGGGGCTGTAACAACGAATACACAAATCCCGGAGGCTTCAACCTCCCCTAACGATGCATCCCCGGAGCCGACTCACGGAAGGAAGAAGAAGGAATGAACATCAAGTGAGATGCTACAGGCTAAGGTCGTTTGCCTGTGTGTTTGGCGGATTTAGGACTAACGATACAACTTTGTAAAAGCTGGTGATGTGTTTTTTACAGCAATGTCTAGATTGTGTTAAGGTGTAGTGGGTTAAAAAGTAGCCAAACATGTAAAAGTTGTATTTTTTTTTTTTTTTTTTTGAAAATGATATTACGAATGTGTTGCAATCTTTTTTCTAGGTATTTTCAATCCTTTTAAAATTCATAGCCCTAATACAATATTTCTCCAAACATAGTTCATTAAAGAGAATTTCAAGTGCCAAAATGTGCAGTTGCCTCACAGTCTAATATAAAAGCTGTTTAGTTTTTATATTAGACTGAGAGGGTAGTACTACAAGTTTTGGCTCTTAACTGAAAATCGTTTTGAATTTATTTTAGAGATATGAGAGACTCGTTAAAGAAATACTATAACTTTACAATATACTGGTGACCGGGGGAGAAAAGGACATCACTATTCAAAAATTTACATAGAATGAGTTGAATGAAAACTTCTAATGAGTTCACATCATAATTTTTCAAATAATGAAAATTAGTTTTTGAATGTTAATCTACAACTCGTTAGAGAAATTCAAGATATCATCTTATCCATCCCTTGCAAATCATTGCCTTTCAGAAAATCAGAGGCAAATTGCGATAACTATTACATAATCAGTAACTTAAAGAATAATAACTTTACAATGTGCTTGATTTAAAAAGAAGCACTGATTTGTCACCAAAAAAAAATATTGTTCCCTTTCCCCAATAAAAATTAAATTACGATGCATTATCAAATATCAGAAAGGAATATTCTTATTTGGCAAGTTATGACATATTTGGCCATCAATTTTAATAATCTGATGATGAAATTAATAATCTGATGATGAAATTAATTTTTAAATAATGTTGACCATTATTTCCCAGTATATATTCTCAATATTCTTAAGTAATAGAATTTCTCATCAATATTTTTAATAAAATTCTGAATAATGTTAGATAAGGTAAAAAACCAGACAGCCTGATATCTTACTATTATTATTGTTATATATATTTTTTAAAAAAATTCGGCATTCAAGAACATTTTTGTGGTGCGATGCAATTTTTTTGCATCGAAAGTAATTAGATAAATATTGCAAATCGATGGGTCAGAATAATACTAAATATCTATCTGTAAAAACTTAATAAAAAAAAACTAAAAAAAAAAAAAAAAACGAACGTATTTTTAAACATTCCGTATCATGGATACATATGTCTACAGATAAAACACTAAGTAAAGGTATCTAGGTGTATGTTGTTACTTTTATATGTAGGAAACTAATAATATTTATCACCATAGTACATAATATATTTATGTTGTTGCTCATCATGTCAAGTATAATTCCAGTAATGATATTTTAAAGTTAATTAATTTCATAACAGTATAAAAGAAATTGAAATATGCATTCGGTTAACAAAACAATAAAATGTGTTCATGATGCGGATGTAATTGCTTAGAAATAATATTTTTAGTGCTTTATTTGCTCCTCTGTAAGTTAACATGATTCAATGGCTATTTGTTCCACTACAAGTATTTTGTAATTTAGTATCATATATTTAAGAATAACTTATAACTCAAGAATTTGATAATATTGAAACTGATTTAACAGTGTATTTGTAAGTGGATTTCAATCAAAAGGGCATTGCTGGAATTTAACAAATATGCCAGAGTACATTTTATAATAAAATTATAGAGAACACATTTCGTTTACTATCATAATGTTATAAATTGCACGTAACACTTTGATTAGTGCAAACTAAAAGAATGCTATTAATATTATTAATATAAACTACATAAATTTCATATACAAGTTTGCCTCGAACAACATTCAGTAAAATTCTGCTTTCCCAGCTAAACTACTTACTTAATCGCATCATTTAATTGTTTTGGTTTATAAATTAAAATTCATTTTATCGGAGATTTAATGACGCATAATGTTGGTTATGTGCAATAAAACTTAAATTACCGACCAACCCAAATAACGCACAGTTCAGTCATCTGGACAGCTATATATTTGTATTTGCGATATTCCCTTACAATTCCCATTGACCCTACTTTTCTTCTTTCCATCTGGTATCTTGTTCGAAGATGTTTCCATTGGTTCGATTGGTGATGGAGTTGGCATTCTGAGTATATTACCTATACATGTTCATCATTTTATTAAATAGTTACAGGTTTATTTAGTTTTTTTTTAGAATTGTTTAACATTTGGAGTTTGTTTCCAGTGCATTGTCATACTCCTTCTAACGTATTTATTTGTTTATGAATAAAATCTATTTTATTTCCCTGTTTAAGACATTTCTATGATTCATTTCCATTCATAATAATATTTACGTTGAATATGCATTATAAACACTGCTGCCTCAGTAAATAATCATCGTGCATAGCATTTAATTCCATACTAAGTTATATGAATAATGTAATGCATATATGCTCAACACAAGGCAACCAGTATATGCTTGCGTTAGAAGTTTTCATGAATTTTGAGTACTGATTAATTTTAGGAAGTTTCCTAAAGTTCGGAAAGTTTCCTAATGTTCGGAAAGTTTCCTAAATATTCGTATAATTCTTGTATTAATTTTTATCTGTCTTTATAATATATTTAAAAGTTTAATAATCAACGATTGTATTATAAATATCTTATAATTAATATTAAGTAAGTATAGTATTTGTGTATGCATAATTAACTTTACCATAAAAACATACAACAATCATAATTAAGTATTTAGAAAATATCGTATTCTGAGCAAAAGCCAAAATAAATCGTGATCAAATAATCAAAAGTAAATACAAATATAACTAGTAAGAGTATTAAATAAAATACTTATTCCATAACACTATTTCAGCATATTTAAGTCCTAATTTTCCATTAATAAATTATTTAAAAAAAATATATATATTCGCCAATTTTATCAAAATAATCTCTTAAAATTTCAAAACAGCTCCAATTAGTTTTTTTACCAATCAAACTTTTTTAAATAATTTTTTCCGTAAAATTTCCTATTACCACGTATGAAAATAATTTTACTATTGTTCAAGTTTATTAGATATAATTTAATTTTATAATAAAACCCATTTACGAAATAAAATGTTTCCATTCAATCCATATCATATTTTAAAGAAATCTTGATCAAATCCAATGCATTAAATCCATTTATCAATCTTTCTTTAACATGATTACATTCTCTTTGCTCTTGCTTCCGATATAATATCGTACGAAGGAAAAAAGGAATCATTCTTTGATGAAAGAATTTTTTTTTGTTTCTTCAACGATACCAGTATTCGATGAAAGAGATTTTATTGATGTGTATGTGGTCGATTTCGTTTGTGTTTTGGTCACGTTCTACAAATGTAGACAAAATGCTGTAATCGACCAACTGGTAAGGCACGTACTTCGAAAACAATGTTATTTTTTACATAGTAGATAAAGAGTTACAATTCAAGTTTTATATGTTCCAACTGATGTATGTGCTTATTTATTACATACATTTTTCCGATATTATATAAACATGATATAGTATTTACATTAATAAGTATGAAGAATAATTAATCTAAAAATTTATTACAAAATAATACATTATACCATCATGTCATTCAAAACATTTAAAAAATACGTTAAGAAGTAAATTTAGTTCATTGTCGAACAAATTATATTTTTCTCATGGGGGGGGGGGGGGGCTCACTATCGACAAAGTTCCTTACGACACATAGTAGAACAAATTATCTTTTTCATTTTGAGTGCACTTGGTTTAAGTACTGCTTATATTTACTAAGCGATATTCATATCATTTGTTTTTCATATATATATATATATATGGATGGATATATATATGGATATATATAAATATGGATATATATATATATATATATATATATATATATATATATATATATATATATATATATATATATATATATATATATATATATATATATATATATATATATATATATATATATATATATATATATATATATATCCATATTTGGACCCCTTGCCTTGCACCTTATATGGACACCCTTCAAAATTATTCACTTTAATGAAAATAGACGGTCATGCACAAAACTTCCCAATTCGCACAAGGCTGTTTGAAAACATACAGCTGAATTCTCTCAATAGGGATTAGTAATCAAGCCTGGATCTCTTGAAATAAAAAAGGGCATACTTATGAACGAATGAACTTTATAAGACCAATTTTTGCTGTGTGCAATATAGCTTTGTTGCTTTACTACGTCGTATTGTTTTTCAAAAACGGAAAACTCTTAGCATTCCTTCACTTCCTTAGCATTGCTTTACAGGTATAACATAATTGTCTACATTAAAAATTGTGAACTACATTTTTTTACAGAAGTGGCCATATTAGGTGTAGTGCCTATATTTGGGTCGTTTACTTGACATGATTAAAATCGTAAATCATATGAGGACCTGAGAAGCAAATAGGTCCAAGTGACTTTTCTTAACTTTTGAGAAAATACACTTTAAAGTTTCTTATTTATATTTCATTTGTATGAAAAGTATTTGTTGTTAAAATACTAACCCCTGGGATGAAGATATCACTAGTTTTCATAGAATTTAATATAAATAAGAAACTTTAAATTGTTTTTTCTCAAAAGTGAAGAAAAGTCAATTACCATCTGCTTCTCAGTCCCTCTTATATGAATCTCTTATAATCTCTTTTTGTATATATACTGATTGCGAAATTATTGAAGTATAGAAATAAAGGGTGACGCATGCAATTTCTTTTATCACAAAATGTTTAACATTTATGAAAAAAATGTTAATTACTTGAATAGCAATAGTAAAAAACATTTCTTTACAGATTCTAAAAGGTAAGAAATTTTGCGAAGTAAGTCAAAAACACCAAACACGGATTATATAATCCAGCTATGTTCATCGCAATGGAAATTCAAGGACGTTGACACCAACAGATATTACGACCCCCCCCCCCGCCACCTTTGTGCCAGTCCAGCTGCGACCTGTAGAGGCGGTGTCTGATAAAAAAAAAAAAAAAAAAAACTCACTCCAAAGATGAATGCATCGTATATCCAGTTGTCAGGGAAGCTAGACATAGCGAGACATTGGCGACATGTTTAGACACTTTCTCAGCAGTTGTGGATTTAGGACACCCGCACTGCTACTACAAAGATTAACCACTTTTTCAACAAGACGATACGAAGGCGTGTTTGCGACAGCCTTCTCTTCTAAGAAGTGACCAAGTGTAAGTACAGAACACTCCTCTCACCTATACGATGAGTTTTTAAGAGGTTTGAAAAAGTTAAGACGAGAGAGCACTTATTTGATATTGACATTCATATTCTGAGATTCTATACTTGGGCCATCACCTTAGACTCCATACTCTCTCAGGACCCTTTTCTTCACTAGTGTTAATATAGGAGTTCCCTTATCTGGGATAAAGAGAAGCCTTTTTATATTTGGTAGCTAATAAACTACACTAATGAATAAATTTAATCTTCGTATATGAGAGACTAATTTTTTTTTTATGGTTTATATTTAACCAGCTGAATATCCGTACTGTGCTACGAAATTTTACCATTAGCATTTTAGCGATCAAAAGACATTCATGTATTCAACACTTCAGACGTTTGCTCCCATTTCGATCCCGACAAATTGATTTATCAAAATAGGAACTTTCCTTTGTTGACATTTTAAACGAAATTTATAATTGCGAATAGTAAATTGAAATAGTTTATTGTGTTTATGTTTGCTCTTAGTTCTAAATTTCAAAGTAGTAGCTGTATTGGAATTGAGACATTAAGTTAATCCCAGTATAGTTTCAATATTGCGTCGACTTTTTATCCCTTAAAAATTCGTTAATCGATATTGGAATGACTTATTTTTTTAACATTTACCCTTTTAACATTTGCACCAAATATCAGAAATAGGACTACATTGGAAGAGGAACATTCGGATACCCCTCGTTTGGAACATTTAACCCCTTTTCGACTCCTTAAAGTTGGTTAATCGAGAACGGAATAGCTTACTTTTTCTATGTTTATCTTTTTTGACATTTGTACCAATTTTCAAAGCTGTGACCAAATGGAAGTGGGGCATTCGAATATCCCTCGTTTGGAAAGTTTAACGCCTTTTCCAACCCTTAAGTGGGTTAATCGAGATCGGAATGGCTTACTTTTCCATGTTTATCTTGATTGACATTCATACCAATTTTCAGAGTTGGGACGAAATGGGAAGTAGAACATTCGAATATTCCTTGTTTTGGAACGTTTAACCCCTTGTCGACCCCTAAACGTGGATTAACCGAGATCGGAATAGCTTGCTTATTATATGTTTGTCTTTGTTGACATTTGCACCAATTTTCAGAATTGTGACTATATGGGGAGTGGGATATTCGAGTTTGGAACGTTTAACCCCTTTTCCACCCCTTAAAGTGGGTTAATCAAGCTCGGAATAGCTTAATTTTTCTAAGTTTGTCCTTGTTGATATTTGGACCAATATTTAGGGTTGTGACCATATGGGAAATAGTACATTCGAATATCCCTCATTTGGAACGTTTAACCCCTTTTCCACCCCTTAAAGTGGGTTAACTGATATCGGAATAGCATGCTTTTTCTATGTTTACCATTGTTGGTATTTGTGCCAATTTTCAAAATTGTGATCATGTCGGAAGTGGGACGTTCAAATATTCCTCGTTTAGAACGTTTAACCCCTTTTCCACCCTATAAAGTGGATTAATCGAGATCGGAATAGCTTATTTTTCTACGCGTCTCTTTATTGATATTCGCACAAGTTCTCAGAGTTGTGACAATATGGGAAGTACGACATTCGAATATACCTCATTTGGAACGTTTACCCCCTTTTTTACCCCTTAAAGTTGGTTAATTGAGATCGGAATAGCTTACTTTTTCTATGTTTACCATTGGTGACATTTGAACCAATTTTTAGAGTTGTGACCATACGGGAAGTGGTACATTCGAATATTCCTCGTTTGGAATGTTTAGCCCCTTTTCGAGCCCTTAAAGTGGGTTAATCGAGATCGGAATAGCTTACTTTTTCTATGCTTACTATTGTTAATATTTGTACCATTTTTTAGAATTGTGACCAAATGGGAAGTGGGATATTCGAATGTCCCTCGTTTGGAACGTTTAACCCCTTTTCGACCCCTTAAAGTGGGTTAATCGAAATCGGAATAGCTTACTTTTTCTATTTTTACCATTGTTGATATTTGTGCCGATTTTCAGAGTTGTGACTATGTGGGAAGTGGGAGAATTAGTGATGAGTGAGTCAGTGAATGAGTGAGTTAGTGAGGGCTTTGCCTTATATATATAGAGATAGGATAAAGTCATAAGCCACATCAACTTTATCTGCATGCAAATACATATTCACCCTACTTACTTCTATACTCCCGGCTATAGACGGTAAATATTCTGTAATAGTAGAAATCAACATTTTTTTGTTGTCACTCTTGGGTTACTATTTACTACAGCTAACGTTGATTAGTGTTTGATATTCAAAATATGTATTGCATTCTTGAAAGTGTGAATTGATTGTACCACATATAACTGGCATTTGAATAAATGTTCCTTGTGTCTAAAAATTGCCCTTCGGAGATATGGACCTTCGGATATATATATACAATATTTAATTAAAAATTGATTTTTGGACGCTCTTTAAACTCTGGCTCCCCTTAATTTTTTTTGGCAAAATACACTAAATTTATACTATTTTGGAATAATTAATACAATTTCATTAAAAAAACATTACAATATCATCACAAATTTCACATAATTCTTGCAATACTACTCATAACTCAACTCTCGTTACAATATAATAAAATATTAAGGCCAAACTTTGCAATGGCAAGAAAATCCAAATAATTTTATTACATTGGTAAAAGCAAAATGAATATAATTAGACAATATGTTTCATATAAAATCATATGGAATTAAAAAAAAAAAGTCAATACAAACTTTATTAACAGCTTATATGTATAATTAACTTCTAAATAATCAAGCGTTTATTCCTTTTGACCTACGATAAGAGCTTTATATCCGTGAATATACGATCACTCACACTGGGACAGGAAAATAAGTTATATAAGAAACCTCATAATAAAAGTAATTACTTACATAAGTTATATAAGAAAAGTGATTATATTACTACTACAGTCAGTCATATGTCATAAATCAAATGTATGAGTCAAAACTAGATGTTGGGTGAATGGTTGTAATAGTGGTTGGGTGACTACGCAACTGGTACGTGAAAATAAATAAATAAATATATATATATATATATATATATATATATATATATACCCTTGCTTCGCTACGAAATTTTAACGTGCAATATTTTAGCTAGCTGTGAGGCCTCGCGTTGCGGAAATCTGTCATTCATGTATAGGACCCAGTCTTTGGCGCTTCGCTCGCAGGAAGGTTCAATCGCTACGCAAAATCGAGCTCGCTTCGTTCGCTGAGAAGTTCATGGACACATAAACACAGACTTATTTCAATCGTTAAAAGGTTCATTGCTATGCAAGCATAGGCTCGCTTCACTCACTAAAATCTAATTGCTACGTAAAGCCTTAATATTAGAAGCCTCTCCCTTGTCAAGAAAAAAAAATCCCCTTTAATACAATAACTCAGCACCCCTTTAAGATTATTTTTATACGTGTTAGGGGAAAGCAAAATTAGAATGCCAAAACGGCCTATGTTTAAATTTTTAGAGCTCTAGGCCAATTAGAAGTCACTTTTTGTGAAAATATTAATAAAAAAATAAATTAAAATTGTAACATTCTTTTTGTCAAAAGTCCAATTAGATTGCCAAAACTTATTGTGAAATCTCAGAAATGTAGCCCAATTACAAATCGTTTTGTAAAATATTTGTTAATTAATTAAAAAAAAAAAATGTTAAATTCTGTTTTTCAAAAATCCAATTAGAAGGTCACAACTATTTATGTCGAAAATTTCAAAGCTGTAGCCCTTATTGAAATCGTTTTGTAATATATATATTAATTAATTAAAAAAATTAATTAATAACGAAGTGAACAAAAATTTTAAATTCTGTTTTTCTGAAGTCCAATTAGAAGGTCAAAACTACTTACGTTGAAAATTTTAGAGCTGTAGCCCTATTAGATATCGTTTTGTAAAATATTAATTAATTAATTAAAAAAATTAATTAAAAAGAACAAAATAAAAAATTTAAAATTATGTTTTTTAAAAGTCCAATTAAAAGACCAAAACTACTTATTTTGAAAATTTCAGAGCTGTAGCCTTTTTAGACATCGTTTTGTAACATATATTTATTAATTAATTAAAAAAAATAATTAAAAGAAATATAATTAAAATTTTGACAATCTGTTTGTGATGTATATAATTAGAAGACCAAAACTACTTATGTTAAAAATTTCAGAGCTGTAGCCCGATTAGATATCGTTTTGTAACATATTTATTAATTAATCAAAAACATTAATTAAAAAATAACTATTTAAAATTTTAACATTATGTTTGTGATGCTTAAAATTAAAACGTCAAAACTACTTATGCTGAAAATTTCAGAACTCTACTCCAATTTTAAGTAGGTTTCTATAAATCCACAGAGCCACAGACAGACAGACAGACAGACACACAGCTTGTTTTATATATATATATATATATATATATATATATATATATATATATATATATATATATATATATATATATATATATATATATATATGAGTACTAATGGATCTTTGCAGCTTAAAAAACTTAGATAATAATTAATATGAATTCTAGTCTACTATTTTCCTTTAATTGCTTAAATGATTAAAAATAATTATCCAACTTAAATGGTGTCGAAAATATATTTTTTAATGTTACATTTTAATAAATAATGATTCTATCTATTAAAATACAAATATTGAATAATTATTTCTAATGTTACAATGATATTTATTGATGTGTATTTTAAAGAGCAAAATCGTATAGTAATTACTATGCACATTTTAAAATTGTGTTATATAAAATGTTGGAGCTATGTCTAAGAAAGCGTTTAGTTGTAGTTGAAAGAACAAGTTAATACTGCTATAACGTTTGATTGTAGAATATATGTGACATTTCTTACTTGAGTATAATTCTCGTTTTATTTGAGTTTAATTATCTTTCGTTTTTGTTTTTTCAATAAAATGTTTATAATATATGCGTTGAATGGACAACACTTGCCCTTGACGGAAATGTTGTGTAATATTGTTATTTTTATTATAAAAGAACTACGGACATAAAATCACAAATCGTGAGCATTTATTTTTGCATTTCTTCCTCGTTGATGAAATGTTATACAAATTGTATCGTAAATAAAACGGAAATTGTAAATTCTTAAGTACCGGACGTATCTGTTTCCAACATGTTCCCTTTAAAGTATTTTATTTTTCTGTATATTCTTAAAATATATAATTTCCAATACTTTGACTGATTTGGAAATATAAAATTAGTATTGATTGTTTGATTACAATATCATTACAGAATATAAGAAATATATAATATAAAAAACTCCATAAAGACGAGATCTTTTCTTTAAGGCAGTTAGTTTACGACATGTATTCCCAAAGAATAAAACTTTATCCATTACGAATGCAGCTAGATAAGTTCAAGATCTCCTAAATAGCTCCCGAGAAAACAATGTTGATATTGCACCACTTAACTGGCACCCATCAATGAGAACCGCCGAGCCAGAAAATTTCAGGCAACCGTTTAATCGTTAAAAAGCTATGCTATACATGCGCATTCTGTTAGGAATCTGTAAAAGTAGAATGAACCGAACCGTCGATCCATTACGAACTTTATCACGGTGTGAATTGAAGGGAAGAAGAAAACAGGGAATCGGATCTTGGGATTGAAAAGGGAAGCGGGATCCGATTGATTTAGTTCTGTCGAGATTAATGTTCCCAAGTCGACTCTTGACAAAGGCGAGGAGTTAACTGCCCAGAACAGTTCTCTTCTCTTGTTTTTCAACACAGGGAATCTTTCTTTTTCTGCTAAACTCTCAATTAGAAAAGGGCTGACCGATGTTACTCATCTAAGCCCTAAAATATTGCCTCAATGTTAAGTTGTGATGTGGGACGATTCTTTTTGAAAGAATTGAGTGATAAGGATAATAGATATTTTGACAGACATTTCTTAAAACTACAATTATTACCCATCAAAATGGTAATGTCGAACAAAAGTTTTATATTGAAGTACCAAAAGTAATCAATTTATCTTTAAAATAAACTGTCAAAGAATATATTTTACCCAATTCCTGCGAAAAGAGTAGAAACGGTAGCTAATTATCTTAATAAATGTGCATGTGTATATTACTTTTGTAAGGATCTGACATGCCTCACTACCTTATTTATAATAGGCCGGTATTTCTGTAATATTATTTAATAGTGAACATTGTTTTTAATTTCGTTATGTGAGTACTGATAAGAATCAGAATGTATGGGAGAAAAATGCTGTCAATTGTATAATATCCTTACGACCAAAGATATTGCACACAACATATGTACGTTATGTAAAAGAAACCTTGCACTTTCTTCTACTAATATGCGTAAATCTTATTTTTGTATCATTGTGCAGTGAAGAAGTTTGTAATTCGGACAATCCCTTCAAATTAATTATTAAAATAATTCTAAAAATGTAATGCCAAATATAAATATATCGAAATAAATAATTAAACTAATATACTATTTTTAAAAAAGAAAAGAAGAAAAGAAAAAAAAAAATTCAACACACCGCCACACCATCACCGATTCATTGTGTTCACTTGTTCTTATACTTTCACTCTTAAAACTTCGTCAGCGACATAAGTTAATAGAGAATACGTTATTTGAAAATTTGTATCGCTCTTCCAATCTTTATATTTGATTTCCATTTTGCACCCTCTCAAATTCAATTTCAATGCTTATAAATGAAATAAGTCGATCAATCAAACGCTTTTCTGCTTTAATACACTTCCAATTACTGTCAAAAGCATTTGATGGTTGAAGCTACAGCGTAGTTACGATCAATAAACAAATTCTGAAACAGTTATTAAAGGCTTGTTTTAGAGCATTATCGAGAATTTTAAGTACATTATTTGAGTTTGTTACGTGAATATTGATGTTCAAATTGGATCATTTCATAGTAAGTAACAAAGTATACTTACTGAAGTCAAAATCTCGCTTAACAATTATTTAGAAAGCTTTAATTTGATACAGGATACAACTTATAGAAAATCATTTCAAATTATGAGTAATTAATATTTGAGCTGATTTAGAACTAGTAACCTGAAATAGAATTTGGTTTATTGCTTAGCAGGTATCACCGGTTTCTAAAAATTGCAATTATTGTTTCTTTGGTAACACATTTCCATAAATAAAAATTCAAACCAATTCAATGATATAAAAATATAGAAGTAATTCAAGAAGCTAAGTTAAACAATTATACAAATTTAAAAACGTTGTTTTTCCCTTTCAAAAAATATTATTTTTAAACAATGCAAGTTCTTCTTTTATATGCTCTTCCTTTATAATAAGAATTGTTTGTTTTTTTACTTTTAAGGATACTTCCGTTTTGCCAGAATATCTCATACTTCCTAATTTTTTTGATTTTCCCATTTTCTGCTTTTAAAGTTTCTTATTTAAAGTCTTCTGTAAAAACCTTGCTTATATATATATATATATAATACTGAATTTCGATTTGGTTCATATTACCCCCTGACTTCCAACAATTGTTTTTTACTATTTAAAAAAGTATAACAAATATGTACAAAATCTAGATGCTAGAACTAATGATATAAGAGCTAATAATAAATATAGAAGTTACTGGCTAGGATGCTCTGCTGGCATCTAGTGGCTTATGGCAACGAAACGACGAAGACATGCGTCAGAAAATTTGAGTGGAACAATTTCATTGTTTTCAGTTATACTGCACCTCATATGAAAATTAACGTATAATAGAATTAAATAGATTTAAGATAGCAAGTTTCACAAATTTTCCATCTGAAGCAACTGAAATATTTCAATATATTAAAAATATTATTCAATAGCATTTTATCAAAGGTTCGTATCTCAAATACTATACATCCAAACAAATTTTAATCTCATATTTTTGTTACAATTACAAATTATAGCACAGATAAAAAATTTTGAGTATTACTAAAATAAATATTATACATAAATTAGTAGCAACTAGCTAATTATTATTAAATATGAAATTTGACAAATTGCAACTGATATCATCTATAAAAAGAACTATTTGTATATGTTCCAATTGACGTCTAATTTAGAAATTTAAAACAAGTAGTATATGTATTTATTTCAAACATTTTTTAATCATAAAAAAATATTTATTTAAAAATCTCCTAGTGTGACAAACCAATTATATATTCAAAATATTACCATTTAGATTATGCATGTTAAAATAATATTCAACTGCTTTTTTTAGCGAAAAAATATGATATGAATTACGATCGGTTAATGAATCACGAAATTTTTTTTTTCGTGATTCATTAACCGATGTATGTTGGTTGTTGTGGTTGATCATAATTATATCAATTATTTTCAAACAATGGAAATCTCCCTCAAAACTGCGCAAATTACAATTAGTTACAAAAGCATTACGAAGTGAACATCATAGTTAGTTGGTTAAATATTTTTATGAAAACGTATATATCTATTTTAATTAATTAATTTTGTATTGAAAAATTAATTGTGATTATCACAAACGACAATTTTAAATTATAAACAAAACGCATTTAACAATTCATCAAAATATGATATTTATTATCTTCTAATTTGAGTGTGAGAAGAAATTGAAAGCAATTAAATGTGAAATGTATTTGTTCAGTTATTTTTTGATATTCTAGAATAAAAAGCAATAAAAAGTTCACTAAATATTTTACAAAACCATCAAATGCCTATACATAAATAGATCATGCTAAGGAAAACATGATCTTAAATAGGGGTCTAGGACGAAATCCCGAAAGCCGAAATCCCGACAAGCCAAAATCCCGAATGGGACGAAATCCCGACAAGCCAAAATCCCGAATAGGAAGAAATCCCGACAAGCCATAATCCCGAAAGGCCAAAATCCCTATCAACCAAGAGAAATCCCTACCAACGGGAAAATCCCATCAGACCAAAAAATGTGTTAACAGATATTTCAAAACAATATTTTTTTATAAACTTGTAGCAGAATAAATATATCCTCGTGCATCTCTAGCTGGATGAATATATACTCGTGCCGTCACAACTAGATATCCTCGCGCATTACCTTGGTAGTTGTGTTCTATAGATTTTAAGATAGCAGTTTGAGTTTGGAGAATGGCGTATTAACTAATAAAGTTGTTTCTTTAAACCGTTCGTATTATTACAATCGTAAACACTTAACCATTTACAAGTTTGTTATCTCATCGACATCACTGCTATAAAGTGGCGCCCAAACCTGGAGCTCGAAAACTTACGAAAACTACCCAGAGAAGAGTCAATATGTCAGTGATGAAAATGAACGGAACAGATAAGTGTTATTTTATTTGAATGTTGGAGGTTATATCTAGTCTACTTTAAGTTAAACCTTATAATTTTTCGGTTATTACTCACCCAGAGGAATAATTTGTAAGCAATTTACTCGACCCGAGTTGAATGTTAAAGGTTGTGGATCATCCGAATCATAAAGAGAATTTGGCGATATTTCCTTTCGCATTTGAAGTTATTGTTTCAGAAATACCGAGTGTGGTTTCTGATATTGTTTATCATTTTTCAAGTAAACAAATTGGCTGGTCTTTATCGGTTAATTCTGAAGTGGATTTAAGATTTAACTCTCGCCATGGCATTTTTGGGGCGTGGAAAGAAAGAGGATCTTAAGCTGTTGGCACAAGAATTGGGTGAAGATCCAAGTCCAGATTTAAAGGTAGTTGAGCTGAAGAATTTGATAATTAATTCACGGAACTACGACATCGAATTCGTTAAGGAAATGTTTACCACTATAATAGATGATCGTTTAAGAAGAGAAGTACTAGAAATTGAAGAAGCTCGCAGAAAAGAGGAGTATGAGCTAGAAAGTTTAAGAATACAACTCGAAATTCAAAAATGTGCTCCACCATCTGCAAATGTCCCTCACACAGAATATGATCAACAAAGAGTTGATTTAAAGAGGCTTATTCCAAGTTTTAATCCAAAGGAAGATGACATGGCAATATTTTTTAATCTATTCGAGAGACAGCTAAAATTCTTGCAGGTTCCTGAATCACATTGGGTACCCTACCTAATCGGATCACTGCCAAGTGAAGTGGCTACGTTAATAGCTAGAGAATCCGAAGAAACGTCACAAGAATACACGAATGTCAAACAGATGCTTTTGAAGAGATTCAAACTTTCTGCTGAAAGGTTTAGGCAACTTTTCTGCCAACACAAGAAAAGACAGGAAAGCACTTGGCGAGATTTTTATTTCGAAATAAGAAGCTACTTCGAAGGATGGCTATGTGAGTTAAGGATCGAAGATTTTTGCAGTTTAAAGGATCTGATAATTTCCGATCAAATCAAGAAAAAAGCTCCTCTGGATTTCATAGACCACTTCTTAGATGAATGGACTGGATGGGTGTCTCCGAGTGAGCTTGCAGACAAATTGGATGCTTACTGCAGTCTTCGAAAAACTAAGAAGAAAGAAGATCAACCTGTTGGAAACAAGAGTCTACATATCTAATCTAGTGATGATACCTTCAGACAAAAGTCTTTTAAGAATAACTACAACTCTAAACGACACGAGAAGGACAAACCCATGTTCAAGACCAAGAGGGAAAAACTTTTAGGTGCTATGGATGTGGATCCCCAGGTGTTATCAAATCCAAATGTCCAACCTGCACAAAGTCAAGAAATGATGGGGAAGCCTCTTTCGGAAACATTCAACTCCAATCCTGTGCACTTTTTCAAGTTGCTAACTTGAAGGTCTCAATTCATGGAATATATGGGATAGTATGCGCTGACAGCGGAGCAAGCCACTGTATTGCAGGAGAGATGCTACATCATCTTCTTTTAGAACAAGGAGTACAATTCAAACCTGAACAACGAGTCATGAGCATGGCTAATGTACATAAATCTACGGTGAATGTAAGCACTGCGGTTGTTACCATTGAACTTGAAGGGAGAGCGTTCCAAATCAAGTTGATTGTTCTTCCAGATGCAAAAGAAAATCGAACATTATTGGGCATCGATTTTCTACAAGAAGCTGGAGTTGTTTTAAACCTACAAGAACATGTATGGTTTTACAATGACAGACCCCATGAATGTTATGAATTGGCATCTGAAAAGAGTGTTCCAACTTTAACGTCTCCACCTTGTTTCAAAATCAATTCGTGTTCTCTACGTGACGAAGAGGGTCAGCAATTGACCGGAGAGCAAAGAGACGCTTTGAATTCTGTATTGAAGGATTTCGGTGATGTGTTTCGTCCAGGGGGAGAAGCCACTCCTTTTATAGAACATCACATTGATACCGGTACACATGCACAAGTAGCCGTACCTCCATATAGGATTCCTCCACCAAAGAAAGATATTCTTCGAAAAGAACTGGATCGATTATTGACAGAGGGAGTTATTGAAGAATGTGAGTCGCCATACGCCGCTCCAGTCGTGCTTGTGCCAAAGCCTAATGGAAGCACACGACTATGCGTTGACTACAGGAAGCTGAACGAGATTACAGTTCCTGATTCCTATCCATTGCCAAGAATGGACGATTTGCTACATGCAGCCAAGCATACTCCATACATGTCTACAATTGATCTTCGTTCAGGATATTATCAAGTTAATGTCGCTTCTGCTGACAGAGATAAAACAGCATTCGTTACTCCGTATGGGTCTTTTAGATTCATTCGTATGGCTATGGGACTTCGAAACGCTCCATCCACATTCCAGAGGCTCGCCGATCGTTTCCGAAGTGGGCTAACTGATGTATTAACTTTGGCATACTTAGATGACATTATCGTCTTATCTGAAACCTTTGAACAACATCTGGCTGATCTTCAGAAGGTATTTCGGAGACTTTTGACTTTCAAACTATGTGCTAACAGGGAGAAGTGTAACTTTGCATGTTCACGAGTTAAATTTCTTGGACATTGGATCACAAGCTCCGGATTAGAAGTAGATCCCGAGAAAACAAGTTCTGTCATGAACATTCCTCCACCTAAGACGGTAAAACAGCTACAATATTTCTTGCAGTCTTGCTCTTGGTACAGAAGATTTATCAAGAATTTCTCTGATTTAGCCAGACCATTGAGTGACTTGACTAAAAAGAATGCTACTTGGAAATGGGGTAAAGAAGAGCAAACTGTCTTTGAAGAATTGAAACAACGACTCATCACAGCTCCTGTGCTTTCACAAGTTCAAGAAGACAAACCCTTTGTATTGAGAACAGATGCTAGTAGTTACGCCCTTGGATCTGTTCTTTTACAAGGACATGGTGCGGACGAGCACCCTGTAGAATATGCAAGTCGTCTGTTGACCTCTGCTGAGAGAAATTACTCTACTACAGAGCGGGAAGCTTTAGCTGTCATATGGGCTCTAAACAAATTTCGAGGCTATATCGATGGATCGGAAGTTACAGTTGCTTCTGACCATCAACCGTTGAAGTGGCTCATGAGTCTGAAATCTCCTTCTGGAAGACTTGCCAGATGGGCCTTGCAGTTACAGTCATTCAACGTTAAGATGACTTACATTCCGGGTAAATGTAATGTTATGGCTGACATGCTGTCACGTCCAACTTGCCATGATGAATCCAAAGAAGTTTGTGACCTATGTAGGGTTGTTGCTGACTTTCCTACTCGACGTCCAGCAGAGATACGAACTGAACAGCTGAAAGATGATGACATAAAGAATATCATTGAAAGTTTTGAAGGAAAAGATACAGATGTTTCCAGATGGACTGGCTGGGGTTATCTAATGAATAATGGAATTCTTTACTGGTACTCTCCAGATTCAGAATCGGAAGATGCTCAGTTAGTCCATCGATATAAATAAACAACTGGATAGCCTGCTTAACGCTGGGAAAATGAAGCCGTTGCCAGATACCGTTGGTGGGATAAAAATACGGATTGCCGAGGATTGAAAATGAAATTTTGGGTTGTACACAGCAGAAATGTCGAAAGTAGACCTTAATTAGTAATAATGTGCAAGAAAATATATACTATAGCATTTTAAAAGGTTTTTCGCATTTCCATCCAACTATAAAAGTGAACTGTGATTGGTTAATCTTCCCACCAGCTTCGCAAAGCTTCGCAATCCCTGGCGCGTTTTTCTCTTTGCATTGACAATGGAGCAGTCTATCCAGTTGTTTTTCTATATCGATGAGTTAGTTGTCCCCTCCCATGAACAAGAGTTGGTGTTGAAAGAGCATCATGATGCTCCCACTGCTTCTCACTATGGTATAGAAGGAACTTTTCAACGGATAGCTACTCGATATTATTGGACTGGAATGCGCAAAACTATTGCCGAGTACGTAAAGAATTGTCCCGACTGTAGTAGATACAAAGCTTCTAACCAAAAGCCTTCAGGTTTATTACAAACACCTGTGTATTCCCAAAGGTTTGAAACCATTGCCATCGACTTCTTTGGTCCATTACCTGAAGGAGAAGGAGGGAAAAAGTGGATTTTCATAGTCGAAGACTGCGCCTCCAGATGGATTGAACTGTTTGCCCTTGAGACATCCACAGCAAAAGAGTGTGCGCTTACGCTCTTGAATGAAGTTTTTCTTCGATATGGGCTCAGCCGTCGTGTCATTAGTGACAATGGTGCGCAATTCGTAAGCGCTATAATGCAACAACTGTTGTATTTCCTTGACATAAAACAGAGTCTTACTCCCTTTTATCACCCTCAAGCAAATCCTGTCGAAAGAAAAAACCGGGATCTAAAGCCGAGCCTAGCGATATTGGTCGGTAATGACCACAGCACTTGGGTAGAGCGGTTGCCTTCCATTCGGTTTGCCATGAACTCGTCGAAATGTGAAAGTACAGGACAGACTGCTGCTTACCTACATTTTGGTAGAGAAATGATGACTCCTGATGATGTTTCTCGTGATCTAAGAGCCATCATTCAGAATGATAATTTTGTCCCAGAAATAACACCCTACCTTAAAAGATTTGCTGAGACATTGAAAGTAAATCGGGAGAGGGTAGAGATACAGCAGGATCGTCGAAAAGACTATGCTGATAAATCTCGAAAAGAAGGACCTCGTTACGTTCCTGGCGATATGGTATGGGTTACATCACATCATTTAAGCAACAAGAAACATGGAAAAACATCGAAGTTTATGCCGAGAAGAGACGGACCATATGTAATATTGACTCAAAGATCTCCAACAACATATGAAGTGGGTAATCAAGACAATCTTGATGTGCCATTAGGTACTTATCATAGTTCAGCACTGTGTCCTTACCAAGGTCAAGATTCTCAGCCATAAGTACCTCTTCGAAAACGCGGACGGCCTAAAAAGAAAGCTGCAATCCCAGATTCACCTTCACCAAAATAAGATCACAAGAACATTTCTGTGTCTGGCTCCTGGTCGGGACGACTTCGGACCCAGAGGGGGAGTCTGTAGCAGAATAAATATATCCTCGTGCATCTCTAGCTGGATGAATATATCCTCGTGCCGTCACAACTAGTAATCCTCGCGCTTTACCTTGGTAGTTGCGTTCTATAGATTTTAAGATAGCAGTTTGAGTTTGGAGAATGGCGTATTAACTAATAAAGTTGTTTCTTTAAACCGTTCGTATTATTACAATCGTAAACACTTAACCATTTACAAGTTTGTTATCTCATCGACATCACTGCTATAAACTTTAAAAATTAATGAGGTCGATTGCCATTCATAAAAAATAGATTTTGATTCGTTATGAAGTGGAACATGTTGAAGTTGTCTTTTATATTGTATTAATTTTATTCCTTTAGTTTTGAAGAAAAATCAACTTAAATTTTACGTATTTATATTACATTTTGCCTATCAAAATGTAATTTATTTCCAATGTTTATATATATTTCTATTTGCTGCCTATTTTTCAGCCACTTAAATATTCGGTTTAAAATAATATTGGTTCATTCGGAGAAATTTGCCTATATTTTAAAAGAAAGTTCTTGCATCTAATTAAAAAAAAAAAAAAAAAAAAAAAAATTATATCGTGATTGTTCTTCAAAGCACTTTATAAGGTCTCTTCATTAGGTGACAAAACGGTCCCCCGGTTACAAATTAAACTCGGAAAAGTCACCCGGTTTTTACTTACTCAACTAAATAAGATTATGTTGTCTAAACTTGTGTATACGGTTTCCGTGTGCAACATATTTACATGGAAAATCAAATTAACATGTCTGATAGTATACTTAGAAATGGATAGATGTATTGCGTTTTCAATTGTCATAAGCCTAATACTTTAGTAGGGCAAAAGAATGTTTATAGAATTGACACTTTTTCTTATGAGCAATGTACACTCATGTCCATAAATTAAGGATAATTCAGTTTTTCCCTAATAACTTCTCAGTGGAGCAGCAGAGCCACTTGAAATTCACTTCAAAGGGACATCTTTATGCAACATAATGATAATTAAAATAACTCAGTCGCAAATTGAAATACAAAGTGTACAACGGGGGCATATGCAAAAGAATGGAGTACCATTAGTGTGCAGTTGTACAGATGCATTTACATTAAAAATCACTCAAATCATGGAGTGGACTTCTACTGTGAGATATGATCTCCCCTGTCATCAGTGTTTACTTAGCACTGTATTCTCATACTTAACATGAGTTACTTGATGAATTGTAGTGGCTAAATTGCTCGCCCTACCTTTTGAACTGTTTGTAAGTGATGGAAAGTTCCTAATACATCAAGTCTTAACACAATTCATATCGTAGAAGCGTCCCACACATGCTTGAAGAAATTTGGATTAAAGGAGTGACCTGGCTTACTTATAGGGGCGATATTCATATTTTTTAATCGCTTATCCAAGGCAAAAGTGGAATAAAATTTGCCATAAGTATCAATAAATACGACTTAGAAACCGATATATCACCATTAAAAACTTGTCGAGATCAAGTTAACATAATAACAGGGAAAAAGTGGAACTTAATTATCTTTTGGTCTCTTGGGGAGCTTATGTAACCAGGTCAACATACTGCCCCCAAAGACCAAATCTTTTTAACATCAGATACTATTTACTGAAAATAATTTTGTCTATCTCATGAGTAATATTGGACATCAGAGGATCTGTAGAAAGGTGGGAACTTGATATTTCATGGTAAATGCCAGTTCAAGATAATGATTTGGTGGGAAAAGAGTTTTGGTCTTTATATTCATTTTGTTGAATTTATTTAATAGGCTCCCCAAGAGCGTAAAAAATAATTACATTCCACTTTTTTACTGTAATTACATTAACTTGATTTAGACACGTCTTTAATTGTGAAATATCAGTTTCAAAATCGCGTTTATTGATAGTTATGGTTTATTTTATTCCACTTTTGCTTTGGATAAAGGATTAAAAATATGAGTATCGCCCCTATAAGTAAGCCAGATCACTCCTCTACTCCAAATTTCATCAAACATGTGTGGGACGCTTCTACGATATTCATTGTGTAAAGATTTAATGTATTGGGAACTTTCCCTCACTTGCAAACATTTCAAAAGGAGGGACGAGCAATTTAGGCGCTAGAATTCATCAAGTAACTCATGTTAAGTATGAGAATACTGTGCAAGTAAATATTGATGACAGGGAAGATCATATCTCACACTAAAAGTCAACTCCATGTGTTGAGTGATTTTTAATGTAAATGCATCTGTACAACTGTACACTAATGGTACTCCATTCTTTTGCATATGCCCCGATGTACACTTTGCATTTCATTCTGTGACTGAGTTGTTTTAATTATCGTTTTGTTGTATAAAGATGTGTCTTTGAAGTAAATTTCAAGTGTCTATGCTACTCCACTGAGAAGTTATTAGGGAAAAACTGAATGATCCTTAATTTATAGACATGAGTGTATATGTAATAGAAACATATGCAGGGAAATGTAATATAATACAAGGAGTGTATAGTTGGAATCTTTTTGGATGTATTGATTTACTAGTTGGAGTTGTATTGCGTCACAGATTTTATTACTATTGAGACATTTTATTTAATAAGAGTTGTTATGCTAAATTGTCCGCGTGTTTCTATTTTACTACAATTTGAATAACAATAATATGCTCCTAAGGATTGGCGTTACTTTTTTTTTAAAAATTTTTGTGCACTTATTTGGAATTTAAAATTGGAAATGAGTAATACGTATACATAAAACTAGGATGTAATATAACAAATTAAAAGTAAAATTTAAGTATCGAAAAGTATTATATTTTAGAATATTATCGAAAAAAATTACTTCTAAGAAGTATTTCTGTTAAAAAAAAGGAATACTTTAGATATGAAGCCTATCCGATCAATACTATTAAATGCTTTCTAAATATTACCAGTAGGATGTAACTTTTTACCAAGACATTGCGTGTTCTATCAGTGAGGTTTTTTAAATTTTGGAGTAGTATTTACAGTTTCATATTTAATTTTATTAACCCTTATATTGTGAATGATGCTTGCAAAAATTGCATCTGAAGAGTAACAAAATTTGTGTACAAAATGTTTCAATACGAAAAATAATAGAAAAACAATAATTATTTACAAACATTTAACCTTCTGTAGGTTAACAAAAACTCGCTTCAAGAATGAATTGGCCTTCCAACAGTTCCTACTTGAAAAGTGTCACGGTATATTTCCTCTCCCCTTTACCAGCTTCAAGTGTGGTGGTTCATTTCTTTTGTAGTCTCAAAGGGGCATATTGAAGGTGGGGTGGTCAACAAAGCATGAAGACCCCTCACTGATGCTTCCCCCTAAAGGTATACAGGTGTTTTTTTATCTAGTCAAGAAACTAGAAAGGACCTTCTTCCAAATACTGAAGTGATACTTTTTGGCTCTTGATTACGTTACGCAATTATTATACGTATTTTTAATTTTTTTTTTTTCATTATTTGTTGATTTTAATAATATTGGTTTTATTTTCTCTCCTATGTTTTTATCAGGCTATGTGTTAGTGCGTAAGGTTGAACAAAGTAAACTTTTTTTCATTTCTTTAACATTATTGCTTTCTGAGATGTTTGAAGTTTAAATATATTGGTCGTTCAAACTTCAATGGTGTGTTGAAGGCCTAATTACACACCTTAAAATAAGAGCGTTTGCCAATTGTTATTGCGGTAAGGAATCACCGTTTCCTTAGCTTTGTAGATACTTAGTAATCCCTGAGCTTTATTTTAATCGTAATCATTTTTATTATTAATTGATAATATTTTCTGGTAATAAGCAATCTAATAAAATTCTAATCATTTATATATATCTCATCACTTAAAACTGCACTACTTTGATTGGAGAAAGACAGCGATTGTATTGAATGTTTCCATATGTTATATGACGTTATGTTCTGTAATTTTGTGGGTCTTATGAAATGAAAATGGTCCCTCTTATGTTTATGAAAATGGTCCTCGTCAATTTTTTTTTCACACTCTTTAGGAAATAACTTTCCTTTCAACTTTCTAGTGTTCCTTACCCAAAACGTAAAGAAAGACAATCATATAAAATCACTTTTATGCCTATTTTTTTATCCGAAAAATTTGGTCATTTTGTGATTGTTAGAACAATCGAAATGAAATTCATCACCGCAGCCCTGTGTAAAAATACCCCAAAATGATACAAATAAAACGATTTTTAACGTATTACACTTTGAATTACATTGTTTTTAGTTTCAAACAGCTTAATTCTATGAATTTTAGAACCGAAATATTAGCGTTGTAAGAAAATTAAAAAAAATTAAATCAACTTGAAAATGCTAGATTTAATTTTTTTGTAATAATAAAAAGGAAAAATATAAAGTTTCATTGACTTCAGCTGATTTTTTTTTTTTTTTTTTTAGGTATAGTTTCTGAATTAGTTATGAAATTTAAAATATAACAATCACTTCCAGCAAAATTACGCTTTAATAAATCTTATGGAAAACTTAAAGCTGAAAGAAAATGTATCCCTTTCAAAAAGAAAGCTGAAGTAATCCAATTTTGATTTCAACGAGTTTTTGACATATGTTCATGCCAATGTAAAGATTTCACTGCTTGTAAATAATGTGCACGAGAAAAAAAGTTCCCGTTCAGGAACAAGAATTTTTAATTGATCAAAGAACAGAGAGACATATGGTAATTGGAGGACTTGATAAAAATACTTATAAAGTTCTGAGGAAAAGATTATCCAGAAAGCTCAAAAGAGATGAAATTGCTAATAAGAAAATTCAAAATCGGGAGCAATTTGATTCAAGACTTCCATTTGAAGATGGATCTTCCGATAAGAATCCAGATTTTCCAGTTAACTTACCCAATTATCAATTGAAGTTAGATGAAGCAAGTATTAGTAGGTTAGTAGCTTGCAAAGGCACTGATTACAAATGCAGTTTTCAACCGTCATCATCAATTCCCCTTCTATGTTATGCATTTGTATGAAAAATTATAATGTTCGAGATTTTGAATCCTTAAAACATAATTCATATTTTATGTACTTGTTTAGAGTACCTTATATAAATTATTACGCATGTTGACATTTATGTTTTTGTATTTTAAATATTTTTTCTAAAGTTTTCGATTTTAGGAATTTTTTATGAAAAATTCCAATTTTTGGGGGACCTCTGAGGCACCCTTAGATATTTTTTCAAGAAATTTATATTTTAGGATCTTGTAATGTACTCCAAATTGCCACTAAAAAACATAGTGCCAAAGCAAATTTCGATCCACCCTGTTTTCGATCTACCCTACACCTCAGGGTTATTAATCTTTAGTTCAATTTTCCCGCCACAAATATATTTGCATGAAATTTCTAAAACTAATAAATAATTACTTCGAAAAACAGAGCTAAGATTTCATTTTGACATTTCCGAAATAAAAAGTATTTAAATGCTTATCCATGCATATATGCTCTAAATATATATTGTTAGCGAACTCTTCCGATGCAATAATTTTGATTCAGTACTTGAACAAATAGCAATAAGTTTAAACTGTGACCTTTAAGATTTTTAATCAATAATTTTAATCAAAACATTTTAGAGTTTAAACAATCCTTCCTTCAATTAAAATTTTAAAAAACTGATCAATTAATTAATTTATGTGGTATATATGACCGAAGAAAAGTTGACTAGCACCCAATAAAATGGGTCTGCATTCCCGTGCAAATAACCGTGCTTACGTTTATTCATGCCCAAGGCAAGATGATAGGTTTTCGCGAATTTTTAACTAAAAGAAAGTATTTTTTTCTCTTGGTTAATGGTTGAAAAATTGTTTTTTGCTTTACTTAAATATTTTTTGCATTTATACTTGTAAAATTCACTTTTACATGTCAATTTATTTTTAAAAACTTAATTTCGTTAATTTACATAATAATTTCAAATTATTAATGAGGCCTTAGGTTTTTCAAACGGCGAGAGCTACTCTACTTCTGAACATTGTTTAAAGTAGGATATGGACTATTTGAGAAAAAAGATTCTTTTTCCATAACATCATTATATTGAAAATAAATAATAATAAAATTATCAACAGATTATGGTTAAGTTAGTCACTATAGTTTGCAAAGCGCAATTAAATTAAATGAATTGTAAGGACACTTGTAAAATGATTTGTATATTTATAAAGTTCACACAAGTACCATAATATCCATTGCAATAGAATTTATATCCAACACAGATTTATTTACGGAAGTTTAAAAAAAAAAAATTAACCCCAGCACTATTAAATACAGGCACATAATTGGAATAAATTACAATACCCTCGATATATATATATATATACTTTATAAAAAAATACTTTCTTTTAGTTAAAAATTCGCGAAAACCTATCATATATATATATATATATATATATATATTAATTTCTTGTAAATCATATATCTATTCTAACTACAAAAAAGCTCTGTAATTGTTTTAAAATTATCCTTTCTATAAGTCCATTTAGCTATACGGAACGAAAAATTAAACAGTCTTTTTACTTTTCCTTTTTTTTACTTTAGTTTAATTTACATTAAAATACTGTAGTTGACAAAAATTCATTCTCGCTTCACAATACTTCTTTCACTGTAATGGAAGGAATTAACTCAGTAAAATAATGATGTCTAGTGTCCAGTCCAATAAATAGTAAAATCCTCCGTAAAAGTCCAATGTTCTGAGAAAGGAAGCTAAGAAAACGCTTTGCTTTATAGTTTTGGCCTTATAATGTTGTCTCAATCTAATATTTATTCCCTACCGGTGTACGGGAATTTCATTTTGATTTCATAGAATCTTTTTCCCAAATTAAAGGACCACATTTAAAATTTGTCTTTTCATTCACCCAAGGATTGGTATTTCATAAAAAAAAAAGTAGACGCGATAGCTATTGGAAAGAAATTAGTGTAATTGCTCAGTGACCTCTTAAATTTCCAACTTATAATACTCATTTAGATGTCTTTGTAGTGCTGATATTCTGCGATTTGTTTATATTTTAATATTGAAAAATATGTGGAGGTATTGAGAATAATTGAATTGGTAACTCTGTTGAATTTTAAAATTAATTATTTCAAAACAGGTGAGGTCAGTATTTCATGTTCAGGTTATTTAAATATCTTATCTATATATTTAATAGGCAATACGTTTTTTGGGGTTAGTCCGTCAGCCTAAACTGCTCAACCAATTTCAATGATCAAGGTGTCATTTTAAAGGAAAAAAGCTGTAGATTTGCCAAAACGTGTCAAAATAATTTATTAACACTTTATTAATTAGTTAAATTTCAATATTTTTCATCATTAAGCTACTACAAAGCCTCAATGATTTTGAATAAATGAATGGCAACATCCTTACGTATGTAAACAACAAACCCGTTGCTAATTTTAAAGCTCTTTTTAAACTCTTCGTTTCAAAGTTGATTTTTTTCTGTTTTTCTGAAGCATTTTTGTATTAAAGTAATTATTATTTTGAAGTATTTCTATCCAGAAAATGCCTCGCGTTGGACGTCGTTCTCTAACGGGGCGACTTATCAGAATAAATAAAAGATATTGGGACTTCAATGTAAGGGCATAGATAATGAAGTTTTAAGTCAGAATGTTGGCGAATAGTATATTTAGCTTTCTATGGGGGTTGGCGAGCGTTTGGGGGTTTGCGAGCGTTAGCGAGCAGAGGGCAAAGCCACCTAGTCTGGATTTCACACCTAAGCTGATGCCTCATTCCTTATACTCAAGAAAACTATCAATCTTTATTACCATCTTTAAACCATTATCCCTTTCCAAACGTGCAAACTATTGCCAGTGTTAAAAAATAGAAAGAAAACACCCCATACCTAGTACCCCATAGTTAGTACTCTCCCCACTGAAGCTGAAGCACCCCCTCCCCCCCCCTCCGGTGGTAAGTGAATGGTCTGCTGACTGTTACCTAGAGCATAGACGTTCTGCAACACCTTACGTTTCTTGTTAATTATTGTTTCCTACCAAATGATTTTAACTGTAAGTGAAAACTCTTAAAAGTATTTACTAGGTGCTTTCTTTCTTTTTTCTTTTTGTTGAGAAAAATAAAGTTAATAAATACTCGTTTAATTCAATGCGATATAATACTTTCGGTCATACATTCAGGTTCAGTAATTTTGAATAGTTATGTCAAAAATTAGTATAGAAAGCCATACCAAAAGATATTGTAGACATACGTTTTCAACATTTTGAAACCATTGAGAAATGTTCTTATTAAAATGAGACATTTTATAAAATGAAAACATGCCAGGCTAATAAAATTACGCGTTTCCATTCAAGAGAGCCGTCTGTTATAAATCTAGTGAACAATTGAATGATCAATTGGAAATTCAAATTTCAGATAAATTACTTTTTTTTCTATTTTTTAAAGGTACAATTTTATGGTTCTAAATTCAGCTGATTTTGATTTACAGAAAAATTATTTTTTTATTGATTGCCATTTTGTTGGTTAAAAACACAGAAACAGTATTTTTTTACATCTAAACCCCCCATCTCTCTAAGGGGATCTTCATTTATTCATTTAAAATTACTTTATAGTATTTCTAAATTTATAATTGATTTTATTATTTTATTTTAAATCAAAATTTAATTTTAATTTTGAGTCTTCCTTCGTTTTAAGACCAAACGGTATAGTGGTTAGCGTGCTAGCTTCTAGACCGCGAAGTTGCGGGATCGAGTACCGGGTTAGGCATGGGTGTTTGTAAATGTATGTTGGCTTGTCTAATGACGAATGTTTCGGCGCATTATAGCCCTCGTGTTGCTGACAGTGCCAGATAATCTGAAAACAACCAACCAACCTTCGTTTTAATTTGTATCTCAAGCTGACACTGAATAGGTTCAATAACATCATTTAAAAGTTTGGAAACCTCTATTGCAGTGCATGCAATCGTTTCACAATTTTTGCATACATTTTAAAATCTATATTTTTTGTACATGAATCTACATAACTTTGTAATCAATTCTTCAAACACGTTGTTTTGATTTAATTTTTTAAAAATATGATTGAATATGAATATTAATTTCTTCAAAGTTATGATATAATGGATATTCTGTTTTAATAATTGCACTGTAATTATTGTATAACTAAACTTATGGATTTTTCTTGAAGCAATTTTTTTTTTTTTTTTTTTTTTTTTTTTTAGTAGCATCAAAATCAAAATTAAAAGAAGAAAATAAAACTATACAATATAAAATATAGCTAGTCAGAAAAACATAATGAATTGGAACATTTTCAGTAGAAAATTTACCAAAAGTCAATTTTTTAACAAACAGTTCATGTAGGGATTTTTTTAAGGTAGGGATTTTACATTTTTCGGGATTATGGCTTGTCGGGATTTTGTCCTATTCGGGATTGTGGTCGTTCGGGATTTCGACTTGTTCGGGATTTTGGCTTGTCGGGATTTCGGCTGTCGGGATTCTGGCTTGTCGGGATTTCGGCTTTCGGGATTTTGTCCGGAACCCCTTAAATAGAAAGGCTATCTTTTAATTTCCCTTTATCTTACAAACAATCCAAATGCTTTTAAAACTCACTAAGACGAAGAATGCATCATATATCTAGTTGTGAGGGAAGCTAGACAATGCTAGACATTGGCGACATTTTTAGACACTTTCTTGACAATAAGGAAAGATTTAGGACACCCACACTGCTACTAAAAAAATTAACCGGTTTACCAACCAGAGGATACGAGGGCGTGCTTGCGACAGACTTCTCTTCTTAGAGGTGACCAATTGTAAGCACTGAACACACCTCTCCCCCATAAGACAAATAAGTGAGTTTTAAGAGGTTAGAAAAGTCAAGATGAGAGAATACAAATAAGATATTGATAACTTTAATATTCTAGACACTTCACTTGGCAGTTACCTTAGACTCTTAACACTCTATCTGGACTTTTTTGAAGGCAAGAGTCCTGTAATTATTTTGAACTCTAAATTTTTATACTGACCGTGATGGGTCGCGTACCTGCTTCCTCAAGCCCGATCTGGGGTAAGTCTGATTCGCTAATAGTTTTGAAACCCTGTTGTAAATTAAATGAATTGTTTAAATTATTCCTTCGACTTTTATCAATTCTAATTTTGGCAATTTATGATTATATTAGATTTGGTGATGCATATACTTTTATCCACTATACGAACTTGCAGGTTTTCGGCAGCGAAAACAATACATATGCTGATTTTAAATTCAAATATTAAATTAAATTTATCTCAGTGGCCATCACGACAAAGGTCATATTTAAAAAAATCTTATTCAATTTGATATTACTGACTTTTAGTCCTATACAAGTATTTCTTAAGTCATCATTTCTTTATTAAATGTTTGCTTAAATAGCATGTGTGAGAACCGTAACGTGTATTGATACGAAATACTATTTTTAAAACATTGATATTATTTCCAATATTTTCGTTGATGTCTTTAGTCGTAAAACACGTAAATAATAAAAAAAAAAATAAAAAAAATAAAAAAAAAACTTGCCTTATTTATTAATTTTCATTATTTTAAAAATTATGGTAGCTTATTAAAGTAGGTTCAGTAAGGATTTTCAGAGGAAATATTCAGTTTTAAAAATATATAATAGAATGACCTGTTATGGAAATATTGATTAGAGTGAGTGAAGTATATTCTTCCATTTGTTGTTAAAACATGTTGCATTTACTTTTGTAGTAGTTGCAATGGAGTGTCTGACGTCATAAATGATGATATACTTTATAAGAACTTCCTTGTCAGTTATTTAAATCGTAAGTTCAAATTAACCTCATTTTGAATTATAAATGATTATCTAAGTTCTTTAAACTACGATATGGCATTAATATACCTTCTTCAGTCGAAGGGTTTTGTTAGGTATCAATTCTTTTTTAGGAAAACCATTACAATGCGGACTGTAACGCTCATATGAATGATTTTCCAAACAAAATGAGAATACAATAAATGGGAATACTAAGACCAACACTGGTAAGTAACGTTGTTAATTGATCCAGTTGTGAAGAACTATTATTTCCTTTCTTGTAGAAAAGGAAATTATCTGACAATACCTAATTCCTCAGATAAGTTACGTTGTTTATCAAAATGAGATGTGAAATCTCTGAATATTTTTTTCTGATTGGTATTTCAAGTATAAGTGACTAACCATATCCACTTAGTAAGTTTTGTTCATCCTTTGTATCCATGAAGTTGAAAATACTTGTTTAAAAAGCTTCATATTTTCCTAATTGTCATTCTGTCTCTTTACGTAGAATCTTCAAAGATATTATGTAACAATTATTATAAGCAACAATTATTATTATTATTATATATATATATATTTTAAATCTCTTTCTCTTATTTTTTAATTGCAAATAATAAATATGTTTTTTTTTTTTTTTTTTAATTTAAATTAATTTATTCCTTAGTAATATAAAAGGTCATGAAAACAGAATTTTGTTTCAAGGAACTCGTCACATTATCTTATTTTCTTGTACATTTGAAGATCATTATTCAATTTATTCAATGCACTAGTGCTTTGAATGAACGCAAATTTGGAGAGATGGAACTTTTTATACAATTTAATCAAAGCAAGTGGAATCAATTTGATCATGAAAAAGAAACAGTGCTAAAAATAAAATTTCTCCTTTTCATCCTAAATATTCGTCAGACTACAAATACTTTAATTACAGCACATTTGTTGTCCTCCAGAGAGCACTTTCATTGTAGATTGGTTTAAAAGTTTTAAGCTTGAGCGCTTTTTTGTGCTTCTATTATAAATAGTGTTTGTCATGAAAGTTCTTTTTGTGTGTTACTCGATTTCAAATGCATAATTTTTAGGATTTTTTTGTGGTATCAGACGTTCACTTCAGTTTAGGAATTTAATTAGAGAGTTTTCTAGTTATTCTGTTATTGGGATTTTAATTATTATCGATTTGATAATCCTTATTTTAACGTACTTCTTTATTTTATCAAATCATCTATTTCGTATTTTACGGTGTTTGGAGGAAAATGTGATTTGCTTTAAATAAATGAAACATTGCAAGTAAATAAAACAAATTGAAAAATGTATATATATATATATATATATATATATATATATATATATATATATATATATATATATATATATATATATATATATATATATATATATATATATATATATATATATATATATATATATATATATATATATATAAATCATTGTCTTTATTTGATCGAAGTAGAAAATAACCATCTATGTTTTATAAAAATAAAAAATCCTCCAAGTTTCCTACTAAGTAACCATGAGATGTGGTCTTTACTGGTATTTTTTCGCATGCAATTCATAACTAGTAACTATGTCTGGCAGGAAATTTTATTTCCATGTGGTGATAATGAACTATCCACAACCAAAGTATTATATAAGTAAGCATTTCCAAAATGTCTAAGTTATTCTCAATGATAAACAAACACAATATCAGTAATTCTTCAATAAATATAATTCAGGTACTAGATACAAATATATTTTTCAAATTTAGTCAACAGTGAGTAAATAATAACTGTGACAGAGTTGGCAAAAATATAGTTATTTCATAATTGCATTGTATCACAATTTTTTAGCAATTAGATTCAAAATTATATAAGTAAACACTGTTTTCAGTAACACATTAGAATTTACTAGCTGAATATCCAATATTTACACTTAAATATCATCATGACTTTATTTTTACAACTGATATATGATCAATCAAAACTTAAATAGAACATTATACAGCATTTAAATATTTAGATATAGTTAAAACGATACAAATGGAGATAAATCTTCACATAATAACTATCAAAAGTGCGTTTTATTATAGAAAATACCTCTTCAATTGCAAAGCTGATTTGATGGTTGATCAATTAATTGTTCAACTGTTAAGTTAATATGAATAAAAAAGGATTGATAAATTAAATTAATAATTACATGTTATATTGTCAAGTATAAATCAATAAAAATAAAATGTAATTAATTTTAATAAGTATGGTTGCACTTTGGTGTCAAAGAAGATTGATTTTTACTTACAAACCAATTACTTTATCATGAACATCAAAAATAAACTAAAGAGCACACATATATTAAAAAACAAACAAATAGTGTATTTATTATTATGGTGAGACAATATATACTTTGGCAATCAATTTCATTTAATTCATTCTCATTTAATTTGGCATTCGATTTATTCTCACGTAGTAAATCAGTTCAAAATACAGTTTCACATAACACATATTACATACCTTATATGTTAACACCACGTCTTCGATGTTTTACATTAAATATATTTTAGAAAAAAAAAATATTTATATATATCATTTTCATAAATCGTTAGTAATATGGTTAAAAATTCTAAAAATAAATAATCTACAAAAAGATATTTATATTTATAACATTTTTCGGCTTAACATCCTGAAATAAACTACTGATAAGTTAGAGGACTGTATGTAAAACTTTGATACTTAAACTAAAGTTACTTTGTCATAATATTTGATAAAGTAACAAATCAACTACCGTAACATGAGATAATAGTCATCACAATATTAAATTGTAAATAAACAATCATACTATTCATCAGAAGCGGAAGTGCCTTTAACATAGAATATCATTTATGAATTTAGATTTAGCATAAATGGACAAAAAGATCCTGTATCATAGAATACCATCTCTACTGAGTATCCTCTCAATTAGTTAAAAAATAAAAAATTTAAACTTGTTTTTAAAATAAAAAACACAATGTATAGTAATAAATAAACTATCATTAATTAATTGTGGTTTTGTATAACCGGAAAAAAATAAGTATTATAACAAAAATAGCCCCTTCCAAAAATAACACATATAAGAATAAATAATACAAATATTTCATTTAATAATCCGAAACAAATAAAGCATATTGTATCATCGAACAATCTAATGAATTCTAAAATAAATATTATGAAACAAATACATTTAAAATATGCATCCATCATTCAACCCTACGAATCTAATAACACATTGTTTATAATTATTGTACGTTATATTTATTTTTTGAAAATGATTTATATTTATATTTTACTGTCCTGAAAAAAATTGTATTCATAGTGGTGCAGTTAAGCAATTTTCATTATTCTCAATCATCAAAACAAAAACAAACAAAACAAACAAAATAATAGAAATGGTAATAATTGAAGTTACAGAATCTTGTAACAATGGTAATAATTTTTTTAATGTTAACTAAATTGCAATATTTGATACTAATATAAAATATCATAAATTAAAATAATTAAAGAAACATGGAATATCTACCTGAAATAATACCCCTGAATGAGAACAAAGACATTTTAAAAATATTTTATAATACATCTAAATTTTTTGTATACTATTGTTTAATCTTTTACGGCATACAATAACATTATATTTTCTCATTGTTATCAATGTAATTGTAAGAATTTTTTCAATATAGCATAGTGTTTTATAGTCATATTTCATTGTTTTAATATTTATTACTTAGATTAAACTTTAATATAAAGTTATTGATTCTTCTTTGTATTCATTTTTGTGGCTTTGCTTTCACATATTTTTTAGATAATTAAAATTATCTTTGTTCTCTTATAGATATTAGATTTTTTGTATTTGATAATTAGACCCATTTTTTAACAATGTTTTTTGTTTAATTAATTAGAAGAAATACTTCTAAAATAGTTATAGGATATAATTATTGATTATTTCAAAAAGCTTTCAACCATATAAATTCAAAAAACGAAATCATAGTAAAATAAAATAGCCTAGAATAGTTCAAACTCAACAACACCAAGAACCTCCGGCTTAAAATCCCTCCTCCTCTTGTTTACCAACTAACGATAAAGATAATAAATACTCCGCACTCTTCGACTTCCTCCATCGTCTCAGCAGAACAAAACACATAAAAACAAAGTGCAGAGATGAATGGATTGTTGTAAGGAGGCGATTGCACGCGGAGGGATCAATGACTTAAAAAGGTGCTTACTCCTACACTCACCCTTCCCATGTCATTTGCATTTAGATATTTTGTTCCCCAAATAAACAGTGAGATTCCGTGCCGAGTATCCTGAATGTAAAAAGAGGATACGTGCGTTTTTTCACTGAAGGGTGCGATTTCATTTCTTCCCCGAATTCACTTGGGCGAATTGCTCTGAAACAAATGCAATAAACTTTTTTCCCTCTACTCTTCTTTCAGACCACATTTCTCCAGGTTTATTTTTTTTTCATCCAGAACTGTAGGAGAGGATAGTATGAATCTTGATGGGGTTGATTCTTGGTTCTGCTTGTGGATGGAGGGATAGTTATTTACAGCCTGAATAAACTCCGCGTTTTGGGAATGAGAATCTGGGTTAACTTTTTTTTTTTTTTTTTTTTTTGTATCCCATACGACCTTCAGAATGTAGACATATGTGGAGTGTTAAGGGATTATTATGAAAGAGAATCATTTGGTATCCTCCAGAATATTATAATATTTATTTTCCAGTTTAGTACTTGGATATAAAATTGGGCAAATAATCGAACAATGCAGAGTCTTCGTAAATAGTTCTTTTCATTAAATATCATACCCATACATAAGGTAAATGATGCTATTTATTGACGGTAAACATGTCGTTGAGTGTAATTATTCTAAGAAGTGATAAGGTCAGCTACTTTATAATCGTAAATTGGTGCTTAGGTATTGCTTATAAAGTTTACAACATGAAATGGAACCCAAAAAAATGTATATATATATATATATATATTCATTTTTATTTGATTTTTGTTTGAGTAAATGTGTATACACTTAATTTATTTCGATTTCTATTTAATATTATAAAAAGATTAAAAAAGTCATCATTTTAAACAAATAACTTACCAAAAATTGTGGAATTAATTAAATAGAGCTGTTTTCAATTTTCTAGTATATTTAGTTTCTTAACCGTTCAATAATTTATACACATACCATTCATATTTATGAGGAAAACTGCTGGTGTTTAAAATAGTTTATATTTATTATTAGTAAACATTTTTAGCTGATAAAGATGTTTTATGAAAATATAATTCTGTTGTTAGACTCAAGAACACACTTTTCCTTCAATCTAAATGACATTGTAGATAAAATGATTTTATATTGAAAATATGTGATAATAAACTTTTCAAATATAATATAAACATTTTAAAAACTTATCTTAAAAGGATTTTATATTATTATAAGCTGAGAAATAATAGAACCAATTATCTTTCTCATTAAAAACAAGATGTAAATGATTAGTGACATGAACAGGTTATAACCAGAATTTTAATATATTTACACAACGTATCCAGACAAAATTTGACAAATATACCATTTATTTGCATTGTTAGTTTATTTTGCGAAATTTTAACATAGGAAAACATTTGTACTTCATTAATCAGGTAGTATCCATTTAATTTAAATGTTAATTGAGTTGATAAATTATTCAGTTTTTATTAACTTGCAGCTGAATTAAATATTGATTAAAAAGACTAATAATAAATTGCATGGTCATGCATTATAAATCATAAATTTATTATCTGTGATGGATAATGCGTCGTTATATTTACATCTGATTGATAATTTAGGTATCTTTTGAAATGCAAATTAAGAGCTAAGTGTTTGAAAAGTTTCGTTTAAAAATTATAGTAAACAAAAACATATGTATAAAGAAGGTATGCATGGCTGAAAATTTTAAAACCTGGGTTTTATTGTAATTTACGATACAGCGAGTTAGAAAAACGATATTTTTAATCGTATTTATCATGCAAATCGTAACTTTTCTTGAATACTGTAGTTAAGAAATAAAATGTAAAGTATTTAGGTATTTTTTTCATTTTTCTATCTTATTATCTTATAAGTTTTCAATACATTGTAAAAGCTCAAGGGTTCAACATACAATAATAAATAATTACATAAAAATACATCCTCAGCAGTACTTTTTAAAAATATATATTTTAAATTTTATATGGATCTTATAAACAAAACAAACAATCTTAAATAAGTAGCTTAATCTTCTATTCAAATAAATAAATCATATAAGTGTGTTTTAAATACTGCAGATTAATATGGAATAAACACGTTTTACATACTTATAAGTTTTACTCCTAAAATAAAGATATTGTTCCAGATTGTTTTCTGTTTTAATGAAATATAATACTATAAATTCAAAATTAATAAGAAGACAAAATATACATATTTTCCGTGAAAAAAAAGTATGATGCATTGCAATGCATATGATTGTAATTTTCAAGCAATCTCTTTGAAATTCACATTGATAAACTCTAGTTGGCCAATAAAAAGAGCATGATTTCAGTAATTACTGTTTACCATAAAATTACTTTGTTTTGATACTAACAAAAATCGATAGTGACTAACAATCAAGTAATAATCTATATGCATCCATACATTTGTGTCTCCGTGTAATGACGCTGTGAAGCGATTTCAATTAAAGGGGGATTTTTACAATTATAGAGTTATTTTGCTAAAATTATTTTATTTCATTTAATTAATAAGTAGTTTTTCTAAAAAAAAATCATATTTCTCTATCATATTTTGCAAAGCGTTATCTTCAAATGAAAGAGAGGTAAATATATTACTTTAAATGATGTTTGGAATTAACAGGATATTATATGGTTTGAAGATAGTTGTGAATGAAGATAGTTTTATTATAAAATAAGTTTGATATGAACGATATGCACAACATTGCTAATACATATTATATCCTATCTTACGCCTTTTTCAGTAAAGCTTTTTTGTAACAACGAATATAATTTGTACTTTAAATCGTAGTAGTTACTGTTTCTTCAATCATTTGATTTTAACCAAGACTTTATGTTGAATTGTCAAAGTTAATCTTGGAATACAAATTAATAAAAACATTTTACTAGTTTTTCAATTTAACTCATAATATTACAATATACAATTACAAGCCATAACAAATAAGTATTTAAATAAAAATATATATTAGAAATATATTTTATGTACATTATTTTTCCACATTAATCAAGTGCATTTTTCGAATACATTTTAAAACTGTATCGATATTATCACATTATAAATATAAATTCCCATTAAATTTTCCTGTAAAATGCAGTTTTCTCCATAAAAAGTTTAAAATCTCTTTATTAGTTAAAGTTGAATTTTCAGAAAAGGGTAATTAATTATCAAGCATAATTAGCTTACGCATGAAGATTTTAACTAGCGTAATTATATGATGTAGTGTATAAGTACTAAATTTTACAATTTGTTTCAAACTATTTTTTAAAATCATTTTATAAAATGTGGATAGATATTTTGACGAGAATTTAAACCATCAATTTTAAGTTTACTTTATGTGTAACATTAATGTGCTAATTTATTTTCCAAGTTTGGTGTTTAACTATAACTATAGTCTTAAATGGCAATAGATTCTTGATAACTGGTACTTTCTTTAGAAAGTTAAAACGTATTCCTGAAAGTATTAAGTGACAAGGTTCAAGTGAAGATTAAATTACTCATTACTTTTAATCATTACATAACACAAGTATAAATACTAATAGTATAATAAGTATATAAGTGTAGGTAATGGACATTGAGATAAGATAGATTTTTCTAAAAACACTTCTTCAAGATTAAAAAACTATGATTTTTTTGTTTAATGCAATTGAAAAATAAACTTTATAGCTAGTTATTTACTTTTGTAACAACTAAAAGAGTACATACTCATAAATATTTAAAGGTGACTGAATACTTAAATTTCAAACATGTTTTTTTAACCTTCAGCTGTAACAGGTAACTTAAACAACAAGACATGTGAAATGCAAATTATGAATAAATAGTCCACTTCTAGAGGAATTCTTCAACATAGATCGCACATTATTTAAAAATTATTCAGAATAAAAATCCTCTAAATAAAATGCAAATACATATTCTTAAATAAGCTATGGTTTTGAATTCTTTGAACCCACTGCACAAATTTATTAAATACAATATTCTTTTTTATTATTAACGATAAAAAAGTTTCCACTTGGATGCACATTAATTAGATTTGAAGGAAAGGGTATCAGGTGAAAAGAAAAATTAACATCTGTATGTTCTTTTAGAAAAAATAAGAATGGAACGAACGTGAGAAAATCTGCAAATTGTGAATAAAACCCTTTAAAGATTCGATAACAATAGCTTTCTCCATTCTCTGTACTCGAAAAGCTAATCCAGAGGCTTCAGTAAAGCTAAGTATCTTCATATTTTTAAAATGTAAATTTACTTCTATATATATATATATATATAAAAATAAAATTAAAGCAACTTTGTTTCCAAACTACATCACATTTTCTCTACAAAGGACAAAATATCTAATATATTATAATTTGTAGATTATTAGGTTAATGTTTTTTTCGGTCAGTCACATTATATTACACACTTACTATATATGTATATATATATATATATATATATATATATATATATTCATAACTTCCAAACGCATTTTATATTTGACTTTTCAGCATATAGAATTTTATAATATATATTCTTATAAAGTTACAATCATAAATACGAATGGGGGGTGAAAGGGGCAGCTTCGACACAAATCTGGCTGTGTTAACCAGGAACTGTTACGAATACCAATATATCAGATTTCTCTAAAAGACGCGACATATACCGAAAACAGATACAGAAGTAGAAGAAAAACTCACATTCACGTAAGAAAGACTGTCCAGAATACTGATGAGCATTAAAATACCTTCCAGAAATTCAATATGACATAGGGAACTTTCTCTTAAAAGGGGGAAAACACTCGGTGTGTACTAAATAGGGGTACGTTGAGATGATTTCATTGGAAGTTCCATTATCGTCTCGGTTCTATTGAAAATACCATCACACTTTTAAATAAAATTGTCTTAAATCGTTCGACAGTGTTCTCGTTCTGTAAAAGATGGGCGTATGTATCTCTTTCGAATACATTTTAAAAATATTCAATTTTGTTAAGAAATGGAGTAATGATTGATCAATATATATATATATATATATACAAACATACATAAATAACCAAGAAAAAAAAATGAAGTTACGAATGTAAAATCAAAATCATGTAAACAAAAGAAATGCAACACAAATTACCAGCGCATAACCTGTTAGGTTAAAAAGTTGCATATAATAATAATAATAATAATAATAATAATAATAATAATAATAATAATAATAATAATAATAATAATAATAATAATAATAATAATAATAATAATAATAATAATAATAATAATAATAATAATAATAATAATAATAATAATAATAATAATAATAATAATAATAATAATAATAATAATAATAATAATAATAATAATAATAATAATAATAATAATAATAATAATAATAATAATAATAATAATAATAATAATAATAATAATAATAATAATAATAATAATAATAATAATAATAATAATAATAATAATAATAATAATAATAATAATAATAATAATAATAATAATAATAATAATAATAATAATAATAATAATAATAATAATAATAATAATAATAATAATAATAATAATAATAATAATAATAATAATAATAATAATAATAATAATAATAATAATAATAATAATAATAATAATAATAATAATAATAATAATAATAATAATAATAATAATAATAATAATAATAATAATAATAATAATAATAATAATAATAATAATAATAATAATAATAATAATAATAATAATAATAATAATAATAATAATAATAATAATAATAATAATAATAATAATAATAATAATAATAATAATAATAATAATAATAATAATAATAATAATAATAATAATAATAATAATAATAATAATAATAATAATAATAATAATAATAATAATAATAATAATAATAATAATAATAATAATAATAATAATAATAATAATAATAATAATAATAATAATAATAATAATAATAATAATAATAATAATAATAATAATAATAATAATAATAATAATAATAATAATAATAATAATAATAATAATAATAATAATAATAATAATAATAATAATAATAATAATAATAATAATAATAATAATAATAATAATAATAATAATAATAATAATAATAATAATAATAATAATAATAATAATAATAATAATAATAATAATAATAATAATAATAATAATAATAATAATAATAATAATAATAATAATAATAATAATAATAATAATAATAATAATAATAATAATAATAATAATAATAATAATAATAATAATAATAATAATAATAATAATAATAATAATAATAATAATAATAATAATAATAATAATAATAATAATAATAATAATAATAATAATAATAATAATAATAATAATAATAATAATAATAATAATAATAATAATAATAATAATAATAATAATAATAATAATAATAATAATAATAATAATAATAATAATAATAATAATAATAATAATAATAATAATAATAATAATAATAATAATAATAATAATAATAATAATAATAATAATAATAATAATAATAATAATAATAATAATAATAATAATAATAATAATAATAATAATAATAATAATAATAATAATAATAATAATAATAATAATAATAATAATAATAATAATAATAATAATAATAATAATAATAATAATAATAATAATAATAATAATAATAATAATAATAATAATAATAATAATAATAATAATAATAATAATAATAATAATAATAATAATAATAATAATAATAATAATAATAATAATAATAATAATAATAATAATAATAATAATAATAATAATAATAATAATAATAATAATAATAATAATAATAATAATAATAATAATAATAATAATAATAATAATAATAATAATAATAATAATACTAATAATAATAATAATAATAATAATAATAATAATAATAATAATAATAATAATAATAATAATAATAATAATAATAATAATAATAATAATAATAATAATAATAATAATAATAATAATAATAATAATAATAATAATAATAATAATAATAATAATAATAATAATAATAATAATAATAATAATAATAATAATAATAATAATAATAATAATAATAATAATAATAATAATAATAATAATAATAATAATAATAATAATAATAATAATAATAATAATAATAATAATAATAATAATAATAATAATAATAATAATAATAATAATAATAATAATAATAATAATAATAATAATAATAATAATAATAATAATAATAATAATAATAATAATAATAATAATAATAATAATAATAATAATAATAATAATAATAATAATAATAATAATAATAATAATAATAATAATAATAATAATAATAATAATAATAATAATAATAATAATAATAATAATAATAATAATAATAATAATAATAATAATAATAATAATAATAATAATAATAATAATAATAATAATAATAATAATAATAATAATAATAATAATAATAATAATAATAATAATAATAATAATAATAATAATAATAATAATAATAATAATAATAATAATAATAATAATAATAATAATAATAATAATAATAATAATAATAATAATAATAATAATAATAATAATAATAATAATAATAATAATAATAATAATAATAATAATAATAATAATAATAATAATAATAATAATAATAATAATAATAATAATAATAATAATAATAATAATAATAATAATAATAATAATAATAATAATAATAATAATAATAATAATAATAATAATAATAATAATAATAATAATAATAATAATAATAATAATAATAATAATAATAATAATAATAATAATAATAATAATAATAATAATAATAATAATAATAATAATAATAATAATAATAATAATAATAATAATAATAATAATAATAATAATAATAATAATAATAATAATAATAATAATAATAATAATAATAATAATAATAATAATAATAATAATAATAATAATAATAATAATAATAATAATAATAATAATAATAATAATAATAATAATAATAATAATAATAATAATAATAATAATAATAATAATAATAATAATAATAATAATAATAATAATAATAATAATAATAATAATAATAATAATAATAATAATAATAATAATAATAATAATAATAATAATAATAATAATAATAATAATAATAATAATAATAATAATAATAATAATAATAATAATAATAATAATAATAATAATAATAATAATAATAATAATAATAATAATAATAATAATAATAATAATAATAATAATAATAATAATAATAATAATAATAATAATAATAATAATAATAATAATAATAATAATAATAATAATAATAATAATAATAATAATAATAATAATAATAATAATAATAATAATAATAATAATAATAATAATAATAATAATAATAATAATAATAATAATAATAATAATAATAATAATAATAATAATAATAATAATAATAATAATAATAATAATAATAATAATAATAATAATAATAATAATAATAATAATAATAATAATAATAATAATAATAATAATAATAATAATAATAATAATAATAATAATAATAATAATAATAATAATAATAATAATAATAATAATAATAATAATAATAATAATAATAATAATAATAATAATAATAATAATAATAATAATAATAATAATAATAATAATAATAATAATAATAATAATAATAATAATAATAATAATAATAATAATAATAATAATAATAATAATAATAATAATAATAATAATAATAATAATAATAATAATAATAATAATAATAATAATAATAATAATAATAATAATAATAATAATAATAATAATAATAATAATAATAATAATAATAATAATAATAATAATAATAATAATAATAATAATAATAATAATAATAATAATAATAATAATAATAATAATAATAATAATAATAATAATAATAATAATAATAATAATAATAATAATAATAATAATAATAATAGGGGTTGAGCCAAATTTCCCAAACCGTTAAATCCAAGAGCTTTGCCTGTAAACATTCTTTCGAATGCCCCAACCCCAAAATCTCAAGATAAGAAAGAAAGGAAAAACAAGAAAATTGCAAAAAACTTACGAACCAAAATGCAAGAAACTGGAAAAATCTTCATATTGAAATCACGCTTTCGTATTTTTATTTGAAAAATTTGTAATAAACATTGTTGCCAAAATAACCGGGAAGAAACTTGAGTTGGATAAAATAAAATAAAAACAAGTTCGTGAGGTCAAGGATGGTTAAAGGCTATTTTGAAAAACATTTTTAAGATTGGGTATTTTTGAAGGAATTTGCCTGGTTACAATGATACTCAATAAATTTAATGGGTGTATAGTTAACAAACAGTGTTTTAACGAGGCAATTAAGTTGTTTATTGTAATTATCTTTTTTGTCTCAAATATATTTTAATCTAAGTACTTGAGAACGAGTTACATTTCTATAGACTGTAATTGAAATATTGGAATTCCAGAAAAAGAGCTTGTCGACTTTGAAATTAAAGGAGTTGCGTTTGTCAAATAAATCATCTGTAGAACCATTAACTACCTCAAGGGAGCTCCTTCTCTAGTCTTCTTGCCAACCTCTTTCTCCACTTTTATGAAATTAAAACTATACATACCGAATTCCTAATGCTTTTCGGTACATTGATGATTTCATTATTATTTTCAATTTCAATAACTTCAGTAATATTTCTCAAGAAATCTATCCTATTGAACTTCAACTATAAAAAACTAACAATTATCAAAACTCAGCTGATATTCTAGATTTGCTTATCACCGTCGACAAAAATGGTTCTACTGTTGATATACTTGAATTATTTGACTTATCCGAAAGAATATCTACAGAAAAAGCTCTTAAATTTAACTGTTTTTGAAATTTGAGTCAACCCCTTGATGAAATTACAAATTTCTGCCGTGTTCTTTTCTTATATAATATATATATATATATATATATATATATATATATATATATATGCAGTCACACCCCGTTAAAGAGAGATTTCTTACCATGAAATCCTAACGAGGAGTAAAAGCAGTTCTCCGTATTTAAAAACTTAAAACTTAACTTTTATGTATTCGTTTAATACGAAATACAATTAACGGCTCCATCGACTTTGCGTTAACGGTGTTTTAGTATATAACTTAGTCTGGAAGGACACAGTGGCTTATGATTACAGTATCACTGTGTCATCCTCCATCATGTAAAAGAGTTATTACTTAAATGATTTTAGCTGTTTTAGAAAATATTTGCTTGGATTTCATTCAACTTAAATGGACTATAAAATTTACATACAGAGACTTAATGGGCAAATTAAAAAATTAATGCAAGTCATTGGTAGCTGAAGTTGCAGGTTCAAAAGTAGAAGTTTTATAAGAACTTTTGACGTAAAACGACTTCTTTTGATGTAAGAGGACATTTTTGTACACAATTAACAGTTATAAATGAATTACTGAATACAGAAAGCGAAATATCTCTTAGGAAAAAATTCCGTGGCCATGCGGCAATCCACTTAAGAGGATTTCCAATTGAAGAAAATTAAATTAGAAAAAAATTCCCAAGAGAAAACATTAAGTTTTACTCGCATTATAATCAAGAACAAAACAACAAACGAAACTCTTACAGAGAAGACTAGTTTAAAAAGTTAACAATACACTCACATATTTTTTGTAAAAGTGGAGAACACGTAAAAAAAAAATCACGGAAATTGAAGAATCCAAGCTAGACTAGTATATTTGAATACAGTACGAAAAAAAAAAATCTGAATGGTGGCTATATCTTCTGCTTTAAAAGTCGTAGAATATTGCGGTTTGCACCAAAATGTTTGGTTTACGATTTTTTAAATGCTCGATCCTAGAGGGCCATTTACTAAGAACATTTAACTCAGTCGTATCTGATATACATAAATACTAAAATTACTCGGTAAATATATAGATTATTGCATCATAATTAACAAGAGGCTAATCTATAATAATGAAACAAGCTGTGTGTCTGTGGCTCTATAGAAACCTACTTAAAATAGGAGTAGAGCTCTGAAATTTTCAACATAAGAAGTTTAGGCATTCTAATTTTATGTATGTCAAACAGAATGTTAAAATTTTAATTAGTTATTTTTTAATTAATATTATATTATTTTTTTTTTCTTACAAAATGACTTCAATTAGAGATACAGCTCTGAAATTTTCAACATAAGTAGTTTCGGCCTTCTAATTGAACTTTTGAAAAACATAATATTAAAATTTTAATTAGTTATTTCTTATATAATTTTCTTAATTAATTAATTTTTTTTTTTACAAAACGACTTCTAATTGGGTTACATTTCTGACATTTTCAACATAAGTAATTTTGGCCTTCTTATTGAACTCCCGAAAAACAGAATTTTAAATTTTGTTTTAGTTTTTTTTTAATTATATTTTTTTAATTAATTATTAAATATTTTACAAAACGGTTTCCAATAGGACTACAGCTCTGAAATTTTCAGCATAAGCAGTTTTGGCCTTTTAAATGGACTTTCGAAAAACATAATTTTAAATTTTTATTTGGTTCTTTTTTAATTATTTTTTTAATTATTATTTTTTTTAATTCATTAATACATATTTAACAAAACGATTTCTAATAGGGCTGGAGCTTGGAAATTTTCAACACAAGTAGTTTTGGCATTCTAATTAGACTATTGACAAAAATAATGTTAACATTTTAATTGGTTTTTTGATTAATATTTTCAAAAAAGTGACTTATAATAGGCCTAGAGCTTAATAGTTTCAACATATGTAGTTTTAGCCTTCTAATTTTGCTTTCCACAAACACGTGTTAAAATAATATTAAAGGCATGTTGAATTATTGTATAAACGGGGATTTTTTTTTTTTTTTTTTTTTTTTTTTTTTTTATGAGTCTCGACAAGGGAAAGGCGTCTAATATTATGGTTTTAAGTAGCAATTAGATTTTAATGATTGAAGTGAATATTTGTGTTTACTCAACAATGACCCTTTCAATGAGAGAAGCGAACCTATTCTTGCATAGTAATGAACCTTTCAACGAGTGAAGTAAGCCTGTACTTGTATGACAATGACGTTTTCAGCGAACGAAGTGAGCTCGATTTTGCTTAGCGATGAACCTTCCTGCGAGCGAAACGCCAAAAACTGGGATCAATACACCAATGACGGGTTTTCACGGGCCTCACAGCTTGCTAAAATATTGCACATGTTAAAATTTCGTAGCGAAGCACGGGTATTCAGCTAGTACGAAATAATTGAAGAAACTCAATCAGGAATGAATTTTAATGTTATATAAATAACGAAGTTGATAATGGGCCAACGTCATACGCATTCCAATTATAGTTTTAAAGAAACAAATAATAAAAATTAGTTTTGATACAATAAAATTGGTAGATATGAAATTCTTACGTTATCGTTTTATCTGACGTTGAAATTTTTTTTTTAATTCTTCTAATTAGGTCATACTTATTCCGTTAATGTTTCTCTAACCTAAAGAAAAAATATTACATTTTAATTGAATTAATTTTTAAAAGCTTTATACATATTTTCAACGAAATGAAAAATTTCATTCAAATAAAAACTTTATCACTCTATTATCTGAGAATAATAAAATATTATCGGTGTAAACATTTGCTGTATATTTTACTTAAGATAATAACCTATTAAATAATTGTTTATTATGTGTGTGTTGCGTCTCTCTGAAATGTCCATAAACTTCACAATGACCTATGAAGTGAAATTTTTGTAGTCATGGTTTCGAACACAATTTGGTTGCATCGTTATTTTTTTCATGGTACAAAAATATATAAGCGTATACTACACTGAGTCAAATTTTTTAACATCTAAATAATTATACTATAAATTTCAAGGAAGAAAGCCTTAGAGAATGATATTTGAAAGGAGTTTTCTTTGCTTTCAAGCATCTAGGAGAAACCTTACATTAAGAACTCAGAACACACAATGCCTGTTGTACCTATTTATATTTGAAAGTATAAATTACGTAGCGCCGTCACTGTGTATTGACTCGGAGTTGGCTCACACGATAGGGGCGCGTGTTGCTTTTTATCCAAGAATTTAGCACACTCACTAGATGTAACTTACAAAGGGATGAATTTGAAGCATACTTCCCAAAGCTTTCGAATGGAAAAATGTATAACACTTTTTAATATGTGTTTGTAACTAAGTAGTCAAAAATTAAAAAAAATTACTATCCATGTTTTCAACAGTTTAAAAAGGGGAAATAAATAATTACAATTTTCCTACTGAATTTTTTGTCATTTCAATTAAATCTTAAATAATTTCAAATGTAATTTAGTATGCGGTGCCTAACATTGAGATTTTTGAATTTTTGCTAAAATATTGAAAAACTAACGTCAAAATTGAAGAATGACCAAAAAGTCATTTTGGAACATTTGCTTTTTCAGGCATATTAAAATTAAATTTTATATAATAATTCTTTTTATTTTTATGAGACAAAAACTGCCTTTCAAAATGCCAACGAGTTGTATTCTAAATAAAATATAAACAAAATAAAAAATATAAAGTTTCTAAATAATATAACACATATTTTTTCCTAACAGTCAAAACAATTTTTTTTAAAAAGACATTCCAATAGCATGGCTATAAATATCACAATCAAATCATGATCTAAATATACCTAAAATAGATCGATAAAGAAGTTTCATAGAAAAAAGAGAGTGTCATTATTCCGAAAACAGAAACACAAAAGATAAATAATAGTGATAAATCCGCAGCGCATCTAGAAACGATAACATGCCATCATGGCCTTATTGAGCTTCCATATCTCACCCACACCTGGACATCATCATTGATGTAAATACGCAAAGAAATCCGATCGCTAGTTATATTTTTTTTATCTAATTGTTCAACGAAAATTCAGATGCCGGTATATCTAGGAAATGGTATATCTTGGTAAATGATTGACTAGAGTTTTAACATAATGAATGAAATATGACTGATCAACGTTTATAAAACATGATTTATGTATAGATGTTAAAAATATTAGTACATTTTATTTACAAGGTGTCCCTGCCCTGTTCATCGAATCCTTTATTTTTGTACACAATATCTGCAAAAGTTTTGTTTGGAAACATTCCAATTTTTAAACCAAGTATCAAAACACAAAACTGTAATAACAGTTCATAACGAAACTTAAAGGGAAAATAAATGCATTTTTGTTATACTTTAAAAAAAATATGAATTAGCTTTTACAAATTTTTTAAAAAACTTAAAAACAACTCTTGCTATTCTCTCTTCATATTTCATTAATGATATTTTATTATTGTTGCTTATTCCTAGTATAATAATTCATATGGATTTAACATTACTCCGGTAGATACTTTACCCTAAAGAAACAAAACATTAAGCCTATGAGAGAGATATGGTGATGATCTCTAGTAATCTTTTTTTGACCAGAAATATCGTTAAATATCAAACACGTAATTGAAGTTTCGGACTAAGCAGTGTTTAACTAATTCAAAGTTTATAAATAAAACATTTTTTAAAAATTATTAAATTATAATTTTTAATTTTACTGCCCTCAATTAGATTTATCATGGGCGAAAAATCTCCAGATTTTTTCTTTCTTTTTTTTTATTCTTTTAGCTACCAAAAGTATTGGCAAATGTATAAACATATCATATTAGGAAGGAAATATAATAAGAAGCATAATTCATAACAACGGGTTATTTGTTCTGTATTCAATTTATTCTCCTGTTTTCGCTCATGTATGGTATCAATACTCAACATACAATTACGGACATAGTGGATATGCAGTAGCTTCACTTGATGACATAATAGAAAAAAAAAGTGTGTATTGAAATTTACAGAAAGTTTGCTAACATAAACTTATAGACTGAGAGGCGACTGCAAATTTTGGACCTCATCGAATATCACTCTGAAACTCATATGGAATGTAGAGTTATGCTTGCTGATTAACAATCGCGTGGTCTGCCGAAGCGCATTTGACCGGAAGTGTCCGAAAAGCGTGACCGCAAGTGCAATTTTTGGAGCCCAAAATACCTCATCGAACATCACTCTGAAATTCACAGAGAATGAAGAGAATTACCTACCGAGTAAGAATCACTTGGTCTGCCGAAGCGCATTTGGCCGGAAGTGTCCGAAAAGCGTGACCGCAAGTGCAATTTTTGGAGCCCAAAATACCTCATCGAACATCACTCTGAAATTCACAGAGAATGAAGAGAATTACCTACCGAGTAAGAATCACTTGGTCTGCCGAAGCGCATTTGGCCGGAAGTGTCCGAAAAGCGTGACCGCAAGTGCAATTTTTGGAGCCCAAAATACCTCATCGAACATCACTCTGAAATTCACAGGGAATGAAGAGAATTACCTACCGAGTAAGAATCACTTGGTCTGCCGAACCGCATTTGGCCGGAACTGTCCGGCAGACCAATCCGAAAGTGCACTTTTTGGAGCCCAAAATACCTCATCGAACATCACTCTGAAATTCACAGGGAATGAAGAGAATTACCTACCGAGTAAGAATCACTTGGTCTGCCGAACCGCATTTGGCCGGAACTGTCCGGCAGACCAATCCGAAAGTGCACTTTTTGGAGCCCAAAATACCTCATCGAACATCACTCTGAAATTCACAGGGAATGAAGAGAATTACCTAACGAGTAAGAATCACTAGGTCTGCCGAACCGCATTTGGCTGGAACTGTCCGGGGGACCAATCCAAAAGTGCACTTTTTGTGTGCCAATATACCTCATCGAACATCATTCTGAAATTCACATAGACTGAGAGGCGACTGCAATTTTTGGACCTCATCGAACATCATTCTGAATTTTTTATAGAAATTGGAGAAAAGTGAGTAGATTACGAATCCACTGGTCTGCCGTGACAAAAATGGCCGAAACTGGTTAAAAATTGATTTTTAATAAGTTGAACGAAATCTAATTGCGAAATGCGCCATAACTTGCCAAATAATGAAAAAAATTTTTTCTTTTGTAACTCTTACTCTTTAATTTTCAATTAAGAAGGTTGCAGAAGATTCAGATATCTGGCGACGGTCTGCTTGCATCTATTAAAATGGGGCCAAGTTGGCAAATTATATTACTTCACTTATGACGTAACTGATATAAGTTTTCCGAGCCAAAGATCAGAAATCGTTTGCGCTTTTTCTCATTGAAAATCAAAATGAAGTGGGTTGCCAGACGAATAAGTTTGTTCTATTTTTGGCAAGTTATGACATATTTGGCAATCGGATTTTAGTTCAACTCATTCCAAATCGATTATGGATCAGTTTCGGCCATTTTTGCCACGGCAGACCAGTGGATTCCTAATCTACTCACTTTTCTCCAATTTCTATAAAATATTCAGAATGATGTTCGATGGGGTCCAAAAATTGCAGTTGCCTATTGGGCTAACAGGGAATAAAGAGAATTACCTACCGAGTAAGAATCAAATGGTCTGCCGAACCGCATTTGGCCGGATTTGTCTGGTAGACCAATCCGCAAGCGCAGCTTTGGGGATACCTAAAGACGTATCGTATATCACTTAATTAAACTAATTCTACTAACAATTTTCGGTGATATGCTGTTGTCCAATTCATCTTTATATTCTTTCTTTAATGTCATAATCTTTCGGTAACATCGTAAATGATATCCAAGATCTGGAAACAGAATAATCTTTCCATACTTGATATTTTATTACTTCTGCGCATTTCGTTCATTTCCGACAATTTGTTTTCTTTTTTGCACAAAAAACACTCATTTTGAGACATTAATTTGTATTTGAAAAGAAATAAGAAATTACCATAGAAAAATAAGACGACTGCTTAAAATAACAATGTAGAAAGTTCTGATCAGAAGTATCGGCATACATTCATTCAATTTTTAGAATATGACTTTCATTTCAGCAAATGATTTTGTAATACTTGGCCTAAACGATCTATGTATATATTTTTTACTTTCAATTACCATATGTATACATACGTAGGATAATAAAAGTATAGCATTCGGTCAAAAAAAAAAAAATCGCATTTCTCCACTTTTTGAAATATCCTGATTTCAAAAAACTTATCTATAGAAAATATTTCTCTGTGTGTGTGTGTGGTCAGCATGACTCCCGAACAAATTGACCTGTGATGTTCAAATTTGGTATGAGGGTGAGTGACGGCCATGGGACCTACCATGAAGGTTTTCGTCAAAATCGCGCATGCGCATAATGTAGCTGCCATTGAAAAAATCATGTTTTTCAATGATTGCTAAAAAACAGCTTTAACGATTTTGATAAAAATTGCTGTGCTAATGCCTCTTAAAGTGTTCTAAACATCCCCACCTCTGAAATTCCCGTAAAAATGTTTTAATGGCGTACAAAGTTGAAAAATGTATGCCTTCAATACAGAGCTCTCTTTCCTTGAGCAAACCTCATCAACGATCGTTGATCGAAAAGTATATCGCCAAATTCACCATTTTTGCGATTTTTTTTTCCAAGACCCGTACAAGAAATATCGCAAAAAATATCGCCAAACTGGCCCTTTATTCTAAATGAAGGATGAAATTATAAAAAGGGTAAATGACACAAATCCATGTCAGTATTCTAGTGTAATTGAAAGATGTGCAATGTTCCACACACCTAGTTTAATAAGCTTCATCATATGACGTCCATGATCGTCCTTTATGATATCATATCAAACAACACTCCAGGCTGTCTTTGCATAGATCATGAAGGAGCGTGTTTGATTGATATTTTTAATTTATTCCTAAAGTTGTTATTTTGTTGCCGGACATTTCCGGCCAAATGCGGTTCTGCCGACCGAATGATTCTTACTCGGTAGGTAATTCTCTTCATTCCCTGTAAATTTCAGAGTGATGTTCGATGAGGTATTTTGGGCTCCAAAAAGTGCACTTTCGGATTGGTCTGCCGGACAGTTCCGGCCAAATGCGGTTCGGCAGACCAAGTGATTCTTACTCGGTAGGTAATTCTCTCCATTCCCTGTGAATTTCAGAGTGATGTTCGATGAGGTATTTTGGGCTCCAAAAAAGTGCACTTTCGGATTGGTCTGCCAGACAGTTCCGGCCAAATGCGGTTCGGCAGACCAAGTGATTCTTGCTCGGTAGGTAATTCTCTTCATTCCCTGTGAATTTCAGAGTGATGTTCGATGAGGTATTTTGGGCTCCAAAAAGTGCACTTTCGGATTGGTCTGCCGGAGAGTTCCGGCCAAATGCGGTTCGGCAGACCAAGTGATTCTTACTCGGTAGGTAATTCTCTTCATTCCCTGTGAATTTCAGAGTGATGTTCGATGAGGTATTTTGGGCTCCAAAAAGTGCACTTTCGGATTGGTCTGCCGGACAGTTCCGGCCAAATGCGGTTCGGCAGACCAAGTGATTCTTACTCGGTAGGTAATTCTCTTCATTCCCTGTGAATTTCAGAGTGATGTTCGATGAGGTATTTTGGGCTCCAAAAAGTGCACTTTCGGATTGGTCTGCCGGACAGTTCCGGCCAAATGCGGTTCGGCAGACCAAGTGATTCTTACTCGGTAGGTAATTCTCTTCATTCCCTGTGAATTTCAGAGTGATGTTCAATGAGGTATTTTGGGCTCCAAAAAAGTGCACTTTCGGATTGGTCTGCCGGACAGTTCCGGCCAAATGCGGTTCGGCAGACCAAGTGATTCTTGCTCGGTAGGTAATTCTCTTCATTCCCTGTGAATTTCAGAGCGATGTTCGATGAGGTATTTTGGACTCCAAAAAGTGCACTTTCGGATTGGTCTGCCGGACAGTTCCGTCCAAATGCGGTTCGGCAGACCAAGTGATTCTTACTAGGTAGGTAATTACCTTCATTCCCTGTGAATTTCAGAGTGATGTTCGATGAGGTATTTTGGGCTCCAAAAATTGCACTTGCGGTCACGCTTTTCGGACAGTTCCGGCCAAATGCGCTTCGGCAGACCACGCGATTGTTAATCAGCTAGCATAACTCTGCATTCCATATGAGTTTCAGAGTGATGTTCGATGAGGTCCAAAATTTGCAGTCGCCTCTCGGACTATTACAGATCACCCTTTACAAAATACTTTTGAACTATAGCTATGGATATCTTAAACAAGACACAAGATTGCAAACATTTTTAATCTGAGAATTTAAGGACCAAAGATACTATCATTGAACGGAATTTTTCTTTGTGTACTCTAAGAGCTATAAAAGCATTAAAAATATATTAAACTACATTAAACAGGAATGAATTAAGTTAATTAGTGCAGCCATTCATATAATACTGAATCAGAAGCAAATTAAATTTACCATGTCAACTTAGTAGAAATCTATCTTGAAAAAAAGTATCTGGAAAAAAATCTTGTATTGCTTACTTTTTCCTTTATTTCTTATCATTCTTTCTATTACCTGTAGTTACTGCCAATTAGAATAGTTACGAGAATGTTTTGTAGAAGATTATTCGTATCAGAAACTTTTTTTGTTTTGCGGGCGCCTATCTTACAAATTTTACTTGAAGGTACATAGTATTATCACTTGTGGCACATTACACTGTGATGAGATATTACGCGTCAGTTGTCACCTGGACATTACTGGTAATTTCGATTTACTGTCAATAGGAAATTTCAATCAAATGGATGGGTGATATCCTCACTAGTGATAAACTATGTATATGTATAAAGCTTCCAATAGGATAGCGTAGAGGTTCTAGTTTACGGTAATTGCAACATACGTACATATCGGAATTATATTTCAAAATATTAAAAGGAATAATTTTTGGAAAATTTTAAAACATATAGATGTCCATGTTAAAGGAAAGAGCACATATAAATAACTGTATTTGTCTGTATTTTATCCGTGCAGTGTATTCAGAATGCCACTGAAAGGTTATATTGGGGTCATATCTTTTACCATTCGAGAAACGGCATTAATACAAAATGTTTGAAAATAAAGTAAGGAATCAACAAAAAGAAGTTATGTTATCACTAACGGAAATCCATTTTTATGCATACTTTGTTTGTTAATATCAAAGTGTCACTAAAATAAATTCCCATTGATAAAAATATTTGTATTTTAAATTAAACGTGATACATCCATTCAAAATTGTAATTTAGAATACTTAAATGAGGGAAATGTCGGATATTTATCAAATTTAGTGTTTGCATTTCAAATAAAAAAGTATTACTTAAGAGTATATTTTATTATTTGCATGATAAAAGTCATGTTTGAGAGTTATTTACTTGTTCATCATAAAGGTTTTATTAAATAATTAAAGCATAGATTATATTTTTAATTTTTGTGATTTTACTCAAAGTAAATTTTTGCAGTGCTGAGTAAATTTTAGTATGGAAATTTAGATTATGTAATAAATACTAAACTTCTTAATATATTCACACCTGCTTTTTATAATGTCTAATCCTAATTTAAGCATTTTAAAAATTTACTCTGATACCTAATATCAAACAATAGGTGTAAATTTCGTAAAAACCATTTTGGGACATCCTGTGCAATTATACCACCTACATATTTTTGTAAATCATGTTGAACAATAGTTTTCAAATACAATTATATATTTGAAGTTCATTTTAATTTTTAATTTTCATGGTTTTTACATACTAAAATTATATTTCCCACTCTCATAAACTTGATATTTTAAATTGCTCGATTCATAGTATATTTTTTTAGCAGCTTGAATTGTAACGAATGATTCACTTGCTATTTTTTCAATATGATAGCTGCAATTATACATCACTAATGCTTTTAATATTACATAAAATTCCCTTAATTTCCTTGTATTCCACCAGAAACATCAGTCTTCAAGTTGACCTCTATTTCAATTAAATATGCTTAAAAATAATGCATCAAACTTTATATAAACAAGACACTTTTAGTATTATCACCAGTTAATTTTTTTGACAAACTATATTTGCACTTTGGAAAACTTGACAGCTAAATTAACTTTCAAAACAAGTTTTTTTTTTTTTTTAATTTTTTTTTTTTTTTTAAATTTTGCTTATTTTATATGGTTTAATTGCTTGACATTTAGGGTTAAAATTTAATGAAATCCCGCACAATGACTGTGCAGTTTGGACTCTGGCCTCGGATGTCAATAGGTCTCGACTATCTATCATGTTTTAGAAATTGATGTTCGTGAGGGTTTAAAATTCATTTTAGCTGTATGTTCCAGCCAGATTAGAGGTTATTGTGTTCAAAAACAGGATGTTGAACTGTAAAACCAACCAGAATTTAATGAAAAGATAAAACTAATGTCATGCACCATATTGTAATATAATGTAAATTATTATTGTCCACGCCTAATCCATAATAACTAAATACATATTTTTTCCCAACAAAAATAAGATTTCATTTCTATTCTGATAATATATAAATCCTACTTTTAAATTGAACCATTTGGAATATGATAGTAACTGTCACTAAAGGACCACTTTTCGAAAAAAATTATTATGGTACATTAAGCTAAGATACGAAACATAGACAAGCTGACCGAATTTAAAATCTGAAATCTTTTTTTAAGATTGACAACGTATAAATATACAGGACCTTTGCAATTTTTCAAAAATTAAGATGTTTCCATGTTGATAATTTTGATGACAAACTTGGTGTGAAAACTTGTCATTTAATTTTCAAGCACTGATCTAGCACACTTTAATTGATTATAAATTATTTTAAACCAAATTAAACTAAATGAAAATCATTTCATTATTAACAACAACATATATGTTTTGGATTTTCTGAAAAGTAATAAAGTCAATAATGTGCATACGTATGATTTCGAAAATTTATTTTCCAGCATACCCCATGAAAATCTCATGGATATTTGTGCAAAACTCTTTGATAATTATCTTGCCGATGAATTTATTACCAAAATTGATTGGCTGAAATTGTGCAAGTTTAACATTTGTGAAAACTATTTATTCAATGGATTGGATTATTTCAGACAAAAGAAGGGATTACCAATGGGTCACAGTTTTTCAAGCGCTTTTGCAAAACATTTTTCTTCATACTTTTGTAGTTGACCTTATTGAAAATACTAACATCACAGGATTCAGGCATATTGATGATCTTATAAACTTTGACCAAATTAACTCAGATTTTCTGAGAGATATTTACCCTGCTGTGCTTATTTTAAAGAAAACAAATGCTAGTGACTAACATGTAAATATTTGGATTTGGATATTTTATTATTAGAAAACAATTTTGAGATTCGAGGTTATTTGCCTTTCCAACTTCCATAGCAATTTTAACGGCAATATTTGTTACAATATTTGTCATTCACAATTAAATAGAATCAGGAAAATGTGTAATAATGATGAGGATTTTATTACAACTCGTCAAATATTTAAGGATAATTTAATACATTTTTTTTTTAATAAGTACCTTTGTGGTTCCAACTTTTCATAATTAGGGCGATATTGAAGCTTTACTGTGTAGCCCCAGTAAAAAAAAATATTCTTTTTTCTGATCTTCAAAAGATGGCGCTTTTAAAATTGTATTTTTAAAAATTTATATTTTGCTGCGAGATGGCTTTTTCTGCGGAACACTTTTTGGATGTGTTGTTATAAACTGCAAAAATTTTTATACGGGTCTATCGGGTATTCTTCAAATTGGTAAGTTCTTGGAATTATTTTATATTTCAATGCATGGTGTAGTTTTTGTAATGTAATTTCTGATTTCTCATTGTTTTGGCTGGAGGTGTCGGGATTCAAGAGTGACATTTTGTGCCGTACTCTTTCAGAAACGCCTCCTGGAGGTGTTCGGATGGTAGAACCCCATGATAAGAGACCAGTCAGGGCCTCCATTTCAATATCTAATTCTAATTTTTTGTTTGTAATGTTGACATCAGTCAGATATATGGTCAGGGTATTTATGTAAGTATTGTATTAAAGAAGTTATAAATGTAGTAATAAAAGTCGTAGCACGTTAGCATTAATTTGCAAGAAATTTGAAAATTGGCATTATTTATTACCTGAAAACATAGCAATTTATATTCTTCTGTTAGATATACAGGTCGGCTCTTGTTACAATGCATGTCGCTACACACCTGATTGTGTTATTTGTAGGTGAAACAATGTTGTAGAAAATTTCGTTGATTTAGAGAGGCCATTAGTGTACATTACACCACCCAGTCCCATTTCCTGGCTTTTAAATCCCCCTCCCCCATCTTATATATTTATTTACCACAGAATAAAAAGGAGCTCTCCAGTTCCAAATTCTTTTCCCCAAATTCGTATTCGGGTCCTCTTTTTTTGTCTCTCTCTCTCTATGTGTGTGTTCATTTCCTCTAGAGCTGTGTTCTGAGGCTGATACTTGTTTTTTCCCTCCTTCCGAACATCATTTTATTTCTCTTTTGATTCTTTTGTTCCTCTTGTAGGAGACAAAAAAGAAACATTAGAACCAGATTCCATTGTCTTTCGGTTATCGTCTCCCTTTTAGCTGCCATCGTTCGGTTTTTTTTTTCATTCTCCTTCTCTCTATCTTTTACGTTCGTTGTTTCAAGAAGCGAGAGACGAAGAAAAAAATAGAAAACAGAATATTTTATTTCTCTAAAAGTCATTTGTTCCCGTTGTTTCCCTTGCAACGAGCATTCCTCTTTTTTGTACCCTTAAATTTTTTTCGTATATCATGAGACGTTTCCGTTACAGCCATTTAAGGAATTTCTTCGGTTTTGTCTGCTACAAATTGTAAATAAGTCACCCTCAAACAAGCCTTCTCCCAGCGCCTGTGTTCATGTAAATTGGACATAATGGGACCCGCGTCCTGAATGGCCATCCTGCTGTTCTCATTCATGCTATGGCTTTCTCATTTACTCGTTAACGAGGTGTTATTGTAAGCAGGAGATAAAAGTGGTTTTAAAAGACCCTATGTGATTGTGCTTTTCTTTTGTTGTGGTGTGAAACACTTTTTGGTAATAATAATGTTGCACAATTTTAAGCGTTAGAATGAATGACTTCGAACTTAAGTGTGAGTGTACTTTGAAATGTTTGTCACCTGATACAGTTATCTTTTGATGTGCCATAAATTTAAATGTTTTGAATAAACACGAAACATACCACTAAAATTTGAAAGCTAATTCAAGATAGTTACAAGATTTTACATTTTTATTGTAAAAACTTCTTATAAAACTGTTACCTTTGCTGTTCTCAATGTAATTAATACATATACTGATTCATTATATATATATATATATATATATGTTAAAAAAAAACCTAGCAACTAACAATATTTTAAAGCATGTGGTAGTGATTTCTTGACAGTATATCTCAAAACTGTATCACAAATATATATTTGTATATCTCAAAAACTAACTCAGTTAAATAAGTATTCCGAAAACATAAATAACTTAACATAATTTTAAAGCTACTGAGTTCACGAATATTTTAGAATAAAAAAAAAGTTTTTCCCCAAAATTCGTAATTTTAAATGCATAAAGGTAATGAGCCAACATTTCAAAAGATGTTTTGTTTTTCTTTATAGGTAATGAGGTAATAATAAAGTGTTTAAAAGTAAACGAAGAAAAAATATCTTTATTTTCGAGGGCTGGTTTTAGTAAAAAGCTTTGATGTTTCCAAAATATTTTTAAATTCTTAAAATCTCAAACATCTGTTAATATTTAATGAATTTCAAAAACTAAATAAATACTTCAATACTATAAGAACTGTTTCATTTTATGTGAAGTAAAAGTAGCACCAAATGCGATATGAAAACCATTGAATGCAAATGATTTTCATATGAATATAATATGGTTTTGATTTTTGAAGTATTTATTATTTTAGTTAATAACACTAGTAAATGCTCAAAACCTTAAGTTAGTTATTTTGTAGGACAGTCTTGTAAAAAATTGTCAGTTTATAATAGAACTTTGTGGTCGGTTATCAAACACGTTGACTGGTTGCTAATTGGACAAAGTAATACAACTTAAGCTTAACATTAAAAGTGTTCATTTTGTAATTTCAAAAAGGCTGAAAGTGTGTGAAAATGGTTAACACAAAAACTTTGAGTTATTGTATGAATATTGAATAAGAAACTCTCTTTACAAATTACATTTGCAATTTAATATTTTCATTCCTGCTTCGGAGCTTTGTATCAAAGGGATCTTTTATGAGATTTTAAGGATTGTTTAAAACTAATCTAGTACTATATTTTCAATCCGTTTTAAAAATGTCAGTGTATGGAAAAAAATGAAGTTTTTTTTTTTCTTTTTTTTTTTTTTCCATAAACAAGCAAAACTCCCAAAGGAAAAAAAAACAACAAAAAAACAAAAAACTGAAGAATGGAAGGGTCTAAGAAAAAAATCCTTCTGCGTGCTAAAACTGTCCATGACAAGAAGCGAGGGAATAAAAGGCACGATGCCTGAAGTTAAACTCGTCAAAATGAATATTTCTCATATTCAACTGGATTCAATTTTGTTTTAATTTTTTCTTGGTTTTGTGCTATTTAACTCTTTGTTACACTTATGCATGCGCAGCAATTTTGTTTCCAGAATATCATAAGAGTCTGTTCCTCTGAACTAGTGTGGGTAACCAGTACATAGTTTTTAAAATCTCTTTAAAAAAAAATGTATATCGTTACCAAAATGTTAAGCATGTATAATAGCATTATACTCAAACGTAACACCTTAAATAGCACGGGGAAAAAAAAAAGGATACAATAGTGAGTAGTGCTGACATTGAATAAGATAAATATTTGATCCATTTACTTATTTTACTTATTTAGGAACAATTATTTTGTTTGCACTGATTTAGTAAGTGGATTATTTAGTTGTTAAATTTATTTAATTTAGCAAACAAAAACAGAAAAATTGCGTTATTAATTTAATAATAATTAAAAAAAATAATAATAATATAGTGGAATATTCTTTACATCCAAATGGAATATACCCTGGTAGATTCTCAAGAGCAGTTTTTTTTTTTTTTTTTTTTTTTTTTTTTTTTTTTTTTTTTTTTTTTTTTAACCCCTATTTGTAATAAAATACTATTGAAAATTTAATGTACTTTAATTAAGAAACTAGAAAAAAGATTTCAATCACAATTAAGTGATACATTAATTTTATAAAATGTAAGTACAAAAGACAAATCACCTCTGTTCGCAGCACTTCTCGGGTATCAATTGTAAACTGATTTTCATATGCCAAGTCTAATCAGCTGACAAATTTGCCTCTTGAGGCAATAATCTTCAAGTATTGGATTGGATTCCAAATTCGGAAAATCGGCCGACTGAAAACGTAAACATATGCAAATGTTTCACCTGCATCCACCATACATAACGGCCAATACACTTTGTAAGAAGGAAGACGAAACCGCCATTTTCGAAGGAAATTATTTTGCTGTTTGACTTTTCTTTCTTCCCTTGGAAGAGAGTTCTGATTTCCCCTCGGCTTTAACTTTCAATGGCTTCCAGTGAGAAAATATATTTCTTTTTTTCTTGACGAAATTCCGAGGTTTCCTTTTGGTATCGGGAAAAGTTTAGGCAGGCCTCAGTAGAGAATCGATTGAGAATTTCCATGTCAACGGCACCTTGCACATATTGAGAACGTGCGAGAGACTCTTTTCCGTGTAAAGATAAACAAATTCCCGTGAAATTACAAAAATGCAGAACCGTACGGTGACAGAATCAGAAGTAGGATTTTTTTTTGTCTCCTGATAATCAAAGAGCGTTGCATTTGAGGAAGTTTATTTTAACATTTGGGAACTTTTCAAAACAATTAATTGTATGTTAAACAATATGAGAATCAATTGTCATATATGAAAAAAAGGAATCTAAATTTAAGTTTTTGATTATATTTTAATTGATATCAAGCTAATAAGTAAACGTATAACTTAAAATATAAAAATAAAGTTTTTTAGAAATAATTTTTAATTTTTATATATTTACCGTGGCTAATCGCTGTGAATACTAAACTCAAGGTCCAATTTATTCATTTTTTAAACAGTCAAAACAGATTTTAGGTTGATACAAGTAATAAAGCCTGATAGCACAAAAATATTATTCGTATCTCATACCGACTTTATTAATTACACAGGCAAAAAAAAATTATAATAATAATTTTTGGTGCCCAAGATATTAGAACTGATTTTAGCCATATTTGGGGTGCTAAATATAAGTATGAAATCAGTTTTTTTTCTCTCAGTTCTACTTTTTTAGATTAGTGCTTCTTTAACGTGCAGTTCTGCTCGAAATGTGAAAATCTAACTTCATTTTGTGAAGTCCTAAATCACATATATAAGGGTTGACTATTATTTCTGTTTAGTACATATTACTGGAATCAATCGAAACAACTGTAGCAAGTGGACTTATCCTAATTTAAACTCTGCAAGACGCCCGGTCCTTCATTCAGAAGAAGTGCCAATACCAACGCTTCCCCATATACCAAAGCTCTGTAAGAACGAGTGTGTCCATCTGATCACCCTTTTGATAATAATGAAGTTGATAGTGATTATGATAGTATACCTTCGATTCTTCAACATTTCAACCACTATGAATTAAATGACCTCACCAGAGATCTCAACTTTTTAAAATGAAGCTTCTGAAGTACTAACTTCCAGAATGAAAGAAAAAAAAAATACTGGGACAAGGGATCAAAATTAGTTTTTACAGTACAAGAGAAAATTATCTGCTGGTCTTCTTTTTTCAAGAAGACAATCTTGTAATTTGTGCCGAAATTAGAAAACTCTTAGAAAAAATGTGTCTTCCTGAATATTTTAAAGGAAATTGGCTCCTATTTATTGACAGCTCAAAGCGAAGTTGAAATGTGTTATTCCTTTTACATAATAGAAACAAATATCAATCAATACTAATTGCTCCCTCAACAAAATTAAATGAAAAATATAACACCATAGCTTTGGTTTTGGAGAAGATAAAGTATCATGAACATCAAAGGGCAATTTGTGTGTTCTTAAAAATTATAAACTGTCTCCTTGGACAACAAAGTGGCTGTACAAAATATCCTTGCTTCTTGTGCTTCTGGGACAGCAGAGATAGAACACACCACTGGGTAAAAAAAGAGAGGACAAACAGAGAAAACATGGACGTTGGGGAAAATAATGTCATAAACGATCCCTTAATTGAACGGGAGAAAATCATATTTCCTTCACTACATATAAAGCTGGACCTTATGAAGTAGTTTGTAAAGACTCTTGATAAGAACGAATCAGGCTTTGCATATATAGGGAGAGAGGATGGATGTCTCAGTTGAGTACTGAAAAATTAAATCCAGAATATTTCACTGCTCACAAATAAAACAACTTTTTAAAGATACTGCCTTCGAAAATTCGATAAAAGAGACTGAGCGAAAAGCCTAAACTTCATTTGTTGCAGTTATCAGAAATGTTCTGGGCAAACCCAAAACTAAAATCATGTTGACTGGTAAACAAGTTGCTTAACGCTTTCAAATCTCTTGGTTGTAACATGAGTATTAAGGTTCTTGGGGTTGGTTGCGTTAAGGCAACAACAGCATATTAAAACTATGGAAGACCGCTATCAAAGAAGATGCGATAAGGGGGTATGATGGCAGGCTACTGCTGAAGTTCAAAAAGAAACTGTTTCAAAATACATTAAAAAATTTCATGGAAAAGAAACTTCTGAAGTATTCAGAGACTATAGTTAGTTTCATCGATGACATTTCCCTCTATCTTTGCATAAAATAATATTTCTATAATATAATAATAACAATTCCTTGTTTAGTTTTTTATTTGATCCATGGATTTAACTTAAAATAGTGTAATGTATATTTATGCAATTCTCTGCTGGGAGCATGATACATTATGGCTCTTTTTTCTACTCGGAAACAAATTATAATTCTAAAATTATGATGAAACCAACAGTTATATTTTTGCTTCACATAACTCTTGTTGGTGATAAAGTTATATTGAAAAATCAGTATTTTAACTAAGTCAAATATCTATTTAAAAGCAACCAATGCACGTCCCCTGTACGGTCGTGGATAAAAATACATATTTGACATATTTAAAGTTATTATCTTTCAATATCAATTTGTCACCATGTAATATTACATCAAATAAAAACATAATTATTATATTCATCTTAATTTTATAATTCTTATCTATTTAAGTAGAAAAAAGAGCCAAAATGTCTCGTGAGTCATCCAGAGAATTGCCCATTTCATTAAAATGTTATATGTTAAAAAATTCGAACTCCTAGGCAAAAACTAATGCCATATTTGAATTCAGGTCATGAAATTTATATTAAATGAGATTCAAATACCCTTGCACCAAATCCACTGATGACCTGTGTTATATATATTTATCTGTGTCTTAAATGCAAACATATCTTTAAATTATTTTGATAAATATTCTATATTATTAATTTTTGGAACTGTTTGCATTGTAAGTAACACATATACTGTATTAAAAACACACATTCAGCAGGGTTTAAAGGTAAAACTTATAAACATTGCTTTGTAACAATGCATTATTTTTTTATATTTAAGTATGAGAATATTAATATCTGTATCGCGGAAGAAAAGCGCACTATGTCCAAGCTTTTTGAAATGGAGGTTTTTGTTCCATCTTACATAACACATTCCACTCTTTCTAGTAGACTGAAGCACTATGTTCTAGGTTGAATAATAACCGATTTACAAGTTTTTGAAAAGCACTATGTTCCATCATAACATATAAGGAAATGCCACTATATGTCTCTGCTGTAAAATTTGCATTTTGTGACATAGTAAGCATTTTTTCCGGGATACATATATATTTTTAAATACATATTTTCTATTCAATTTTATAAAAATTTTCATGAACATTTAAAAAAAAAAATATTGCCTTATTTTTGCATTCATGCAAGAGTAATTATTGCAAATATAAATTTTCATTTCATTACACGATAAATGTACAACTTTAAAAATATAATGATTAATTTATCAATATTTCAACACACATATTAAATTGGGACGTTCTTCTAAATGCATTATTAAAATCAGAGTAAACGATAATGTCTTAGTTTCAGGTGAAATTTCTTCAAAGAAGCAAAGTTATATAATAAAAAAATGTTTTTGTCGATATAAATTCTTTAAATCATAAAATAATATAAATTATTTAAGTCATTCAGAATTGTTCGAATATATTTCTGTATTTATACCCTGAACAAAATTATGAAAAGATGTAGGCCAACATTAAAACAAATGATATTATTGAATACATCAAGTGGAGCTCTGTAAAAATGTTAAGGGTTTAGTTGAACTCTAATTAAAATTTTAAAGAGAAAATAGCAAAACAGAAGTGATATTTATTGTAAGTTCCAAGCATTTTTATTCTTTATATCCAGAAACAATTTGAGAATACGTGACTTGTCTAATTTTTACAAAACGTTTTCTTTGTAAGAAATTGTTACCCAAATGAAAAATATACCATTGAAATCTGAAGCAGAAATTTTTATAAAATTATAAAAGTACAATAAATAAAACAAAAAAAATATCCATGCATTTTGTGAAACAATTTTATTTTCCTGAAGCAATGAAATCACTGAGATTTTAAAGTTCACTATGCTGTTTATTTTTTGTATAAATGATGTATTATAACTTTCTACGATTGCATTTGAATAAAAGTCTAATAAAAAAAAGTAAAAAATAATTTTATAACTATCATAAAATCACTAACATTGCATAGGAATCCAAAACTAAGATTCCTAGCCATTTTCTCCTATTCAAAAAAGTATCCTTTTAAGAAACTACAGTATACTATGAAAGACAACCAGTTTTTAAACAATCACACAATGCAGTGACTTTAAATGACATTCTTTTAAGAAAATTGCCCATTAAGAGAATGTAAAAAAATTGAAGTACAGTGTGGATCGTCTGATAAGAAGACAGAATATTCTGTTCAAAGCAGATAAAAGTGTGAAAAAATATATTTCAGCAAAAATGAAACAGCCAAGCCAGACTACTTTTCCCTACTGATATTTCTGTAGTTGTTCTGTTGCTGGTCACGTAGAGACTGTTGTTGATGGGTGCCAAACACTTTTTTGCTACTTTTTTATCCTTTTTTCAGCACTCAAAGTCTGAATTATAATAAGTGTGTTAGTATTCTCCAAGTAGACTTGCAAACACGATAAAGAACATGAATATATTTGAATGGGCCAAGGGCGAGAGGGAGAGCATTACATTTATAAAGTGTATACACAACAATGTGAAATGTAAAATACTTAAGTGCGTACTCTTAAAAGGGATTTAAAGACATTGAGTTAGTTGCAATTCTTTTGAGAGCACAAAATAGGAATGTAAATTTAAAAATTAAAAATTATTTTATTTTTTCTTCATTCATATAAAGACTCTGATGGATGGTTAATTTGTATTATTTTGCTAAATATGAACTACAAGCATTTTTCGTTTCGAAATTTAACATAGTAATACCTCAAAATTTTTTTTTGTAAAAACTGATTCTAATAAATGTAACACATTGACAATTTTCCAATAACTTTTTTCACAAGAAATTGAAAAGTTTTCATTAATTTTCTTAATAAAGGGGATTAAAAGCATCCCAATACTGTATTTTTAAGTATACAGTAGATCAAATATCTAAAATGTGCTTCGAAAAATTTTGTAATTCAAAATTTCAGATTTATGTTTCATGAACATAAAGTAAATCCTAAATCATTATAACGTAGGTTTTTATAGTGTTTAGTTTGTTTATTGAATATATTCATATATTTCTTTAGAATTATTATTATTTTTTTTTTTAGATAGATATTACAAATTGCTGTAGAGCAGATGCTATTGAATAATAAATATATGTATCAATAAAAATTTAAAATGAATTTTGAAATTTGTGCAATGGGTAACATGTGAAAGCTTATGTAAGCATCATAAGTAATTATTACATACATATATTATACTATACTATTGTACTGGTATATACTATTCTATTATACTATACTATTCTATGGGTACATACTATTCATACTATTTCTGTATTCCAGTACAAATGAAGTATTTCAAAAGACCAAGCAACCTGCCTCAAACTCCTCAGAACAATCAATTAAGTCTCAGCATAATCCACTGCATACAGTATGTAAATACCAAATGCATGATTGGGACCGTGTTCTAATAATCTTCCCTTTCGGCAAAACGCATTTCCAAATCTCGAATGCAACCGCTTCTAAATGCCACCAATAAGAGTCCATTTAACTAGGAAAAGCTTTTTAATTAGATCTCTGTGATAACATGTGGGCGTGGAAGGGAGGATATCATTAGAGTGATTCTCTAGGTGCAGATTAGAGCACAGATGAATGGACTTAATGAAATTGAGGACAATATCCTACGACATCCACACTTCGCTTACTGAAAACTTCTTAAAGATATCCCTCTAGAGTACAAATTTGTTACAGAGGATGAGGTACTAAAGAGACAATGCTTATGTGAAGTAACTGTTTAGAGATACGAGGACGTTTACACACGTAATTAAATTGTAATTATCTGTGAATTAAAAAGCATCTGAGTGAATAATTTTAAAATATGTATAAAATGTAGCTATACGATTCGTACAAAATGTTTCATTAAATAATGTTTATAAAGTTTATAACGTCTTGGAACTCTTTTTCAAAAACAAGCATTTTACACCCAGTATTTTATACATGATAATTATTTGCTTGAATTTAACTTTTTTTAGGTTATCTTGTTTTCTTGTCATAACTTTTATGAAAAATTATAGTTTTACTGGCGTTAAACGTATTATTTAATATCGAATGAGATAACTAAAAATGTGATATTTTAGATAGATAATTAAAATTCCATTCTACAAACATACATTTCCCGAGAAATTTAAAATTTTGAAGACGAAATGCATTAAATAAATAGCAGTCATTTAAAATGAATAGAATTATTGTAAGCTTCCTAATATTATGAGTCGTATAACACAAACTATTAATAAAAAAACTTGTTTGTGCTATTAATTATCAAACAATGTGTTTATAGTAAACCACGATTATTAATTAGAATTAAACATTGACGTAATTTTAGTCAGCCCAATATTTTTTTTCAGAAATGAAAAAAAATAGGAATAAATTCAGTCAAAGAGTTGACCTATATGCCACTTTTTAAAGTTTTTATGTAATGTAATCAATAAATCACAAACAAACTCACACCAGAGGTTTAAGCCACGCAACTCAATAATATCTATCATAAGTTATCTGCTATTCGAAAAGCAAAAGCTGCATTTGCATCAGCTTAATCTCAAACATCAACAAAAGGAACTAAACGGCATAGGACTAAAATGAATTCTCACGCTAATAATTATCGAAGTGATTTCAAAATTTTTTATTAGAATTTGATTGCCGTAATTATTTGTACTATTTTAAACTTGTAATTCTTCTACTACTGACAATTATTTACTATTAATAAAAATCTATAATGAAAAATAATTGCCGAATAAAAACAGATCTAGAATTCACAAAGTATTTACATTATATATAAACATATTTCTCGATTATAAACTAATTCTTTATTAAATAGTGCACATCCCTAACAGTATAACCAAAGCAAAATAATGTAACAATTCTTATTTAAAAGAGTTCTGAAATGTTTATATTGGTATCTTGTAATGGTAAACCATCTTGACAATTTAGACGGGTGTATCAGTTTTAGATCCTTAGGATCAGTTTAGTGGTCATCGGATTCATAGATTTGAACACTTGCCAAATAAACAGTCCATTGTGATCCTTAGTTTTGTCGATGTGATACTTGAAACAAAAGTGATAATTCCTAAAAAACAACAAGTGGTTCACACCGCTTCACAGAATATCTTGAGCAAGTAATTTCTAGCGTGGTTGTGTTGGTGTTTTACATAAAGTTGCGGAATGTAGCCTCACTTAGATGCGGCTAAAAATGAAGTTTTCACCAGTTTTTTACCAGGGAAGACGATTGCTTCATTCCTCACATACATGAATTCAAGAAGGGCAAAACATCAATCAAGTTAATATCAGAGCTTCCGGCGCATCCACTCAACAACATAAAAAGCAAACAACTACTGTTCTTAATCCAAAGCTGCATTACAGATCGGCTCCATCTCAAAGCTTGACCAGGTGGAGCTATACTGAGCTGTATCCCAATTAACTAGCATTTATATGTTGCTGGATGAGTTTCGAAAAAATTCAGGAAGAATTTAATTAATGTAATTATTACAATTACTTTAAAGGTTGCATATTTACTAATACTTTCAACTTTTGAATTTATAAAAATGTATAATACAGAATTGAATTCCGAAGATTCAGTTTTGTTCTACCAGTGATGTACAGCAACAGTTCCTGTTAAGACAATAGTCTATGGAAATTTAAATAATCAATTAATAATTTTTTGTTTCTATATTTTTAAAAATAAAACTACAGGACCTTCGTTTTAGTTCGATGCACCATTTAAATGTTTAATGCATATGCTTCATTATTCATTTAAAGTTTTAAATTAAATTTTTTGTTACATGCTATGTAAATATAACACCCTTCTCCATTTTTTCTCTACTTCATTACCCTAACCAAAAAACAGCGGAGTAAAATATTGTTTCCTCTAATGCGGATTGCCAAGATACCTATAAAAACCAGTCTATACTGGTTCAGAATATCTGGTTATGAGCATACCGAATTTCTCCCAATATTATAAATTTCACTCTTTTAAGCACAACATATCGGAATGAAATTATATTCCCTATAATATGGATAAAGTGGACGTATATAAAACATTTCCTTCTCAAATATGTTAAGTAGATATGAAAATTACCTATTAAGGGGAAAAGAGAGATGAGGGGAGTTTTTCGAAATATCATGTAGACTTGACCTTCTTGTGTGAAAGGTCATCAAAGTCAGAATAAGATTGAATATTTTTATTAAAACAAAGTTTCTTCTTTATACAAATAAGATAATTTATTTGATAAAAGCTAAGAAAGTGTGTAGAATTTATACTTTATTTAGATGGGAAATATGCGGAGGAAAATTTTTATAAGTGTATGTATTGCTTACGACATTGAATACCTAAGAATGGTCTGTATAAATCCATTAAGAGATTTAAAAATATACAAAAAATTATTCGAAGACAATGAGCGACCAGGCACACTCGCGATTACAAAATAATCAGGGAATGATAAAACGTATTAGCGTATTAACCTATTACAAAGTTTAACCTATAACTCGTTTACAAAGTTTCCGTTCCCAATTTTCTATGCTTACACCAAAAAGTAATATTTTAAAGCTATTTAAATTACATCCTGTATCTAGCACTAACTGTACTTTAGCAATCCACTATTCCACTCTGATTGAACTGAACATAATGAAAGTTGTTTCATACGTGTGTAATAAACCATTTTTTACCACCACTACAGCTACTTAATACACAAACCAACTTAAGAAATAAAACAAAATTGCAGGAACTTTTGAACATGCTACGTACTACTTCAATGAAAGCTTTTAAGAAATAAATACACATTAAAGTGACGTATGAAAACATTTTATTTGTATGAGGCACTTTACTTATACTTTAAATGTATTAAAAACATTCAGTTCCATATGCAAATATCATACGAGAGAGAAAATATTCAAAGTTACATAAAACTTTCTAACACACAAGTTCAAACGTGTGTTTCAAGATTGTGTCAGTTGATTACTTTTTTGAAGTACTCCCAGTTGAAATATTCAAACCTACAATCTCATATCAGCATGCGTTATTGACGAAAAATATAGTCCTTTTCAAAACAGTCGCATTTTCAATCTTGCAAAAGCTTTATCCTGATTTTCACCCAATGTAAAAATAGCGATCCCGAGGCATCTTTAGAGTACCTGAAGTTCTCAGCGAGATATCATCGCTTGAAACTGTTCCGGTGAAAGAAATACATGTGGAAGACAGAAAATAACAATACGGAGAATATGTATCTTCAAGAAGAGATTTTGTTGGATTTGTATGGCGGTACAAACCGGCTTTGTCCGAAAACAGCGTAGTCTAAGTACGTTACTTTAAGTAAATACAGTTGTGGTGTCTAACATATTTTCTTTTGTTTGGAATGATTGGATTCTCTGATATTTAAAGCTTATTTGAGATTTCTTTGCTTTTGGACTTACACAAGATGATTTATAAAAAACAGTTTTTATTATTTACTAAATTTTGTGATACAACATCTAAGATAAATGGTACAGTATAGCTTTCTATATATATTCTATGCATGGCATTTTCTTATTTTAGATCTTAGTACAAAAAGTTAAAATGTTCTCAGTAATTATCTCATGGGGCAAAAAAACTAATTCTTAGAAATAACTTTCATAGGAATCAAACAAAGGTATGAAAACATGAAGTTAAATAACTCGGGAATCGTATAAACGATTTTCGGGGAGTTGGTACCCTCTGTACCGAGATCCTTAATTTGGCATATTTCATGTACCTTTTTCTCAGAAAGTATTTGACATAGAAGCCTAATTTTTAATCAGTGCATTTGTCAGACAGTTGTTATTCTACTGAAGTTAGATTTTGATTGTAATCCCTTAACTTTTTTTAAAATATGAATTTTCGTGAAAGTCACTAAAATTTGTTAAAAATCACAAGTTTTTTTTGCTGAAAAAAGTCAAAACACATTTTTTTTAAAGTAACAACACAATTTTACTTCAGTATATACATATACATAAAAGGAATATGTGGTACAAATTTCAGGAAGATAGTTTGCACAGTCTCTGAGAAAAAAGGTAGATGAATAATGAAAAGTGTAGTTTTGAGATATATGCATTTTAAAGAAAACTTTACTTAACTAATAGTTAACAATTTTGTTTTTAACAAATTCTTAAAAATACTTCCAGTTGGGGTATTATTAGAAATGAGTTACCTTATTAAAGGGGATAATTTGAATTTTGATTATCAATAATATACTCAAAACCAATTATTTATAAATTTTTGAGTACCAACTCCCCTTAAAATGTAAAAGTACAAAGTTTTAACTATAGATTTCTAAATAATGATATTTAAAAACATTGAACAAATGTATAACTTTATTTTAAACAAAAATTAAATTGGAAAAGTGTTTATCTCTTGATTAAATTGAATTTAGGATCAAATTAAGTACAGAATTAATACAGAGTGGTAGATAAAAATATGAAAATATTATGATAACGAAGTAGTGTGTATTTATTCTGCTTCGAGTCTTCTGATAACATTGATCAATTTGTATTTAATGAGTACAACTGAATTCTGTAAGCTTTAGGTTCTTCCTTTATATTTTCTACGTTATTTTTTTCTGCGTATGGTATACATTATCTTTAAATGTCATTCTCATTTAGTGATTACTGTCCCTAATTTTGTCACGTATATGATTTTTGTACGATTATTTTTCAGTTATGACTTTTGTATCTTTCTATACGTCCAATATTGCAAATTTCCTTATTTTTGAGAACAATAATATAAAAAAAATCTCAATTATTACTTTCTTCTTTATAAAACATTCGCATGTTACTGAATATTCAGCAATCAAAAATTAAATATTGAGGATAAATAAAATCACCATTTATCACTCACACACATGTATGAAAAAACAAAATCAGAATTTCCTAGCTATTTTTCAGAAATCAAAGTGAATTTTTAATAAATATTTCCACTATTAACATCAGTAAAATCTATGAAAAACTAGACAAAGTGTCCCTCGTTTATATTTTCTTTTATTTCTTATAAATTTCTGCAACTATTAAGGGGAGTTGGTACCCACAAATTTATAATAAATCGATTTTGAATTTATTATTGTTTATTAAAATTTTACTTTTTTCCTTTAAAATGATACCTCGTATGTAATAATTCCTCATTTAGAAGTATATCTAATAATTTTTGGAGGAAAACATTTTGAACTATAAGTGTAAGTAATGTTTTCTTTAAAATGCGTTTTTCTCAAAACTACATTTTTCATTACTCATGTACCTTTTTCTCAGAAACTGCTCAAGCTAGCTACCTAAAATTTTTATCACATATTCATTTTATATATCTGTATTCACTGAAGTAAGGTTTTGTTATTATTTTAAAAAAAAAATTTTGTTCTGGCTTATTTTGTCAAAAAAAACTTGTGATTTTTAATAAATTTGAGAGACTTACACGATAATTCATTAAAAAAAATGTAAACGCATTACATTTAAAACTCAACTTCAGTAGAATAACCAGTGTCTGCTAAATGATATGAAAAAAAGAATTAGGCTTCTACATAAATTATTTTCTGAGAAAAAGGTACATGAATAATGGAAAATGTCGGTTTAAGATAAGTGCATTTTAAAGAAAAGCTTATTTACACTAAAAGTTCATAACTTTACTTTCAAAAAATTATTAAAAATACTTCTAAATGAGGTATTATTACAGATGAGGTATCATTTTAAATGGAAGAATTTTAATTTTAATAAACTATCATAAACTCAAAATAACTTTTTTATAAATTTTAGGGTACCAACTTCCCTTGTGCTTATAATAGCCAAATGCGTTTCGAAATTCTGAACTTATATATTCCGGTGTCGAAACCTTATCGCGCGTAACTCTTTCTCCAATTCCACCACACCAATGAGGGGATATTGAGACTACGACCTATTTAATGTGTCTCATCCACAATTATCGTACACACCAGCATTCAGCGAAGCTAACGATCTACTTACTATAAGATATACTTACTGCTTATGAGAACACTGCCTTTAAACGACGTGACGGGTCACTGGAGTCCTTTTGTTAAAAAGTGTCTTGATTCAAAGGTAAATACATAAAATACATGGGATTTTTATTTAGCTAAATTCATTTTTGTAAATATTATATTTACTAGATTCTTATTTTTCCTTATTACTTTAGTATACTAAAATGCGCTAGGTGTGAGAATATGTGTTCTGTTAAATATTTCTTTTTTGTTTTGGATTTCCGGCGCCTCTGCGGATTGCCGCCTGATTTTTTGTTCCACCAATCGTTGGGTTGGGTGGCGCCGTCTGGGTTGCTTTATGTGATGTAATGTTATATATATATATATGTTTTGTGTCAGTTAGAAATTAGAAGTGAATAAAGAAGTTGAATTTTGATTTTGGCCGAACTAGTTGTGTTCTTTAGCCGGCGTTTCGAAGAAGCGAAGCGTTTTGTTTCATGTGCTGACACTAAGAATTAATATTTTTATTGATAATGTGATAAATACTGTGACGTGTTACTGTTGAGTGTATCCCACTAGCTAAGCACCATCTTTAATGAATTGTCGCTCAATTTGTAAGGAATTGTGCTAGGTGGGATTATTCTTGACTCTAATGACATAGAGGGCTAGTTTGCAATAATTCTTGAAGACTTAATTTAATCAATATAGATTTGTTGTCCTTAATGTAGATATAATAACAGTAATGTAATTCAAATAAAGAATAGAATTAAACTGAGTAAACGACACTAATATTGATGTAATTTAATGAAAAACTTATAATTAACACATTGGAATGCGCACAAAAAAATTCTCACCTTAGCTTAGAGAACAATCAAAATTATAAATATCAGTCTAACTCAATTAGAATTAAATTCTCCTTCTCAGTCATAAAATAATCTATAAACTCTAGTAACTGTACTACAAAAAAAAAAAAAAAGGTAATATAAAAATGTGTTAATAATAAGCTTGACTGGTTTAGTTATGCAAAAGTAGTTGGGAAAGTGCTCTTACTGGTTATTATCACCATCAATGCAGCTCTAGTTATAGTCATCCTGCCCTCAAAGGACGACCTTGATGGCACAAAATAAAAAAAATCTGTCTCAAACCTTACGTGTGGCTCTCCGTATCTGTTTGTAAATCTGAATACTGGCCCTATTTAAGCGAAAATTACACTTTCTCCCTTGAACTAGTGAATCCCTTTCCATGTGATTTTTATCAGCTGCATTGCCCTGTATTTTCCAAATGGACCTCGGTTGTTTCTTTTTGTTAAGTATAAGTAGATAAAGATGTGTTTGCAACTTGTAACTTACATTTTCGGATCTCCAGCTCAATAATACAACTGACCAGTAAAAAGAACACATATATAAGATTTTTGATTTTTTTTGTGTGGAAACTATGTGATGGATTGGCAACCAGGTAGTAACAAGTGAATAAACGTCAGAGATTATTGATTGAAAATAAAATAAATCGCTACTGGATACATTGGCAGTGCGATAGGTTGCAACCATTCCCGCATGTTGAGTTCTATTTCATTTTATCATCTTTCAAAGGCGTAGTAAAACAAAGTCTAAAATATGTTGGGTTGTTGGCTCCATTTATTTCTTCTTGAGCAAGTTTTCCTTTTCGTGTAAAGAAAGAAATGCGATTAATATACTTTCCTCAATTGATTGTAAAAATGAGATTCTTTTATTACATATATAAAGTACATAAATCACAATGCAGACCAAATATTGGTGATCATGGGCATCATGGTGTTAATTAATTACATATTATTTTTGCTGATTAGAGAATTAAAGTGGTTTTTTTTTCGCTAATGAAATAAAAAGTTTGGTTATTTGAAAAGAGTTTATGGATAGTTGTAATGTATATAGTTGCAATACTTTAATGATTCAATACTAAATGAGTTCAATATGAAATGATATCATACTTTTGTTTTTAGATTTGCTTCAAATGTATAAAATATTTGATTCAAAATCTGTGAGTTTCCTACAACGAATAAAAATCAGAAAATATCTAAAATCTATTTATTGCTTTTTTCTGTTATACTCAAAATTGTGCCGAATGCGATAATTCTATTACCTTATGTTAACATATGATTAATTGAAAGTAAAAATAGCTTCTTCTATTAATGTCTTTCATAACATTAACTATTCAGTATTATTTATTGCAGGAAGTATTATTTAACAAAATGTTCTAAAACTAAAGCTCCTTCTCAGTGCTTCCTGGAAGAGGCCCCATGCAGTGTATACGAAATTTTACACTTGAAAATATGAAAACAGGAATTGCTCATAATCTTCAACTAAAATGCATAGCTTATGACAAGTCCTTCGCTACCTAAAAGTTCAAAATTATTGTCTCCATCTGGCAAAGTATCTCATAGATATCTAGCTTGAGGTAGAGCATGTCGATATTTTTATTCAGAAATATAGTTTTCTTTCGCTTGAAGACAAATTTGCAACAACTGTTGTTGACATTCAACACATGATTTTTGATGAAAATGCAGTGTTTTGTTTGGTTTAAAATACACTTCCTGTGATCCACTGAAGCATATATCAGTTTCACAAGCTTCAGATACCTGTTGATCAATCCCAGAGATTATTCAAACATTGCCTGAAAACTGTTCAATCAAATTCAGTTTAAGTATTTTGCTATATGAAGCCAAGTTTTTTTATCATCAACAATCTGTTGGAATTTAGTATCACATCATTTATTTCACATTTACAGTGTTCATCACTGTTTGCATAAACGGATTCAAGATAAAGTGATTTATACTTATAATTCCTTCTAGTTCCTTTGTCTTAAATAACTGTGCCATTTTTTAACCGTACCTCTAAGTTATGAAGCTTATACCAGGAATTCTGTCTTTACTTATTCAATACCAAAGAAAATACAAGTTTTTGATTTTCTAAAATTTAGAGTTCCACTCATGGTGTTGTCGGTTCAATCCTAAATCATTGACTGAATTAATACCAATTTATATCGGTGTGAATTCAATGAGAATGACCTGATTTTAAACATATTTTTGAAAATCTCACATAAACATGAAAATCAATAGCAGTCACTACTTTAAAGTTAGCTACCCTTTACTAATTAGAACGCCTACAATTCAAAGAAATCAAAAGCTAAAATTAATTATACAGTAAAATATAATAATAATTTGAGAAATATTTCATCAAGTACAATGATTTACAAAATCTTTTTCGTAGCCATACAATGTTTCATTCCCGAACTGAACAAACTAATGTGTATGCCAAAACTAGTATTAACTCTAATTCAAAGTGGAAAGACATCACAAAACGCATATTAATAAAGACATTATATGCTAAAACATAAATACATTCTTTAAATTATTTATATAAATTTTTAAAGTGTTCATTTTGAGTGACACATCATAAACTTTCACATTTAAAATTAATGTAAAGCTCCCTTTAGCGTCCATAACAAACACCAGTTCAATTTCGACCATCTCCTTTCACCACTCGAGTGCATCATAATTTAATATGTATCACCCCATCCACTGCAATAAATCCATTTATTTTGTGGGTGTTTCGGCGGTATTAAGTCCACTAATCGACGAGTTTTAAGGCTTATTAACAAGCACAAGTGGAAAGGCTCGGTCGTTGGAGATTGGATACATCAGCTACTTACTCACCCACAACCTTTTCTATAAATTAGCCCCTTTATCTCGTTCTTGAGCGTTAGTCTCGCGCAACCCCTTACGAGTCAAGTCACGCGCGTGATTAACACATTGACGAGTTATCTCGTCGCTGCGACAAGCGTCTTGTCCAATCAATACGTGCATGCGATTATTTGGCTAATTTGACCGTTAAGACAGAGCTTTACCACCGGGTTTTGTTTAGCAAGCGAGAATAAATCACCGCTGCTGGACGGACTGTTTCCCACCAGCTTACGTAATGAGTGAATGGTGTTATAAATGGACTCCGGGATATTTGAAGAAGTAGGGTTTAGAGAGGATTTTAAGCATATTTTATATGCTTATCTCTATTTCTCTCGCAGTGGGCGGTTTGAGTGTTGCCTAACGAGAACCGAGAACTACGAAAAATGGATAACTTTGGATATGAATAATGAATTCTTTGTCGTCACAAGACTTCAACGACCAAGTTTATAATTAGGGTACTTCTTAAATGCGCTCTCATTAAAGTGCAGCTTAATAAGCTGGAATTCTATTTTTCGTAAAATTTTCTCATACACCCTTACCATAAGTGGGCTGTTAGAGGTTCCTAATGAAGCTAGTCAGCCTAGCCGCTATGGTATATAGCTTTCTAACAATAACTAATGATGCTGTAGTTAGGGCACTTTGTTTTATATAGTGCTCATATTGTAACCGAATGTCGTGGGAATTTTAAATTATGTTTACCTTAAAACTACTAAAACAACTATAAATGGCTATTAAGTAAAGGGCCCAGAACTTGAATGAAGTACGAGTACAAATGCACTTACCGAATATAAAGACTAAATCAAACATCTACGAACTTTTTAAAGCCCCTTTGTTATTGATTTATAAATACTTCCACTTATCAAGGAATTTTAATGAAATTAATTTTTAACCAAAGTTGAATGATCTAATGTATCTTACTATAAAAGGTTTGCTCTTAAGTGTGTCGGTATACGCAGAACCGCAAGTAATTAGTACCAGAATATAAATACTCTATAATAATAATAATAATACTTTAATTTTTAGTGACTATTATAAAAGTAAAAATTGCAATTATTTTCTAAATTGGCATTTATTTTAGTAATTGCATTGTATTAATAAATAAATTTTTTAATAGTATTACATTAATAATTTCATTAGTTTTAATAATTGTATATTTTAATTTAAACATTTAATTATTTCAATAAGTCCACCAATTTTGATCCATTTAACGTGAAATTTTTACATGTGCAATTTTTTAATTACTATAGATTGAAATTAACCTATCTGTTTCAGATTTGAGTCTGCTCGGAATAATACAATTCAGTTTCACAAATATTTAGAGAAAAAAATCTACACTCTACTAAGCAAATCAAGGATGTAAAAACAGACACAACTGAATACCATATTTTCTCTTAAACACTTCATTCTACATGAATAAATTATTATTATTTTCATACGATAAAGAGGTTACTTTCTTGCTTTTAGTTACAAACCACCGAATGTAAACCACCATTGTTGCTGGAAATAATTACAAAAACTGTTCGCCAACCGCACAATGAAAACACGGAGTTTTGTATTTGCCTAGTTTCAACAAATAAAAGGAAATATAATTAGGCTTTTTATATTAACATTATTCACCAAATTCTTTTAAAATTGAGCTACATTACTCTATTCGAGTAGCGAAAAATTCTAATAATCAAGCAGTCTTAACATCATACTGTATACGTATCGTTATTTCCTATTTTATCGATATATCACTGTTGTAAATTGGCTATATGAAAATTTCCTTTTACATTTTCTTAACAAACAATTTGTCTATTGCAGCTATGAGTTTCAGTATTCTTTTTGATGCTATCAGCATCTTGCACTTCCAAATTTATTGTATAAATATGGACAAATATGGATGCACCTACAATACCCTTGTTTAGGTATTCAGTTAAATTTTCAAAACAAGCAACTGCCTGTGTCATATAACAAAACATAATTTAACTTACTCTTTTGAAATCATAAATTAAAAAAAAGAAATAGATAACCACAAAATACCTATAGTACAGGAAAAATACGATATTTGAATAAAAAAATTCGTTAATTCTTGAAACTTCGGTCATAACATATTTTTAGCAATAGAATACAAAGTCCGATGAGTCCCCAAAATTTAAAGGGAAGTAACACTGTTTTCGAGAGGTGGAGATGGGGGGGAGGGGAATTCCCTCCCAAAAATAAATTTTTCGATATTGGTCGAGTGAGGTATCATTTCTTATGCATTTTTTGTCCTGAATTGATAAAAATAACTTTCAGATAGATCAAATGACTCATTTTTAAGATATAAGGGTTTTATGGGTAAAATATTCAAAAATCCTCAGGAAATACCAAGATAATTTTTATTGAGCAAAAATGTTTTAATTTGAAAATAATTATAAATTTTTCTAGTTTTGCTTGCATAAACTATCAGCAGTAGTCAGTTTATGAGTTCATTTCATCCTGGATGCAAACCTATAAAAGATCATCATTGTCAGCGTTTTCCATTTCAGAATTGCTACAGGTTACTCCTTCACAATTTTTGCAGAGAGAAGAACAACGCACACCACTTTTGACTCAACCGCTCGGTTGGATTAAGTAATTTAAGTAAGACATTTTAAAATATAGACAGTTTTAATATTGAATGCCAATTAAGAAAATGATTTCATCATAAAATAATATGAGTTAAAAACAATTACTATAATTGTGCCAGTTTCATTGCACATGAATATTTGCATTAACTAGTAGCTTATTTTTTTAGCTACTTTCAAATATTACGACGATTTTCATTGGACAAATTTGTTGAGAATCATACTGGAATAGATTAGTATTGGCTACAATTACAATGTGTTACCTTGATTGCATGGCTTCATTGAAATGGATGAATATGTTCAGGTCATAAGGATATCAAATAAATTATCTATTACTATGATGTGCCATTAATAGAAGGCTTAACATCAGTTTCAGTTTGAATGCTCATTAATACTCACTAATTTAATTAGCTTTGAGTCACTTTACATTAATCATTTACAATACACAAACACCTATATATTAGAAGATGAGACGACAAATAAAACAAGGTAAACCACATTGAACTGAATATCCACTTTTAATACACAATTGTTAGAACTTTTGCTTGAAAATATTGTGTATGTGAGAATTAATGTATTATTTAATAGATATAAAGCTATGGTATGGGAATCGAAAAATCGATACCCTTTAATAATAAAAGGTACATAAACAAAAATTCAATCTCTACGTGCTCTTTTATTTAAAACAAACCAATGCTTATAACTGATTCATTGAAAATCTGAAAATCGTCTTTTCCCTCCAAAAATCCCGCAAGACAATCCAGTTTTTAAATTTATAAAGAAAAAGCTATTTTGTCTGCGGCATACCTTGCAGAAGAGAAAGTTGTCAGCGCAATCTGGCTTCGACCGAAACTCGACCATTAAATCGATTAGATAAACAGAAAGAAGGCTTTTCCCTAAAAGCAAACATTAAAATGAGAAATGGGGCAAGAGAAAACTGCGATGCCTAGCTAACATCTAACTCTCCGGTTCTTTCCGATTTAACTGGCGGTAAATGTGTTTCTATTTGTGGGAATAAAGGTGGGCTAATGTGAGTGGAACATTAAATACCCAGCGAGCAAACTACTGTCTTGTCAGCTTTTCTTATTGACTAAAGAGAGTGGTGAAACTTTTTCTAATAGGACTCAGAAAACCAGTTCCCTCTTGTTTTATACATTTTACTAAAGTATATACACTCTACCTTAACACGCAAATTATGGAATATTATGTTTTTTTCCTTTGTAGTAAATTACGTTTGATGTAATAAGACACCACACATTAACACAGTTTAAGTTTACATTTAAATGCAACATAATATATTTTGTCTGTATAAACATCGATTTAATTATTAAAAATGAGATGCATTCATTATCACAACTTTATTTATGTATTATATATCAATAGTATTCTGTCATGCACCATTAAAAATTACTGTTTCAGGATACGTGCTTATGTGGGTAAGTTTAAATTAATGATACTCCAAGAGAAAAATATTAAAAGGTAATGAAAAATAACAATATAAATACTATTTTAGCTCCATATATGATCTAGGTTTTCTGTTATATAAGTTGAATTTCCCTTTCTACCATGCATGAAATGATGTTGTTACAAAATTCAAGAGTTGTATTGGATAAACTAAACTTAATAAGTTACAACAAATAATTAATACATAACAAAAAATATATAAACCATTGTAAAAAAGGCCATATTTATCGATTATAGTAACTTCATCATATAACCCCCTTACAAAGTTACTATAATCGACAAATATAACCTTTTTCTAATTGTTCATATTTTTTTTTATTAATTATTTGCTATAATTCAACTACTAATCTTGTCGTGTGGTTTTAGCGTCGATAACTTAGTTATATGCTTTTCACTTAAATTTGTTTAAAGAGGTCATGTGTATTTTTCACTTTTAATTTAAATTATTTGTTAGCTCAACTTAATAAGAAACTTTAGAAAAGGGGGTTATAGATAATCACAATGTAACCGACTTTTATACATGGTTTCTTTTGTGATAAAATGTGTTTTCTGAATCTGGTGCTATGTGTTATACTATAAAATGGCTTTCAAACTCTAAAAACTCAAATTAATTCACAATATAAAATGCAGATGGATAAAAACTTATCTAAATAGCTATATAAAGGTATTTATTTTCAATTTCTGACTTAGCAGTTATTAAAAATCCCAACTTTCAGTAGCTACCACTTATAAATGTATTTTTGAAAACTACGTGACTTCATGTTTCCTCATATAGCTGTTATAAGTGATTCTTATGCTATTTATTGATCTATCTGAAATTTATCAGTTCTGAAATCCGTGAATCGGGGTGTTACCATGGATGAATTTTGTCCGATTTTGGATACGTTGTTCAGAAATGATAACTGATTAAAAATCAATAAAAAAGCTTATGTTTCAATTGTTTCTATGTTCAATCACAAATTGCCTGGACTAATATGTATTCTATTCACTCATCTATAAACCCAGGCAACAAGTGCCGAAATTGCAAGAAAAGTCTGCTGAGTCCACTTTAAACCATAAAAGAGGAAAATATAAAAATAGAAATAACCGGAACTGGAAAAGCAGAAAATTGCCAGAAAAAAAAAGTTGAAATTCGCCAGAAAAAGTTTAAAGTCGAAACAAAAATCGCCAATTGCCAAACCCTTGAAATGTGTACCGACCAAATGGTATAGTGGTTACCGTGCTAGCTTCTAGACCGAGAGGTTACGGGTTCGAGTCCCGTGTAAGGCATTGGTGTTTGTAAATGTATGTTGGCTTGTCAATTGACGAATGTTTTGGCTCATTATAGCCCTCGTGTTGCTGACGGCGCCAGATAATCTGAAAATAACCAACCAACCCTTGAAAATTTCCAAATTGGAGAAAAATTGCCGGACCTGGCTGGTCTGACCAAGCAAAGAAAATAGTTGAAACTGGTTGGAATGCACTATTCCACTGCGGCTGTTTCCACTGAATTTGTATTACTTATCTTCGGAAATAAGGTAACAAAGCAATTGAGACATAAAAGGTACACTTCCTGGTGGTAAAAAGTACAATTTGAATTATTGTTTTCGAAGGTATAAAGTAAATTACTTCATGGGGTCTCTTAAGAAATTACAATTTTATATTGAGTTATAAAAAATTATAAAGAAGAAAAATAAGCACAATTACTTTATCCTAAATCTTTTAGACCTTAGCTTATTACGTTTAGAATTTTTTCTTCTTTTTTTTCTTTGCACATGTAAACATAATTTTTATCAATCCACTTTAAAAACCGACCTTAAAAATTCAAATAAATACATTTGGCTATTTTATTTTATAATCTTCTTTTATATAAAAACACATTCCTTTCACTTTTAATTAATTGCTCTAAAATTCTACATCGTATTTTTTTAAATGCATGATCATTGCATAAATCCTAGCGTGGTAACTTCATAGCAAAAATTCTCCTTTAGGCAGTCAAAATTAGCTTTATTAATATTTTTATTACAATTAAAAAGTCTCATGAAAATTTATGACATCAGACAATCATCCAGTTAAACTTAAGTCAATTTAAAAGCCTTTCCTTTGAAGTACCAAAGCTTTTGATTTGGAAAACCAAATTAAGGCATTCATTTGATGTTATTAAAAATACACTTGTATTTTGTATGAACTTTCTTCTACAAACATTTATAAAAAGATCTTTACAGATATCATTACTTACTGGAGGGGAGGGGGGAATTACACTGCATCTATTAAATCACTACTAAAAACTATTATGCGATAGGGACATTTTTGGGTATTAAAGTGCCTGAATCCATTATGAAATCGTCACCTTTGAGTAAGGAATTGTAATAATATATATGTATACTTTTCATCAGGTATAATTGATATAATTACTTCACTATTTTGTAGTTTATGTTAAACATTTATCTTTTAAACAATATGTTTTAGAACAAAAACATTTCAAAACATTAATTATGACTTAGACCGCTATGGTTTAAAACTGGCTAATTAAACCCTATACTCTACTAAGTAAATCAATCAATTTTACTGTAGAGAAAAATCATTTTAAACAATTTTTTGTCTAATAGCTGATCTTTTTAAACAACTTTGTGAATAAATAAATTGTGAATACATAAAAAATTATGGATATTGTTGCATCGAAAAGTGAACCTACGGATCTACTTATTCTAATGAATTGCAAATTTATAACACAAAACTCGTTGAAAAATTTAATGAAATATATATTCACTATTCTATGATAATAAAAATCCTGGTATTTGAAAAGCAAATACATTCTATTAATAATATAATACTTAGACCACTTAATGGAATCTTAAATTATAGCTGTATTTTGAAATAACATTCCATTATAATACTGATTTTTTATAATCTGATGCTTATAATCCTACATATGTAATAATAAAATTAAAATAATAAGAAACTGATATTTTTATTTTTAATGCTGCAGCATATATATTTGTTGATCAAATTTCAACATAAACAATATTTTTAGTATTGGTGTTACTTTAACAACTACTATTAATTATTTTGAATATATTCATTTTGCTATACAATGCAATAATTAACATATATTTTTATTATTACATAAGATTAAAATATGTTCTACTTTTAATGACGATTTCTTTAAAAACTATATTTAAAATAGCTATGTAGCGTTTCCTGTGTATATTCTTTTGAAGTCTTTTCATGATAAGCTACATTTAATAAATTGCAGGTTTTATCAAGAGATTTAAAATACCACAGCATTTAGATGTTCAAAATAGCGCAATCATTTTTATATTGAAAATATCGTAGCACTTTTTTTACTGTCAGATGATACAGTATTAGTAACTTATTTAAAAGCTCTTACATAAAAAAATTGCTTGTTGCAAAAAAGTTTAAATTTTAGGTACACTGGTAATTCTATAAAAAAAAAAATGAGATAATACTACTCAACACGTAAAATATATGCATAAGAATGATTTATATCTCTTAGTCATACATTTTTCAAAATAAGCTATAACTTATTCGAAAATATATCTGCATATTATTTTGGTTTGATAGTTGTAAGGATATCCATATTTATTTCGTTTCATTCATCAAGATAAGCTCAGTTATAACTTTTAAAAATACTGCATGCATGTTTATGTTATACTTCATTAATCACAACTTTTTAATTGCATATTTTCTATTTATTGCTATATATCTACTTGTGTGTGTTTATTTTAAGAGGAGCATCTTATGCAACACATTATAGACTTTTATGTTCCGCATTATGAGCTTTACGCTAAATGATCCTAAAACAGAAAAATAAAGTTTATAGTAACCATACAAACCTTTGTGGTTCATGTACTATTAATAGCTTAATTTTGAAAGTTAATGAGTTACAAAGTAGTTATTCTCTCTTTCTCTCCATTTTGTTTTTTAATTTATTCTACTTATGAATCTTGGAATCACTGCCCTCGGAAAATTCAAAACAACATATTTAAATATAACGGCAAATGTGGTTGTACAAACAGAATATTTCTCATTTTAGAATTCAAATACTTTTTAAGTGCATTATTGAGTGTCTTACTACTAAGCATGTTTTGCATATATATTTATATATGCCCATTTGTATTTAACTGATTACATACGATGGCATGCAACCTCATTGAAAAAGTATATAGGTCGGCTGTGCGTGTTTTTACAAATTCTAAAGAGAAATGGCACTTATTGATTATTGAAAAGCTGTAAAATGACTCTTTAAAATGAGTCATTTTGGAGCCTTTCAATGTTTCATAATATTTATGACCTTAAAATATTTACTGCCCATTCTTCTCAATTCTGATAGTGTTTCATTCCTTTTCAAACTTTTCACGTTAATACACGAAACTTCAAAGGGCAATATAAATACGTCAATACGTCTGTGGTGTCACATGTCCCCCCCCCCCTCCCTGTCTAACGGAACTACTCAACTCCACTCAATCCGGCAGGCAACATATGAAGACTCGGAACTCCCGGACAACACACTATGAACTCACAAACAAACTGATCAACAATAACACAACAACTTTTTAGAATTTAAGTTGCACTGTTAAAGCGATTTATATTTGGAATAAGGAATGTCTTTATATTTTCAAGTTAATTACGTGCTTGTCAAAGTTCATCATATATATCGACTTAAAATAAAACCAAACTGATAAGCTGTAACGTAAAAGTGATGGCCCGTACCGAGTACTTTCTAGTGATGCCAAAACGTTCCGTCTGCTAGTCAATGGAAAGATATCTACTGTCTCCATTGATAGACTCAAGCCAGCGTTCATTGTTAGCGATTTGGCAGAGAAACATTCAAGTGAACCAAGTCGTTTGATTCTTCAAGATGATGTAACAGGAAAACATCAGACAACCACAAGGTCTGGAAGACGTGTCAAATTTATCCAACACCTCCTGACTTAAACTCTGGCAGAGAGGTATTGTGGTGTCACATGCCTACCAACTCTCTAACACAACTACTCAACTACACTCAATCCTGCAAGCAACATCTGACGACTCAAAACTCTCGGCCAACGCACTACGATTAACCATGGCACAACAACTTTTTAGAATTTAAGTTTCACTGTTAAAATGATTTGTATTTGGAATAAGTCATGTCTTTATATTTTCAAGTTAATTATGTGCGGATTCATACAAACTACGATATAGCAAATCCCTAAAATGTGTAGTGCACATTCAATTACATATATATGTGTGTTTACTTGTATGACTCCAATATGATGGAAACATGTATTTTAATAGTTTCACATAATGAAAGTAATTATTAAATACGTAAAATACATATCAGTGAAAACATTTAAACAAATACTTCACATCTTATGTCATTTTAAATTCATAGACGATATATATGCTTAAGCTTGTCTTTGGTGGCGTAATTTAACTGAACTTAGTTAATAAAGTTAAAATTACTTTTGTACTGCAATGCAAGTTAACCAGTTTAATAATTAGTATGTGTTATTTATTAAAAGTAAAATAATATTTCTTTGAATTTTAGAGCCCATTTAGAAACTAATCTCTCATAAGGGAGTTCTTCCCCTCCCTCTCTAACGTTCGCCAAATTCCGAGGGTTGCGTAGGATTGATTTTCCTCGAATACAAGGCTAGCTTCTCTTGCTAAATGAATAAATTTCTTCAGAATACGTCCTAGAATAGAAACTATTTTGTATCATAATAAGTAGAAAATCATAAAATTTATATTGATGGTATCCAGTCGCTTGCTTACACCACAGTAGATTCCAAATATAGATTACACCACAATAAAGTCCACAGATAGAACAAACTTCAAAGCTGTATCGTGTTCTTCAACAACAAATCTTCCAATACAAGAAAAAATGCTTCTACTATATTTTTCAACATTTCGCCTTTAAAAAATTTCACCTATTCTCTAATTTGTTCATTTAGCAGGCTGTCTCATATTTTTTTTATGTATAAATTCTGTTGCAGTACAGCAAATATTCATTTTGATACAACTGCTCAGCATCCGTCTTTAGATTTGTATACAAACGCCAGTTGTAACTAATTAGTATTTACAAATACTGACTTTTTTTGGTGATGCACAATTTATTAATATAGATCGATGACTTTTTTCCTTAACATAAGCATATGGAACTGGCTTATTTCAACCATATAAGTAAGCATAAAATAAAAATTTGGGATTTCAGAACCATAAATGCTGAAACTTATAACACTTAATTGAATCGTGCTCGACCCATCAACCCATCGGCAGCATTTATATAGGCACGTATAAAATGTTTTAATAACTGGACATCCCTTTTATTCACATTTTACACATTGAAGGACGTTATACAATTTGGAAGATTACAGCGCATACCATACGGACAGCTATCAAAACTTCCCAGAAATGACATCTGCACTATCGGACTGGCATGGTATTCCAGTCACGGATTTTGACAAGGGTCTGACAGCGACATGTGGTAGCAAAACGATTCTACTAATTACTTTCGCGTGGCGTCGTATTCAAAGAGGAGGAAGTGAGCTTTGTGACAAGCTTTATTACCCTGATGAAATTTGGCTCGGGTTTGACAGATTGCTCACGCGCAGAAATCAAATGCAGAAACTGCTGGCACAATGAAAGCATGTCACCACGTCTGAAATCGAGAGAATGCTTTGGAATGAGAAAGGATGATCCAGTGAATGCCAATACACTGTTGTTAAACAGCATATTTCATGGCACTGAGGAATTTAGTATTGTCTGACGCAGTGCAGTCTTGTGGTGGAAATGATGATCAACATTACGTCAAAAAAATGCATTTAATATTTCTCAGATTTTCCAATGCATTACGTTAGTTTTAAAATGTTAAGTACTTCGCTTTAAAAAAATGAATTTTCTAATTAAATGAAGAAAAAATAGTTTCACATGATTCATATAATCATATTAAACAAATTCAGTGTTATAAACCTGTAGTATTTGCCCTTCGTTAAAATGCATATTTATTTGATAGTCAGGTGAAACTAATAAATAACGGAAACAATTATGAAGAGACGAAATATTTTACAACACCTTTTTCACAATTATTTTTTAAACTACGGATATTTGTGTGGTTGTTGTTTCTAAAACAAAGTACTAAATACAAATTCCTCAATGTGTTTCTTTATAAGTAAACAAAAGCAAATTTGTATAACTTATAATGAAGCAAAGTGTGCTAAGGTATCAACCAAATAGTAAAAATGGGAAAATATTATATTTCCAATTTGGGTAACACTTAAAACTATTTATATTCCCAATAAAAATGGTATACCTGTATTTTTTTAAGATTCAAATACAAAATCGAATTTCCGCAGAGAATTCATTTTATTGTCTAGAATCGTACATGAGCAGGACTGTCACCTGAGAGCAAATCCAAAAAGAAATGCTCTAATTTCCCAAAGGGCCCTACCTTACACGAGCAGTTGTGTCGAAACCATTGTCAACTTGATTATATGTCACCATGACCAGGACACACAAGGGATTCTTTTCAGGTGTATTTTATATCATTTTCTTAGAAACAGCAGAATTTTTATCATTTTCCCTTTCTGTATTATTTTTTTTCCTAATAAACACTTGGGGTTGTTTTCTAAGTTTTTGTATCAAAATTACTATTTTTTAAACCAGGAATAATTTTTGAAAACGTTGCATTTAATTTTTTATGGATAAAGTAATGCCAGTTTGGTATTGAATTAAGCACGGCTTTATTCTTATCTTAGTAAATAAAGACAAAATGAGTTTGTCTTACACGGAAATGTATTTCATTTTTCTATGTTAAAAATATAGATATCACTCACGCATTTGCTTTTACAAACATTATGTTATACAAATAAATATTTGAATTTTCGAATGAATGATTTATCTATAGAGAATGATGCATATAAAATATACAATTTAAAACAATGGTATATAGCAGAGTCACCCACTACGCAGCCCGTAGGCCACATTTGGCCCACGACAGATCTTTCTGCGGCCCGTCAGCAGCACAGTATATATAAAAATCAAATTTCACGGTATAAACTCTTTTTTTTTAACATAATTGTATTTGTTAATGTTAACTGGCACAGAGTTCTCTTCTACGTGCTCGAAGAAACTATATGAAGAAATTTTCATCAATAATTAATACAGGAATAACTTAAGTGAATCTCATTTGGACAACTTTTATTGAAAGTTATAAGTCAAGTCCCATCGTCACGTTAGAACAAAAGATTCATTTCTTTTTTAAACTTTACTAATGAAGAAAATTATTACTTTTTAATTATTTAAAAAAAAAAAAAAAAAAAATCAAATATCAACTGTAATTTTAGTAAAAAAAAAAATCCGTTTTCCGAAATGCTGTATATTTTTTAATCTATAATAATTAAAGATACATATATTGGTCCATCCGACCCGCTGAAATCTCCAACGCAATCCATACGGCCCGCTTTTAAAAGTTAGTGGCTTACGCTGGTATACAGCATTGCTGTGTAATAGGGGGTTTCGAATTTTTAGGTGATAGAATGTGTCAAGATTTTTATACCGATTTAAAACAGTGCACACAATTTTATAATTTAAATTAAAAAAATAGAATGCTAAATAATTTTTGAAATAGGTTAATATCTTCATTCCAAGAAATTTGCTCAAAGAGGAAATGTGTACCTAAGTGTTATGGAAATGTTTACATTTTCAGCTTGACATAAAATTGGTACGATTTCGCTCAAAATCTCCATTGTGAATCATTATGAGGACTTGGTACACCTTTTTTTCACAAAAATATAATACAAATATCAATTTTCTATTTTATTGCTTGTTTCTAATCTTTGAAACCTTCTCCTAATTCTGGAAAGTTTTTGAACTGATTCGATTGCTGCAATTGCAGAAAATCTATATTTTTATGGAGAATTTAGCATTGCTGCTCTCTAGAGGTTTCGAAAGCATTTTTCTCAGTTCATGATTTTTGAAATTCACACCTTACTCAAAATGCTAAAAGTTCAGCAAATATGAATGAAATAACTTGAATATTTTTGTGTGTCATTCTTAATATCTATTTGACAAAAATAGGCATGGATTTTGTAATATATATATATATATATATATATATATATATATATATATATATATATATATATTAACAAAAATAATTTAACCTATCATATTTATCTATTTAATAAATTTCAAGTAAACGTGTTGAAACAATAAATTTTACCTATTGTAAAATTAGGCAAAAATAATACAATAAAAAAAAACTTTTTTGCCAATCTCTCTATAATATTAAAAAAGATGACAAGTCATTAATCTCCTTTTTATCCCGTCACATAAAAGAACGTTTTCGTTGTGTAACCACTAGAGAGCAGCTACATTCAAAACCACCAACTTCCCCAAATTCAGAAAGCAAAGGTATGATTTTAAAAGCTACGAATTGGAGAATATATTAAAAAAAAAATATTTAAGTTTAATTTCACAATTTCCCATGTGATGGTGATGTTACACCATCACAATTTTTAAATGTATCGGGGAGTTGAAATACTTATTCTAGATGTAAGGGCATTTTTTTAGAGAGGGGACTAGACTGGCTGGCACGGTTCGGCCCAAGAGAGAGTTGGCAGGACCAGGTCAAGAGGTCAGGAGTAAATTTAAAGCCTGATGTAGATTGGGCAAAGGCAAAGATGAAGTGATATATTGGGGGAGGTTCCACAAGTCCAACTGGATGAGAGGGAGACATGGGATCATTCCAGTCCAAAGGGTCTGCAAGCGATCAGACCCACTTTTTACACACTTTTCAAGTTTCCTGAGGATGCTGTGATTAGCGAGACGGCTGCAGATAACTTTGTACGGTAGAACGGAGAGAGAAGGATGGATGAGGCATAGATAAGGCATAGATGAGTAAGATTTACGCATAAGGAAAAGTCCCTATGCGATACCACAGCCTACCTGGTCAGGTAATTCACACATAATTTATTTTAATAGGGTACCTAAGATTTCTCATTATTTCTTTAAAACAATAAATGTTGAAAAAGTAGCTAAATTAAATAGCCAGTTTCCAGTACTTTAGAACAATTTTAGAACGTAGCATGTAACAATCGTTTTTCAAACACTATATAAGATCAAATGAACTACTTTAAAAATTAACAAACTGCTGTGTATTACATTCTAAACAGAGATGCTAAAAGTTGAAATAATTTAAAACTTATATTTATTCAAGCCATTGTAAATTATAACTTGCTTAAATGTGCCCCCTTTGATATATTAAATGCAACTAAACGGAATTTACAATAAACAGATTAATTTAATGAATTTACTTACCAAATTTTAAGTTAACAATAGATTAGAAAACTGTCCACATCGCTAACATTAATTTGACGGCATTCCCGTCTTTACCCGGCGTCTTTAATTAATGTTATGTCACGAAGGTTATAAGGTAGAAAAGAGAGACGCTACTTAAATTGCTGCTACTTGAGTAGTTTAAATATAAGTTTAGGTAAAGGTTAGGAATATATGTTATTCCAAGGTAAAATTAACCGCTAGTTTCACGATTCGTTATGGTCAGTGATTTTCTTTTCAATACGCTTATAAATAAATGTATTTGTAATCTATGTACATGAAGATAAGTTTTCTTGGGAGTATGTGTGTTTATGTATTATAAAAATCTATAGAATAAATTCATCCGATCCAGGTTAAATTTTGCAAACTCATTCTTCAAAAAAAGATGCAAGTTACTGACTACTAGAACCTTCGGACATCCCTCTTCCTTTTTACCCCTTAAGAAGTATTATCATAATTTAAAATTTAGAGTTTCATTCTTGTGGAAAGTAACTGCTTAAATTAGACTTGAAAACCTAATCCTTATAGGGGTGAAATAATAATTTGAGATAGGCTGAATCGATTTGACACAGGTTATACTTGACAACTCTTAGCCACAGATATATGAACCAGATCAATATCGGGTTCTTCCGCAAGTTACGAATAAATTTCAGTCTAGAAAAATAATGCACAATTGAAAATTTCAAGGACTGAAGAAAGTAACAGTTAAGATTTAGATGAAAAATACAGATGGTCACTCGTCCTTTATGAACACTATTTTGATAGTACACTATTATGTATAAATGACTTATTTTTGTACATTTTCTTAGTACTTTCATATAAACTTCACTCCATTCCTCTTGGACTGTTTGTCAAAGTCCGTTAAAGTGTTTTTTGGATGCGCTTTCCTTAGGCTTGTTTTAATAAAACGAAAGAGTATAAGTTTGCGTAAATATATATATATATATAATACAGTCGTTTATATCTACCCTTAGAATGTCCCCACACATTTCTTTTTTTCAGCAGCTACGCATTTTTCATATAATTTTCTACAGTTTTTTTTTTTTTTTCTTTCTTCTTTCTTTTTTTTTTTTTCATTTTTTCTTTTTTTCAGTAATATTCATTGACAAAAAAAAAATGATGTTAGACTTAAACATCTTTTTTTTTTTTTACATTATGAAGGATTTTACTTACAGTGGTAGAATACATTTCTTGTTTCGATGCAGATGGCTCTTTGGGTCGGCGGATTTTCTTTAAAGAATCAGAGACTTCATGTTCTTGATATTTTCCTGCCGTCAAACAGTCTTAGGAAGAACTTTAGCTGTTATACTTTCATTTTTACTTTGAGTTAAACGATTTTTTTTTCCTTTCCAAATTTATATACTATAAATACATTTTTTTGAAATACAATAACTATGATATTTACATGTTGATACGAATAACTTGTTGATACGAATTTTTCTCTTCGGAAAGCAAACATACGAAACCTTCAAGCCAAATAAAAATATCAAATATATGATTTTATATTTTTCTATCAAATTATAACTGTAGCAGATGGTTGTTCTGAAGTTGCTAAATTTTTATCTCATAATGCAAACGAAAAAAATAAGTTACAAAATAGTTTCCATACAATGCGAACAATCTTCTGTAGTATATAAATTATATTTTATTACATCACACATCTGAACTTGAAATCAGTATAGTATGTGTAAATAAAGGTTAAAAATTAATCATGAGATTTTTAGATTACCTTTCCGATGAATAACTGTTGTAGAAACACGAAATGAAATTTTAGGATATTCAATTTAACTATAAATGATTCATGATGAATATTCCCAAAAAATCAGATTCTGTTTTACCAGACAATAAATTTTGTGTGTGGCTACATCTTCTTTACCAATTTCACTTTTATATTTTATTTTCATGCTCAAGCAGAGAGAAAAATCTACACAATTTAAACTCTTTGCAAGCAAAATTTTCTCAGCTTGGCATAATTGACATCAACAAACTATTTCCAATATATTATAAGTTTAAAGACATTAACGAACTGGGATCTCACCGTGAACCTGCCTGGACGAAAAGCTCTACCAAAGACGTTAGTAGCAAAGAATATCACTTGAAAAAATGAAATTTGGTAAAACATGCATTATTAGAACTTTCCTCATTGCTTCTGTATAAAAAAATTCAGGTTGTCCCCGTTGACTTTAGTCTTGTTTCCTAACTTTAAAGAGGACGTCGAATTTCCAAAATGATAAATAATTAATTCACAATTTTTAAAAAAATTTCAAAGCTAGGATAATCTTATATAACTAAAAGGTTTATGAAACCTACTTATCCCAATTTGAGTTTAATAAGTTCTGTAAGACAGTACCTTATTAATCTTTAAACCCCAATTTTGCATATGTACTGAATTTAATAAAGGAATATAAATGTTCGATTAAAAATATATTTTAAAGATAAGAGCTTAATATTATTTAATCAAACATTAAATTTGAGTCCACTTGATTTAGAAAGCCCTATAAAACAATTCAGCAGGTATTTTTTTTTCAGAAACAAAGCTTTTCATTCTCTCAAATTTCCTGTAAAATCTGTATAGTTAGAATTTAAATAAAATACCTGATGTTTTTTTCACTCCAAACATTTTATAAAGTTATCTTCTCGATTATTAAAAATGTCTTTTGAGCGAGAACTATACATCTTTATTATTTGAATGATAACTTAAATTACAATATTACAAACTGAAGGGTTATTTATACTATACACATTGTTCTTCTAATTCAAGTAATCCAGACTATGGAAAAAAAGATGAATCTTTATACTAAGCTGTAAATAAAGGATATACCTGTGAAAACAGTTATTGTTGCACTTATAATTACATTTTTGATTTGAAGTACCGCATGTACTTTAGATTTCGATAGCATATTTTTATTTTAGAATTATGGTTCTTTCCTTTTTTTTTTTCTTGAGAGTTACTAATATACGAGAGAGTTAATAATACTGCGAATATATTTTTAAATATTGGAATAAATAGATACACGCAAAACGATTTGTAATTAAAATTTATGTAGAGACTATAATTAAGATGTACTGATTATGATTGATTATGGTGTGGATCATATCAACTAAGACTTTTTATAATATAACGCTACAATTTGATAAACAATTTTACTTTTACTTAATAACATTGAGTTAAAACAGATGTATTATTTGGAATTATATTTTTTATTTAATTACTTTAGTTTGATAACGTGCCACGTTTGTAGTTTACATAAAACAAAAACTAAGATTTTAATTGTTTAAATGCTTATACTGTATTTAAATTTTCCATTTACATTCAAAGAACCAAAATGTTCTGTCTTTTCACTAATGACGAAAAAAAAAAAAAAAAAAAACAGTATCCAAATACCAGCTTTTTCAAAAGTTGGATTTCATTGTTGTAATGATGTATACAAAATTTCAGTTATTCAGTTTAAACTGTTGGGCAGCCCCCTACCCTCAGAATGTATACGTATACACATGATGCAGATGTTATGACAACATAATAGTACACTATTAATAATTAATATTAGTACACTATTCATCATGACTGATATACAAATAATTATTAATACATTAATGTTTAGTTAATTATTTACATCGCAACTTACATTTTACAAGGTCGTGCATGTCAAATAAATGATATTATCTTTTTGCTCAACATGTTGACTTTGAAGTAAGAGAAAAGTAAATTTTAGACTAATCTGGATTACGATATGATAATTCATTTGCATTTTGACGATGCACGTTACGCTTAATACAGAAAAAATTTCCCAGAAGTACAGAGTTTCTGAAAGAATTGAAAGGAAATAATATAGTTTATATACGATTATCGCCTGTTTTCTTAAATAATTCTTTGTTTACAAGGTCGTAAGGAAAATAAGACGTTTTTTTTTGTTTTTTTTTAATACATTTTTGTTCTACCCAGCTCGTCAGTATCACTATTTAAGAAGAAAATATAAAATTCACTTGGATTTCAACACAAATAAAAGTTTAATGGTCACTGGGGCTGTAGAAATTTCTCTTAAGAGAATTATTTTGTAGTTTTTTAAATGATAAAGTAACACTGCTTTCAAAAATGCAGGCGAGTAAATATTGCAACATTTTTTGAAAAAGTAACGATTTTGCACAATTTTAATACCGAATTCCTTCAAAATTATCAATATATTTACAAATAGTAAATAAACAAGATTTACTCAAAAAATATTTTACTAAAATTCGCACTCTTTCATGTAACTATTTTTTTCTCATAAATCCGTATTAGTAAATACCAATGGATATAAATGTTTGAATAAAAAGACTCCAAAACTATTAATCCTTAACATCCTTGACAATACAGTAATAAAAGACTGATTAAAAGTAACTAATGAATATGTTTATTTCATTTAAATATGAAATGGATTGGAATAATTTAATGTTTGCGTCATCATATTTTCATTTAACTTGGAAAGTAATCAATACGTAAATTTGACGAGTTTAATGAAACGTTTGACAGTTACTACTTAAGAAAATCGCTAACATGGAAAGCTTGACTACAAAAGTATTTGTCAATATCTAGTTTTGGTTGAGTAAATTTATGCCACTAACACATGCACAAAATATTTTTTCCTATTAGTTTATAAACAACAGTAGTACAAAACCTACAATGGATTTCACAGTCGAAATTACTAGCTAGGAACACCAAGTAACGTCCCTCCAATAAATTCAAAGCAATAAAAAGCAAACCCGTATGCTCAGTAAATCAGAAATATTCATTTTATTTTCTCACGAAAAGCTATTGGCTGTGGCATTACCATGCATAATGTTTATCATTTTTTTTTTACTTTACAGGAATACATTATATTTGATTAGTTGAAAGTGAATTTTTCATTTATTTTGGTTCATGTTACATATTATTATCGTTGTATGTCAAATAATTTAACTCCTGAAGAAACAAGTAAACATATTCTCTTAAATTGATTAATATTCATTGCTGAAAAACTTTCGTTTTCAGATTTTAACAACTTCCCTGAATTTTTAAGTCTATTTTGGGATGTGGGAAATGCTTGAAAAGAAACTAGGAATTTTTTTATCAAAATAGGTAGGCAGATATTTTACAACTGCAAGGAAAACATAATTTTTGTTTCACATGTATTTTCTGCGCATGTGTAATTTTATATATACATTTGGTTTTCACACCAAATTTAAACATTGCAACATGTTCCTTTCCGAAGATATGCGGATTTTTACATTGATAAAATTATTAGGGAAATCGTGTCAAAGAGCACCTGTGACCAAACTTGAAGTTTCGGATACTAAACAAAAATGTAAACTATATAAGTTTTAAAATTTTAGTGAGGAATATTTTATATACTTATTAAAAAAATTAAAAAGCTGATTAAGAATATAATGACCATACCCTTCTGTACACAAGTATATATTAATAATCAATCGGTTGATACATAACTTTTTACTTAACATGACACAGATATATTTATTGTAATTTATATTTTATCCATTGTGCAATGATACATTTAAAAAAAAATAGCAAATCCTTCATCTCAACTTTTAAAACCAGTGGTAGTGTGAAGTTTTGCGATGGGTTAAGAATTGGATATTTTGATTGCCTTTAGATAGTGACCAAGCTTAAAATCATGAATTTGTTTGATCCATTTAGAATGTGCATGATTTGAAATATGTATCTACATTTAATTCATATTTATTTTAATTTGAGTGCATCCGTCTTTTATAATTGGAACGGCTTTATGCAAAATGAAGTTTATATATAAAGGATTGCATTGCATTTACATCCCATTTGCACAAAGTTTACCCTTTCATTAATCGTGTACAATAATTTGGAATTAAATGCAGAAATATTGATTAATTCCAGTGCTTATTTGGTTTACTTAGAAAATCTAAGTAACATTTCCTGCATGTTAACAAGTATACCTAATACTATATGTCCTATAAATATAATTAGTAGCTTTCTAGCACAACCAAATAATGTTAAACTGCAGTATAATTAAGGAAATTTATTTGCATCACCAGGTTCTTCAGTATAACCCAAAATTGCATTTATCTTTAATGACGTTGTGATTGGTACCACACGAACATTTAAATTGATAATTTGAATTATATGTTGTAATTACATGAACATTTAAATTGATAATTTGAATTATATGTTGTAATTACATGAACATTTAAATTGATAATTTGAATTATATGTTGTAATTACATGAAAATTTAAAATAATTCAGGATTTCTTAACATGTATAGTTTGTTATTCATTTAATACTAGCTGCGAGGACCCGCGTTGTGAATACCAGTCAATGTGTATAGATTTTAGCTTTTGACATTTTCTCTCTCTAAATGGTTCCTGTTTTCAGTTAACATACCCCATCTTCGAGAAAGAATAACAGATCAGAACATAAACATACAAATGCATCATAAAAATTGAGGGCTAGAAATAGAAAGTTACTTAAGTCCAAAAAAGAAAAAATTCAGGAGAGATGAAAAATTAAAAACATTTTCATTAGTACTTAATGCTACGACTAAGTACCAGATTAAATTTGAACTATTACTACTAGAGTTTGCACTTTGGGAGTTCTCCAGTTAGTATGAATTGCTCTTTAAGTCGTTTTTCCTTTAAAACAAAGGGGGTATTTGAATTGGCAATTGGTTTTAATGTTAAAAACTATCGAAAAAATAATTAAAATGTTAGCATTCTTGCCGTCGAGTGAACATTTAGAGGTTGGATACTATTTAAGTATTAAGTTCTACAGTTCTCTGAATAGAATAGTAAGTTCAATTGACTAACTCTCTCTAACCTCCTCACCTCTCCCCTTTCCACTCATATTTCAAAAAATTATAAACGCAAAAAGGCGAAACAAAAAATAATCAGACACATGATTATGAATAGTTTTATTAACCAAAATATCTGAGATTGAAATAATAAATTTCATTGCTTAATTTTTCAACTTATTGTGAACATGTGTACTTTCTAAGAAATAATATGTACATTTCCACTCTTCACTTGAACGCACTGTCTTAGATGGTAACGCAATAGACTACTTTAATTAGTGGATAAGTTATGAATTCCGCTACTTCGGCTGTCTTTCTATCAAATTAATAGCCCTAGCCTTGATTTGCCTTGTCTTCTGCCATGGAACAAGAATAGACCCATTTTCCATATAAGATTTTAAATGAAAGGACACCTACTCTTTATAGGCTATGGGCACTAATTTCCTGCATACACACCCCTATTCTAGTCGACGAGTCTTGTTCCCATTACGATCCCTATCAAACATATTTTATTACTGGAGCTATTCTTCTGATAAACAATTGTGTATTTGGCTCGTGAGATCAGTGACATCTTGCAAAATGTCAACTTTCCGTTATTTTTTCTACTTTAGATATGCTTTATAAAATATACTGAAATACAAGTTCAGTATCTGTTGTTTTCACTATGGATTTGCTTATTATATTTCAAAATACACATCCGTAAACAAATATGCTTTCAAATATCATTGGCGCTGAAATGGTTGAATTTGCTCATGACATGACTTTGTGAGTATTTTAAGGACAATATTTTGATACCGAACACTCAGTCTGTGAGTTTCTAACTAGATTGTTTTTAATGTATATTAATAAACGACGTTGCCTCATTATATAAATATGATGAAAGGAGCAGAATATATACCATTAAATTGATATCGTGTTTTGCACTTAACACTGAAACACAGAAAATATTGAAATGTTAAAAAAATAGCACTATTTATGTTAATTTTTAGTTTCAATAAAACATTTTACTTAACTATGATAAAACAACTCTATACTTGCAAAGCAAAGCAGGACAAAGTAACGTATTTATCCAAGTATTCAATTCGGAGTGTACTATAGACTATAGGAATGTTTCACCACTTAACACAACCCCTCTTGCTTCGTCAGTCATGGGACATTTATAGTACGTCGAATGTAGTGGGTAACCTTGTTAACACACGGGTTGCAATGTATAGCACCCATTAATCGAAAACGTTCGGAATGCGCTATGATTTTATTGATCGCTACTGGAATAGGAATAACAAAGGCGCCGTAGTATCGATTCTGTCCTTATCAAATCGGTATCTTAGCTATTAATGTTTGCAGTATCATTTTTGGGTTGTCTGGGTCCCTAAACACCAGTTTGAATGTTTTCTGCATATTTACATGTGGTTCCTGCATTTAATATTGTGTACTAGGAAGTCATTTGTTATATTATCGGGTGAACGTTTGCTACTAAAATAATTTAAGTTTACTTAAGATATATTTTTGTATCATATTAACATAACAAAGCGGCTTGCTTAAAATGCAACTTAGTGCTTTATTATTTATTGCTGTAAATGAACCGAAGAAAATAACCAATAATTTTAAATATTTAAGAAGACAATGACATATATATTATGTTTAGTCTAATTTATGAATAAAATATTTCATTTGAAGTTTTTGAAGTTGATATATTTAAATTAAATGAAAATCATAATATTAATTGAACATAATAATTGCTCCCACTTTTTCATTTTCCATTTATTTCTTGTTGCATTAGAGCATAAGTAAGAAATAGTAATTTTGTTATATATTACTTTTTGAGTTAGTACGAATTAAATAAAATTTTGTGGTTGGTTTGAAACGACCTATTTTTTGCACAATGACAGCTAAGCATGTAGGAACCTACAGCTTGAAGTGGAATACGAATCACAACCAACATCCATCCCTAACGCAAGACATGAACCCTGTACCTTTAGCATGCAAGGCCAGAGCTGTTATCCCACTGCAATCAAATGGGCCAGTACATTTTGTGAAAAAAGGATTTATTTTAAAAATTAAATAACTACAATCATGCAATAATAATACAAAATCACTCAAATACAAAAAAAATAAAAATAATAATAATATATATATATATATATATATATATATATACAAAACACGCAATACAAAAAAATACAAAAATAAAAAATCACGCAATCATGCAAAAGGAAGGATACTATTTTAAATCCTGAATTTGAAATTATAAAATTTTATATTTAATACACCCACAAATTTCAGAACAAATCAGAACAGTTTTATTACATTTCTTGTGAAATTAGTTTATTGCTACCTTTCTTTCTGAAAATAGTTTCTATTCTAAAGTGCGTTTCCAGATAAAATAAAGAATAAGTGTTTTCAAACGATTAAGGAAAATGATTGGACAAGTTGAAGTGAAATAATAACTACTTACACTGTTTCCATTTTGGAAATAATTGGGTAAATATAAACGTCAAATCAACAATATGAGGTAAACTTAAAAACTATAATTGGGAAAACAATTCTTAGAGGAAAAACAATTGCTGCGTTTAAAGAAGATATTCTCGCTCGTAAAGGTGTCAACTGAATGGTACGTGATCAGATTCACGGTAATAATCGTAAATACTCATATAAAACGTGAAATATGGCTTATATTTTAAGCTGCGGGGGTCTGAGAAAATTACAGACAGCACTATGTGTCCTGAAAGGAAAAGGAATCTATATATAATAGTTTTGCTAAATTACTTTCTACATTTTATTATGAAGTATGCATTAATCTTTCTAGTTTTTATAAATTATAGTAAGTGAAATACAATACAAACTTGATACCAAAATGTACCCGTTTTCCAACAGCAAAACAAACTAACACCCTATTGTGTTACAAAAGTGTTGCAACAACTATCAATTCACATGAATTATAAAAAAATAAGTCATTGTTACTACATTGTATGTTATTAATCATCTGTAAAACATGTTTGAACAATATAATATGATATTAAATTTCCTATTTGAAGTAAGTACAATAAATTGGAACATTATCACAATCTTGTTTAGTATTAATAGCTGTAGTTGGATTATAGTGTTAATATAATTAAAAATTTATAATGGGTTATTTAAAAACCAAATTGACTTACATGTGTGGTTTTTTTTTAACTGTTAAGGTTGACTTACTAAAAATAGGTCAGGTTTCTATTTTGAATTTTAAGAAACATTTAAAAAAAATATATCTTAAGGAATCTTTGGTATAAAAATCGCAAAAGTTGGCACAATGAAAGAACAAAGTACTTAGTTTTACTATGTTATGTTTAACAAACAGACAGCTAAGACAACATTAGTAAGGTAATTCATTCAAAAATAAATTTTAATGCAACATGATTAACAAATTCTAATATCATATTGGTCAACATCATATATAAATTTAGATTTGAAATATAAATGAACGTATACTAGTGTTGTTTGTAAAATTGACAAATGTAAAATTGACAAATATGAAATTGTTATGAATTTATCTGATATCGATAAAATATGTTATGCTAATTTGGACACGCTTGTTTTTTACATGTTTCACTCATTTAAGGAACAAAGGATTCAAATTGTGTAATTATTTAATAAAACTTGCTGTTTGAAATTTTGTGTATGTTTTTCAAAGTAATGAATTATTTCTTAATAATAAAAACTTGCTAAATAAATATATTCTCTGAGAATAACGAAACATTTTATTTAAGTTTTATCCTACCATTATATAAATTCACCATATTTTCGTTTAAAGGGTTCAGTAGGCCCTATATCACTAATGTTAAAAGGTCAATTTTCTATGTATCTTTTCAAAATAACTAACAAACGGATAATTTTTAAATTTTTCCTGAATATTATTTCAACCTTCTTTTTTAATCTGAGATTAACATTAAGAGAATATGTTTACTTTTTTTTTTTTTTTTTTAATAACAATATCAAATGATAAACACCACAAATCTATGAGAATTTCCTCGTTTTTTCAAAAAGGTCAATATTTGCGATAAATGCACTTTTATGTGAAATTGTAGCATGGCAAAAATGGGTTTACGTATTTTGAAACTAACTTTTCTGTGGAACTAGAAAGAGTACAGATCAAAACTATTTCTTAAAAGAAGCAGAATAGTTTGAAATTTAAAGATATGCAAAATTCACGAAATCAGAATTTTTAATTTTTTTTTTTTAATTTTATGTCTACTGAGCAACCCTCTTAGCTTTTAATCTATTAAATATTTATGAGGCTTTAATATGAGGCTTTTTAGTTTTTTTCTTATTAAAGTTTTTCTTTATATTCGTATTGTATTTGAACTCAGTTTGGTAGCATCGTTATATTTTCATTGTGCATAAAAATCTAAATGAAAGCTACATTTCACCAAAATTACATAACTTATAAAATTATATACCAGTCCTTATTTCATAAAAGCATGATTTAGAAAATCATATTCTAAATGGAGTTTCTTTGCATTTTATGAGTTAAATAAGAAAAACTTAATATTTAAAACACCTACTTGAAACAAAACTCCCGCTGCGCTTACTTGTTTTTGGAAGCAGAAATTACGTAGCGTTGACACTGGAAATTGAACCAAAATCACCTTATATGCTTGGCGCCTTATTTACATCTGATCCATGAGTTTTGATCGATCGATGGATATAACTTCCAAAGAAGGAATCTGATTCCCAAATCCAAAAACTTTTGATTTCGTTAATTTTAATATTCGTTTATGATTATCTTATTTATGAGTAAAACATATGAAATTTTACCACATGTTTCCAACAGTTTGAAATGATAAAATATTTACTTAGCGTTTTTACACATAATTTTTTCTACATCATTTAGCCTTAAATTAAATGTAAAAGTAATCTAGTAAATAGTTCCTAAAAGTAGGCTTTTTTACATTTTGGCTTGCTAAAGTATTGAAAAACCAAACATCAAAAAGAAAGAAAAACAATTATCAAGTATCGAAAAATAAACTAATTAAGGCACACGTTTTTTGCTATTTGAGTTTTAATTTCAACAAACTATCATTTGATAATAATAAAAAAAAAAAAAAAAAAAATCATACTAAAGTACACAATTTGTTATCCAATGTATAGCTAAAAACAATTTTTTTTTGTTCCCCTTTTTAAAATTTCCTTGTCGTGATTTAAATTGCTAACCCTTCATTGGAAAATTTAGAAATTTGGCATATATACTTTTTTTTGGATACTGAATCTAAATATGGCATGGTATTATTGGGTTGCCTTTAATTTTTGAAAGTTTTGTTAATTTTAATGTGAAAATACCCCTTATATATATATATAAAAAACAAAAAAAAAACTTATACACAGCTAAAAAAAACCTTGACGACTTTCAACGGTCCTTTTTTTTAATTTTTAATTCATAAGCTAGAATAAAAGATTCAACCAGCTTTCGGATTTCTTTACGTATTGTACATCAGTTACGCCATACTGCCGTGGAGTGGTCAATAGTTTATAAAGTTTGATTTCGAATTTTGTTCACTTTAAAATTTCAAATTTGTACAAATTACGCGATCTTCAGAACCATAGAAATTGTGTCATTGTGTCATGAAAGAAAAACATTAGAGTTTACATTTATTACATTAGAGAGAAAATTTTTTGCACATTTCATGAATTATAAACAGTTGCAGGCTTTTATTTACTGTGCATAAGATTTAGGTAAGATATTGAGCACTGGTGAATTAGAGAAAAAGGAGAAGATGTCTTTACCTGATTCCCAAAAATGTATACAGTATTACAGTACCTTAATATTATCACACTTACAATATTTTTGCCATGGGATGTTCTCAGATATTTTTCTAATAAGTACAATGATGGTTTTTCAGAATTGCATATCCTGCACATTCTCCTTCCAAAGTAAGTCAAAGGGATGAAATCTGAATAGTAAATAAGGAATGTATATTTCCCTCTGCTGATTGATCATTGAAGTAGAAACTTATTACGTCATGTAACTGGGCTTAGCCAAATGGGAATTCTCTATTTCAAATAGCAATCTGAAGGAGGGTCATTTTTAGTATTTAAAAATGAGGGGTTCTTGGGAAGGTGATGATTACCTAGCATCATCTTGCATCATCGTCTTGTTCTTCACCCTCATTCATTATTGATCGTTTGAGTATTACCACCTAGGAGATTTGAGACCTGCTGCCCAATGAAAAACCCTTGCAAAATGCTTGACACTTCGAAAAACCAAAATTACCTAACGCCTCGATCTTCACCATAAGTGTTTTTAATTTCACATTTTTAGCAAGCAATACATTGCCTAATGTTAGCAAGGCTTAATTTAAATTCTTCGTATATTGACGTTTGACTTATATTCGAATCTGTTGGATTTAGTCTGCTTAATTACTGCTATCTGAATAAATGTGTTTATCTGAATAATTTATATTTGGTTATTGAGATTATTTTTAATTACTTAATTTCTGAACCTTTAAACGCAGCACAGATTATTACTTGTTTTGGCAAGTGTAACTCTTTGTACTAATTGATATCACGTACCCTCAAGGAAATTGTTAGAGGTAAATGCTAAAAATGTGTTCGTGAAAGTATGGATACAATTTATCTATCATATCCCAGTTTATAATAACAGCTTCTTATTAAAGTAGTTCAATATAATTAAATTAGTTTGAAATATGATTACTTCATTTATTTCATCTCTTCAGCACAAAACTACGATGCTTGCATGACATATGAAAAAAAAAAAAAAAAAAAAAAAAAAAAAAACATAATAAATATCAAAAATTGTTATCGACATCAAAAGAAAAATTCGTCGATTTAGTTTAATCTTCCAAAAATAAGGATAAATTGAGTTATTTAAGCATGAATTAAACTACTAATACTTATTAATTTGAATTACTAGGACGGGTCTTTCATTGGAATGTTTTTATCAATCATCTCTTTTATGTTAATTTTTTTACTATTTACTTTCAATGCGAATGCTAATAGCATTTTCAAATATGTTCTTCTCATAAAATTAAACATTGATGTATTTAAACTTGTTATTCTATTAATATACAAACAAAAGTAATGTCAAATAAACCTGTTTATGCTTAACGTAAAAGTTAAGCATAAACAGACTTAACTAGAAGGCAGTTAAGACAAAAATTGTATTAAGCATATTTAAATAAAATATTTTCAATTATTTAGCAAATATTGATTACTTGAAAAATATAATTGTAAGAAACCACTATATTTCACTTTAATGATATGAAGCAAATTATATAATTTGGAACTAAAACATATATTCGCAAATTTATCAAAGTACATTTTCGCAGCTGATATGCAAGGTGTTTCTAAAATTGTCAAAATGTAAAGGCGGTTAATGTGTACTAATACAAGCATATTTTGTAATACAATAAGTGTTCGGAAATGACGAGTGAAAGTACATGAATGTAAGGAATTTATGAATAGGTAAGTGAGAAAGACGCTTAAAGTCAAAAGAAATAAACATTTTAATATCTAAGTATTTTACAATAGATGCTCGAAAAAGAAACCGCTGACAGTAATACAAGTTTCCCATCGGTGACACATGGAATGGAGACATTAGCAAAAAACACGCATCAGAACAAATGGAACTTTGTTAGATCATGCTTTAATTTGTACTCAGAAGAAGAAATCCGTACATGACAATTCAGTAGTAAGAAAATGAGAGTTCTATACCATGCGGAAAAGGAGACGTACTAAAGGGCTGGACAGCTTTCAGCAACGTTTTAAATATGTATGCCTTCTAACAACTCAACGTGCATTTTTAGCACACACCCTTTTCATTTTAAAATCTGCTGATTTCGGTTCACTTTACGTAATTTTACATTTTTGTCAATTATTTTAGATCCATCCCGTATTTAATGGTATAGAGAGTGCCTGGATTTTTAAATGATGGCTTGGTAACCCGTTGTTCTTGAATGAATCTTAATTTCTATTTTATTCCTGAGATCTGAGATAAATATTGCATTACCATAACAGAAGTTATGTTTACTTAAGTTAATATTAGTCGGCGTTGTAAATATATACATATTTTCAATATTAAGAAGAATGTGTTAATATTTAAAGAAATCAAATATACAATTAAAGACACGACAAAAATACGACCTTTTACAACTTCTACTGCATATTTTTTTTAATTAGTATGTAATTTTATTTCAAGACAATATATATTTATAAGGATGAACACATAATCACATAGCAGTATAATTAAAAAAAGAAGAAAAAAAGAAAACTGCATCACAAAACTCAAAAGAAATCGACATACAAGATCTTTTACATTGTTAGATAAGAATATTTAGTTAGGAAATAAATATCGAAATAACACGTACTTGAAAATAATGATACGACTGCACAATTTTGTTCAAAAATTTTCTTATAAAAAGAGTAGAGCAAATATGATTGATTGACAGATTTTCAAATACAAGTTTAGTTTACGTACCATTTCAACAAGTAATACATATTTTTGTTTTTCTCAATTATGTTTCTGCATATAATTCTGCATCAGAAAATTGCACTTGGAAACTGTTCAAGGGTTGGATATTTTTTATTTCACAAGTTAACCAAAGGAAACGGCTGCAGGGATGACCTTCAATGCGAACTCTTCAGCAAGAACACCTAAAATGATAGTAAAAGCTTCCCAAAGGATTGGCTGGCAATAGACATAAAATCATTTACCACAGCTGACCTTTTAGAAGGAGTGCATTTCTATGTAATTTTTTTTTCCATAATTGACTCACAGATATAAAAAAATGCTGCATTCATCACAGAAACTATATATTTGTTTTTCACAAGGTCTTAAAATGAATGGTTTAAATTGTACAGTTAAAAATATTTTTTGCTTTAATTTTTTTTACCACAATCCACCACATGTTCCACATGACATACTATTTAAAAATGTGTGAAATTAATTAGCTATCCACTTTTTTTTTGCCAGTGATTGAATCTAACGGTCCACGCATGGTTTGGGATTGCTTCATTAATTTATTATCAAGCAAATATATGGGATTAGTTTCAATCCTGTTTTAAAGTTATATTATCATTGGTAACCTATCATAATTCATATCAAAGTAGAGATTAAAAATTAACTTTGATTATTACCAGAATAACATAATGTATTTCATAATTTTTCTTCAGATAAAATTTTTTTGGGTTTATATTTCATTGGAATTTAAAATGTTCCACCAAATCGTTATGTTCGTAGTTTATAAAAAGACTAGTTCTTCTGTCTTCTTCATCTTCTTCTTATCAAAACCAACTTTATAAGACTTGTTAAAAACGTAAGATAAGTTGAAAAACAACTTTGAAAACTGTACATAAGTAATTACAGTAAATTTCTCCTGAATTTTCAATTTTTTAAACAAAATATTTTGACAAAAGTGGGATTCAAAATATATTTTATATATTATATGGAATGAAATATTTTTTAAGGAAACGAATGCAATCGCAACTGAGAAAACAATTTAATATTTTATAACGAACAATAATTTCCTAAACATTTTAGTTTAATGTATTATTAATATTTTACAGGATATGATTGATATATCTATATATATATATATATATATATATATATATATATATATATATATTGCGATGAAAATATTCTACTAAGAAAAACTAATCAAATAAATGTTTTAACTTAATACGAAGTTAGCCTTGTATCTGTCCCTATCTCTACAAAATTATTCAGTGCACATATTTTATTCGCTAGTTCTTTTTATGATATCATGTTCCCGAAACAAATAGAAAAAATTATGGGATTTGTCTATTGTAATCCATTAATTTCAAGTAACATAAGTATATTAAGGACATATTCGACTGAATTTTAAAACCACCAGTTCAATTTGGCATCTCGCATTCCTATAATAGTATACATAACGTTTGTCAGATATTTGTAGGTTGCAGTTTAATAACCTTTAAACTCTAAATGTTTATTATGATTATCTAATTGTAATAATTAGTTGTTTTATTTAATGATTAAGGATAAAATGTAGAGTATTTTAGACTATAATTCTAAACAATCAATTGAGTTCAATCTTATTATATATAAAATCTGTTATAGATTAAAATAAAGGTATGGTTTAAGTAGAGTGTACGATAATGCTACTTACAGTTTAGTTTTGCATTCATTGAAATGCTGTTTTGCGAATATATCAGCTACTTGCACAGAAATTCCTAGCTAGGCAATTTCAATATTGCAATCAACTAATTAATTTTAGTACACAATCGGTTCATTCGAATAATTTATGTGCAAACCAACCTGAGTAGGCTCTGGGCAACACAGCGCCGTGCTACATTTGCGTTCTATTTACGATAAAACAGTGTGAATGTTAAAGCTCAGTTTGATTCCATTGGTGTTCAAATGTGTTGGTCCCTAACTTTCGAGTCATATACTTATGAGAAATATTTTAATTGTATATTAAAACATAATATTTAAAGCATCTTATATTACAGTACTTAAGTACTGAATTATACAATTTGACGTGTGTCTCACAAATAACAAAAATATACAAACTAAAGTACGACTTTTTAAAAACAAATAATGTCTCGGAAAATCATCGGTTCATGGTTTCTATTGTAAATTATGTTGCTTTGTGATGACATATCAACGATATTATATTTTGACCAGAATTGTATTTAATATCCAAAATTTATCATTTTCAGCTAACGAAAGAACTTCATTTTTATCAACATGAATCTTTCATCTATTGCGCAGTTTACTCAGCTTTGAAAAAAAGAACAATTTGTATTTTCAATTTTCTGCATTTACTTATTTTACTAACATATATATCATAAATAAAAATATTATCTCTTAAATCGATAAACTAATAATTACAAATATTACTTCTAATTTGATCAGAACAATAATTTAATGTGCTTTAAAGCAAGTACTATTTATAATATATTAATAACAACATAAACATATACAAACAAAATTTTGCAAGACAAATGGAAACTAATCAAATCAGTAGCACTCAACGTTACTAAACATAATGAAAAAGTGTGTGCTTAAATTCTTGCATGTGTGAAAAAAAATTTACTCTTCATATACCTATTTTTTATGTATATTTACATTCTAAGCAAATATTTATAAGTACTAAGTTGAATGCAGTAGGAATAAAAAAAAAATCATGTTTATACTTTACTTTACACTAATTAACATACAAAAATAAATTAATAAAGATTTCAAAATTAAAAAAGCGTTCCATGATGTGTTGTAATGAAATTATATATCTTTTTATACAATTTATTATAAGTGAAAAAGATAAATGTATATTTTTGCGTTAGTAAATTTTTAATGATTGCATGCAAATAGACGTATTCCAATATTATTGATAGTGTAATTTTAGGTTTACTTATTATAAATCAATGATATAATATGGTGCTGTACTTAGCTTAACAAATAAGTATACTTACGTACTTTTTTAATCTTTAATATTTGTTAATATATTGGATCTATTTGAAGAAATTGGAATTGCATTAAAAAAAATAATAATTTTTGTTCATCGTAAAAAGTTTAAAATTATTACGCAAAGTACCAAATCAAAGTTCTTTAACATGCAATTTTTAAGCAGTACCCATTTCTATATATCCCAATACTAGTGCTTTTTTCCACATATAAATACTTTTCTTGGCCAACCAGTATCCATTTCGAAATATCCTATTTTAATTGCAATCGCAAACTTGTCCTATCTTGGAACATTTCGGGTAGATAACGAACAGTCCGGCAAACGACGCCTGCGCACAACACTCCCAACTACCTGAACGCGTGTGGAGGAACACACCACTCCGGGAGAGTCCGGGAGAAAAGCATATCCCAAACTCGCTCTTCTCCTCTAAAAGAGGAAACAAAGTTTCGACTCTTTGATGCGTCCGGAAACGGGAGTTCCGGCCAAACGCTGGCCAAGGCCGGATTAGAATGGGATAGTCATGCCGATTGGAGTTAGTGTTTGGAATCGCTGTTCACGAAGTTTTTTGGGGGTTGTCGGATGACTTTTTGATTTCCCGTGCTGTAGGGGCACGATGAGAATCAAGTTGGAGGAACTCTTGTATTTCGTCACTTTTTTTACAAATGTGTGGTATTCTGCTGAAGGACATGGATACGGTGAGTGAGAAAAATTTAAAAATATTTTTATTTAAAAATGTGTTTTGTTTTATGGAACAGACAGTGACAAAGTTATAGTTGCTTGTAATATTTATCATTCATTCTTGTATTCTTTGAAAAATAACTTGTGGTATTTTATTGTTTAAGATAACAATTTTATTTTTTAGACGTTAAATGAGGATTAATTAACAATGGAATTACAAAATGAGCCAAACTGATATTAGATATTTATAATTACAAAACAATTATATGAATACACTAGCTTTGAAAGTTTAATACAAAATTCTTAGCTAGATAAATTGTGACACACTGAAAGGATATTTGAATTAAATTGAACTTCTGCATAAAAATATCATTTAAATAAATAGTTCATATTTTTGGCACTCCAAAAGTTTAAATATTTGTCGAAAAAGTTTCTTATAAAAATATATGCTTTGTTTATTCCGTAAGAATATTTTAATTTTGCACCGAATGATCTTGAAATATTGTAAGGGCATGCCATTCCAATAAATTTACATGAATATTAGGATTGCACGATGCAGTTTATGAACTATGATGAATTTAGTAATCTTTAATAGGTATATTAAATATGAATCATTTATAACAACTTGTTGTTTTTAAAACAGTAATGTAATTCGATTTATATATGAGAGACCGATTATCATATCTGGACTCCACTCAACGTCCCATTAAAAAAAAAAAAAAAAAAAAAAAAAAAAAACAGGCACCCTCAAACTTTCCTTATTTTCCTAATATTTTCAAAGTGGTATTCATGACGCATTACGTATTCATCATATATAGATCAAATGTTATTTTGACCACTAGTTTGGGGTCAAGCTCGGCTATATTAGCCAACTCCTCCTACATTAAATAATTTTATAAATTAATGCTTTGAGTTAAAAAGACAATTCTTTAATCTCTTTTTTGTCGAATGCATATTTTATAAACTCTATTAAAATTTTATTGTATTTGAAGAAATTAAAAAAAGCAGGATTCTATATTTTATAATTACTTGAATGTTATTTAAATTTATACGCATATTCTTTGACAACCAAACTGTAAAATCTAAAAATTGAAACATTTTAAATAAATAAATTGAGAATGTAATTCATGTTTATATTTAAAAATTAAAATGTATTAAATTGCTTTAAAATGAGTAATAATTAAAGTTATTCATTTAAAAAAAGTTTGTGCACAGTAATTAAAAGTTATCAAAGAAGGTATACTCCAAACCTCGTGTTGTAAGGTAGTTAATATAAAAATTAGATAATTTGATGAATTTATGCAATTTCGTATGAATTTTGTATTCCTGAACATTTCTATTATTAAAAACAATTACATATTATAAAATGTATTTAGAGAGCTTGAAATTTATTGAAAAGTTTAATGCATTGTAATTAAATATTATTTAAAAATATATACAAAAAAAAAAAAAAATCTTTACAGTTGAAATCTGGAGAGATACGGAATACTATGAGCATTGAAATAATTTCTAAATCAGCCATAATTTTAATCGATAAATAAGAAAATATAAAATGAAATTTCATACAAATGATAAATACAAACTAACTTTCTTCAAATTACTTAACCAGTGGTATCATGTACTGATAAAAAATATGAACTTCCATTTTCTATATTCTTTGTATGTTGAATTAAAAAAAAAAAAAATTAGAAAAATAATGTTTAAAAAAATAAAAATGCTTTAAAGGGCAATTTAAGTACTTATCTCAATGAAAAGCTACTAAATTCAGACTATTGTTCATAAATATCCCTTCAAAATCGTCGATATTTATTGTATTCTTAGCAGTTTTTTTAATTTCAAACTGAACTGCAATATTCATATACATGTCTTATCCCACTTATGAAATGAAATGGTGTAATGGTATGGAATTTAATTAACTTACAATCTACACTATAATGTAATTAATTTTATTTTCATTGCAATTAATTTAAAAGTATTTTTAAATTAATGTTAGGAATACTATTTAATTCATGAATAAATATGTAGTGAAAGATGGCCTTCTTTTTCATAAAATGCATAAATCTGAAAATGAAAGAAATCTAGAAGAATAAAAAGAAACATTTAATTCGTTCTTTGAAGAAAAGAAGACAAATTATTTCCTTTGGAATTGCTAATAAATTCGAAACATGTAATAGGTATCTTGCATAACCATATCATCAACTAATGTGCATCTCTTTTTAGAATCAATAATAAATAAATTTAATCTTAACCATCATTTAATCTAGATAAAATACGACAAAAACACTTCGATATTTCACAATATTGAACGTACTTTAATCAAACAATTTCCAAAAGAAACTCCCATAATATGCTTTATGAAACTCATTATTATTTGAGTAAAAATTAAGGAATGAAAAATAAATAATATTTGAACAGTCACACTTAACAATGTAAGATGACGCTCGATGATAACAATTAAAAGAAATAAATGTCAAAGTCTTACATGCGAAATTATTTCCTTTTTTTTTTTTTTTTTTACAATTAAAATATATTAAACTCAAAAATTAAAAATGCTTAAATTTAAAAACGGAATGACTGTATTTGAATCTTCCAATGCCACAAGTACAGCTGCTAAATAACATAAACTCATATAAATTCCAACTAGCATTTCTTCTCCACTTAAGATTCTCAGTTGGTCTCATCCATGATATATCTTCGAAATACATCATCTCATGGGACCCAGTAGCGTTCGAGATAAAACATCGTTCTTTGCGATGAAAACGACGCTTATTGATTTAGAAAACCCAAAAGCAAATATTTTTTCTACGGTATGGGGATAAGGCAAAAAAATCATATTTATGGAGGAAGTTTCAGTCTCTTAGCGAATAGTGTGTACCTTCTTCTCTTTGGAAGAATGCCAGCGTGGTCACTCCAAAAGAAGTGCCAGGAAACACTCGTAGAAATAAGCACCTAAGGATTGAGCACCAGGGTTAATACAGTTGGGTAAATAAAAAATAAACGTCATATTTTTAATGTTAGATTTGTTGTTAATGGAGTCAGAGGCTATATCTTAGAGTACTCAGACCTGTTGGTTTACAGATAATTAATATTTGTATGGTATTCGGTAAGATTGTGTATTTAATTTCTTTGGAGACATTTCGAGGTAGTGTAGCTTTTCTCTTTTTTTCAAAAATGCCATATATGTTCGGAACAATCTTTTTATTTATATAATGCCTAGTTAATTATTTTAGTGGATTTAATTAGCACAGAAAATAAGAAAGCTGTTATAAATTATCCTCTAATTATTTAAAAAAAATATATACGAATAACAACAATTCATTCAAGAATCTTATCCATTTTCTGCATAATTTATTGTAATGTTATTAATTAATTGTTTAAATTCAATTAAGTAACAATTACATTAGTAGAATGAATAAGAAACATTCACTCATATACAAAACTATAGTATAATATTATTGAAGTTGATGCAGATCCCCTAAATCACATAATTTGGTTGAAGCCTAAAGTAATAGCAATTAGACATCTGATTTGAACATTGTTAAATGTTTCAGAGAGTAAACAAATATATCCATGTATAGATGACACTCAAAATATTTAGTTCAAAATTAAAAGAAACTTATTTTTACAAGCATGATCCTGTGTATAATTGACATTTTTTTTTAATACAAATTATAATAAAAGAAGTTGCATTTTTTATATAAATCACATTATTTTCAATCAAAAGGAGCAAAAAAAAAATATAACTTACAATAAAAAATAATAAGCTAGAAACATGTATATCAATATGTTTTTAATGTAAAAGTAATTTCACATTTAAATAGCAGACATGTTTATTTCTTATCTTAATATAATAAACAAAGTTGATAGTTTTAGAGTGGAAATTCAAATGGTAGGCATTTAACAACTTTGAACATCATTAGACAATGGGAAAATCATGAATTGAAAAGTTTGATAATCAAAACACTCTTCTAGTGTTTGGATATTTAGATTATATATCGATAATATATGGTAGTTATTAATCATCCAAGCTAGTACATATAAATTCATATTAACATATTCTAATTAGATACGAAAAATAATCTTGATTTAAGTTTAGTATCAGCTTTTCTAATAAAGAATAATAAAAATAAAATGGTTTAACATACTATAATCTTCAGAAGGCTATTTGTTTACTAATTTAGTAAAGTACCTATTTCGGTATTAAGAGATTATTAACACTTCATTCATTTAACCATCATTACCCGTTCCAGGAAGAAATTTTGCACCCAAAACTTCTTAATTTAGGTTTCCTCTTCCTTTCATTAAGAAAGATCTTCAAGGCTGGAGAGAAAAAGGCATTTTAAGCTCACCTTCGTTATAAGTTCCTCTAACAGGATTATGAAATGCGAAGGAAATTGAATTACTTATACGAGTCGTTTTAAAGAATTGCTTTTCGTCTGTAGCTTAGAAAACTAATGAGTGTTAGAAGTAGAAACTCGCTTTACAACTTGGTAAAGAAATATAGCAACGGGTTAGAGTGTGGTGGACGAAGCGTTATGTTTCTGAAATTGTATTAACAAAGTCGAGTGGTGGAATAAAGAAACATTTTAACATTTCAGAGCTTAAAATGTGTAGGTATATTCATACTTTCCAATTTTTAAGTACTATTACATACAAACTTCGACTATATATATATTTAAACACTATTCGTATTACTTGTCAAATACACCAACTGTAAGATTTAAAAAGTTCCTCTCATTCTACATTTTACATCTTTGTATTCATTCTCTCATAATATATTTAATGTATTTAATTATATCATAGTACACCTTTAATGATATAATTATATTTTTATCTTTTTCGTTTTTCTATTTGCGTGTTTTGTCTTATTTGAATGCATAAAAAATGTGTAACCGGATATTTTTATAAGGCAGAAATAAATAAAGTTTGTTTCATATTTTTAGTTGAGAAACTTTGTAGTCAAAGCACATCATGCAAGGTTCTTCTAAATTATTTGGTATTTGAACTTGTGTATAACGTCTTACAACTCAATAGTTCTACACCACTAATTCAAGCACATACATGCTTAATTATCACGTTGATGGGGCAAATAAATTAGTTGTTTAAAAATAATAGTTTATGCGGAGTTACTTCTAAGTATAATTTCCCAATAATGAGTGACTATCATCTATATCAATGTAGAAGAGAAATAATTCGTATAATGTTTACTAGGGTAATTTACAATTGATTTAGAATTAGTAACATATATATTTATTTACTTTTAAACTACTGGATCACTTTTCAAATAAAATAGCTAGTAATTTCATAAATATGTATAAAATATTGTTACTAAGTCTGATTCAGAATAATTTATTCCCTCTCAAGGCTCCTCCAATAGGTAAGATGAAATAAATTCAAAAATATACGCAGCCACGTGGCTAACGGTGCCTTACTGACATGAGCTTTTTATGATGTATTTATTTTATTTAGAAAATTAAAGGTGGAAAACATCTCGCAAATTTCAATTAACCTATATTGCATATATAGTAATCGAAATTTTTAAATATATTTCGGGAAAGTAGATGAACATTTAAAGTGACTATATACATATCATTTCAAACACGTCTGCCCTGTTTAAACAAGATGCTATGTAAACATATTATGGAATACTTATAATACTTGAACTTTTAATACTTATATTCTGCATAGGACCTATCAGAAGCCCACGTACACTATTTCTTCAAAATTCTCCTTTACATTATTAACTATGTAATATTTTTTTCTGTGATGAAATTATTTATTTTGAATGACATGAATCAAATACAATTAAATATAAATAAATGAATACAATATTTTAATTACATTAATGTTACTCATGTTTCATTAATACAGTACATATACATTTCAGTTAGTGCCACGAAATTCTGAAAGAATTGCATGACGCATTATGTCTCTTTTCACAATCCGCATTTTATTTTTTCTCAAGTCTTCTGTTGCAACACTTTTTCAAAATGTTTTACTTGGAATTAATAATATCTCGAAAAGAAAAACTTCAAAACAAATGCCAATATCCTTATCAATCAACAATATAACTAGGATAAATGCTGCGAAAAAAATATTGAAACAAAGATAGTACACTCTTATTTCAAAGTTTCAACTGTCCTATTAAAAAGGCATTATGATAATGTAAAGAAAGTAAAATAAACAAAGATAAATATTTTTAATCTGAAAGTCACCGTTTCTTAAGCTTTAGAGTCAAAGATTTTTCCTCGTTATGCATATTATAATTTTATCAAAGTCCGATATCTTTGAAATGTTTATATAATATGAACTAAAATTACCTTCAAGAACGAATATGTATGTTCAGTTATATTTAAATATAATTTTAAATATGTATTGTGCTATTAACATGTTAAATCGCAATGACTTCTCTTATTACATAAGTGTCAAACTAAATTAAAAAAAAAAAATGTTTTTAATACACATCACATTTTATTTTAAAGGTATTTCTTTCATAAAAAATAGTTTGTATTTGATATTTTAATGTATGAAAACTTTTTGATTATTTTGAAAAATATACGCTTAAACTAGTTTTTTTTTATTATTATTCAAACACCTTAATTAAACAACATTGATACAACATAACATCGTGTTTTAAGATGCATAATTTTAAATTGAACCAGTAGTAACTATAAAGTAATTTACAACAATGTACACATGATAGTCACTTAACCTTGAACAATCAGCTAATAAAAGTTTGAGTTACGTTAAGTAAACTCGATATAACATACTAATGTAAGAATAGTTACTACTTCTTCAAGTGTTACATTATGTAGCCGCATCGTGGGTTTCCACTTAATACATGCCTATGTTATACTAAATCTTCTAAACAGAAGGTATTCCCAAATAATTTATATTGTACGCTCTTTTGAAAATTTAAATGAAGACATGTTTGTGCCTGAGTAACTGTTATATGCATTGTGGAGAGATTTAATCATCATACTTGCTACTTTTATATTGGTTGTTGGGAAAAAATATAAAATGATAGAGATATGAAATGTGCTTTAAAGGGATCATGTAAGGTTGAGAGTGTTTATCCTGGAGATGACACAAGAAGTTAAAATGTTCCACCAAATATTTGCCGTACGGTTGGGATTGGTCTGAAGATGCTTTGAGGTGAGTTCTGAAAAGAGATCCCTTAAGTATGATTGGATAATGGATATATCACAAAGGGAGGAGATTTAATTAAGAAGGGTTGCAAGTTCATAATAAGGTTTTGGACATATATTTTCTTTACTGCTTGACTTTTAAAATGAAAATTGTTGGCCTTGTTTTTTCTGTTTCTGCTGACGGTTATGAATGTTTCTGATGCTGCTTGTAAGCGATGCTGAGATCGCTCGATGAATCTTTGAGAAATATATATGTTTCGCAATAACTCTCAAGAAGTAAGGGAATAAAATGATAATTATAGTGTATCCAAATTTTAACGCAAAAACTAATTTAAAAACTGGATATTTTAACAATGAAATCTTGTTAGCTAATTCAAATTTAGAAGCATGCTTTGTCTTGTTGTGAAATTTTATGAAAGTAAATAAATTTGAAATGTTTGAGAATTGTATCTTTTAAACTTATGGTCAAACATTCTTCAAGGTGTGTACACATTTTCTTTCCCGTCTTCTTGATAAACAAAATTAAGTTTTATTTCCAAAGTTGAGAAAAATGCAAAGCAGGTAATTATATATAAGATAATTTCACACATATATGTTTTTTCCAAATATAAAGGGAGTAAACATTTATTATTTTTGTGTAATCTCAACTGTTGAAGCTTAAGCATTTTACAATATTGTGTACCAGTGCATTAGTTCAGCTAACAAATTATGATAATCCTATACTCTCAATGTAAAATAACCGATTATTTATTAATTATCTTTCATGTTTTTATTTGATATAAAAGTTTTAGTTGTAATTTTGTGAAAAAATTCAAAACAGACTATAAATATATGGAAATTAATTTACATTAAACCACTTAGATACATTTGACGGTTGAGATTCGTCATGCACTTGTTTTGCCTGTTAATAATGACGAACCTAATTCGTCATTCAAACTAGTTTAATTGGATAGATTTTAATGTCACAAGAGCCATGATTGGTTAAGTCAAACATCGGTTGGTTTACCAATACTTAAAAAAAATAATTTGTTTGGCTGTATTCCTTTAAAGTTCCTTTATTGTTTTGAACCAACCATTCAAAACGCAAGAATTTTCCCAAATAAATCCGTACCCAAGGGGTTAAAAAATAGTAAAAAAGTGGTTGTTTATATTTGTATAAGGTAGGTTATTACGTTTCAAACAATCGAAGAATGTGATAATATATTAATGACAAACTGGTGTAAAAATTTCTAAAAAACTGTATTTTAATTTATTTTTTACACAGAATTTTATCTTCTTTATACTTCAATCAATCGGCATGTTCATTGCACTTTAAGAAACACAAATGACAGAAATTGACTTGTAAACGACAACACACGCTCGATCATACTATATAAGCGGGAAACATGAGATATTAAACGATATTTTATTTTCAATTGTATTTCAATATGTGTAACTTAAATTTAAAAAGTGTTTTTTCATGCAAAATCATTCTATGCATAACAATGTATTAAATATTTCCTAAAACAAAATGCGTATGAATATTATATAACAAGTTGCTAAATTTAAGGTGTCATGTTTATGTATTTAATATATATTCACCATAACATAGTTGATACGTTTAATTTCAAAAAGAAATACGTTTAAGTTATAGTTGATACGTTTAATTGCAAAAATTTTGAGTCTGGTGCATGGGTGACCTTTAACCTGTTAGCTAAGAGAAGTTATTCTCTAGAATTCTTGGGAAAATAGCCAAATTTTCCGTCGCTAACAGAGTCTTAATTTCGATTAATCAAGCATACCTCCGCTGCCCGAGGCAGTTTTAAAAATGGCCCACTGTCACTGACCGCATATGGCGAGTGAAAAATGACGGCCGTATTTTTACGTGTTCCCGAATCCCATAAATTAGTTTTGGAAACATGGTGTACTTAAATGCAATTACTAGTGTCATTAGTAAAAGCGAGTTAGAGCTCTAAGAAGCTCTAGAAGATAATAGGCAATGAGTTGAGTGCTGTAAAAATCATTATAAAATATGTTGTCCCAGGTTTGACGCAGCTTTTGTTTTATGACATCGGAGACAAGTGTTTAATTGTTTGGGGCTAGTATTTTATGCCGATGATTGATTGACAAATAATTTATCAACATTTTTCTTAGTTTAAAGCATTCGTCTTTACTTTGAATATATGAAGTGTTAAAATGTTGACATACCTGTTTTTAAATGCATGCCACTTAAATTATTAACTGTTTCAACGATTGGGTAATGTGGTAATTATTATTATTATTATTATTATTATTATTATTATTATTATTATTATTATTATTATTATTATTATTATTATTATTATTATTATTATTATTATTATTATTATTATTATTATTATTAACAATAATCATAATAATTATTATCATATTAAACAACTGAAATATTTTATATGGAACAATTGATACATTACTGCAAGCTGTGCATAGCTATTAAGGACCTCTTTCCAAGCTTGTAAGTGTCCCAAATCATTTATTTGCTTTTACTTTCGTTGACACATAATCTTCTATCGTTACAATGCCATCGGTAATAACCCCTATGTTACGGTCTTCCGCTTCTTTGTTTGTGACATTCCCTATCCGATGCTACAAAAGAAAAATGAAGTGAGTCAATGAAAGACACAATATTATCAGATGCTGCTGGGATTTCCGTATTTATCTCCCATCATTACCTGTATCTAGTAACAAAATGGTCACTCTTATATCAGATAGTATTTTTTATATTCGTCTATATAATTAATGAGGACGGGGGGATACCTATTCAAATATCTGATGTCTTGACATTTCCTAAAAAAAAAGTTGTTTTCAAGTTTTATGAATATTAAAATTGTATTACTTAATTCAAACTTGAAGAAAGAAAAAGTTATGTAAAAATAGTATCGTTACACTAATGAATAAAGCCTTCTTATTCATAATTTTAATTTCAATTCAATTTCTGAACTAATGCGTGACAAATAAAAGAAGGTTTTCACATCATTGGAGATATTAATTAACAGTATTATTTTTACATTAGCAGTAAATTCCTAAAATCATTGCTTGCCAATCATTGCTTGATGTAAATAAAGGTCAGATATGATCAGTACCTTTGAAGTTAGTATACAAAAACACGTCAACAAAATTAACAAGGAGTAAATATACATGTCGCAACGATTCTACACATAGCAACTATTCAACAACGTGTGCTATGTCATTTCATACTTCAAATCAAATGTATATTTAGTAAGATACTTGCAAACAAATAAAATAAGTAGACAGTAGTGTCTCTAAATAAAAATGAAAGCAGTATATATATATGTTTATCTATGATTATGTTAAGAAACAGCATACTTCATATAAAATTATTGCCTTAAGCGTACGTAAATGATAGTCAATTGTATATTTATTAGCCAGCTTAGACTCTAAAGTTAGAAAGAGCACCTAAATGCGAAGAGTAAAACATGTAAACTAAATATATTGTCTTAAACACTCATTTATTTGAGTTAATTGAAATCAATACAAGGTATCCTAAAGAGTCTCAACCCATAAGCAATTCCACAATTTTCTGTCAGACTTTAGGAAATCAGAAATAAGTGTCTCATCTTGTTTTAGTTAACAGTAATAGTGAAAATGTTTATGAAACAGCCGTTATTGAAACTTTTAATAAATACACATAATTAACGCAGTAAATAAGACTGCAATTGTGTATAATTATTTAGGTTTTTATGAGAATAAAGGTTACACTTGAATAATAAGCTTTTGATTACATGACTTCTAGTTCTAGCAAAATTTTTATTTTTGTTTAAAAATTGCCAAAAAAGCGCATACTTAATAAACACAACGAAATGTGGTAAATTAGAATGACAAAAAAATAAATTAGGCACTGAAATAGTCAAAGTAATGACTAATCATTTTTAAAGTATTATTCGTATTGCTTGAGAGAAATACTATAACAATACTTAGGATTTTTTATTATTATTATTGACTCAATTTACTAACAACTAATATTTAAAAAAACATATACTAATAGCTTATGTATAATTTAACAATACTGTGCATGTGGCTAGCAAGAAAACATCATAGTTTCGGGTTAGAGGATAAGAGTTATTTAGTTACTGTATTATGTGAAGAACTTTGCAACAGTTTCATGAAATACTTTTTGAGAGTCAACATATTTTTCTCGGAAGCTCTTGTTAAGATAACTCGTATTATTGTATTATTTCAAAAATATTATTGTTAACAACACTGAGGAAAAGTCAAAAACGAATTTATAAAATTTTAAGGCAAATGTAGATTTGTGTTTTAACAGTAACATAAAAATATAAAGTACACGAAAATTATATTTAATTTTTTTTTCCTTATTTAAATATAAAAAAAAATATTAAAAATGTGGTTCTAGCAAGACAGTTTTTAGTTCAAAACACTTAACTTAGATACAATTAACTAGGAATAATAACCTCTTCAAATCCTTCCAATATTATGAAAAATACGTAATGAAGAACTACGGTGGTTAGTTTAAAATACGCAGCCAAGCTAGAGGGTCATCGAGAAGGGCGTTCAGCCCTTTTGGACATTGCGCCGCAAGCTACTGGTTTGCGAAGCAATCCAAAGAAATGCGATGCATCCCTCGGGGTGTTGTTTAGCATTAGCGTGCAGGAGGTGGAGCTCCCTTGTTTTTATATATAAAAAAAATATTTATTTTAGCCTACATCATTTGAATTGTTTTTAAATTAATATTTGGAATTAAAAACATATATACTTCGTAGATTCAATAAATAAACAAACGAGTTTTAAAATAGTGTCGTTTGAAATGTTGTTAAAAGTTTTTATTTGTCATTAAATACTTCCTCATCAAATTATGAAATTAATATCTTGGCAAATCTCGCTGTTTTAATACACATATGCTGATTATTTGTGTTTTTATATTTAATTAAAAAAAATTATAATAATGATTTTCACAAGTATTAAATTGTATTATACGACTTTCACAATTACGAAATTATTCACATATTGGGATTGGATAGTTTTTGTTTTCTAAGGAAATATTTATAGTTATATACTTATGCATTATTAGTCTTCCTATATTTTTTAAAGTAAACGCAAAATGAAACACAAGGAATTACTAATACATTAACAATTTAACTTTACACTCATTATTTTCAAACTTCAAAGATGCGTCTTAAGAAGAATAAAGTCAAATATTGAAACGATTGCATAATTAATGGCGCATATCATTTAAAATTTGCAAGAAATACATTATTTTTATTTCTCTTCTTTTTGCTCTGGTGTGAACTTTTCTTAGAGTAAATACTTTTAAACAAAGTGCTAAGTCAACTTAAAGCTTAAATGCCATAAGAGAGTAGAAGCTACAGAAAAAAAAATCATTTTTTTCAACATTTTTCCGTTACATACAGAGAAAACTGTTAAACTAACCCAATTACTATGGAAATTTTGCAATTTATCCTACTTCGCTTTTTATAACGAAAAAAGTTTGTAACATTTTTTAAGGTCTTTAAAGATATTAGTCCATAAATGTGCACAATTTTTGCTTTGAATCAAGATGGCTGGTTTCTCAGTGAATTAATTTAAGCCTCATTAATATGAAAATTTAAAAACGACTAAAAAAGAAGGCAATAAAAAATGAGTATGTGGAGAGATTAAAAGTGAATTCCTATCCGGTAAAATATATCTTTTCCAAAAACGAAACACTTTATTTTTAGAAAATTCAATGATTTTGTCGATGATTATTGATTCACGCAACGTTTAAAAGTTTTGTTTGCTTACTGATTTCGAAAGCAAATAACCAACCATTCTTAAATGAGAAATGCATTATTTTAAAATGAAAACAAATTAGATTAGGACTGATACTGATAATGAAGGAATGCTCCTACTTACTTTCTATTACGGTACATATGGTTAAAACACCAAGTATTTATAAATTGCTGGAATTAGTCGCTAAAAGTTCCCGTCTAATGAAATCCTGATATTTTTGGTGTTTCACAAAAAAAGCATCGTATCCATTTTAACCGGATGATAATTGGTGTGATATCTCATCTTAAGGGGAGTTGGTACCCTTTATACCAGTAATGTTAATTTGGCATGTTTCATGTACCTTTTTCTCAGAAAGTAATTGTCAAAAAAGCCTAATTTTGTTCAGTGCATTTAGCAGACACTTTTCATTCTACTGAAGTTAGCTTTTGATAGCAATTCATTTACTTTTTTTTCTAAAGGAATTTTTGAGAAAGCCACTAAAAAGTCGCTAGAAAGTCATGCGTTTTTGAAAAAAAGCATCTTAAAGAAAACTTTACCTATGCAAATAAATACCAATTTTGTCACAAAAAGTATTTAAACTACTTCTAGTTGATGTATTATTACAAATGAGGGACAATGACTTTTAAAGGGAAGAATTTAAATTTAAATACAATAATAAACTCAGAATCAATTAATTATAAATTTTTGGGCACCAGCTCCCTTTAAAGATATCTTTCATTTGACGCAACAGATGTGATTGAAGCATTCTTTTTGAGAGATAACTCCAATCTCAGACGTAAATACAAGGCACACAGATGGAAATAGTCTATATATTAGATTTTTATATAAAAAAAAATCCTATAAAATGAAGAAAAAAAATTACAACATCCTGTTATTTTTCTTTTGTTAATATTTTGATTTTGAATTTCTAGGAATTTGCCTGTTAGTAAACTAATATAAAAGAGTTTCTATCAAATTACAACTAATTTTTAATATACTAGAGTTTGCTGTCTTTATTACTGTACTAGGTAATAAATAGTAAAAAAATTAACAGGAGTGATTTGTTTTAAAAATTAAAAATTATTACGTTTCAGATTTTTGTTATTGTAACGAAAAGATACAAATTATGTTCTCAACAAGTAAGGTTACAAAGGTTCTAAGCTTCTTAGTAGCATTGGATATCAGGAAAAAAAGCAAGAAACTATGTCTTAGAGATTGGGTGCACTATTTTAACTTGTAATTTAGTCAAAATTAAGGAAGATAAATCTTAATAATTTTTAAAAAATATAACTTTTACCCACTCGTTTTTCTTCACTTTAACTGTAACAATTTTTTTAGATATTACCTTCGTCTCATCTTACATTCATCTAATTTTGTCAAAATTGAGGAATATAAATCTTAAATAATTTTTAAAAATATGCCTTTTGCACACTCGTTATTTTTCACTTTCATTGTAACGATTTTTTTAGATATTACCTTCGTCTCATCTTATATTCGTCTAATTTCTTCCAAATTGAAGAAGATAAATCTTAAATAATTTTTTAAAAATATGTCTTTTGCACACTCGTTTTTCTTCACTTGAATTGTAAAGATTTTTTTAGATATTACCTTCATCTTATATTGATCTAATATTCGCAACTGTTAATAAATTGAGCATTTACTTGTTTTCTGTGCTGAGTTTTAAATCCTACAAACTAAATAAGTATTATTATGTGAAGTCAATTTTATATAGATTGTAAAAACTTCAATGGGATAAAAGTTTGCAATTATTTTACATAAATATATATTATAGTATTTGTCAACACAAATATTGTAGAAAATATTCAATACCCCCATCCCCCAAAAACTATTAAACTTTTAAAATAAGCTTTTCTTTTGTTCAAAGTATTTTCGAATATTTGAAAGGAAATAAGCATGGATACATCTCTTTAAACAACACTTATATTTGTGTCCTTATTGACAAACTATCAATCATAGACAAAGGAACAAATACATTTTTCTTTAACGATGTCATTCATCTTTCTTGAGAAAATATTATATTTTCCTGGATCACATTCCTAAAGAAAATGCAAAAAATGCAAAACCGATACTACTTGCCTTTCGAAACGAGATTTAGAATAAAGGATAAAAGAATAGAGGACTGATAAGATGGTAAAAAATTGAATATTAAGCTTTTTTTTTTATTTATAGTAAACTTCTACTTTGTTTCATAAAAAACGGTTGTTTTCGTCTCAACAGTTATTCGTTTCGTGTTTCAACTTTTTTTTCTTGTATTGTGTAATGTTTCGCTTACGAGTGCGTAATTCATTTCCACCTTTTCCAACAAGAAAAGTTTTCATAAAAACATTAGCCTTTTAACTTAAGAATGGAATATTATTGTTTTTATTTAAATATTATTCTAAGGTGTTGGTTACTTTAAATATTCGAAAACTAATCACGCAATTTTCCCAACCATTTTTATTATATGAGAATAAAAAAAAAATGTTTAATTTTTTTACTAGTTATTTTGCAAATTCAATTTGTTTTTCTTACTATTAATATTACATTCAGTTATATATATCAAGTATTTATTAATAGGAATTGTTTAAAACAATTGTTATTTTATTTTTTATTATAAAGGTAATTTACTGTTAAAATCCGGTGTTACTCTTTAAAGTGGTTATTGTTTTTAAAATTTAAAATACCAAGTTTACCTTTTTTTTTATTATGGAAACTTGTTATTAGTTCGTTAGTGTATAATTTTTTTGGAAAACTTTAAAAGTAATTCGAAATCTATAAATAATTATTATCCAGCAAATATACCGTAACCAAAACAATATACAAAGTAGCTGATTGATTTTATTCGTAAATGCTAGGCAACAGCGACAGTGCTTAACACTATTTTCTTATCCTAAAAACAATATTTTTTTTATTTTTTTTATCATGCAAATCTTGATCAAATACGATTAACTAATGTTTATGATATTAACTAAAATTTGAAAAATACTTGTAAATGGAGAAATATTGCTATGAATTTGTATATTAAATAATTTTGCATATGTCACATCATAAAACGTCTATACATTCCTAAACGATAGATGCATATGTTTGTAAACAGTGGGGATCCATTATGTTACCTCTCTTTTACAGCTTACTCTTCCCTAAATAAGCAAACTGAGTTGAAAATACGTTTCATATGAGGTGTTAAATTATTTATACTTTCGTGTTCCCTGCATCGACAAAAGCATAATTTATTTATTATACTTGAGCAAACCACGTAGAAAACTTATCAACTTTTTTACATAACACACACCATATATTTAAACCATGATGTAGAAACATTTGAAACCATATTTTTTAATTACTTTATCTCAATTAATAACCCAACGGTAATCACACACCTGAAATGTTTCATACATAGCATGGCACTTTAACTAACACGATAACTGAACTTCAAAAAATGAAAAGCGATTAATATTCCTTTTAGCATAAACAACATGCAGCTAAAACTGCGACACAAATAACATAAATTACACGAAAAGTTTATCCATTAATTTTTCCTTGAATACTGAGAAACCGAACACGCCTCACCTTATAAGCCCTCTTCATCAAAGATGCTGTTATTTGAGTGGTGTCCCCCTCCAGCGTAACGCTTTCTAATTAAACCGTATTTACGCAACCATATTCAAGAATCTCATACGTGAAGTGTATCATTAATTTTAAGCACGATGGCGTGCGATACTTGGATTCCTACACGCAACAAGTGAATAGTTCATCACTAAGATTAGGATGGTTATAAGAAAATTTTTAGGATGCCTTTTATAAAATTAGTTATGTTCTTCCATTTTCATAAGTATTCGAAATCATTTGAATAATGCAGGTCCAAATCTATTTTATTACTCAGAGAGGTATTTGTAGTGATATGTGAGGCAATCAATATTATACTTTTTCACATTTTTCCAATCGCTGCTATGGTATATGTTCTTCTCATTAAATTGACTATTTCAGTTTTAGATGTTTTTAGAGCAGATGTAAGTAGATACATTTTTTAAATAGCAAATATTTTTGTTTCTAAAATCCGATATAATTAGTATAATTTGTAGTTGAAATGCAAATACAATAATTGATAGCATGTACCGATTTCAAAATAAATTTTGAGGGTTATAGATTTTCAAATAACTAAGATTGACAATTTTGGATATTTAAACATTAATGTGAAACACACATCCAAAAGAGACACAATTTAAAATCCAAATAAAATCTAAATTTAACCATTTCTGTTTGTTTTTATGATTATTTCTTAAAAGTTCAATTTTATATCGAACCATGGCATTACGGCTTCTCAAATAATTGCTAAAATAAAAAGAAATAACTATAACAGAGAGAATTACATAGAATGATAAAAAGGGAGTAGGATTCTGATTTTGACTCACTTTTAATGCTGCTCATTATAAATGTGAGTTTGGTTTGTATGGTACGGGTGCACTAAAATATTTCAACTATGATTTTAATAACCACTGATATTTAAAAGTTAAAATTAATATCTATTTTACCTATTATCAACATTGAAAAAGGGAATAAGGGGAAAATTGCTTTAGAAGTCACTAAGCTCACTGGAATTTTGTTGTGATTCTTCTAGTTATGGCAGTCGTTGTCAGTCTTTTGTATTAGTTCTGTAAGCAAGTATTCATTTTATTATTCCATTGAGAACGAGTATCAATATCTCCAGAAAATTATGTCCCAAATCTTCGAAATAATAACATGTGTCAACATTTTAATTAGACAATCATGTATATTTTAAATAGATAAAAGTGCATAATTAATTGTAAATCATATATATTTTAATCATTATTCGATAATCTTATTCAAACCACATGTTTCGAATTTAGGAGTAAATCGTTTTGTAGACTATTTAATTTTTAATTTATTAATAACTATCCATTTGTAAAGCAACTATTTCAGAATTATTTTATAGATAAAGCAAGTACTTATTTTTAAGTATGTTATTGCATGTTTTTGTAGTTATTGTTAAACATATAAGTGGCATAATTTTGTTTTTGTCTAAAATTTATGTCTTGTGGTTGTAATAAGGATCAGTTGTTCAAGTTCATGAAACAGAAATGCTTTTTTTTTTTTTACTATAGATAAAATTTCATCAGTATAGTATCAATATATTTTGACTGATATAGCAAAATGATGATTCTTGCATTTTTAATGCACTTTTTAATTTTTTTAAATGAGTTTTAGATTGTTTATTCAATATTGCATATTTAATATTGCATCATTGCATCAGTAGCTTGCTAAAAGTCACCAAAATTAAAAAGTGCGCTAAATAAAGCTAGTCAAATCCTAGTATGCACGATTGTTAGTTTCAGAAGATAGTATCTTTTGGTGTTATGAAGCCACCAAAGGCTGCGGAAATATGATTTACTTCTAGTTTACACATGCGAAATATATTTGTCCTGTGTTGGCCTGACGTTAGTTTTTCCCGCACATGCAATTGTCACACTAATTCAGCAAACTATTTAAGTCTACCTCTGTGTTCCTTTGCTATATAGGTACCAATACTCATAAGACTACACCATAATCTTCTTAAATTTATTGTGCTTTTATTTATGTTTTTGTTACGAATGAAATCACAGAATTGGTCGTGAAAGCCGAGAAAAGGCACAAGAATGGACGGACTTTTAAATTGATTTTGGTGGTTTACAATCCAAAACTTGTGATGTGTAAAAATACTGACTGAAAAGTACCTTCAGGAATGGGGATGTTTTGTTTACGTATTAGCGAAGGCTAAAAGGTAAATAGTAGAAAACAGAGGGTTGCCGCAGAACCTACAGGGAATGAACATTCAGTCAGCTTAAACGGTATTATAATGTCACCGCAAATAAGCTTTACTCTTTCAATGTTAAAAGAAGTCACCTGGGTATTTGCGTTAGCTCTCTAAAAGCATGTCTTCGCTCTTTGCATAAAAAAAAGCAAAAGTAAAACTAGTGTAGATGTCGGTTAAGTCTCTTTGTGTAATGCTATGATTATTAGAGCTAAAAATTACATCCGCCTTATATATTAAAGGTTGTAAAGTAGTCAATTTTTCCCAATAAATAACTAGATGTAAAATAATATGCCAAGTGAAATGGTTAGCCAGGAAAAGTTAAAAAAAATCCAATGGTAACAGTCAAGCCTGCGAGTTTCTTTTGTTTGGCTTCTTTTCGCAAAATGAATAAAAAAATTATGGAAACTGAGAAGAAACACTGTAAGCAATCAGTACTTAAATAACTATATTTGAAAAAATAATCTCAGTTAAGTTTGCCGACAGAATGTTTATGATACGCTTGTATTAAAAGTTGAACTACGAATGTAAACATTATTCAGAAAAATATTTTGATAAACAAGTTAAATGTTATAGCTTACTACATAGAATGTTAATTATTTTTTTGTAAAATTCAATCGACTGACTTAATACAAATTTAACACATCTTCAATCAGCATAAACTAATATTGAAGATATACATTAAAAAAGCTCCATATAATTTTGGAAACACAAAAATATAAATGAAATACACAATCTTAATTGAATATGGACTTACTTAAAACTATTAAAATATATATGAGAAAAAATAATTAAGAATACAAATTGTGCTATTTCATCCAAATGTAAAAAATTGTTATGATATTATATTTGTATATATAGTGAGTTCCCTTATTGTAAATATTAATTATGTAATTGTAAATATTACACTACTTTGCTACAACTTAATAACTGTATATACTTACATTACTTATAAAGTACAAAATTTGCATGCATTGCTTAAAATATCAATTTCATGTGTTATTATTATTTTGCTTGATTTAAAAGGAAATTTTCTGTATTTTACATCTTTTTAGTGTTATTTAAAAGTAAAAACTGACTTTTTCTATTTATGGGATAACGTCGTAAAAAATAAAAAGATGGTGGAATTATCTCGAAGGAGTACTTGCGATTTGTTCACGCCTCCGCGATCATATTTTGGATTTTTTTTTTTTTTTCTGAAGCGAAGAGGAAATGGACAACGAAGTGTTAGAAAGTTTATTCCTAAGAACGGTGTTTTTCTCTTCATAGGTGAAGATTAGTAAACTTGTATTTTACTGTAAGATTTCTTATGTCTGGTTAAAAGCAAATGTAAAAAGGAGAGGGAGATTAATTTAAAATAAAAAAGTCGTATAAATAACTTGCACTCTATTAAAAAATTGGTTCATTGATAAAATATGAGAATTAATTTTTATTTAGTGAAAATTGTTGCAATTTAAAAAAAAAATAATAATAAAAAGAAATAGTAAGTTTATTAAAAAAATGAGAAATCCACGAATATTTGGGATTAAAAAAATGCAGTCTTAACAGAAATACTTTAAAGAAAGTGATTTTTTCCCCATGCAAAGTAAAAGGGTATTTTGATATATTATGAACCGATGGTGAATAATATTCTTCAATGTCATTTTTAGTTGTGTATATATATTTTTTGTTGATGACAAAATATGATTTTTCAGAAAAACTCTTGCCTTATTCAACTCTAAAATATTCTATTCATTAATCATTTATCTTTTAAAGGATTTTAACAATTATAACCCGTATTTGTAAAAGTGCATATTTCTATTAGCAAGTGCTCTTTTGTAGGAATTAAATGTTGTAAACTTAGAAAAGCAAGCAGTGGTAATAGATAAATCGAATATTTTTCGTAAAAGGGTAAAATACTATCAAAGTATGTATGTTTTATTCTATTTATATAATCGAAAGGAAGAAATATAGAAATTGTAAGTAGTAAATGTGGTCGCTTAAATAAACGAGAAGAACACGTATCTTTGGTATGAGAACTATATTCAACATATTTTGGACACACAATTCTTGGCAGTGGTTCTAGAAAAAACGTGCTTATGTGAGAGGATGTTTTAAACTCCTTTATATCACTAATTCCTGTTTTAACTATGAACTATCACTCCTCTGTTTGCTTAAACCAGTTATGACACGTCATTCAATTACTATTGTAGACTGCCAATCAATAAGATCTATGTGTGTGTGTGTATCAAAATGAATTTTTTATGATAACTCTGTTTGTATCCTTTTGCTTGTCAGACATCGAATATGTTTTCGTGAGTCAAACAACATTGTCAAAATGAGATGTTCTGAGTTGAACATAAAAGCACTTTATGGAGTTGATCGTGCAAGATACTTAAGATCATCTTCTAAATACTAGATGCGTTGTATTATTATCTTAAAAATGTTTTTTTGATGCATAGATATTTCTAGGTTGACATTATATTGTAAACCATAAGGAAATATAAATGTTCCTTACAAACTCAGCAATTTTTTTTCAACTGCGAGTTTGGATCAAGTGATACAATATATAAACGTGAAATTCAATTTGCTATTTTCAGTCCTCTTGAATGGAAGATGTTTCCTGGGTTTCTGCTTGCTAAACTTTAAGTGCATTTGCTTGTTAGTACTCCCTAACATATTTTCCAATATTTATGGTCGGTGTTCGACTTCCTAAAATCATCTTCTGAAAAAACACTATATATGTCATTGTATTCAACAACTGGTAAATCTCAACAACTTGTTAAACGTTTTCCTATTGGACAGTAAAAGAAGTACGTCAAAAAATTGGGCCATCAAAAGTAATCATAACTTTCCTAGGAGTTAATTTATTTAAATGAAGTAAACAAACAACTGCTTGTATCGGTTATTTTAAAGTATTTTCGAATAATAAAGTTGATCAATAGAGACTTCAGTATTTCTTGCAATATCATCATAACGAAGACCTTGAATAGTTTTCTTATCAATGCAACTTTCTTTCATAAATTGTAATAATGATACTACGTTTCATCTTGAACCACTGTCTGAAGGTGTGTACAAAATGCGTGCATAAGTTACATGATATAACACTTAAGTTTAATAAACGCCATTTCATAAAATGTTGTTCCCTATATTTCAAAATGTTGTACTACTGAACCAAGACTATAAATAACATAATTAAAACTAACCAAAAGAATGAGTCAAAAAATGAAAAATACCCGTATTTTGTAAAAATATTAAGGTTTTCACCTAGATTCCGAGAGACACAAATGTTAAATGGCAGTTATAATTTTGTTATCACTGTTAATTAATATTATAAACTTTCCAATTTTATTCTTAAAAATAAAAATTTACTTTATATTTATGTTAAAAAAAAATCAAAGTAATCAATTTTGTCAAAAAGAATCAAACTTCAGGTCCATTCCGGGAGACCTAAATTTTTTTCAATTGATCTAAAAAATGTTATGGTAAATATGTGTACATAGTGGCAACTTTTTATCAACCTGAAATTTGGAATTTCAAAAAAAAAAGGTTTTTTCAATACGCCCTAGTATTCAATAAATGACTGATTCCTTTTAAATTTTTAACCGTGAACAATTAAAATGCTTAGGAATATGGGGGAGAGATAGGACACTTTTTACAAAAATATTTGTAATAAATTATTTTCTGTTCATACAGCATTTAAATTTTTAGAATAATATCTTGACATATTTTAACACATTTAAACATATAAAAAAGATGGTAATTATTTTTATATTAGTTTAATAAACAAATTAAAAGAGCAAGACAAATGTTCCATCCCTCCCTCACATGAAAGGGGGGGGGGGGATGTGACATTTTTCTTGCTGTTATGTGTGTGAAAGTTAAAATGCATGCATAATTTTCAAGAATATTACGGAAAAAGGACCGCAACAGTTTTCTCATTTGTACTTAAGGTTCATTTTTGAATCTTTATTTTATCTAACATCATTTCAAGCTGTAACAATAAATTTTCGTACTTGGATATTTATTGGACACACTGTACACATTTTAAAATTCGGGCTGCTAGATTTGAAACTCGAGGTCAAAATTTTGTACGTAACAATTCAAGAGTTCTCCGAATACTGGTTGTTAGTTTTTATAGACTGATTCACACACTCAAAAACTGTATACTTTTTGTTACAGATAGAGATAAATTAAGGTGGTTATAGTTTTACTTATCTGATGCTTTGAATTAAACGGTGAATTCTAAAGATATGTATTACCTGTTATATAAATCATACAAAAGGAAACAAAAAAATGGGTAAAAAGACAGCTTTTCCATACATTATTGTGTCCACTGATTTCCATAAAACTCGTAGAATTTTTTTCTATAGTCTTGTTATAAGTCTTGTTTATATTTAATAGTTCATCTCCTTCAGAATATTTACATTTTAAAAAGATGTATATTTAAAAAATATATTTTAAACAATACTCCAGTATAAGAAATATGCTGGCCAATATCGGTTCCGCAATGACCCATCCCGATGTGGACCATTGTAGACTGGCCGTTGCAATGGATCTTAACCAATCTCACCCAGAGCTGAGTAAAATATCCTCAAAGTTTTGAAATGTTGATGGAAAGTTTTAAAATTAAAATATACACTGGTGTCCAAAAGTTAAGCATAATTGATAATTATGTGAATAAAAAAGGAACTGTACATCAGAATGGTGGGAAACGTGATATGCGAGTGTAAAATGCTTTTAAAATAAGGAAGCAAATCAAAAGAACGAAACAAATTAATTTTATTATCCAAAGTAGCAGTTTGAAAGAAACTGAGAATAGCAAGGGTTCACACTTTAAAGAAAAAATGAAAGAAAACATTAAATAAAATACTGGTGCTGCAGTTTAATAAGGCGTGTGGTCACCTATGACAGCTAGACACGCTGCACAGCGATTTACCATACTTGCTATGAGACGATGAATGAGTTGTGGGCTCAAATGGTTCCAAGCTTCATGGAGACTTCTCTTCAGTTCTGTAACGGAGCTTGGTGGGTGCGAAAGGGCTGCAATATGTCTCCCGAGCATATCCCATACATGCTCGATAGGATTTAAACCAGGGGAGTTGGCAGGCCACGACATGCGCTGGATGTTTTCCGTTTCAAGGAAGTGATCAACCAGCACCGCTCGGTGACATGGCGCATTATCATCCATGAATATGAAGTTAGGACCGACAGCACGTCGAAACAAGTGAGCATAAGGCTCAAGAACTTCGTCTCTGTATCTTTGACCAGTCACAGACCCCGTGTCAAAGAAATGGAGGTCTGTGGGGCCGTCCATCATGATGCCTGCCCATACCAATACTCCCCTTGATGGAAAATGATGTCTATCCGATATGTTTCTTGGTTCAAAAAGTGTTCCACATTCTCTCCATATCGTTACCCTACGAGAATCACTACTCAGACTAAACCGGGACTCGTCACTGAACATCACATTGGCCTACTCTCCCACACTCCAATGTTGATGTTTCAAACTCCAGTTCAAACGAGCGCGTTTCTGAGCAGACGTGAGGGGAATGCAAACTGCTGGTCTTCTGGCTTACAGGCCAGTATGATTGATTCTCCTGTACACAGTTTGTCTCGAAATTCGTATTCCTGTGGTGACTGTGAGCGCCGAACCCAGTGATGTGGCAGTACTGCCCCTCTGACGTCGCGCACTTATTACCAGATATCGGTCTTGGCGAGGGGTTGTAACTCTTGTTCGACCTGATACTGGTCGTCGGGTAACATCTTCCGTTTTTTGAAACCTCTGCCACAATCTTGAGATCACAGACTGGTTCACATTGAGAATTCGAGACACTTCGGTTTGTGATCGTCCGGATTCCAGCATTCCAACGATTCTTCCTTTCGCAAACATGTCCAATTGGCGTCTTTGTGCCATCATTCACCTTGTTTGATGGTTAACAACGCTCTTTCACACAGCAGTTGCCCGAAAATTGTCTGAACTGCCTATGCTGCGTGAATCGGTTTCTTTGCGTTCCGACATGCGCAGGTGTTTCACGCAGGACGTAGTCGACTGAAAAATTTTGCATAAACCCAATGTTTCTTCTTCACCCAATTAATATCCGCAAGAAATTTTGAATAATTTTACGAATATTTACTCCATGTTTTTCGTATTTTACAATTTATGCTTAACTTTTGGACACCAGTGTAGTTTATAAGAATAGACGGAGGGTAAAAAATGTATTTTATGATGGTTTTGACAAGTTTATTTTTTAAAAAATACAGTATTGTGGAACGATGCATTTTCAGTCTCCCCAGAATCCTTTTTTCTAACATTGGCCAATATAGCTGTGCTACCTGGGTAACTATTGATGTTGTACAATTTCAGATAAATGTTAACATGAACAACTCAAAATCAAAATATTTGATATTGTTTAAAAAACTACAGTACAAGCGTCATATGTACAACCCAAATTCAAAATAATATAACATAACTTTCTAAACAAAATTTGGCAATGCGTCGAGTAAATTGAACATATTCAAATTAAAAGATTGACGTATGTTATTCAGGAATTGACAAAATAATTTTCAACAAGTATACAGATATTATTTTAACAACTTAAGGGTCGTTTACATATTTAAAAATTATGTGGATATTTTATAAGGTTAAAAAACTTAGAATAATCAAATCATTCAATATGAATTTGAAAAGCAGACAAAATATTTGCATACCTGTTAACCGAGAGTCTGCGACAAGTATAACGCTTGGAGCTCGGAAGATCTCATATTAGTCTTTAGCTGAAAATGTTTCGTCAATGTGATATTTCAAACAATGAAATCGTGTTTTATATCATTGTTTAAATCATCATTATTGGAAAGAAACAACAATATGTCTCGGATCAAATTATATTTTGACAATTTACGGTTCGGAAGATTTTAAAGGAATATAAAAGAACCGGTCAACTAAAAAGTAACTGAAGTAAATGTGAAATAAAGCTTGTAACAACTGCTAGAGATGAATGCAAATTGAAATGAATCGTCCAAAATAATCGTTTTTTATAAAAATAAGTGTTGGAAAGAATCTGGAGTTGTCGTGATTAAGTCAACAACACCTAGGCGATTGCATAAATTTGAGTAGCAATCTCGGAACCACAAAGTAAAACCAAAGATGAACATGAAGAAGAGACTTGCATGACTCTCCTGGTGTAAATCGAAGCTCCTCAGGAGCAACAAGACTGATAAAGTGTTTAAATCAGGGATGAATCTTTATTTCAAATATCTGTTTGATGACGAAAGTGTTTGGGGTTGGTGTTTACAACGTGATGGCCTTGATAAATCTTGCCCAATTTTGTTGGTCCCATATGAGCTTCTAGACAGCGAGGTTGCGGGTTCGAGTCCCGTGTAGGCATGGATGTTTGTAAATGTATGTTGGTTTGTTAAATGACGAAATGTTTCGGCGCATTATAGCGTGTTGCTGACGGCGCCAGATAATCTGAATACAACCAACCCATATGAGCTTCAATTTGCACCATGAGAGTCGTGCTTCATATTCATCCTTGGTTTTACTTTGGTAATACATGAATTTATGCAATAATCAAAGTGTAGTTGACAACTCCAGATTCTTTCCTACACTTCTTGATGTAAAAACCATTAAAGCGATTATTTTGGACCATTCGTTTTAATTTTCGTTCACCTCTGGCAGTTGTTACAAGCTTTCTACCATATTTACTTCGGTTACTTTTTAGTTGACCAGTTCTTCTATATTCAAAATCATCGATTGTGAAATATTCATTTGATCGGTGATATTTTTTGTTTCCTTTTTTTTTTTCTCCAAATTTAAACAATGATAAAATACACGATTTCTTTGTTTCAGAAATATCACAGTAAATACCCATTTTCAGCAAAAGACTAAAGTAAGATTTTCCGAGCACCATGCTTCATACTTGTGGCATCGTATCGGTTAAAAGTTATGCAAATATTGTGTTTGCTTTTCAGATTTATGTTGAATGAATTAATTATTCTAATTTTTGAACCATATAAAAAATCAGCATAATTTCTAAATGTGATAACGACCCTTTAATTGATAAGTAGTATCGTGTCAACCAATGATACTTGTACGTGGAAATTCAACTATAGGATATTGGTGGAGGTTGTCCTCAAAATAGCATTATTCTCTGAAACAAAGCGGATAGCTAAAATTCGAATTGTGTCTCAAAATGACTGCGAATATGACTATGCTACATTTAATTTTAAACATAATTATGTTTAATGCTTTAAGATAAAGTGGGCTTTTGTGGCAAAATATCAAAGTAAAAATTTCCATATAGTTGCAATGAAATAGCAGGAGAAAAACCAGCAGAAATACGAAAACATTATGTGAAGTCGTTAAAAAGGTGTCCAAGAAAGAAAAAAACGCCCATGTTCCAATACATAATAAATCTAACGAAAGAACACAGTGGCAGCCGAGCATTTAACGAAGCACGATGCAACGAGAACAGTCTTTGACATAACTCATAGCATTGGCAGTAGTGTAGCTCTAAATTATTGTTAATTCGACATCATATTGACTAGTATTTCTTTTTATGATTGTTAACTTCAGTGTGGGCATTTTTATAAAAATACTAGCTGAATACCCGTGCTGCGCTACGAAATTTTACCATTAGCATTTTAGCGATCAAAAGACATTCATGTATTCTACACTTCAGACGTTTGCTCCCATTTCGATCCCGACAAATTGATTTATCAAAATAGGAACTTTCCTTTGTTGACATTTTAAACGAAATTTATAATTGTGAATAGTAAACTGGAATAGTTTATTGTGTTTATGTTTGCTCTTAGTTCTAAATTTCAAAGTAGTAGCTGTATTGGAATTAAGTTAATTAGACATTAAGTTAATCCTCGTATAGTTTCAATGTTGCGTCGTCTTTTCATCCCTTAAAAATATCGATATTGGAATGACTTATTTTTTAACATTTGCAAAAAAATATCAGAAAAATGACTACATTGGAAGAGGAACATTCGGATATCCCTCGTTTGGAACATTTAACCCATTTTCGACCCTATAAAGTTGGTTAATCGAGAACAGAATAGCTTACTTTTTCTATGTTTAATCTTTTTTGACATTTGTACCAAATTTCCGAGTTGTGACCATATGGGAAGTGGTACATTCGAATATTCCTCGTTTGGAACGTTTAACCCCTTTTCCACCCCTTGATCCACCGGAGATCGGAATAGTTTACTTTTTCTGCGTTTGTCTTTATTGATATTCACACCAGTTTTCAGAATTATGAAAATATGAGAAGTAGGACATTCGAATATATCGCTCGTTTGGAAACGTTTAACCCCTTTTTGACCTCTTAAAGTGGGTTAATCGAGATCGGAATAGTTAACTTTTTCTATTTTTACCGTTGTTGATATTTGTGCCGATTTTCAGAGTTGTGACTATGTGGGAAGTAGGATTTTCGAATGTCCCCCGTTTGGAACGTTTAACCCCTTTTCGACCCCTTAAAGTGTGTTAATCGGGATCGGAATAGTTTACTTTTTCTATTTTTACCATTGTTGATATTTGTGCCGATTTTCAGAGTTGTGACTATGTTGGAAGTAGGATTTTCGAATGTCCCCCGTTTGGAACGTTTAACCCCTTTTCGACCCCTTAAAGTGGGTTAATCGAGATCGGAATAGTTAACTTTTTCTATTTTTACCATTGTTGATATTTGTGCCGATTTTCAGAGTTGTGACTATGTTGGAAGTAGGATTTTCGAATGTCCCCCGTTTGGAACGTTTAACCCCTTTTCGACCCCTTAAAGTGGGTTAATCGAGATCGGAATAGTTAACTTTTTCTATTTTTACCATTGTTGATATTTGTGCCGATTTTCAGAGTTGTGACTATGTGGGAAGTAGGATTTTCGAATGTCCCCCGTTTGGAACGTTTGACCCCTTTTCGACCCCTTAAAGTGTGTTAATCGGGATCGGAATAGTTTACTTTTTCTATTTTTACCATTGTTGATATTTGTGCCGATTTTCAGTGTTGTGACTATGTAGGAAGTAGGATTTTCGAATGTCCCCCGTTTGGAACGTTTAACCCCTTTTCGACCCCTTAAAGTGAGTTAATCGAGATCGGAATAGTTTACTTTTTCTATTTTTACCATTGTTGATATTTGTGCCGATTTTCAGAGTTGTGACTATGTGGGAAGTAGGATTTTCGAATGTCCCCCGTTTGGAACGTTTGACCCCTTTTCGACCCCTTAAAGTGTGTTAATCGAGATCGGAATAGTTTACTTTTTCTATTTTTACCATTGTTGATATTTGTGCCGATTTTCAGAGTTGTGACTATGTGGGAAGTAGGATTTTCGAATGTCCCCCGTTTGGAACGTTTGACCCCTTTTCGACCCCTTAAAGTGGGTTAATCGAGATCGGAATAGTTTACTTTTTCTATTTTTACCATTGTTGATATTTGTGCCGATTTTCAGAGTTGTGACTATGTGGGAAGTAGGATTTTCGAATGTCCCCCGTTTGGAACGTTTGACCCCTTTTCGACCCCTTAAAGTGTGTTAATCGAGATCGGAATAGTTTACTTTTTCTATGTTTACCATTGTTGATATTTGTGCCGATTTTCAGAGTTGTGACTATGTGGGAAGTGGGAGAATTAGTGATGAGTGAGTCAGTGAGTGAGTGAGTGAGTGAGTCAGTGAGTGAGGGCTTTGCCTTATATATAGAGAGATCATTGATGCTTTATAAAGTAGCACAACATTATAGCTATCATTTGGAACAGTCAGTATGTATAATATGAATCCCTATAGGTACGGTTAGTGTACAATTTCCTTGAAGTGCGTTGCGGTATTCTTTATAAGTCGAAACGATTGGAAATGATGTCACTAGCTAAAAACTCATTGTATTTGGTTTGAACAATAAAAGGGATACAATGCCAACATTATAAAATATATTTAGATGTTAAAGGTACTATTGCTGACATCTAATAATATGAATATAGTTTTTAAACAACTTTCTGCTGATATGTAAGCGAAATTTAAAATTGATTAGCATTAAATGTGATTGATAGAGTTATCAATAATGTCGACAGCTCAGACACATACTTTCTGTTGACATTCAAAAGTGTGAGCACAAATACACCTAAACTCAAAAAATAGACTATCGCTGATAAAGTTAAAAACAATTATATATTTGATGATAACTGTTTTTAATTATTAAAAACCTGTACAAAAACTGTAGAATATGATTTGTGCGTAAGTACGTATTAGTAATTAACTCTTGATCTTCATTAAACCAGCCACAGACAGAAGTTATAACAGAAGTTATTAATATCAACCTATAATGGGCATGCAAATCAACGCAATTACGCATGTGGCATTTGTGGCATGAATATTACGTTGGAATGTTAATCGGCAGGAAATACAGTATGCCCTTTCCATTGATTTTTAACTAATAGTGCATTTAAACAGAAATACATTAATTGAGCACATAATTTCTAAATGTGTAAAATCTGCTCCTAATCTGTCATTGATTTTAATAGCAAGTTTTAATAATATAGTTTGTTATTTTTTAAATTAACATTGCTAAAAAATGTATTAAAATTTGCATGGCAATATATGAAATTCGTACTCTTAAAACACTACTTTTTTTTAAAATTATATAATGCTTTTTTGTTTAAACAACAGCTCTACAAGTTAATTATGACAGATTAATACAAATTAATCTGTCATATTAATAGTTTTATTGGTATACTTAATATTGAAATATTGCGTAGTATTATAACTTTGCTTTGATGTTAAAGAGTATTAGTTATAGTCAAGTATATTCATAATCAATATAAATGTAAGTGCACAGTTAATGAAGAATAGTTTAATAATAAAATCTGCGATATAGTGATTAATTTAAAAGGTAGATTTTTTTATTTGTAATATAGAAATGTACAAACAACTATTCCAACTATACTATTCTTGAATCGTAGGCTTAGAAATGAATCAAAAGATAGTTCAATCAATTGTTCCTCTTCTACATGGATGATTCACTGTATTCAATACTTCTGAAGTAAACGTATTTCGTATTCATCTTGCCTTTTTCAGCTGACTTCAGATCAAGCGTAAAATTGTTTGAAATTTGCGAGATGTACTTTAAATGGAATAACTGAAGCAAAGAAAATTTGTTTTTTGAAGTTACATGCAATTTTTACATAGGACTGCTATATTTGAACTGTTTTAGGGGCTACTGCTCTTTTTCAAATCATATCGACATACAATAATATAATTTTGATGTAATATAATAGTTTTACTACAACATTTTTGTTGGGTAAGATTTTGATTTCCAATTTAAAGTACGTATGAAAGTTAAACGTTGTCGAACATTTAGATTCTAAACAGAACCGCACGACAACTTATCTTTAAATAATGACAACAATCATCATTATACATATACCTTATTATGCACTTTATCAGTGTACTTAATTAAGTTTATATACTCTGTTACATTAGAAGTGGTGGTTCAAGATCAAGTTCTTTCCTTCTTCAACCAACAAATAGAAGGAAAAAAACTTCTAATATTTTCTTTTAACTATTCATTAATCACCGCAGTTCATGACGAGCTGTCAACTTTGCTTGGTTCCATTTTGTAATTTGGCACGCATACCTTTGAAATATACGAACAAGTTAGTTAACCCATTAACCGCCAAAACTCGAAATCCGTAAAAATCAAGGTCAGTATTTCTAGCATTTGTGATTTTTGCGTCATATATAGCATATTTAAAGAAAAAATTGGAATATTTTAATTACCTTGAGAGAAAATGTCTGTTGCGTTGGCGCAACGTCAGCGTAAAACCGAGTAAAAATCGGCTGTTTTCAAGAATTTCATAATCCGTTAATGTTGAATACTCCATGACTGTAATTAGCCGTAGACGATATTTTAAGGGTTTTTTTTCTCACAAATATAAGCTTTTGGTACTATGTAAGTATATACATTTATTTAATATGTCTTATTTTGTATGAAAATATTGACTACATTCTTGGTGTAAAGCCCCTTCACAACCATTACAGCGATATGTAGTTCATTGCGTCAATGTTCACTGCGAAGTCTTTTATTGTTAATTGATTGTATATGAGAATGTCCTTTTTGAATTTGTACTGCCAAAGAAGGACTTAGTTTACTTGGTCTACCAGTAGATAATCTAACAAAATCCATCACGTGATGTAAGGGTCTAAGCTTTATAACCGAATCTTGCAGGTTTTCCTTTTAGGAATATTTTTTGCTGAATGTTTTACTCTATAAGGAGTCATTTGTTCATCTATACTTAGGTCGTGTGCAAATATTTGAAACTATTTAAATTTCTCATTCAATACATTTCACGGTTGTACTCTTACTTGGTACAATTTGTCATTTTTGTCAATATTGATGTTATATGCCATTTGCAAATTTTGTTTTATATTGTTGTACTGAATACGTGACATTGACTCTTTAGGCGTCTTCTCACTTTAGGCACCTCGAAAATAGGCTATTTTCGCGATTTTTTTTCGAGGTTTTTTGCAAACAATTATGGGATAAAATGGATCCTATATAATAAACACATCTTTCAAGTACAAGAAATTTTTTTTTTAATTTTTTTGAACAATTATTATAATAAAACAGTAGCATCGAAAACCCCGTGTTGAAATGTAATGTTCGTGGCTTGTTGATGAAATTTCGGAAACTATCCGGTTGATTGTCATGAAATTTGAATGACATATTCTTCATAGTTATGGCTATAGCGCATATCATCAGATTTTTGATATTCGCGAAAATAACAAAACGGCGCATGTTTTTCGAAAAAGTAAAAAAAAAACGCGTTTTTTTGCAGTTTTTTGTAAAAAAAAAAAATACTTCAAATCAAAATTTCAAAAATCTGATGATATGCGCTATAGCCATAACTATGAAGAATATGTCATTCAAATTTCATGACAATCGGCCGGATAGTTTCCGAAATTTTATCAACAAGCCACGAACATTACATTTCTACACGGGTTTTTCGATGCTACTGTTTTATTATAATAATTGTTCAAAAAAAAAAATTCTTGTACTTGAAAGATGTGTTTATTATATAGGATCCATTTTATCCCATAATTGTTTGCAAAAATCCTCGAAAAAAAATCGCGAAAATAGCCTATTTTCGAGGTGCCTAAAGTGAGAAGACGCCTTTAGCAAACGGGACGGATACATCTTTATATAATTACTTAAACATTTCTTCTTGTGGCAATGTAAGGTATCCAGTTAGAAGAAGCAAACCAATAAACCTTTTTAGGTAACTCTCAGAAGCAAAAAAGTCAGTCCTATTATTTTGCTGATCATATATATTAGTTTGATTAATGAGCAATGCATACATTTTAAAGTTAAAAAACCTGTCGAAAATTTCCTCACAACTTAAATTTTCTAACTCTCTTTTCATTTTTTCAACTTGGCGATGTTTCTTCATTTTTTGGTATCGATGTATAAATCAGATCTATTTTCTTCAATTTCAAAGGCTCAATTTCTTTTCTTTGTCTTTGTATTATCCACATGATTTTGGTCCTTATCTTTCCTATTTGAATGTAATTCAACCTCGCCAGAAATGTCATTTGGCAAAACGTTCGAGTCACTTATTACTGTATCGTCCCCTTCTTCATTTTCAGTAACTTCGCCAACTTCTGGAGAAATAATAACAATATCCATTTCATTGTCATCTGAATCAATGGTGTAAAAAGTATCCATAACTTCACTAAGCGTAAGATAGTGCTTTCGAGATATTTCAATTCAAAATGAAGCAGTTGCCATCATACGCGGGTGAGAAGAATAACCCTCTTTTCCGCTGACGATGCGCGAGCGCAACACTAGTATTTCCAACGTAGTAGCTCGAAGATGAATTCATCAAAACATTTTTTATTTGTGTGTGACCTTCAAGTGAACTATGGAGATATGAAATGTTATGTCTAATAAAAATTATTTCCCTTTCTTTTTTTTTTTCGGATTCCATTTAGCAATGTCAGTGCAAGTTAGCAGATTTCGGAAATGTTTAAGTTATTACTACCAGAAAAATATAAGGTTTAGAATAATTTTTATTATTCGAAATTAGAGTATGTAACCTTACCAATGAACATAAACCTCCAAATATTAGTTTAAAATTTATTAAATATTTATTGTAGTTATGTTTTCTAAGCGTTGTGTAAACGCAACGCCAGCGGTTAATGGGTTAAAATACAGGAACAAGTGAGAATAAAGGTCACACCTAGCGTGAGTTTCTATGGATTTAGTACTAATTTAGACATCTTTTCATTTGTATACACAATAATGCACTATATTTTTCCATGTAGGTCACGAATGTAGTACTGTATGTTTTGTGAAGAAATAAAATACAATTTACTATCATTTAAATTAATCAGGTAACCTATAAATCAAATATAGGCAGTCCACTTTAAAGTATTTGCGTAGGACTGGCGTGCATGGTACAAACTAATTCAGATCAACATGTTCTGAAACTTCTATCTTTTAAACTGAATCTGCAAGCAGTATTTTAGACATTGTTATTATTGCTGCACAGTAGCAACTGATGTGCCGTAAAATTATATTCTGAATTTAGTATCTACTTTTTGAAAGCATTTGCAGTGAAAACACATTTGGAAATAAGCTACATATGATCCATCACCATTCCTTTTCTTTCTCAGTAAGCTTGCATCCTCATATAAAATAAAATGGCATTCCCCTTACTGAATTATTCAAGCTAGGTGTGATGAGTTTTGAAACAAAATGCAACAAAATCTCCCGAAATCTCTCGAAATGCGATAAAAGGGCAAAACAACCTCCCCATATTCTTCGGAAGAGCATTTCATTTAATACCCTTGTTGGGCATTAAAGAACAAGGTTCAAATCTGGACACGATCCAAAGTAACACTCTAGTTGATAGATAGGGAGTGTTGTTCATTTTCCAGAGATCGCTAGCGTCAATAACAGACAGCTTGTCTCTCTTTTCATTGAAGTTGACATTTAGGAGTGTTCTGTTCAAAGATCATCAGTCCTAATAATTGTGAATAATGAACAAAACTTGACGAAAAGGAATGAGGTCGGTATCGTGTGTCAGCGATGTTAAAGTAAAATACATAAATACAGCTCGCTTAAGGAAAGTTAACTAATACAAATAAATTACACATTTTTTTATTCGTCTTATATATGTGAGAAAGTAAAGAAAACTTTTTTATAAAAAAAACTTCTGATTTTTTTTCTCCTTTTTTTTAATTTTTAAAAATAGATACAAAAATACTATTTCATCCAGAAAGTCTAGCTTGCAGCTATCTTTATTAATACTAAAATGGAACTTAATGAAAAATTAATTTTACAGGCTAAAATGAAAAATTAATTTTATAAATATTTGCATTATATAGTGTATAATCAAAGCAGTCATTGCTACATGATACTATGTCTACTGTAATTATAGAAATGAAATGCATACAATATTTAAATATATGTCATATCTTTTTAATGATATATTTTTAAAAGGATGCAGTACATAACAAACATTCAAAAAGTGCTGACTTGTACTGAGAGATCAGGAAATGTCAATACGATCAGTTTTGGATTTACAAAACGTTTTTACAGGAATAGAAGGGAATCAAACGTGTACAGTTCATTAAAACGACAGCGTATCTGTTTCCTTTTTAGACCTGTACTTTTGACTCATTAGGAAGGACAGTATGAAGTCTATTTTCAGTAATAAACCTTTCTGGAATTTGAATTGAATGTTCTGCCAAGAACCATTGAATCAGTTTGAGACTTTTTGTTTTGAATTTTAGAATTGTTCAAAATAATCCACTTTACAATATATATCGGGTCTACCGGAAAGTTCTGTCCGTTTTTGACAATCATTTTCTATTACGTAAGCACATGTGTCATTTGGTGCATGTTCGGCTTTCTATTTTTAACACATATTGTATACATAATACCATAGCATATTAACTAAAACAAAGTTGATTCACGTTATGCTTAAGTGTGAAGCGATAGAGTATCCATGGTTACTGATAAAGTTCGTTTACGCCACTGTATTTTATACGAATTTCAACAAGAAAGAAATTCTACAGAAGCATATAGAAATGTATTGAAAGTGTTAGGTGAAGGTACAGTTTCTGATAGGGCATACAGATAATGGTTCGAAAAATTTGAAACATGCGATTTCCACCTTTCTGTTAAGCCACTTCCTGGGCGACCATCGTTGATCGACGACGATGTTGTTAAGACCATAATCGTGCAAGATCCTTTTCTGACAACATCGGAGATCGCAGAAAGGCTGAATTCAGCTCAGAAAACCATTTCAGACCATATTCGGAAGATAGGATTGGTGTGGAAATATTCAAGATGGATGCCACATAAATTAAGTCAGAATAATTTGGATGATAGTCTCGTCACATGCACATCTCTGCATTCTAGGAACGAAATCGAGCCCTTCTTGAACCGGATGAAAACTGGGGATGTAAAGTGGATTACTTAGGAAAACATTGTAAGGAAAAGGGAATATTGTGAACCTGGAAAATCTAGCCTTTCCACCTTTAAACCAAATTTGACTCTGAACAAGAGAATGTTGTGTGGGACATTCGAGGACAAATTTATTATGAGCTTTTAAAACCGAACGAAAAGCTCAATTCGGAGAAGTATTGTCAACAACTGAATAATTTAAAGACATCAGTTAAAAGAGAGGCCGGAGATGTTCAATAAGAAGGACATCATACTGTATTGCTAGGCCCCATGCTGCTTTGGAGACTCATCGAATAATTGTAGAACTAGGCTGGGAAATTCTGGCTCATCCACCATATTCCTCGTAATTAGAACAATCCGACCATCACTTGTTTTTTACTTTACCAAATTTTTTGAAGTGCAAAAAATTGAAAAATGAAGATATCAAACCAGAACTGGTTCAATTTTTTGCATCTAAAAATGAAACATTTTTCAAAAATAGGACATACAAATTGCCCTCAAGCTGGCAAGAAGTCATTAATAATGAGGGCGATTATATTAATTAATAAAGTTTATTGACCATAAGAAAGATTTGTATTTTGTTTTATTCTAAAAACGGACAGAACTTTTTGTTAAACCCAATATAAGGATTTAAGTACTAATCAGTAAACACGACTCATTTAACTACGAAAGCAAAACAAAGCAAAACATTTATATCATTTGAATAGCCAATGGGTCAGAGCTTCACAATATAAAATATGCATTGAAACTCATGTGCAAAAAAAAATAACTTATACTAAATATAGTTATTGAATATTTAGAACTAAGTATAATGTGTTGCATTTTTGCTTTATATCACAAATATATTGTATTTTTTGAAATTTCAATTCGATAATATTTATCTTACACAAAAATGTATTATTTTCTTAAATGAACAAATTATCACATATGTTTTTATTAGATATTAATTATTAAATGCTTCAGAGAATAAATCTAATTTACTTTGAGGAATACATTTTTAAACAAGGCGAAACTCGATTTATATGATAAAGGTAATTAATTCTTACTCCAGGACAATAAAGAAGATATTTGAAGCAGTATCTTTTTAATTTGTTTAAAGTTAAGAGTAGAAATGTTGTATTGAGAAGGCAATGACTATTTTGTTGGTGTGAGGATTTTTTTTTACTTGATATGTAATCTTAAAATTTAGAAACTTAGACATATTTAATTGGAATAGAATTCTCCATCTTCGGGATTGATTAATTTATTATATATGAGCTTAATGCGCGTATTTCATTGCAATGGAAGAGAAAGAACAATGTATTTCACAAAAATATATTGAAAAGCTATTAATAAAAAATGTATTTCTAAGTTTATCTTTATTTTCATTCCGATGAGTGTACAATTCTTTTGTCATTGTATAATTGCCTTGAAACTAAACACAACAGTTTATGTTTCAGTTTAACAACAAAACAGGCAAAATTAACCTATTAATATTTCCTTCGTAACAAAATTCATTTAAATTTCGAAAATATCCATTCTTACTTATATATACTATTGGTTTGTGTGAGAATGATTCCAGTTCTATTTTTAAATTATATTAACACTTAATTATCTTACTATTATAATTAAAAGTTTCTGTAAGCAGTTTAAACGATACATAATCTTAATATATATAAATTACGTGTCACGTTGTTTGTTCCCTATGCACTCCTAAACTACTTAACCGATTTTAATCAAATTTGCAGTTTTGTGTTCAGTTTGATCTAACTTAAGAGATAGGATATCTTGCATCTCAATTTTTATAGCCGCAATATTATTTTATTGCAAATTATTTGTTTATTATTTGACAGTCAGAATTATCTGTTAGCTCCAAATGATTCTAACAGATGGCGCTGTGTTGAAAGTACCAACGTTTCACATAAACTACAATTTAATGGCATGTGATTTATTACCGCAACTGATTTATTACTTCAGTGCTGAAAAATGTATTTTTGTGAAAGGGTTTAGTTCTTTATTTCAATATTAATACACGCTGCACCGAGGTAGTGAGCAATTTAATGGCATGTGATTTATTACCGCAGCACTGAAAAATTTATTTTTGTGAAAGGGTTTAGTTCTTTATTTCAATTCTGTCTGTCTGTGGCTTCCCCCCCCCCCCCTGTGGATCAATAGAAACCTACTTAAAATTGGAATAGAGCTCTGAAATTTTCAACATAAGACAAATAGAGAAGCAGCTCAGAAATTTTAAACATACGTAGTTTTAGCCATCTATTTAGACTTTTGAAAAACAGAATGTTAAAATTTTAATTAGTTATTTTTTAATTAATTTTCTTAATTAATTTTTTTTTTTTTTTTACAAAACGACTTCTAATAGGACTACAGTTCTGAAATTTTCAACGTAAGTATTTTGGGCCTTCTAATTTGTCTTTTGAAAAACATAATTTTAAATTTTTATTTAGTTCTTTTTTAATTAATTTTTTTAATTAATTAATACATATTTTACAAAATGATTTATAATAGGGCTACAGCTCTGGAATTTTCAACATAAGTAGTTTTAGCCTTCTAATTGGATTTTTGAAAAATAGAATTTTAAATTTTTTTTCTTCTTTTTTAATTAATTTTTTGAATTAATTAATAAGTATTTTACAAAATGATTTCTAATAAGGCTACAGCTCTAAAATTTTCAACACAAATAGTTTTGACCTTTTAATTGGACTTTTGACAAAAAGAACGTTCAAATTTTTATTTAGTTCTCTTTTGATTAATTTTTTAATTAATAAATATTTTACAAAACAATTTCTAATAGGGCAACAGCTCTGACATTTTGAGCATAAGTAGTTTTGGCCTTCTAATTGGACTTTTGAAAAACAGAATTTTAAATTTTATTTGTTTTTTAATTAATAAATTAACAAATATTTTACAACACGATTTATAATTTTGCTACATTTCTGAAATTTTCAACACAAATAGTTTTGGCCTTCTAATTGGACTTTTGACAAAAAGAACGTTATAATTTTAATTGTTTTTTTGTTTTTTTTTATGAATTTTTAATTAATATTTTCACAAAAAGTGACTTATAATAGGCCTAGAGCTCTAAAAGTTTCAGCATAAGTAGTTTTGACCTTCTAATTTTGCTTTTTACAAACATCACGTGTTAAAATATTTTTAAAGGAATGTTGTGTTATAATTATTAACTGGGCTTTTTTTTTATTGTTTCTCGACAAGGGAGGAACTTCTAATATTAAAGCTTTCCTTACAATTAGTTTTTAGTGTGTGAAGCGACCTTACGCTTACGCAGCAATGAACCTTTCATCGAGCAATAGCATAGCCGGCCACGTGTTATTTAGACTGAAGTATAAATTGAATTCATATTATAGTAAGAGTAATACATTGGAATTCTTCTTGCTTTTTAATTATTAGTGCTTCATTGTTCAAAAATCTTTAATTAAAATATATAAATGTAAGTATTATCACATAGTTAATGCATGGAATGCCACCACATAATCTTTGATTAAAGATTGGTTCACCTATTATTCTCCTGCGTAATTTGAATCCACCTCGATTATGCAACGGTACGCGTTTGGTCATCAAAAAGATCTCCGGAAATATACTTGAAGCTACCATTTTAACTGGAAAGTTTAAAGGAGAAGTAGTCCTGTTGCCACGTATTCCGATGATACCATCAGAATCTACGATACCCTTCAAAAGGTTACAGTTTCCAATTCGTTTAGTTTTTGCCATGTCTATAAATAAGTCTCAAGGCCAAACAATGTCCATTTGTGGTTTATATTTGGAAAATCCATGTTTTTCTCATGGGCAACTATATGTTGCATGTTCACGTGTAGGAAAACCGTCGAATCTATTTGTGTTAGCTAAAGACATGTTAACCAAAAATATTGTGCACCGATAAGTGCTAAATTAAATTGAAATTAAAAGCATTTATAATTCAAAATAATAAACATTATTGTTAAAGATTTAAAACTATCTGCCCTACCTACCTCATTTATAAGTTTAAGTGTCACGTGTTATTTACTAACAACTTTGTAATGTATTCATTTATTACAAACTTGAATACAAAAAATAAAAAAAAAATAAAAATTATTTCTTTTGTATTGATTTTTGCTCAATATCAACGGTAGTAGAAAATCAATCATGGAGTTCGCCATGTTTTTTTACAAATGGCATCTGTTTAAAAAGCATGGTGGTCCCCATGACTGGTGTTCTCCTACCGTTTCCCTTGAATAGTTTACTACTGTGTAATATAATAAAACACTTAGCCACAGCAACGCGTGGCCGGGTCTGCTAGTGTTTTTTATATTTCTCATGATTAAAGTGAAGTTTTAGTGAAAAACATTACAGGAATACTTAAACTGTATTTATATTTTACATTTTAAACTTTATTTTAAGCATAAGAAATAACAAGAATTCACACTTTCTTTTATCTATATTAAACATATGTATGTTACAGGAAACTAAATATTCAAAATCATATATTATTTAGTTACATAATGATTTACCCAAACTTCTTTCGCTTTTTATTCTAAAAAATTCAATATTCAGCTGAAATATGACCTTAAAAGTTTTATGAAAAAGTATATTTAGTATTAAAATATTATGTATATTAATGGTACGTGGCTGCGTAAAAATACTGTGCATACATATATGTAGTCTTTTACGAGTTTCCGTGCAACATAGGCCTTCTTTTTTTTTTTTTTTTTATCTGATGTTGGTTTTCTGAACCTTAAGTGTGTGTTATTCCACAACCTCATTTTACGGCGACTAGAATGTTTTTTGAAGAAAATGTTCTACTTCTATTTAATCGCTGAGACAAGAACTTTTTTCAGACCAGACAGTGAATACATTTTAAAAGGAAGTGGAAAATTACACTGGTCTTATTTATAATTTATAAAGTCTGAAATAAAAAAGCAACGAAAATAACTATATTAAAATATTTCTCTCGAGGCTCGTAAGCAAAACTGTGTAGTTGCAATATTTCACAAGACTATGGAATATCAAATACTGCAAACACAGTTAGAAGGTTATTGATGATTTTTAAAGGTATATTCATGGTTTTATTTTTTGAATACTTTTATTAAATTTTACAAGTGATTCGATGCAGCTATATAAATGCATTTAATTTTATTGCCAATGAATAGGACCACATTTTAGTATTATATAAATAATTAAAAAATATATTTAGAACAAAAACAATTTAGATGTTAGGAATAGTTATGAACACTAATTTTGGTTGTAAAAAAACCTCATTTTTGGGATTATTTAAATATTTAAAAATATATTTCTAGAACTAAAGAGCAATTGTGTGATGTTAGGAATATGTATAGATTCTTCTGGATATATTTCTTGCCTTGAAACAAGAACATCTAAAGACATTTTTTTTTAATAAGTTAAGTACGTAGACAATAAACCCCGTTGTTTTTAAATAATTTCACGATAACCACAATCATTGGTTTCCTTATTAAGACATTGTTTTAAAGTATGCTGAGTATGTACCATTGACACAATTGATATTAATTTTTATCTTACTTGTTTACCAATACTGATGATATATTTTTAGCTTACTCATGTTATCCCTATACATGTATGTAAAAAAAAGAATCAATTCATTAGAATCAAAATTCACGCACTATTTACATATACTTAGTATGCGTCGTTGTATCTTATATTTGAATTACCTTTGGCACATTTCATTGATCAAAAATCATTCGTTGTACAAATATAGTAATTGGCTTTCAATTGCACGATTTATAACCATGTTTTGCTTATAAAACAACAAAGATCTGTAATAATAAATCAAGCAATATGTCAATTGCGTATGAAAAAATAATATTCTATACTTTGGATTATTGTATGCACTGCATATTAGTTCAAACTTTAAATTACTGTGTCTTTTCAAATTCATCTTTAATATATTCTAATTATCATTGAGAGCTAAATTTGAAAGGAAATTGGTTGCGATTGTATCAGTGAAGTTGTTGATCAAACAGAACTAGAATAAGTTGATTACAAATTCCAGAACACATTGTTGTACCTCTGGGTTTTGAAGCATTTAAAATTTAAATTTTGTAGGACAAAGCTCTTAGTATGCTTTCCGTTCTACAGGTTAGGGATGATTGAATTCTGAAAATATTCGAATACTATTCAAACTCAAATCATTGTGATTCTGTGAATATTATAATTAGGATTGAAGAGAATATTGTTAATGTAAATTAATGCGCTTGAATGATTGCAAATAATAATGACACTGGTTTGAAGATTTTAACAAATCCGTACTCAGTACATATTTAGGATAACATGGAAATATGAAAAGTTATTCTTTAAAAGAAGTCAACATAATATTAAATTAGTCTTTCGTACATATCATATAAACTCTTATGTTATTCTTATACTAGACTTGATGGGGTTATCTTGTATACATCTTTTTAAAAGCAGTTGCTGGTGAATTATTTGCAGATGAATTATATCTTGCTTCTAATATATAAAGTGTACAAATAATATTGACCCAAAATAATAATATAAGATCTTTTTAAACTAAAGGTATAAAAAAAAATGATTAACTCGAATTAACTATTACCTAAGTCAACATGTAATGTAAGGTCACTATTACAGTTTTCTTTTTGAATTTGACATTGAAAAATATGAAGGTAGGCAATACATATGGTACGTTAGGTGTCAAATAACAAGTTGCAGACTACCAATCTGATATTCTCCAAGCTACAGAAGGGGTACATGTTTAATAGGAGGACATTATCACATTTTCAATTAATTTATTAAAATAAGCATTATTTATAAAAAAAATGGTGGATTTAAATCTAAAACCATATATGAAAATGTGTTTGAATTGGTGTGCATTAAATCTTCTTAAAATCCAATATTTTAGTAATTTATTGGAAAGAAAAGTTTGCTTCAAATTTTAGAAGTTCTGATATCTACTATTCATGAACATAAGCATATTTATTTTTAAGTTGATTTTAAAAATCACTTGGAGCAATGTCTAAATCAAGCATTAAACCAATATTATGAATTTGAAAGAAAAAAAACGAAATCAATGATATTTTTCTTTTTATTATTTTTCATGTGAATCAAACAGAAGCACCACCTACTCTTCGAAAAGTTCACGCCAGTATGATTTAATACAAATGAGAGTAAAAAAAGCATACACACAGATCGATCTCCTTTAGCGGAAGTTATATTTTAAAAACCTCAGAAGATGGATCAATACAAGAAACAGAAGGTTTAGAGGAAAAGAAACACTGAAGAGATAACACCCCCAGAAATCCGAAGCGTAAGAATTGAAAGAGAGGAGCTAAAAAATATGAAAAACTGCCAGGCGAAGATTTCTTTTTATCTTTGTGCATGAGGTGAAACCCCGACCAAGTTCCACTCGGGTCTCTTTGTCACGTGCAAGAGAAATGGTCAAAAAAAGTAAAGATATATCCTAAATTGAAGAACCACTTGAGTGGTTTATGAAAGAATGCTTCACTTTAACAGCTTATATTCAACTTTTTTTCACCACTTCAATTCATTTAAATGTGACATGTGGGGAAAAAAATGATTATCTTCAGTTTTTAGGCACTCGACGAAATAAAGTTTTATTAAAATAGCAACGTGGATGCACACAATTGTTTTTATATAAAAACTGATCTTTAAATGTGCTATGTGGTTTTTACGATAGTTAAACATTTCTCAATCGCATTTATTTTTTGAACTAAATTTTTAAAATTATATCGTTTAATCACCATGGAAAAAAGTAACAGAAATGTTATATTTTTAAATGTTTTTTTTGTTACCCTTTTCTAAAGTAAATTATTTTCCAAAAACTATTATTCAGTCATTGGAAAGTGATGAATAAAGTGAACACTGCGGCATTCAAGCATATTGAAATCAATCTTATAAGTACACCCTAACTGTTTTCTTATTGACATATACGGAATAACATATTTTAAGTATTCTTTCATTCTTACTGACCTACATGTTTTGTTAACATTCACAACTCGCTTTCTCAGCTAAGCTGGTTGCGAAAATTCGCTCAACAGCAGGGCCTGATTTACCATTAGGCCCACTAGGCCCGGGCCTAGAAGCCCCCAGATTTGGGGGCCCCCAAATTTTGAAAATTTTATATATAATGGTCTTTTTATGGGAAGTACTGAACAAAAATAATAAAAAAATTTTAGTTACAGATCCACAAATTCCATATTGTTTATAGTCACAGAGAGTTAAGTTAGATAGATTAACCTAATAAAACCTAATTAAACAAATCTTTCCGGTTCAGCCAATCATATACAACTTCTTCATATGTACACAGAGACAAGAGCTTTACGCCGCTGTTCTCTCCTCGCCTCTTGTAAAGAGATGTTCACCAACCAACCATATACAACTTCTTATATTTTGAAATGAAAGAGTCTTTGTGATTGGTTGGTTTGCAGGCTCTTCCGTGGACTTTTTTGAACAAGACAGGAAGAAGGAATTAATTTATTTCTTTTAAAATGAATGTAAAAAACTTAATGTAAACAAAAGATAAAAACATGATGAATTAAAACAGAAAAAAATTTAAGTTTTTTTGGGGTTAGAAAGTAATATTTAAATGTTAAAAAGGTTTTACTGGTTGGTTGGTTGAACCCCCGAGCAGAGGGTGGAAAGGAAGGACTATATGTGACTAAACACCTGCCTCCGAAAAGGTTTTACTTCTAGCAAAGAGTAACTTTTAGATAATTATTTTTTGGATGAGAAGTGAAGTGATTTCATTTCTCAAGCTCCCTTATTTGAATTTGAAAGCAAACTAACATATGGTTTAGAGTTAAAATCGGTACATTATCTAGCAAAATCTATTTGCTAATCTGATACCTAACTGCTTAATATATCTCGTCCAATGTCGGGATGGAAATATCCGTCAGGCTGTGAAAAAAGGAAGAAAAAGTTATCTGAGAGATCGTAAAAGATCGAACACTAACAATGCATTGCTTGATAAATGTTTTCACCGGCCAGATACGTCTTCACAAAGAAGTGAACCTGATGAGGCTCCAGTTGTCATCGAAGCGACTGTTGATGAAGTGGAATCCTCACCAATCACTCAAGAAGACGAAGAAATAGTTTATAATACAAACCCACCTGTTTGTGAACCTGAATTCGCTGGAGCAGAATTTGGCAATGATCCAGCCTTGTGGCCGCCTACCAACCCCAGCTTGAGAGAGTATTTCGCAAAAAAACAACCTGATCAAAAGGTAGATTTAATCTGCAACTCTGGCAGAAAGTTTGGAGAGAAAATGCGTGTGTGCACGGAAAATAATTTTTACAGAAGAAAACAGAATGGAGAAGTTACAAAAAGGCATTGGTTGATATATTCTAGAACAGCCAATGCCTTATTTTGTTTTGTGTGCAAACTCTTTAGTTCCAGTAATGATTCCCTATGCACAACCGGTTTGATAGACTGGCATAATGTCAATAAAAGACTGTCTTCACATGAGACTTCAATTCTGCATCGACAGTATATTAACCAGCTGTCATGCCTTATGCAATCTTCAGGGAGAATAGATTCTCTTGTTGTCAAAGAAAGTCAAAGTGAAAAAGCATATTGGAGGAATGTGCTCAAAAGAGTTGTGGATGTTGTCAAGTTTATTGCTCAGAGAGGACTATCTTTTTTTGGTGAAGATGAAAGTTTTGTTTCTAACCAAAATGGCAACTTTTTAGGTATTTTAGAACTATTAGCTACATATGATCCTTTTCTGGCAGAGCATATACAATCTCGGGGAAATAAAGGACAGGGGAGAGTGAACTATTTGTCCTCAACTACTGTTGATGAGCTACTCCATATTATGTCAAACCAAGTAATGAAGCAAATTGTTGCTGAGGTAAAGAAAGCCCGTTACTTAGGTATTATTGTTGACTCGACTCCAGATTTGAGTCACATTGACCAATTTTGTGTTGTTATACGATATGTTGATGACCTAAATCATGAGCCAGTGAAACGTTTTATTACATTCGTTCCTATCCAAAGTCATGCTGCTGAACATTTATCGGAAACAATTATTAAGTTATTTAATGAGTGGAAAATTGATCTCCAGTATTGTCGTGGACAATCATATGACAATGCAAGTAATATGTCTGGGAAATACGCAGGTTTACAAGCCCGCATAAAAAAAAAGAGTATCCTCTTGCTGAATATGTTCCTTGCTCCAGACATTCGCTCAATTTAGTTGGTATTAATGCAGTTGAATCTTGCAAAGCTGCAATCTCCTATTTTGGATTTGTCCAAGCACTATACAATTTTTTTTCGGGATCTTCTCATAGATGGGATGTACTAACCAGCAATGTTGGTGGGCTATCTTTGAAGTCTTTATCAGGAACAAGGTGGTCTGCAAATGCTGATGCTGTTAAAGCTTTAAGAAAAGGCTATAAAAAAAATTCTGAAACCTTGATGGCAATAAGTGAAAATTCTAATGAAAATGCTTCGACTAAATATGAAGCAAAATGTTTTTTTAAAAAAATACAAGAATTTGAAAATGCCCTTCTCACAATAATTTGGGACACTTTGCTTCAAAGATTAAATTCTACAAGTAAAAGTATGCAATCATACAGTTGCAGTATTGAAGCCATTGTTTCCCTTTATAACTCCCTAGAAAAGTTTGTTCAGAGTGTCCGAGATTCATTTGAAAAATTTGAATCGGAAGCCGAAGTATTGATTACTAAATGCTACATCCAAAGTAGAAAGCGAAAAAGGCATGTAACCATTGATGACAATTCAAGTGTTGATGTAAATGCAGATATGCCAGATAGGAACAGATTCATTGTCCATACACACAATGTCATTTGTGACAGCCTTATATCAAATTTAAAGAAAAGAAAAGAAGCTTACACCTTTCTACACGAACGATTCCAGTTTTTTTTTTAAGACTGTGATATAAAAACACGCCATGAGGCTGTTAAACAGTTTCAAGAAATTTACAAAGATGATATTGATCAAGAGTTTGTGGAAGAATATGAACAATTTAAAGAGTTCATCCCCGTTTCAACCAGACCTATTGAAATGTACAAAACCCAGAAATCTTTTCAAATTGAAGACACCTATCCAAATGTCGAAATTGCTTTGAGAATGTTTCTTTCCATTCATATTTCTAATTGCTCTGGAGAACGTTCATGTTCTGCTATGAAGAGGATAAAAACTCGTCTGAGAACAAGCATGTCGAGTAACAGACTCTCTGAATTAGCTCTTCTTACAGTTGAAAGTGATTTGACAAAAAGTATTGTGTTTGAGGATGTTTTGCATGATTTTTTAAGTGTAAAACCCAGAAAGAAAGCAATGTAATGATGAGGGATTCACTTCAAAGCAGATAAAAATAACTTAGTAACTAAAACTGTTTTGTAAGTACCTTGATTTCTTTGATTTGTATTTGATATATAATTTATAATTTTTTAGAGTTACATATATGTGTGTATTTAATGTTTGAAACAAATAGAAAATTACTTAAATCACTGAGTATTTACGTGTTAGTCTTTTGGCTGTTTACCCTGCTATTAAATTATCGTTTATTATATTAATAATCTAGTTATTACATGTAACGGTAATTTTCAAAGAGCCATAACCAATGTGACAGTTCTGGACCTTCTTTTTGGTGAGATTGTGGAAACAGTGGAAAGGTCACTTTGTGTTGCGTATTCAATATATAAATGTATTAAACATATAATTACTATTTATTATATACAACACACACTAAGACGTATAGAACAAAATGTATATTTTTATTTACAAGAAATTCTAAAAACTATAAATCTCACAGTCTGACATCATGTAGTTTCTCCACACTTTGTATTATTTACATTTATTGTTATAAAATTAAGTAATCTTTATAATTATATAATTTGTGGACCCTGTGGTAAAATGCAAGTTTAAAATACAGGAAAGCGTGCTTTAAAATCAGTGTTCATGGGGGGTCTTAATTAATTCAAAAGTTTTGAGGAAATCAAGATCATACTAATTATAATAAAAAAATCGTGTGAAAGTAAACTATGAGTTTTAATTGTAAAAAGTTAGTCTTAACGAATGTAGCTTGATCTGGTAATATTGTGACGTAATGAAATAAATATTTACTATTGGGGGCCCCTCTCTGAATGTTGGGCCTACAGTAAAAAAATTTCTAAATCGGGCCCTGCTCAACAGTCAAATTCGTGAATAGGTTTATATGAATTTCAAAATATACCTATGAAATGGCTGATATTATTTAATAACAATAATATAATTTGGGGATTCTTATATTTATTTTGATATTAAATGTGTTTGCGTCCATTAAAAAAGAAAGTTTCTAATCATATACAACATATATCAACCTCAATGTGTATTATGTATGATTTTGTATTACAAAAAAAAAATAGTTTCTTTATTTGCAAGCATATAATGCAATATGAAAAAAAAAAAAAAAAAAAAAAATACAGTGATTGATTTAGTGAAATCCAACTGAAGGTAAATTGAATTCTTGAATTGTATCTACCATATTATACATACAATTGATCATATAATCAAGCGTACTACCAAAATGTTCATAAATATTTTTGTAGCCTGAAGAAGGCTACAAAAATATTTATGAACATTTTGGTAATACGCTTGATTATATGATCAATTGTATAATATGGTAGATACAATTTAAGAATTCAATTGACCTTCAGTTGCTGAAATAATAAATCTTGCCATAATCTTAAGTGGTTTATATTCATTTCGAAATTCTTCAAATCTTTCAAGGGTGCCTTGTGGCAATCATTAGCTGTGGCCATTATATTAAAACTCATTAGAGTGTCTTCTTTAATTGATCGATAAATCAGTCCTAATTGCGAGACTTGTTCCACATTTTTGATGAGATCTTAAAATTCATTAGTGATATTCTGGAATTGGTTCTAATGATCACACAATAATACATTCATTAGAGGAAAATACTTGAACTCGAAAGCAATGCCATCTCCAAGTCATAAAACTCACATTTTGTTTCAAAATTGTCGACCTTAAATCGGGAAAGTATTTCAATTATTTAAAGATACTACTTGAAGGGTACATTGGAAAAACCCCAATATTTTATTTTTGGGAATCTGCACCCGGCGCAGTTTCTGCACCAAGGAGATGAATGTCCAAGGAGGTTAGAATATATGGAAGGGAACGAGCTATCTATGCTGGTAAGTACTTTGGCAATAACACTTTCATGATAGCTAAACCCAATTTAAAACATATACTTAAAAAATCACGGAACATAAATGCTACATTAACACTAATAGGGAGAGGTTGTAATGCGTTATTCTTTAAGTTATATTTTCTGAATTCTACATGAAGCAAATTAAATGCTTTTTACAGAAATTGCCACTCTCAAAATTACCAAACGATAGTAATGTTAATGTTGAAGCGGATATTAAGCAAGATAATCAATTTAAAGATTCGAATTTATTTACAGTTAAGAACATCACCAATTATTATTTGTCCTAAATGCATTTTGAAAACAATTTCTTTCTTAGAAATTCGAATCCGACATGTACAGCGTTGCATCGCAATTTCCTTTTAATGACGGTCACTGATGACCTCAGTATGCTTTCCCTTTTTGTATAAGGCTAAGCTCTCTAGTTAGCATGTCGCGAGTGATACCAGTTAGAGTTTTAGTCAGCCTAGTTCAGTTTTCCATGTTTATTTCTATTCGAGATATAAATATGGGGCCACTTCCCCTATAAAGACCTTGCAGAATTCTAAATCATGTTGTAATGGCTTTTCTGCTTAGTATATCACTCGCACTCGCTTAGCTCTTGAGCTAATGCAAAACTAAGACAGCTCGAATGTATATCTAGAAACTAGAAGAGTTGAAATTTTTCAATTTTTTTTTATTTTTCTTTATTTAGATTAGATAAAGGTTATTTGCATTGTCAACAATCCAAACAGAATTTTAGTAGACAATATTTAAGTATTTGTGCTCATAAAACATTTGGGTCTTTTGATGATGGTAAAAGACTACAAGTGAAAATGGATTTGAAACATCGAAACAATTGAATCTAGTATGTGAGACAAACCAGAAAATTCATGTCGATCAATTCAATTCGATGTCGCCAGGAATCTAATTTATTTTCGTTATATAAATAGTTGACTTAGTAAGCGGGAATTTATGATATTAAATTCCGAAAAGATTATGAGTTGTATAGCTTTTTGCGACATATCTTTTATGTAAAATCTGATAAGGTTCCATTGTTATATATTCTTTACTATTTTATTTAATAATACAAAATTTAAAACAATCCACTTTGAAACATCGTTATTTATGGAATATCGTTCAAACTAATCATAACTACACACTTTATATTCTACAATGTAGTAGAATAACTGATCTTGGCACTTTTGCTATAAACATCCAACCTGCAATATAGCATGACATCATTTTTTAGACCTTTAACATTATTTTTTGTACAAAGAGAAATGAACATAATAATCAACACTTCCTCTGCTTACGTAAAAAATTGTTTCTGCCGCCATATTTTCGAATTTATCGTCTTGCCATAGAATGCTACGGATGCAGAATCCCACAGAACGAAATATCGGGGTTCTTCCCCTCTATCATTCACTTATTTAAAAAATAAAGAAACATACATATTCTAATAAGCTGTCAACTGTGATTTACATATATTTAATTGCTAATCTTAGTCATTTAAAAATTTTAAGTATACAAAACCCCCAAGAAAATACTTACATAAATGTGGAGATAGGGGGCGCACCACTAGAGAACCTCTTGTGGCGACTCCTAGCGGCAGAGGGAGGTATTCCTCATTCTGATGAGAGAGACAGATCACTGAACATTCTCGATGTGAATATACGTAAGAAAGGCGCTTATGCCTAATGTAGTATGAGATAAGAGGCAGTAAGGATTCATTAAAGCTGGATTCTACACTCAACAAGCGTCCCTTCTCTGATCGTCTACTTCCACATGGGAACTCGGCATCACGAACTGAGTAGGCGTCAGAACGTTACGTTAAGAACCAAACGGCAGAACGTGTAAGGGCAAACCAGAAGTACGAGATACGAGTACAAATGAAACCGAACAGCACCGTAGTCACCCAGCAGTGAACCGGGGATCGGAGTATAAGCCGTCGTATCACCTAGCAGTGTAAACGACATAACAGCGCAGTGACCGGGAAGGGAAACCACGTCTCACCGGAAAGCGAAACTACCACGTCGGAAAAGCGAAGTCAGTGCTGACGAAGAGGATTGCCTAGCGGAAACAACAAGCATTGGAACACCGCTAACGAAGCCAAGAAACTTCGTGTCGAATAAAAGAAGTCGACATCACTGAGAAGTGGAGCAGCAGCACAAGACGAGGATGAACACATCAAAATGCTTAAAGAATTGATACGACAAGGAGAGGATAATGATCACTCAGTGAAGCAGGGTATTTTGTATAAGCACGAAAATGGAAGAGAGCTGCTGGTTGTACCTCAAGCATTGCAAAATGAAATCATTAAAGAAGTGCATAACAAAGGACATTTTGCAGTGGCCAAAACTGAAGAAATTCTAAGGCGAGAATTTTACATACCAAAAGCAAGAAAGATGATTGAAAGTGTAATTGCCAACTGCTTGGACTGCATTCTGTGTAACAAAAAGAGAGGAAAGGCAGAAGGGTTGCTGAACCCCATACCAAAAGAAAACATACCGCTAAGCACTTACCATGTTGACTACATAGGGCCTCTACCATCCACAAATAAGCAATATCAGCATATTTTCTCAGTAGTGGACTCATTCACAAAATTCGTATGGTTCTATCCAGTCAAATCAACCACAGCAAAAAATGCAATTGACAAGCTAGAATTGCAAAAAACCATATTTGGGAATCCTCAGCGAATAATCTCGGACAGAGGATCAGCATTTAGTTCGAATGAGTTTCAACAATATTGCCAGAAGGAAGGAATTGAACATGTGTTAACAACGACAGGAGTTCATCGAGGCAATGGACAAGTGGAAAGAGTTCACAACACCCTAATTCCAATACTTGCAAAACTCACAATTGAAGATCCAACAAAGTGGTACAAGTTTGTCGAAGGTGTACAAAGGGTCATCAATAGCACAAGCTCAAGGAGTACAAGATATACACCGTTCGAACTACTAACTGGTGTAAAAATGAGAAACAGAGAAGACATAAAAATTAAAGAACTTATCGAAGAAGAACATATAGCCCAAATGAACCAAGAAAGAGAAAAAATACGAGAAGAGGCAAAGAATAATATACTGAAAATTCAGGAAGAAAACCGTAGACAGTTTGATAAAAAGTGCAAGGAACCTCGAACATTCAAAGTGAACGACCTCATAGCGATTCAACGAACCCAGTTCGGAGCAGGATTAAAACTAAAAACAAAATTTTTTGGTCCTTACAAAATAACAGCAGTTAAGAAAAATCATAGGTATGATGTTAAAAAAGTAGGCGAGCACGAGGGGCCTAACATGACAAGCACGGCTATAGACCATATAAAAGCGTGGAATTAAGTGTTAGAGATCACTGCCAAGTCTTAAAATTTTAAACGTTTGCATTTTTCTTTCTAGTATTTTTATTGTATTTCAGATAATTTCAGACATAAACTATGAGGACATAGTTCGCCAAGATGACCGAGTGTGGAGATAGGGGGCGCACCACTAGAGAACCTCTTGTGGCGACTCCTAGCGGCAGAGGGAGGTATTCCTCATTCTGATGAGAGAGACAGATCACTGAACATTCTCGATGTGAATATACGTAAGAAAGGCGCTTATGCCTAATGTAGTATGAGATAAGAGGCAGTAAGGATTCATTAAAGCTGGATTCTACACTCAACAAGCGTCCCTTCTCTGATCGTCTACTTCCACATAAATAACACATTTAGTACCCGTAATAAGTACGCCATTAGATGCTGGTAATTGAAAATTAATTAGTACAAACACGAGTCTCTCAATCTATGTACATTCATTGAAATTTTATAATTACACAATGATACATAAATTGAGAAAGTTAAAAAATTATTTACTCTTTAGAAAGTATTTCATAAATATTTAATAATTAGTAACATATACAAATAAGTTTTAATCACTTACTTGTAAAAATTGTCATAGTTTCAATTAAATTTTATTGTTAAAATTTTTTATATTTTCAACATTTGTAACATATTTTGAAGAAAAAAAAAAAAAAAAAAACTTGTTTACCTTCCTTATGCTCCCTTTTTACTTTTGCATCAGTGGGTAACGCCCCTTGCACGCTAATGCTCTCTATCCTCCGAACGCTGGGACTTAAGAAAGGACGTCAGTCTGCCCCTGCTCAATGAAAGCTTTATTTTTTAAGCCACAAATTATGCCGCAGTATTGCATTGAACCGTATGAAAATTTATAACATGCATATAATTAATAAAATAATCTGAAGACACACTAACTAGTAGTTTGTTTCATTATTATTTTATAAGTCATTACAGGATATCTAATAAAATTCTTTCAAGTGGAAAGGTTAAAAATGAACTCTGGTTAATGTTTTATACCTATTATATGACGTAATATGCTTCAAATAATCTAGTGGAACACGTGGCTGAAAAAATAAAACATTAAGTCTTTGATACCGGGGCAGACTGACTCCTTATAGCGCATTTTAAGGGCGCTAAATCCCTTCCCCTTCTAAAAAATTCAAAAGCATTTGTTTAGTATAAAAATGCATTAAAAATATAAGAATTGAATTTCCCATAAAACATCTAATTAGTTTGCTGAAATTTACTCTGTATCCATTTCTCTGATCAATTCATCAGAGTGATCTAACATGTTAACATACATTTCTAAGAGGTGATTTATACTCACATCAATACCCCTAAACATTAAATTTATATACTATTCACAAAAATGCCTTTTTAATTTTTTTTTTTTTTTTTTTTTTTTTTTTTTTTTTTTAACCCACATTTAGTTTGACAGATTGGCAAAATTAAATGATTGAATTAATAGAGTTTAAAGTTTTTCTAGTTTTTAATATGCCTTGAAACCTGTCTTCCCTAACATGTTAACATACATTTCTAAGGGGTGATTTATACTCACACCAATATCCTTAATTGTAAACAAAAAGTATCTAAAATTCCAAAAATATAACATTAAATTTATATACTATTCACAAAAATGCCTTTTTAATTTCACAATTATTTAGATTTTTTTTTTTTTTTTTTTTTTTAGCCCACAGTTAGTTTGACAGATTGGCAAAATTAAATGATTGAATTAATAGAGTTTAAAGTTTTTCTAGTTTTTAATATGCCTTGAAACCTGTCTTCCCTAACATAAATTTTAAATTTATGAGAAAAAATTAAACCCAACCTAGCCCCAGTAGCACAACAAAGCTGTCCAATATCTCTTGACATTGACCAATCCCGAAGTAGAACTTTGTAAACCATCCATTGTTACAGATATTGACCAATCTCGCCCAATGATGGAAGAAATACAGTGGAAGTTTTGAAATGTTGATGCACAGTTTTAAAATTGAAATATTGTATTAATAGGAAAGGATGAAAAACAAAAATATGTTTTGCGATGCTTTTGATATGTTTACTTAAAAAAATCATATATTTTGTAATGATACTCAATTCACGCCCATAATTAGTCAATTTCCCAAAACTCCTGTTTTCGACATTGGCAAATACTGCTGAGTACCTGGAAAGACTTATTTTGCGGTGAGGAAAATAAAAGTAGTATGATGTGTAGCGCGCTATAGAAAATTCATCAATAACAATAAAAATAAGCACAAAATTAATCACCTTTCCAAATACGAATTTCAGTTTTGTTATCCAGTTGTTCAACAGTGATTTTTATTTTGGCATTCGACCAAACCCTAAACTACTACAAAAGAATATGTTTTATTATTAAAAAAAAAAAAAAAAAAAAGATAATCAGCTTTTCCAGGAATTCAAATATTGCAGAAATTTCTTCAACAAACCTTTAAATCTAAAAATAATATTCGAATAACATGAGAACGGGAAATACCGTAGTAGGTGCCTCAGAAACTGCACTTCAGTGAGTTATTGAATACGATATTGGCAAGATTATAAACCTTACACTTGAGTGTTGCACTATTTGGGAATCAATCTTCCAGTAAGAGCAAAGATTATACTGAATAACAACATTTGAAATCAGTTGATTTAAGATTGTTAATCACACTTAAAATAAACGGTTCTGTCAGGTCTAAAATAGTGTAAACAACAAATTGTTGTCATTCTGATTATCTAAAATCATTACTATAGTAGAAGTTTGTTCGGTAGTGCAATTAAGAACCATATTAAACTAATTATTAAATGTTTCTATTTACATTTTAGCAAGTTTTACAACCCAATACTTTTCAAATGACATATTCTTCATAAAAATGGACTGAAAAATTTAGGTGGAATGACTGTCAATAGAAATCGACTTGCCTATTAAATATGTAGAATATATTTTTATAATAATTCATTTACAATCCAACTATTTATCAAATGAAACAATAAACATTATAATTTGGTATATATTATTATAATATCAATCTGTGGAATTAACATTAACATTTAAAACTATTTATGCAAAATATTCATCAATTAATTTATTTGGAAAGAAAAATGAATGTGCTTATATTTAAAAGCAAGATTATTTTGTACAGTATTCATTAATTTTTAAATTGAAACATATTAAACATTCCCATAATTGACATTCTGTATGCAAATTATTTTAAATATTCAATAATATAACTATTCTGAAATTTGACGTAATATTATTAATAGTAATTAAAATTAAAAAACGATTTTACTTTGTCTTGAAAATAGATAACATGCAATCCGAAACTATAATTGATAATTGATTGTCCTCACTAATATTTGAATTAAAAGTGCAACCCTTTCCATATTTCATATATTTATGAGCGCTTATTATTACCTATAAAAATAAATCTATATATTGCCTTTTATTTAAATAAAAATTAAAAAACGTACCTTTAGTAATGTATCAGATATGAACAGATAATGTATGATATTTTTTTTTATATTATTGAAAAGAAATACGATGCCTTACGTTTCTCAGATATATCCATGTCAAGTTACCGGAATCTCAATAAGAAATAAAGACGTCAGCTATTTTAAACTTCCCAGTATATTCTTAAGAAATATTTCATCGTTTAAACAAACGCTCAGATTTATCGATGCCTATCTCGTTTTGGGAATTTTGAAATGGATAAAAACATCAAAAAAATATATCCTACCCTCAGGTATAGGAAAATAAACCTATTTGCTTCGATACCATATGCCATACGGGAAAAAAAAAAAAAATGCCACATAACAATATCGATTATCGAATGCAAGCTCTCAACAGCGAGTTGCTTTTTTTTTTTTTTTTTTTTTTTTTTTTGCTCTTCAGAAATTATCGCGCAGTATTTGGTTGAATTTTATTGATTCATCAAGAACTTGTAGCGGCAATTCATGTCGGAGATTGAAGTTGAGAATTAGCGAGAGGGAAATAATAAATTTGGCGATGAGTTCGCCAAGTTTTGATGGAGCGTTCTAAGAGTTACTTAAGGTCTCATAGTTAATGACCTGTGACTTCCAATCAAGGTTTTCTCCTCCCTCGTAGTGAAGGCTTCTTGGCATGAATGATGGCACTTGGCTAGAGAGTTGTTAGCAATTTATCCTCTTACAATATCATGAACGTGTTTTTTCTATCTGCTTTGTGACTTTCAATCACGGACCAAAAAACAATATTTCAATATCTCGTAACATAGGGATATTTTTTTTATTTTAGAAAAAAAGGAAAGAATCTGCTACAAAGAATGCACGCATTAATTTTAAATAAATGCCATCGATATTTGAAAGATTGGTCTGGATGAATGATATTGATTATGTAGGTTCTATTTTCAAACAAAATTTGAACAAATCTTATTCCTCTTTATAATCACAAGAGTATTCCATTTTATTTGAATTAAATGACGGAATTACTTTTATGACAGTATACAAATGTAAGCTAATTTGATACTCGGGATATTAATATTATTTGTATTTCGAGAACAAATAGTGGGAAGATAATTTTTATTTAAATTTTATTATATTTGTAAATTACAAATGGGGTTTTTTATTTCATGCTTTGTAATTTTATGGCACTTTACCTGAAGAATTATCAGTATTAAATTACATTTCTATCAACTTTAAAGTTACTGCATGAATGAAAAAATTAAGACAACTTAGTACACTAAAAAAAAAATTATGATTTTTTTTTTTTTTTTTTTTTTTTTTTTAAGTATTTCTCCAGTTTCTACTCAAATTAGAAAAAATTAATATTTTGTTTTACAAATGCAAATAATTAATTATTAACAAAATAAAACTTGATCCTTAATTGCGATGTTCTCTAAATGTAATATTTAAAATTGCAATCCACCTTTTCTAACTAACTAGTAGAAGTACACCATTAATCTTTGCTCTAAGTTGTTGTACATTATCTACAGATTAAAATGAGGTTAAAAATATCCTATTATCTCCATGATTACTTCTTTAAAACATCACATTAAAAATTAATACATACATTTAAATAATCAACAATTTTTAATATGCTTAATCACAATTGATCATCACAAATATCAATGTTTAATCTATAACTAAATTATGTAACTATTTAATATTTCATTGTGTTTCATATTCTTTACTGAGTTTTGTTTAAATTATGAAAATCACTTTTATTTCCTTCATTAATTTTATTTTTTGCAATTTACACTGATTCCAAAAGTTCTAATTTGTAGAGAAATACAAATTTTGATTGATTTGGATTGGTTTATTTATTTATTTCAACGACATATTTTTGTGCACAGTAATGGCTAATCAGACCGGGACTTGCAGATTTACGTGAATTCTGAACCACAACGATCATCAATTGCCTAAACCAGGATTCGAACCCGGCACCTTTGGCCTGCGAGAGCGCTAACCCCCCAACCATCAGGCTACAACACTTTTTGAATGCACATTACATAGTTGTATATCACATACTCAATATAAAATAGTTACTCTAAAAAATCGAACACTAATGCACAGTTACACATTCAGCGTATTTCTTTATTGATCGAAGTTAAAAAGCGCTGGTAGCCACTGAATAAAATCATTAAATTGTACTCAGCTTTTAAAATTTCTCTTCACATTAAACCCATTCTAACTCTGATAAAACCTTCTAAATTTCTTTTTTGAATTGACGCATTAATTTTCGAAATTGTGTATACGCTTGAACAAGTAGCAATCAGGCTTCATTTGAATAAGGAAATATTCCTTTTCTCTATTTAAATTTAACTTTGGTAGTTTTGCAAGAAATACATTTTTAGTTTAATAATTATTAGTTTTATTCTCATCCAAGGAATACTCAAGGAATAGAAGGAATAAAAATTGAACAGAAAAATATTAATGATAAAAGGATGCTACTCTATTTGATATTTTTCCATTTTCGGTGTAGATTTAAACTTATTGTGAGTTAGGTTTCATTTAATTTTCAAGATAGTATTGGTGGAGCCGATACTATCTTGAAAATTAAATTGCAATATTTTTAAGGTACGTTTTTATTTAATAAAAGCGGATCATTTGTGTTTATTAAATTTGTTTCAAATGTAATTTAATTACATTGAAATGGATTGCGGTTTGAGCCTTTATCGAATAAAGAACAAAATAAACCATACACTTATCGGTAATTAGTAGGAACTTTCTTGATTGAAATACTTTCAAAATCATTTGCGAAAAATACGATTTAAAGCAAATAAAATAGAAAATAGAAAGCCAAACAAATACTACTTACCCCAGAAAGTTATATTAAATATTAAGCATAATAACATTAATTATTTAAAAAAATTATAAAATATAAATCTGAAGGGAGAATAAAATTAATCAAATGCAATAATTATTAAAACGAAATTTATTAATGTTAGTTTTGCTTGAAATATTTGTGTATACACATGTTACCTTATTTACAGGCCAACATGATGTATTATCTTTTTAACTGATGTTATTCAACATAGAATCTCCATAAGTGATGGTACATTTTCGCAAAAGTAAAACATAACTTCTGATATTATCTAAAACTCGTTTTCTTAAACAGAGTGTGGCAGAGATAAAAAGAAACTTTTGGAAAAATATACATGCTATGTTAGTATAGCGATTATTTTTAGTCTGAACACTATATTTGCTGTGATAACGCAATGTTTCAATAAAAGGATTTAACATGTCCAAGACATTAAAAAAGCAATCATTCATAAAACTAGTCCTATCCCTCAATAAATAAAATAGCATTTGTACTACTAATAATTTATCGTTACCTACAACTTTCTAATTCGTATAGTGATAAAGTATTTTGATCACCAAGTTTAACACAGTCCTAAATTTACCCCAATCACAATAAAAGGGGCATAAAGCTAAATACTGCTGTAATTGGTTGAAAGAGATAAAACACATATACAATGAACAATAACTGAGTTATAAGATTAATACATGAATAGTTGTACTCCAAGTTTGTTATATAATACGACTAATCGATCCGTTTGTCTGTCGGAATTATGGAAAGAGTCCAGTTTGGCTTAGGATCCATCTGAAATTAGCATTCGGAGAGGCCATGATTGAAATAAAATCCGTATTAAAATCTTAAGGAGAGCTTCGTTGGATAGTTGTCCGTGGAAAGTAATGCAACGTTTTAAAGTGCTCGTGTAGTTTAATCGTGTAAAATTAAGCCCTTATTTTCTTAAAGCTTTTGCAGATTAGACTGGACAACAATGAAATTGTATTTTCAAGAAAAGTGTCGATATATTTATGAATTATATCTGCTAAACTCGAATATGGCAATAAAAAAGAAAAATGGGCTTTAGTTTTTTGGTTATGTTGAGTTATGGCTTTATATGATAGTGTTCCAAAATACATTAATTTATGTCTTGTTTGTGCCTAATTTATAAAGAAGTAAAAAAGGAACAACAGGAAAAAGTACAGTCTAAAAAAGTACAGTCTTACAAAATTACAACTGACTTGTTTTCTTGCTCTTTCGCTTATATTCTAAGTCTGAATGACCTCTTAAAATTATCCAGAAGTAGTCTCAGAAGTAGTCACAGATACAGATCACATTCCCTAATAACGTTGATCAATCACAGACATATCCTGACAAACGTGCTCTGCTCGTTGTTGAATTGTACACTGTTATCAGAGACAAATTCCAAGTGAAAATTTAGGAAATATAGCTTTAAGGATATTCGTCATTCACGTTTCTGTTATAAAGTCAACATGCTGTGAAGAAGATCTTCTCAATATTCTTATCTGACGTTCCTATGAAGTAAGTACAAACTTGACAGGCGACATCCCATACTTGTTTTTCATTGATGTCCGACAGGTTTTCAAAGTTCTGATCTTTGAAAATATCTCTTATCTGAGGTCCCACATGCCCTCTTTGATGTTTGTCTAACACAATCTGGAACATTTTGTCCCGCAAATAAAATGAAAGCTGGTTTATTTGTATGCATAGCTTTAACCAATGGCGTCACAAAACAAAAATGCATGTGTAAAACAGGTAAGAAGATTTTTTCTAAAGAAATAAGTGATGTGTTTATGAACTTCGTTCTCAGGATGTCAAACACATTTTGGGAGGCCAGTTTTTTTAGATATAGTATAAATCCGTAGCGTGACTGCTCCATTCACAAAGGAAGCAACACAATTTTGCAAATCCCTTTTGAAGGCTCATCAAAATCTGCACTATTCAAGTAAACACATATACTCCCGTCTTATTTCGTATACTTTATTCATGCAATAATACTTTTCAGTGTGATGTGACTAACAACTAATGGATTATGAATATGGAGAACAAATTCTAACATTTCAGTTATAATATTTTTTTTTTATTTATTGCAATTTTTTTTTAATTTTTATTTTTTATTTTCGAAATGTTCATTTTATTACGTGTTTTATTAATTCATATATGCATGGGAAGATTTCAAATAATTTTTTACTCATTATAATATGATATAAATTTATTTATTTTTAACACTGTTGTAAAGTAGGAATATTTCAGCTTTAAAGATATTATATCACCTCTGTATCTCCGAAAAAAGAGCCAAACCATGTTTTTCATGGTGTTATCCTTGTTTAGCACGACGAATTTATAAAGAATTATGTATTTTCACCTACGATACATGAAATTTGTGAAACAATTCTATTGAATGTTTTCAGTCATTGATTGCGTGAGAAAAATTCTCCATTGGATAATTTTAAGAGTCAGGGTGGGAAAGCAACCCACAGTTATTTAAACTGTTAAGACAGGGGAGACTGTCATTGCATTAATATTTGGGTCTTCAACCCTTTTAGTTTTCTATGGGATCACACTTGTTTTATTCGTAAATATTTTATTAGAACTAACGTTTTTGTTTATTTCAATCAAATGATAATATATTTGTTTTGTTTTATAGGATATCTGCAAAGAGTATCATAATAACCATAATAAATAATAAAAATAATCTCTCCAATTCTGTCTTGAAATCCCTTAAATTTTGGCAAGGATCATGAAAGAAAAGAAAAGTGCTAATTTTTTTAGAATTATTTCACAAATTGTTACTTTCAAGATTAACAAAAGACATTATTAGAAGTTTGAAACAAGATATGTGTATCATTCGTAAACAATTTTTTAACAACTTCAATAAAAATTATGATGAAAAATATATTAGAATAAACATAAAATAAAATTTGGTAAATTAAATAATTGATATAGAATGCTTTGAAAAATTTCGTTTATCTTATTTTGTACATAGTCTGTAGTTTAATATAGCTACAAGTTTTTTGGAAGATATGGCCCATCGTCAATTAATGTCACGGATCCAGTCAATAAATTGTCCAAATACTCATTGATACATACATTTAAATAAAAATGGTTAGCAAGACGAAATATGTATGCGAGTAAACATAATGTTAAACCAAAGGAAATCTCATTGTTTTTTCAGTAAGATTTTAATAATTAAGAGGGTTTATTTAGTAGTGTATAGTTAGTTCAGATTTTGATTAACAGTATTTTTTTAATATCTATTATCATAATATAGAAAACAATCCCACTTTACCTCGGCTTAACAAAAGGAATATATGATATATGCATATTTGATATCAAAAATACAATTTTTACATCAGAGAAATGCCATCATGTATTTCAATTTAATATTTTGTAAAGTACCATTCATAATAAGTATAAAAAATGTAGTACTTCTAAGAAATATACGAAACTTGCAATGTCAAAATAATGATTGGTTTTTCTCCCATCATTTAATCTGATCGTGAGAGATAATTGTGGAACTTTGAAGGTGTTCATAATTTAATTCTACTGTTTTAACTCATATTTCGAAAGAAATTAAAATTTAGTTGTTGCAATTTAGTAATCTAAAAGACCGGATGTTGAATGAGTGCCAGTATAAGTACTTCTAACATGTATTTAATACTTATTGAAATTATAGCAATTCCCAATTTCTAGCTATTCACTAGTATTTTTTTTTTTTTAATTCTTTTTGTAAAAACATTTTTAAGTGTTTCTCTATATTTATTGCTGCTATAAATAAGTAAGTGAATGAAAAGATTTCAAATATTTTTATTATGTTACGGATATGGCAATTATGCATAATATTTTAAAGAAATATTTCAAAAATTTGAAATGTGGCAAATGGAAAATTATTAATTTTTTTTTTAAATGTATTGCGTATAAATAAACTACACACATGCATGTAACGGTAAAATAGTGTTGACACTCTTAGAATATAAAAAAGCAGCCGAGATTAAACAAATATAAAAGTTTATTGTCATAAAGCCTCTGAGCGGGTGAAGCAATCACTAGTTAAGATTTGATATTCTAAGAGGCGGAGTCAAAACGGATTACGTAGCTTATATGTGTTTGTGTGTTTGAGTGACGTTCTACTATGTTCTAAGTGGTTCTCGCTAACTGGAGAATTTACTAGAGCAATCTAATAGCTACATTGACGATTCCAATGCGAATACATTACATGTATCTAAGAATTATACAAAAAAAGAAAATATACTCATAGAAGCATTTTTTATAGATAATCTAAAAATGAGGTAATGATTTTTGACAATTTTGCTATGATTACCTTTAAGCCATAAGCTGTAACTCCTAAAATAAGCATTTAAACTCAATTTCTTTAAATATTCCCTCAACAACAATCAACTCAATAAGTACAAATATTTTTCCGGAGATCATCTATAATTGTTTGAGGAAATTATATTGCAAGGTGATAGTCTTACAGAGGAAATCAATCATTAGAAAAATATTTTTAAACTTTTATTTCCCATTACAATACACAATTTTGGATGAGTTTCAAATTGTAGTAATTTTTATTCTAATTAACTCATCGTTAAAGTTAATACAACTTTAGAAACTTTAAAACTGAGCAAATTGGCCTTTTCAATGTAAACAAGTGCCTTACATATGCAAAAAATAACTGCATATTCAACAAAGGTGTATGTATCATAACTTGTTGGAGTTACAATGCAGTTGAACATCGGAATTTCTAACTAATGTTTATTTACGTGATTTTCCATTTAAAGAAATGTGCATAGTAGTACATTTTTTATCTCAAACATTAAAAAAGTAGAATACTTCAGCATTAGCACATTTTTTACAAAGATAAATACTGAATAAAAGTACTTTAGGGATAAACTTTTACAATTGCAATGGCGTCACCGTAAAACTTTCATAGCCGACGTTCTTAACACAGCGACGGTTTAATAAACACTCATTCACCGTAATGATAATTTACTACCCTCTTGTGGTCGTCGAAAGCTCCGGTTGAGAGTTACGAGCATGGCTGTTGGTAAGAATCAAAACTGCGGAACGCCACATAAAGACCAATTGAGGGTGAATTATTTAGCACCCCTGAATTTTTAATTTAATGATTGCTGTAGACTTTATCTGGGGTGGTAATGTGTATTTCTACAGGAGGAACACTATAAAACTGTACAAAAACTTAAGGTTAGGAGACGAATTCTTCATTAAAATTTAATTGTTGTTTAGCGATTAATTGATATTTATGGAGTAATTACTGAAATAAAATAAAAAGTACATATAAATGACTTTTTATTTTTCATTAATGACATGTAAAAATATATTTAAAAAAAATTCAACAATATTTTATGCATTACATCAACACGAATATAAGCATAATTTTGTTCTGCAATATCACACAGAATATATAATTGATTCACTAAATCTCATATTAATTAAATGCTTTTAAATACTAAATAGTAATTACGCAATTACGAATATGTATATAAACACTATTCATTGAACATTTATCATTTATGCGGTATGATATAAAATTCCTATAATTCCCAATAATAATCATTTAATTATTTTTCTAATTATTTGCATTTTAATTCTTCGAAAGCATTTTTAATATTTCGACCAAATTTTACACTTGATTACATTAAGAAATTTAATGTATATGACATAAACCAAGTGTAAGTAGTTTAAAAAAGTAATGTTATACTTAAACAATACAAAATAAAAATTTTAAGGAAAAATCGTCTAGAAACCTTTAATAAAAAGTGTTATAATTGAATATGTTTTATTAGAGAGAAGTATAAATGCGCAAATATTAACTTTAAATAAATGATCCAGTAATATGCGTTAAGCAATTGTGGAAATGGATTTCGTATTCCGAATTCTTATTTTTATAATGTATAGATAATCTAAGAATGATATACATTTTAAAGAAGTAAAATTTTCAAGTAACATAAATATTGTTGCATGAAACCATTTTCAGGAAGCACAACATATCGTAGGAATTTTCCCAAATGAATGCGTTTATCATAGTAATTTAACATTTTGCATCGATTAAAAACTTTGCATTGCTAAAATAAACGCAGCCTAAAATTAAAAAAAAAAAAAAGAAATAGTATACTTAACCATAGGTTTTGAATATTGTTCTATGTAATATATTCTTCACATTAAATAATAGACCAATTAAGCATACTTTTTTTAAATTTTATATAGGCTCAAAATATAAATTTTTCAAAATCATGTTTATATTTTTAATACAGATCATTTAATAACATTCTGAAAATCTTTAAAATATTCGGGTTTGATGTGCTCATTAAAAGTAATGATTACTCGTTTTAATTTCTTTAAACAATGGGTTTATTTAGTGTCTCACACTAAGTATTTTAGACGAAATAATTTTTTCAAATACTCTCACTATGGAGTTTGCTTGCATTAAATATAATATAACATATGCATCCTATACAGCTCATTTTGGCAGTCACTAGTAATTAAATGTGTATTATTCTTTAATCTTAAAGTCAGGGGAGTACTGGGACATAAAATTGTCCCGGTGATTTTAGATTTATGCCGGCCCATATTTTCAATATAATTATTAATCAAATTTTAATAATTATTGTTAATAATGAAATAATCCCAATAATTATGTTATCAATTTTAATAATTAATACATTTTATTCATTTATTATGATAATGGAATTGTTCCAATAAATAGTTTAATTAAATCAAATGTTCTCTGTCCCAACTATTTATAGTTTCATTAAGTGAACTTGATTTCCATAATTCATTGATAGTTTGTTACAAAAAAAAAAAAAAAAAAAAAAAAAAAAAAAAATATATATATATATATATATATATATATATATATATATATATATATATATATATATATATATATATATATATATATATATATATATATATATATATATATATATATATATATATATATATATATATATATATATATATATATATATATATATATATATATATATATATATATATATATATATATATATATATATATATATATATATATATATATATATATATATATATATATATATATATATATATATATATATATAAATTGCAAAATAAAGAATGTCCTGGTATACAACTAGTATGTTTATTAGAAAAATTAAATCTAGAAGGATAACATATCATATCTGGCATTATAGTGGGTGACTTCCAATATGCGTAGACTTTAAAAATTTTAACATAAGTAGTTTTGGACTTTTAAATGTGCCTATGACAAACAGAATGTTAAAATTTTAATGAGTTTTTTAATTAATTTTTTAAAAATGTGTTTCAAGTTTTTTTTACAAAGTAACTTCTAATGGGCGTATCGCTCTGAAATTTTGAATATAAGTAGTTATGGTCTTATAATTATACTTTAGACAACCGGAATGTTTACATTTTTGTTAGCTTTTATTAATAAGTTTATAAAATTTCTTAAAGTTTCTTTACAAAGTGACTTCCAGTAAGCGTATAACTGTGAAATTTCAAATATAAGTAGTTTTTACCTTCTAATTTTTTTTTCACAAACAGAATATTGAAATGTTCTCATAGGGGTGAGGTAAATTTCATAATCGAGGAAAAGTCTTTTGTTTCTAGACGGTGAAGGGGGGGGGGGGTGTAATAATAATGTTTTACTTAACTATTAACCTTTTAGAGAACGAATCGAGCATATGCTTGCACATAAATGAACCTTTCTACGATCAAAATAAGGCTGTGTTTGCATAGAGAGTTAAGTGAGCTTGTGCTTACGTGCCAAAGAACTTTTCCGTGAGTGAAGTGAGCCTGTGCTTGCATAGCATGCACTTTTACTGAGTGTAACTCAGATTGTTCCAAAAACTTGGATTTTTTTTTACTAAATAGACTGCTTTCATCACCCTATGTTAACTAATGGGTAATTAAAAGTAAAAATTAAAAAAAAAAAGAACAAAAAAAAATGGCTCATTTTTTAAGGACACTGATCGGCTCGGTGATTGCACCGGACAACCCTATGGCCAGTACGCCCCTGCTTAAAGTTAATTAAATAAAGAATGACTTTGTTTTATTCTTCTCTTTAAAACAAATCTCAAAAAATTTCAAATGAACTTAAAGATAACATTCAAATTGAATTGCTTGAATAAAAAAATATAGTTGATATATAACGTAAACACACATTAACAAAGTCTGGACGGAATTTCATTTTTCTGCCTGTACAGTGGCAATCAATTTAGAAGCAAAAATCATAAATATATAAAAATATTGTGCAGTTACATTCAATAGATGTTTTTGTATATTTTGCTGAAAAGTTGGTATTTAATTCTTTCTAAAGATTTATTAATAACATGCAGTGTATATGGAACCAAACTACATAATATTTTTTCAAGATCTATTAATCATACGTTTTCATTTTATAAGTTTTGAAGTAGTCCAAAATGGATCACAATAAAAGTATTACTGCTATGTTTAGCGTGTACCCATTTGAATGATGAAGATATGAAATCAAGTTCTGAAATGACCATTTTAATTCCAAATCAGTTTATAGCCAGCTAAACGATTAATAAGCCTTATAATAATTGAATTGTACTTTAGTAGCTTAAGATTAATTGAAGAAAATCGAGTAATTAGTCGTTTTTGTGCTATCTTAAGATCAATTTAATACATATTTTTATCTTTTCAGTCAGCTTCGTATAATATTTCAAGTGATAATTAAGCGTTGAGTATAAATCATGAATAAAGGAATTGAACATTTTTATTGATTTCATTTCTTAATTAAAAGGCAACACGCCATCAGTTATTATGTCACGAACATTAAAAAACTCTTCAGATGCACTGCATTTTTTAAGGTTCTGAAGGTGGCATTTGCACTCTTAATGACGTTTTGATATATTTAAAAGATTTTTCTCTCATAAAGGTTACGAAGATATCAATTTCTTAATGTAATATTTAAATTTAATTATTTAAAAAGAATCTTTATTTGTTGAATATATTTCAAACTATTAAGAAGATATGAAACTTTACACGGGGACGAGTGATCACTTTTACCCAATGGTTCGAGTTTGAACTAAGCACGGAGGATGACTTGATTTGTGTCAGTGTAAAACTAACCATGTGAACAACCTTCATGACACTACTTAACGCAATACACTGTGATACGCTTGGCGACACCATCATGACACACGTCACAGGTTTGGTTTACTGTATCCTCCCAACCAACTCACTGGTGACATAGTAGGGTCACTTCCAGTACGGTCACTTGTTAAGATATTCGGTAGATATTAAACGGTAACTTTTGTGTATCTTTTATGATTAACAAATGTGCAGATAATTTTGAATTTTTTTCTGAGCACTACGTAAAACCTGCATTAATCGATGTTGACATCGGAACATGCTTGTTTTATTTTGTTTATTTGTTTTTTGTTTTTTTAAACCTCAAAGTAAAAACCCTAAACAACTCTGAAAATCGCATTTCTATTAGAAGTAACGTTATTTACAAAAATAATGAAACAAAGTTTTGCTAAGAAGTTACTTTCAGATTAATATTTGATATAAAGCAAATGCGTAGTAAAAATTTTATAACCAATCTAGCAGCAATTTATTCATAAGATACATCGAAATTTGAAAAACGACAATCTGAAATAAGTACATTTTTATGTGAAATTGTGATTTTGCAATCCTGTGATCATAGTTTTTAAATTAAATGTTCTCCAGGACTGTAATGAGAGTACATGCCAAAATTATATGTTAAAAAAAAAGCATAAAATTTTAAATTTTAAATGCATCCAAATGTCACGAATTCAGTGATTTTTAGGAGTTTAGCTCAATGAATGCCCTATATTTTCCCACACAAACTTATATATTTTCTTCTAATGTGACTTTAATTTAACCACTATCTTGATATAATATCACGGCATTGAAATTCGTGTAATTTTCCAAATCAAGAAATCGTATTTACTTTAAAATCATATTCAACCAAGCGATCAGCCGGCTCACGACAAAAATGCAATTCTGTGAACAAAATTAGGTTTCAATCAAAAAATACGTGCTTGAAGTTTATGCCTCAATGGAACCAGCATGTAAGTTTATTGTAAAAGCGTTACGACTTCATAGCATTCCTACTCGGTTGAGGAATTTATAAAATTGTGAGGGATTCTTAAAGAATCTACACAAGTATTCTACAAACCCTTGCTGATTGTAACTCAAAAATTGTAATTTTATGCTTGCGTGAACGAGTCATGGGGATTCTGACGACAATTCAAGCGTTAAATAATACGTCGATCGGTGTCCCATTTCCGTTTTATGCTGAGTATTTTTTTTATTATTGTGTTTTAAATATTTGACTGGGATTGTTATTCGTAGCTTGTTCGTCTTAACTTTTCTCCATTTCAAGAATTATATTTTCATTAGATTTGTTAAATTTCCGAAGAGTGATTTTTATGAAGTTACGGTGTGAAACATGATGCGTAAGAGCGATGTAGAGAATGGATTTTGAATTTTCAAATTTTTCATAAGTGTGTTTAATTAGAATTTAGAAAATCCATTATACTTTTAGTAACTAAAAGAAAGTTGTGATGTATTATATTCAAATTAATTTACAAAAAAAAAAATAAAAAAATAAAAAAAAAAAATAGAAGCAACACTGTTTTCAGTCACATAATTTCTGAATTTTTATTCTTTGCGTGTTTACACAAACTTCACTACATTTAATTGGGAAACTTTTCTACCAATCTAAATTAGATCACATATTCAATTCGAGATTAAAATACCAATTTTTAAATCAATTATTTAATTATATAAAATTAGTATTAAAGTTCCAATTCAAACACATTTATTGTATTAAAGCCTCGGAGAATAACAAAATCATTTTTTAAAATACATAAATTTTAAGATTGGCAATTCCTTTCTTTAGGAATAAAATACATTTCTGATCAGTAAATGAAAATTCATTGATATGACGATTTCATAACGAAAATGTATACTTCTATAAATGGTAAACATGATACATGATCATTTGAGATATTTTTGGATCAATTAAAATTCTCAAACACCGAATCATTGTTTACTAAATATGTTTTTTAATAGATCTGATTATATGTCAATAGCAATACCAAAGCAAGCTGTTATTTTCTTATTGTTAAATTCTTTCATTAATTGTATAATATGTTTATATTATTTAAAATTAGATGATTCACATTTTAAAGTATGTTTGGGAATGATACAAAAAAAAAAAGCTTAAGTATGACTTTCACAAAAACGTTATTTCATTTAAAAGAAAGCCTCGTCAGTAATTTTTTATTCTGTTTTTAGACCACCGATAATATTTATACGAGATAAATTACAGTATTATTTTGATAATTACATAACATAAATCATATTTTTTACAACGACTAAACATGTCTACCCATTCTTACTCATTACAATTTCAAGGTCAGATCGCTTATTACAAGCACATGAATCAAATTATAAACATTTATCAAAGTGGAACATTTGTTTATGTACTCATTATTTAATTTTCTAATTTCTCGTGATGAATTAGTTTACGGAAATGCTTTATATACTTTGGAAATAAAAGTATATATATATATATATATATATATATATATATATATATATATATATATATATATATATATATATATATATATATATATATATATATATATATATATATATATATATATATATATATATATATATATATATAGATATATAGATAGATAGATAGATAGATAGATACTGGCATCACGACGGGAACACTATAGTAAAATAAAAGTGGTACCTCTAAACTCATGGCTATATAACGATATTAATATAAAGAAAAAGTAATGACAGATTTATTTTTTATAAAAGACATATGTGTCTTCATAAGTAGTGTGAAAGAAAATGTTGGCCATTGTTTTGTGACATGTGACAAGAAAATACATATTTTATTAACTATTAGTTATTTATTGAATCAATTCAATCCGAATTCGAAGTAATAAATAAAAGGAAATATGACTACTTTTGCATCAGTCACATTATTAAAATTAAGAGAAAGGATCAAAATTTAAGTGATGAAATTAAATTTGAAGCGAAAAAGCCTAATGTAAAGTTATTCCCCTTTGTCTTCTGAGAACGTTAAGTTTAGCGTCATTGATTTTAACTTGAAGTAATAGAGGTCTTGAAATTCTCAATTTACACAAACTACGAGTCACTGCAGCATTTAAATTTAACATATATTGTTGTAATGTAACATAGTCATTTAAAAAAAATATTAATTATTTTAATAGCCAGTTTATAATTATAGTTATTATTATATACCGATTAAACCAGTTATAATTATATATACAACACATAGAATATAAGTATTACTATTGCTATCTCAATAGTAAAGATGGAATACATCTTATTTCTAAAAAAAGACAATATTAAATTGTTCTGTGTATAAACATTTTCTCACAAGAAGAAAATTAGTTGTATTTGAATGAATTACGAAAATAATACACGTCGGGAGTTTAAACACACTGTAAATGCTGGTGGGAGCTTAGATTACAACTGCTTGATCCATCATTAATATAAATTTATGTTGCCACATAATGTATCCACAGCATTTTTAGCTTACCACTGCAACTCATAGTACTATAAATTAGGTGAATGCTTACATTACTCTTGTTATATGTCTTTGAAGTTGACATGAAAGAAGCAACTTAAAACTGTGATATAATCTTAGAAGCCAAAACATTTCTAATTGAGATTCAGCCACAATACAATATATACTATCCCAATACATATATTTACAATAAGTCCCAGTTCCCTTACTTAGATATATTAATAGTTGTGTGCATATTATTAACAGTTGTGTTGTTGTTTTGCAATATCATGCTTATATTTACCAGGAAGGTGAAACATAGTCAACAAAATGTTATGAGCAACATGGTATTAAAACAGTATTTTTTACTTGTCCTTTAATAAAAATAAATTATTTAACACATTCACATTTTAATTTGAATATATGTGTTTTTAGCTTTCCAACATCTGAAAGGTACCATAAACAACCCATTCAGACACATCAACTGTCTGAAAATATCCCCAATTCAGACACTTCAAATGTCTGAAAATACCCCATTTTAAGACTCTTCAAGTGTCTTAAAGATTACGACATCATTTTATATTTTAAAACAGTGCCACTTGTTTAAGACACTTGTGTGTCTTATTTTAAGACATTTCAATTTGCTGTGCATAGTTCCCAACTTTTGAATCAATGTATGTGCTGAATTTTAGTTAGGGCCGGATCATTTTACAGATTGGAATATAATAAGTTAACGCTAAAATAATGCTCAATGGATGTGAAATTACAAAGACAGCTTCAGTCGATCGATATCAAATCAAGTGAATGTGGCGACTGGCTAATTCAATCCATTAATCCCAGGAAACTCCGTTGTTTGCTTGTCCCAACATTGTGGATGTTATGAAATTACACTTTACTTCTAAAATTGTATGGCGATATCCTGATCAAACAATTGATTAGTCCTCTACTAATGAAACGTTTTCAGATAAGCGCATAAAATTGTAATTGTGAAATAAAATAGCGCATTCAATTGTTCTTTAACAATAATCCAAATCAGAAATACAGTCGGTTCCTTCAGGAGAATAGATCCTGTCATATAGTCTATTATCGCCTTTAAGGTGACTGTCATTATAGGAACAAATCTAGACAATTTAGAAGAAGGGTGTGCGTGCATGATATTGGTTTCCAAAAATGTTACTATATGGAAAATGTAAAAGTCTCTTTAAAGGAATGAATCTCTTTGAAAATTTGACGAGTCTAGCTTCTACGACAACACACAGTGATGGTGCAGTGGCGGGAACAATTCCTGTTATAGATAGTACTACCTTTTATTGCTGCCTAATATATCTAAAAACATATTAAAAATGTATTTACTTGAAATAGAAATATGAAAATATGCTGTACAGGACAAAGGTATTAGTTCCATAGCTCAAGGAAACTTGTACCGAAAAAAACTAAATATTCTAGGACATAGCTTTTTGTGATTTATTTAATCAAATGTGTATGAAAGGTTTTATATTAAAAAGTAATTTTGAAAAATATGTATTAAAATATATTATTTTTGTAATTAATAGAAATTTATTATCCAAAAAGTAAACTTTTTGTTAAGTATAATATTTAAAAATGTATTTTGACCAGTTAAAATTAAAATAAATGTATTCCCTAAATTTGAAATAAGGTATAATAAACTTTATACATATGGCTTTTTTTTTATATAAGTTTATTAATAATGCTATTTACAACATTTGCCAACATATTACTGTTTTGTAAATTAAATAGTATTTGTTAATTTTTAATAACTGTTATAAAATATATTAATATAACTTGGTTATGAAATCATGCTTTAAAGTTTTCAAAAAGTTTATTTCAAAGGGTTTTCATGTATCCGACAGAATAAAAAATGTCTGAATAGATAGTTACATAAAATCAATTAAAATATCAGAAATGACTAATATGAAATAAGTTAGTAAAACTAAGATCTCATTTTGGAAGGAAGAATGTTTCAGCATTTTTAATTTATAAAGCTTGAGAACATTTGAATTAATTTTACTATAAGCAATTACATAATCTTTATTTTATAAGTGGTTTTATAACTTTTAAAAGTAAATTTAATGATATCGAGAATAATTGTTATAAACTTTTGTAAAATATGCAAATACAGGGTTATTATAAGTAAATAAAGTTTTACATACAGATTTTTCAATAATAATACGTTTTTATTTAAAAAAAATAACACAATTTTAAAGCTTTTCAAATTATATAATTTTTTATATGAATGTTACATTTCAAATCGGAAGAAACGGTTGTTTCGCCACCAAACTTAAAAAGGCAGAAAAGACAGTAACTATCTATAATTAACTTCCTTATCATTAATTATTCCTTATTATTCCTTATAAATAACTTCTATAAATAATGCTTGGTATAATCAAAATATTTTTTTTGTAACAATTAGATTGTAATAAACTTGTAATATCTATTTGTAAAAATTTATTGGAATACATTTTCATTGGGATAGCGCTCTGGCCATGTATGCTATATGTGTTGGGTTGGAATTCTGGGTTAGGTGTGAATGTTCATTGTGATTCAGAATCCACGTTAAGCTGCAGGTCGCTATTATGCACAAAAATATGTGGATGTGCGTAAATTAAAAATAAAAAAAACAAAAAAAACAAAAAAAAAAACATTCAGAATACTTTGCCAGAGCGAGTCTGGCATCAAACTGCAGTCGCCTGTATCTTATATACAGTTTGAGGACTGATATCACTGTCACTTGATTGGGTCTCTTGTCCATGCCTTTAAAATCTGCTGTTACTTCCGGTTTGCAGTCATTTGCCATTCTGCCACCAAACTTAGTAGTGCATATTGGTTTTAAGTATAGAGTGGTGAAGTTGACTGGTTTTTGGCTACAATTACAATAATATCAATATAGTGGATTGGGTTATTATATTGTTAGCATTATATTGAATAATAAAGATAGTAGGTTACATCATGAGGAGCCCCTTTTCCTGTTTATCAATTTTCAAGATGACTGTGGGTTGTCAGCTGTCGTTGGACTCTCATTGAAGAATGCTGATGGTTGGTAGTGCCGGGAACCATTGATTCCAATTCGGGTTTGTCAACTTTTAAGATAATTATGGCATGTAAGGTATCGTTAAACTTAGCTTGAAGAATTATGAATATTCAAGGTACCAGATTTACCATACCAGGTGTACCATAGGTGGTATCACTCCCGGTTTGTCAATTTTCAAGATAAATATGGTATGTTGGGTGTCATTGGGTTTGTCTTGAAAAATTATGAACGTGTGTGGTACCAGGTAAACCATATATAGTACCACTTCAAGTTTGTCAATTTTCAAGACAATTATGACCTGTTAGTTGTTGCCGAACTCAGTTTGAATAATTACGAGAATTCAAGGTAACTGGTGTAAGATAGGTGGTACCATTTTTGGTTTGTCAAGTTTTAAGATAAATACGACATGTCGGATGCCTTTGGGATTATCTTGAAAAATTATGACTGTTAGTTGTACCATGGAGGGTCCCACTTTCGGTGTGTTCAATTCCAAGAAAACTATGGCATGTTGTGTATCGTTGGAATCACCATGAAGAATGGAGAAATCGCAGGATGTATTGCTACGGATAATACTGAATCTCTCCTGAGTTGAATGGAAAAGGCGTCGCGGATAAAGAGAAACACGATGAAACAGAGAAATTCAGAAAATAGAAACCGCCAGTGTTTTTTAAAAAAAATTATGATATCCCCCCAAAAAAAACTTTTGAAAAGTAGAAAAACCGCCAACTTCAAAAACACAAAAAACTTTCTTGCAATAAAAATATCGTAAACATGATGGAATATTTTAGCTACAAACGCAGTGATATCAAAAAAGGCCAACCTCTGATTACACCTCTCAGCTGTGACTCGCTTAAGAATGTACCCCTACTTAGTTTATTTTTAAAATGTAAGTCCCGCTCCCATAAAAATTAATTGTGTGTGAGTTTGGCGCCCGTCTTAATCATTAGCCTTTAAAATCCCTCACACATTAAAAACTTTCCAAAATGCATGTATCAACTAAACAAAATTTTACCACAAATACTTCAGTTTCCTATAATTAAAAAATTCTTAATAAAGATTCAAATGCGAGCATTTGAGAACAGTTTCTATATACTATTTTTAAAATTACATCTACTTGAATATGAAGATTGATACTACATTGTATTTCCTACCCCTCCAAATGAAATCATATCTCTTCCAATATTCGTGAAAACAGCCATAAATTAGTTTAAACGCAAATATTGTTAAAATTCCTCTGACGGGTGCCAATCTCAAGCAGTGTAAATTTTTATGGGAGCGGAACTTAAATTTTAAAAATAAACTAAGTAAGCTTACTTTCTTAAATGAGTCACAACCGAGAGTTATAATCAGAGGTTGTCCTTTTTTGATATCACTGTGTTTGTAGTTAAAAATTATCATCATGTTTATGATTTTTTATTGCACAAAAGTTTTTTGTGTTTTTGAGGTTGGCGGTTTTTCTACTTTTCAAAACTTTTGTTTGGTATACTATATACTAGCAATAAAATAGATATTTAGGCTTTTGAAAATTTTACCCGAAATATTATCTAATGAAGAATATACATATTTTGGAATTGTTTCTATCACTGAGAGAAAAACTAAAATATGTAGGTGCGTTAGATTTGATCAAATAACACAAACATATGTTGCACTTTGTCGATTAAGAAACTATCATGTAGGATTATGAGACCCATTTAAAACTTTCTGGAAGGATTTTTTTTCCCTTGAACATTATCACATTCACATTTGTCTTCACAACTTTCATAAAAATTTAAATATACCGAATGCATTCTTTAATATTTCTAACAATCTAATTTTTTACCACAAATATATGCACTTTCATCAAAATACAATGATGTGTCATTTGACCAATGGAATGATCTGTTTGTGCATTTCATTTACTTGTTTGTTGAAAAATATCTTGACTGATATCGATAATCCTCACGCAATGAAGAACATTTTATGACGAACTATTTGAAACTAGTAAGTAGCTTTAAAATGTTCGTGAGACACAGTGACAATTAACTATCAAAAAGTAAGACAGAGATTATGACAACTCATTTAGTTTTTAAGCATAAATATTTTTGAAATGGAAAAAAAAATCTTACTTCATTCACAGTCTGATTTTTTTTTTTTTTTTTTTTTAATTTTCACTTTGTTCCACAGAAAATTAAAAAAATATCACTTTTTGAAGAAAGATCTTACCAATCACAAAGGTAGAAGAAAATGTTTTCATGAATAATTTATTTGTACTGTCAAAATTAAAGTTTATGAATAGTGATAATTTAATTTAAAATTAGTCAAATATAAATTTTTTGGAAGTGTGTTGTACTTTATTTTGATTTATCACTCACACTATGAAAAGAACCTGATATTTTTTTTATTTTATATGACATTATTTTCTAAATTTTATATCTTGAATACTATTGAACTATAAAAACCAATTGATCTGACTTAATCCCATTACTTCTAGCTTTTCAGCATTTTAAGAAATAAACTTAACGAAAACTAAAAATATACGAATCCATTAGAATAATCATGTTTATTCTTAGTAAACATTCATGCTTTTATTGCATTGAAAGCACTGTATTTTGCTATTTTTTATGCACGTTATGTCCCTTCAAAGAGCATCGTAATCTCATAAAGTTTCGATTATTTTCTGTTTTTATATGCTTCTGAAAAACATATAAGTGTTTTAAAAGATGAATTCAGAGACAAAGGTATATTGAAAATATTTTTATATTTTTTTTCTTTTAACGTATTTGTAAGGGTATTATCTGCTTATTCATGGGTCTTAAAAAGATTTGAATCATACGACGCAAGTCATTTGATGATATTCAAGCAAACATATTTTTTTTTTTTTACCATTAACCTTAAATTATTTGTGCGGCCATTGTTTTCATATATTACAAGCTAAAAAGATATATTTTCAAAAGCTTCTTTGTCAGAGCAAAAATAATCGCCACTGATCTTATGTAAATAAATAATAAGTATTAATTTACCTCGCTATTTAATTTTCACGTATCTTGTTAAATTTATATAATTGTTATCCTCTGTGTTAATAGTTGTAGTAAATTATTTCATCAAACCCATTGTATTATTTTACTCAAAAGCAAAACTCATTTAGTAGGAAATTATTTTAGGAGTATTTTATTGTGCATTACACAGTTACAAACTTGCAAAAGTGAAAAAGTAACAAAAAAAGTTGAAAAGTGATAAAAGTAAGCACGAGTGATGTAAACAAATTATACTTATGACCTTATTTAGTTTATTGCCCTATCAAGATATTTCCTATATCATATATTTTATTCCTTGCAATTCCTAATGCAAAGCAAATGCATGTTTTTATTGTGGTGTATCTGAAATAATTTTAATTATTAAGAAATACTTCGTTGATGTAATGGTGGAAGAGTATTTACAGTATTTTTTGTATTGTTGTTAGTAATTTACATATATTATTTTAGAACGTTTAATACAGTATTTTGGTTCTTCCTGACACTTTCATTTATTGTACGTATTCCTAAAGAAAAAATAGAAAACGTGGAAACTAATTAGCTGATTTAATTAATATTTGGCACATAGCTAGTCTAAATTTAACTAAGTGTAGAGAAATAAAAATTATGTTTAATTAAATACTTTAATAAAATTTTAGTAAAACAATCAGTTTCATTTTTCTAGAAAATATGAAACTTCCAACAAAATAATTTTTAAAATTTTTAAATTATGCTACTCATTACTTTTTGTATATTTCGTAAGCAAATAATTAAATCTCTGTTGGAAACACCAAAATTCTGAACTGTACTCCCATAACTTATCTTAAAACTCAAAGTAAATATAATTTTAAGAGCATTTATCAGGAAAATTATCTTGAATTATTAAACTCTCTTACATCCAAAGGCATAGATTCAAACATGTATAATACTGTAAAAGTAAATATCTCTTATAGAATTCAATTATTGGAATAAAATTATAAAAGCATTTACTTAATAACGTTTTATTTCTCTAATGATATAAGTTTAAATGTGTTGAAATGGTAATATTTTACTGCTTTAATGACATTATTATATGCACTAAATATTGAACTCTTGATTTATTGATTTTTAGTATCAATTTAAAATGTGTGACGTGCAACATGTTAAACATAATAGATAAATAAATATTGACTTCTCGAAAAGAGGAATGTCGCCATGTCGGTTCTTTAGATATATTGAATCATTACGAAATAAAATATTAATTATTGATTAATAGTGAATGTATATTGATATTGTCAACACTTATTGATTTAAGTGACCAGTGGCGCAAAATCAGGAATATGACTGTCCAAAAAGTTTTTTTTTTTTTTTTTTTTTTTTTTTTTAATTTTTATTATTTGGGTGTACTTACAAGTATCTGGAGCATCTTGTTTCATGCCAATAAATGAATAAGCTGTACGTGGCATAATTATTATGTTTTTAAAATATATTTTAAAAGGCACCTTTTATTTTTCAAACGATTTTTTATGACATGTATTAGTGAAAAATTTTACGAGGATCACGTTTGGTCATTCAACTTTTCATACTGCTTAATAATAGTTAATAATTGTGTTTTAGAAACAACTTTCAAATTTATCGAACTTTACTTAATTGGCAAAATATTTTACAATAAGTAAAATCAAAAAACTATTTTTACAGTTCATCAAGGGTGTTCAACTATTATTAAAAACATATTTACTTTGTTTATTAATATTAGATACTAAAACTGAAATGTTAAAATAGGTTTTAAAGATTGTTAAATGTTGCAAACTGTACTTAGATTTTTTTATAAACTAACTTTCAAACAATTTTTAAAGCAGTGTTGTGAGCTAAGAATTGTGGAAGAATGTGTGAAAACAACTAAATTAGGAAAAAAGAGATTTTTGAAGCAAATAATTAGTGGAAAACGGGAAATTTGCATTATAAAATTCAATTAATATCGGAAAGTTCGAATAACTCAAGGATATATACATATTTACGTGCTGGTGTAATATTGTCGGAGTTGATAACAAAAAAACGACAATTCGTTAAAAAAATGAAATTAAAACAACACAATTCTTTTTAATTTCTTTCTTTGATACTTTATGGTGTATTTTTATTTCCTGTTATGTAGCTAATTGTAGAAAATAGAAATTGCATAAAAGTATGGTGTCTCAGTGAGATAGGTGTTCTTCAGAAGTTGAATAGGTAGGTATTACCAAACAGTATTTATCTGAAATGTAAAGGCTCTATTTAAGTATGGAAGCAAGGAAATATGGAAAACAAAGCAAATATAGGCATATTCTAACACAAAACTCATCTAATTACATAATATTTCATGTACGACGTGTAATGAAAATGTTTCATAATACAGAAAAATAGAAGTCCTCACAATAGTCACTCTTTGCTATCAATAGCTTTGAATTCTAGTCTGAAGAGTGGGAAATCACAGAAAAATAACACTGAATCCGTTTTAAAATCAAACATAAAGCACTAACTTCAAAAATAGCAAAAATTACTAGTATAAGTATTTTCTCGTTTTATGATCATATGTTCACGTTCTTTATGGAAAAAATTAGAAATATAGTTACATCTATTTTTTTTAGAAATTATATGCTTGACTTAGGAGTGTAAATCAATAAATCACATTTCTAAAAACTACTACAATAATATAAATAAAAAGCATGAAAAAGGTGCAGGGTACGAATCCCGGATTAGTCTAGTATGTTAGTTCATTAGTCTAGTAGTTCGTTAAGGTTTGGAATCCACGTTAAGCAGCAAGTAACGGCTTTATTATCCGTTATTGAACAAAAACATTATGTTGTTGAGCGTATAAACCAATCAACCAACCAACCAGTGTTCACCAGTTAAATATTTCCAAAGAGTATTTTCACCCCAACTCTAAATTTTAAGGGATAGTTTTAAAACTCAAAGAGTATTTTTTAAATTGACTTTTTTTTTTTTTAAAAATTAAAACAAAATAGTTTGTTTGACAAAACTAATAATTGAAACACTAACAATGATGCGATTCGCATATCAGAACGGAAATATGCTTTTAAATGCTTACCTAAACTTAATATTCACGCCAATGACGGAGAAGTAAAACTGGACGATTTACGTTATCTCGAAAAAACGTAGGCGATCTACATAGACAGAAGGATCTAAACTTATAAACCCCGATTTGAAATGTGAATTACATTGTATTAATCTACGTTTTACATGATTTCAATGCCGAGGTTACCTTTTTTCTCTATTTTGTGCAAGAAGGCATGGTAAAAGGCCGGCAAAATATACCTAATTAAGAAACGTACGAAATTACCTTTGGAAATTGTGGGACGCCCCCGTGCAATCTACCTACTAATGACACACGTGATATTAGCAGACATTCAATAACTTCAGTCCACTCAGTCACAAGTCTGTGCGAGACACGTTTGAACATGAATGCGCCTGCGTTACTGGCGATTTTGAAGGGGGTGATCCGTACATTGGATTCCATTGGAAAATAAACAAACATGTTTGCATTTTTTCAGAAAAGGATGCTATTTTCAAAGAAAAAAAGCAAGGAGGTAGTACCACCCTTCGAAAAACGGCTGGAATGATCGCTGATTTTATAAAATGGAGGATTATTTAAAAAATTTAACCATTTTCTGCCAATGAGTGAATTCACGCATGAGGTTATTTCTATGGGGTAAAAATGATTTTCAATGCGTGTTTACACAGATTTCACTCGTTTTGGCGATATGCAATCAAACTTATTTTAATAAAAAGTTAAAAAGGGTAAAGTTTCAAGATATTAAACGACTAAATCCATATTTGTTTAAAGTTTGAACCACATTCCAGAATAATCAGTTGTCAACAGTACATTTAAAGTGAGATGTTAAAGTAATTAAAAGAAAAATATACAGGCGTATAAAAAATTAAGAAACAAATTACCTTATTATTCATAATCTAAAGCTTTATTTCAGATCCATTAAAAATTAATTTCCGTCGATTTTTCAACAACTGTAAACCTCTTACATTAAATATTGCAAATAAAATCATTCCTATATTTTTTAGTAATTTCATACTCTTTTAATTGCACTTATTAGAATTGTAGGTTTTTGTTTGAATGTTATAAATTTGCAAGTTCAACTATATTCCTGATAATCTCAGTCAAATAATTAATTCATTATTTGAAAGGAGTTCATGAAAATTGTATTATATCTAATCAGAACTTTTAAAAAAGAAGAGCATCAAATTTATGAAACATTTTGTATTTTAGAACTATTTGAGTATTTTTGATATTGTGCCTTTAAGATCTCTCGAACTCTACATCCCTTTTGCACATGTCTTTATCAAACAATTTTCTGACTCTGAGTTACCTTTGTATCGATTTTAAACTGGAGAACATACAATACAACTAATATAACTCGATAATATTCTGGAGAGAAAAGTTTTCATTTGAGTTATAAGAAACTTGAATATTTACCTATGGGAAATAAAATTGTTCTATGAAACATAATGTTTATTGTTAAGAATTATTTATTATTTGATTATCTATTATTAATTTATGTAAGTTAAAAATCAATAAAAATAGTAGCTCAGTGTTGGGAGGCGTTACTTTGGAATTAAACTGATATACCGAATGTTTTCGATTATCTTTTTAAAATATTGCACACACATTTTTAGTTATTAAATATCACAAAATTTCAAATTATAAAGAATACGAAGCTCTATGTTTTCTTTAAAACTATTTTTTAATATGTTTAAATAAAAACACAGTTATATGTAATAAGTAAATATTTTTAACAAAATGAATAAAACTAAGTATCAGTATCGGATTAGTAAGTTTTATAGTCGAAAATAAGGGTTTGGTGAAATACAATTGTCTTTTTTTCCCACTAAGGAATTATTAATTTTTAAATTGATCAGCTCGATGCATTTTTATTATGTGTTTTGATTTTATGTTTAATACATAAATTTCGTTTATTTGTTCGCACTTCCAGTAACTATTTATTGAATGTGCAAATAATAAGTAAAAAATAAAGTACTCAAGATTATTCTTTCTTACATTACTACTTAAAAAATCTTAATTTTAGAACTGTTGATTTTTGCGAGTAGGTAATTTGTTTTCCTATATATAAAATTGATTTCCTGTGATATTTTACATACACTAGTTTAAAAATAATTTTACCTTCTGGATTATTAAAATGTTTTACAACAAGCTATAACACAATTTTAAAATAATATTTTGTTATATTTAGAATTATCATGATATTGCATTTAATTTAATTCGTTGTTTATACTTCAATCTTATTAATTTATTAATATTCAAATATTCTTAATATCTCCATTGAGTTGTAAACCTTAGATTGGAGTTAAATGCTTGTTTCGAGCATCATAACAATGAAAATAATGAAATAATCTCAAGAATAAAATGTAATTAAAAATGCATACAAGTTAATAACACTCAAAATTAAAATCTTAATTATGATTCAAAGGATTTATTTTTAATGAGTTACAAGTCCTTGAAGCTTACTTAAAACAAAAGTAGCTTAATTATTTTATCATGGCGTTTTAAGTGTGCCGTGGTTTCAAAATACCCACATAATTCTATTTTGTGAAAGAAAGAGAGAGGAAAAAAAGCATTTTTTGTTTTAGCAAACCGTTTTACAAATATTCTGTGCACACTTGACACAGTAATATAGCAAATGCAAATACTTTTACGAAATCAATACAAATAACTTTTTTAGCCATTTTATGAACTGGAAGTTTTCAAGTATCATTCATTTTATTATTTTATTGAACAAAAAAGTTTTGTGAATTAGTCAAACGAAATATTGTGATATAATATATAAGTATTGTGTATGTAGGAAATAACAGGAACTAGTTGTTAATATATGTTTAGATTGAAGCTATTGTATCAAAATTATAATAATTCACGCATTATTTAATTGTTTGTTTTAAAAACTCATTTAAATGTACTTACTTTTTTGGAAATGAGCAATTAAATGTAAGTTATTATCGTTGGAGTTTGAGACATATACCTATCATTTCCATTTTGAAAAGCACTTTAATTAAAAAACATTCTACAGTCATTTGCATCACACTTTTCAACTTGGATAAATCCAATATATTTATTGGATATATCTAATAACTTTTAACTAGAATTCTTAAGTATTTTGTGGCATTCCTTTAAAAAGCAATAATATCTGATACTCTATAGAATTTTCATAAAATTGTCATTTTTGGTGAAAATGAAACTGTATGAAATATTTGGATTTTACAACTATTCAAAAATACTACTCTCAAATTGCACTATGTATTAATAACAGAACATATATTAAAAATTGTAGGCATTCATCTTTAGTAGTTTTTGAATATATATTCCTTATGCAATATATATTACAGTTCAGAGATAATGGTCGCAATTATATGTAAAATTATCTACTAATAGAGATAAAACAATGGTTTTTTATAATAAAATATACTTCTAATTTAGCTAGTCTAAACTTTTTACTCTATTGGATTCAGAAATATTTGTACGTTTTTAGAATAATCATGGCAAATTGATTTTTTGACTCTCTTATACTCCGACTTTCCTTAACAATTATTTTACAAAACTAGATACAAGATAGTCTTTTAATACACTTTTTGAAGTGAATACTGAGTATTTAAGTAAAGATAGAACGAACGTTCTAAAATAAAACGTAAAAGCGCTATATTTAAAAATCTCGTCGAACAAAAAATGACGTAAAAGTTGTAAATGCAAGTTAATTAATACATGTTTAAATTATTGATTAGCATGCATGCTGTTACATGCCTAAAATATATATTGTCTATTTTCGTATTAGTATCGTCTGACTGGTTCTTTATCCCCCGGATACTTACAACATTATTATTGTATTAGCGTTTGAGAGAGGACGTTTACAAAGCGACTAGAGTTTTTAATTTTCAGTTTACACCATACATAATTTGTTTATTGTGTTGTGTATTACCATCTGCCAAAGTTTTTCCCTTCTGCTTTTAAATACCTTGTGCGCTCACATTCCTTAAAAAATATTGTATTTCCTGGTTGTTTAATTTTTATAAGATGTTAAAATGAATCTTTATCTTTGGGACACATACATAAGCATCAAAACATGATAGAGCTTCTTACGATCATTAAGTTATTATGTTATAATTTAAGTATTGTTTGAAAGTTTTATCTGAAATTATAATTTATCGTAACGAAATAATGTTTCATTCCTGCTAATGAACTCTAGTCTCAATGTGGATAAGACTAAATCATTTAACGTGTAAATATCACTTTATGCATTTATTGTTCATTTCCGGAAAGAGTGAAACATATAACCAAACCAAAAATATTTTGACTACAATATAGGAACGATTTTGTTTATATATTGTCATTAAAAAACATAATAAATAATTGGAGGAATATATATATATATATATATATATATATATATATATATATATATATATATATATATATATATATATATATATATATATATATATATATATATATATATATATATATATATATATATATATTTTTTTTTTTTTTTTTTTTTTTTTTTTTTACTCACTACACATAGTAATTTTTTCTTCAACTCGATACAGATGCTTCATAGAAACAATGTTTTCCTCGTATTTTTAGCCTAACTGTGAAAGTGTTTGTCTTTTTCATATCCAGAATAATATGTATTCAGTTTGCTAGCGAGAGAAAATACGTTCCAAACAATAACCTCAACAATAATAAAAATATGTTTTGTCAATTATTACTGTTCAGAAAAAAATATGAAGAATTGTTTTATGTCATAAGGTGTGATAATTAAACGAACTATATGACAGTAGAGATGATTATAATCTTATATTAAGTAATCATTTCTAATAGCATGCCCAAACACACGTTAGGATCAACTATAAATTATGAATATTTTCACGATCAAAATAATTGCAATTTCAGAGTTCAATGTAAAAATTGTTGTTGTAATGTCTATTGGTTACTTTATATTGCCTACTGAACATTAGTGATCCCCACCCACATAAAAATGACTGTTATTGTTGATATGTATTCTGTACTTAATATATACAATGGTATATTCGTATCGTATAATTATAAATGTAAAATGTTGATAAAAAAGCGTAGTTTTTCAGCAAATGGGTTTTGCCCATAACAATATATCAAATATTTATATACTATAAACTATATTAAATGTTTAAGTATATATGCTGTTCATCTCGTTGTTTAATGACTACAATTTAAAACAATTATTATTTTTTACACTAATTCTGAATTAGTATTGTCATTTATATCCACATTCAAAGTGGTGTTAGTTAATCTACATAGTTTCTGACACATACACTTAAATTATCTTAAAATATATACATTTATATTAAAAATGTCAGAATAGTTTTCATTTGCTAAACCTTTGTATACTTAAGAAAAAAATATAAACAACTTGTGTTAAAATAACGTTAAGGAACTGAAAATGACTTCACCTTACACATGGGAACTTATTTTAATCATGGCTACAAATGTGCTCAAATTTGTTACATCACCACCATAAATTTAATCCTAAATCATTTAAAAAAGATTAATTGAAAATGGAGCAAAAACAAACCATCGGGAAGGCGACTAACCATCATCTTTACTCACCTCTCTCAAAAACTTCGTTTCACGTTTCATCCGGGAAAGCGCAAAACTTCTCGAAACCCATTAATAATTTCAACGATGAAAAATGAATGCCGTTGTTGTTTTCAGACTTCATTATCTTAACCTGATTATCCATTAATCAATGTCAGAATTTTGAGGCACATTTTTTGTACCTAATCATTTGGGATTTGACAACGAGTTTTCCGCTTATAAGATAAAAGGTATCTTCATATTGCCTTCTAAATATTAATGTGCGAATAAAGTTTTTTTCTTAATTTGAAAATTCTGGAATTAAAAGGCTTTTTTTTTTTGTAATAGGAATCCTAATTTTTCGTTGGCTTATGGCCTGAAATAAATTACACAGCTGTTTCAATTTTTGGATGTTATGTTCGTAGTTTTTTTAGATATATTTATATTTTCCGTCTTAGTAATTACAAAGTCCAGTTTTAATTTTCAATTCTTAATTATGCCGCAATTTATAACTTTAAAAAAAACATTTGCGCCAAAATTTCTTAACATGTTAAATTACATTATATAACGTATATTAATAGTGCTATTAAGTAGTTTTTAAAGAGTGAGGGAAATAATTTGAAAATTGTTCATTCAAATAAAATGTTTCTAATTAAAAACATCACCAAAATGCATACAGAGTTGAATATTGTACAAACAAAAGTGTCATAACTTATGATATATCATTTTTCAGTTTTATAATTATAAATATAACGTCATGGTGTTAATTATCTTATATACAAACCATATAATGATGGTTAAAATAATTCATCATTTTGAAGAGCGTTGACTATAATTTGCCAGTTTTAATTTCTAAGTAGTCAATGCATTTTCACACACTAAATTATGTTTTCAAATAACTGTAATACATTTTTTAAATATACTAATATATGATCATGAAATTTTAAATAAATTTTTTCATTAATTGTAATGTAACATTACGTATACATTTATATATCTTCCACTCTCCTTGAAAAAATATTATTAATAATTACTGTATTGTTACATGTACTACTAAATTAAGGATTTTATGAAAGTAAAGATTTTGCAAAAGCAATATGAAAGAAAACCCGTTAAGATTTACTTTTGTAAAGAAGATTTAGAAAATCACAACCACAAGTTATGTCTGAAAATAGATTTATCCGCTGACATTTAGAACCGAAAATATACCCAGCATTTATATACTTATTTTGTATATTTTTCCTTATAAATATTTACTAACTGCAAACACTATAAAATATAAACATTTGACACTTTTTAAACGAACACTTCTATGTAAAAAAAAGTTTACAAACTGAAACATAACCATTTCTGATCTAAGCAAATTCATACAACAAAAGACTGCTATAACTGGAAAGGCCAGAGGCCAGTTTTATGTTCTTCCCCCGAAGCAGCTCGACTCTATATGGCATGTAAGCTTCATACATTGATTCCCTTGAGATCTAGGCAGAAGGGTGGAGCACTAATGCGTTCCATTTCCTGTTGGCAGACAGACCCCAGAGAGAAGCAGACGATATTTTACGCTTGATATTTATTTTATTCCGTCTGCAACTTTTTATTGCCGTAGTGAGCAGTTGTGGTTATTTGAACTTTAAAATTTGGCCTCAGGAAATATCGTGTGTGTTTGAGTTTCAAAAAAGAATGCGCCATGATTGACATGGGAACCACTTCTCATTGATTCTAAGTACGTGAAGTGATTATTGTGTGTTCAACTTTATAAAATGCGTCTATTTATTTTTTATATATATAAATAGATTTCACTTTATAAACGAGGTTAGCTTATTGTTCTTTTAAGTAAATGTTATGTTCTTTGATACGCATAACTGACGGAAGTGCAGCTGAGAAATAAGAGTTATAATTTAATATTTAAAAAAGGTATTCTCATACGAAAGTTATAAATTATGTTAAGCTAACTTACTTTAAATGTTTACCTTACTTGAATTTGTAATGCAGTTAGTTTTTTTTTTCAGTTAAATTTAACTAGAAAAATTAAATAGTTAAATACTCCTAGTTTGTAGGTAGTAAAAACAATTGTAGATGAAGTATGATATTTAATTTCTTAATATGTTTTATATTGATAAATGCAAAATTGATATATTTTATAAAGTCAAGTTTAGTTTATTTAATTTTTGGTTTTATGATATTACATGTACAATAGTACTTAAAATGTGTAAATAGGTATACACTATATTTATTATTAATTTAATATATTCGTTTTTCTATTATAGAAAAAGGATGCAGTTATGCCAAGCTCTATGTATAAGTTTATCTTTGAGTTAAAATCCTTGGCTCTGATTAGGAGAAATATTCAACAATATTTTGATTAGGACATATTAAAAGAATACTATTATTATTTTAAATACTGAGAGGATATTCCAATGTTATACGGAATACTTAACTCGACTAAAATTAATAATATAATTACTCTTGTTTGTTCGAGTATGTATGATCAATTACATATTTACATTGCATATTTTTGCATTGAACATTTTGTAAGTATAGGGGAAACTAGGAATACTTGACCCCTAGGGATGTCTGACCCAATGGCTTTTTCTCAGAATTGGGGAATCACTTTTAGCCCTTCAATTAGCAAACTACATGGTGAAAATGACAACTGAATCTTAGCATCAGTTTTTAAACACTAAGACAAATTAAATTTTCATACTACAAAAGTAATATATATGCGTTGTAAACGGTAATGTGAAAAGGGTTTTTGTATAAAAGCAATACTTTTTTTTTAATTGTTTAATTGTTTGTGCATACTTTTAGCTACAATTATATTTGTAATAGTTTTATGGTTATGTAGTAAATGTACAATTAGAGATACTTGACCCAAGGCACATAGGAATACTTGATGCAAGATAGGGATACTATTCGAAAGCATTTGGCAGGGTTTATTGATTTTTTTTATTCGTCTTACACCATTTTATTATGCATGTAGGATGCTCATTTAATAAAAAGGTATTGTTACTAATGAATATTCTGAAAAGCTGTGTGCCGTTGCCTAACATTGATGTCACATGAGTTAACGTTATTATAATTATCTTCATTGTTTTTACAGACTACAACCATTAGGTGTGTCAGTTTACTCACCTTTTAAAATATGCTATAATGTTCAATGCACAAATGACCTGAAGATACACAAACCTAATTAAATCCAAGCTATTCTTCATCCACCTGAGTTTTCAATGAAAAATTATAGAATTACAAATTTTGGGATCTAAAGTGAGTTTACATTTGAAGTAAAATAAGTAGTTATTTTCTTATTCTTGAACTTGCATAAAAAACAGAAATAGCTTTCAAAATGTTAATATTTTTAGCTTTCTACAATAAAAATTAAAAGTGGACACCACATTGACATTATGTAGCTAATTAAAATGAAAAGCATTGAAATCATTCAACTAATTTAGAAAAGTATTAACACCAGACTCATTAATAGGAGTTATGTTATTATTATGTAAAAGTGTTGCATTTATAATTTTAAACTCTATACCCTCAAATATATGACTTGAGTGAAGTATCCCTAAGGGATGGGTCAAGTATCCCTATACATTTGGATACTTGACCCAAGTTGAATGTTTTTTTTATGTTTAATATTTTACCACCTTTACAATTAATACTTCTAAAAGATATTCATAAATAATGTATAATACTTAATGAAGTATAAATATACATTATTTACACAACCATAATTAATGTAAAATAAATACTAAAAATTTAATCAACTATCACCAGTTCCCCCTCTCGATAAAATACGACATATTTTTATTTTGAATTTTGTTTTGCTTTGATAATTTTTTTCAATGCTTATATTTTTAGAAAGAAATAAAGGTGGAGTATACTGAAGGTTAAAAAAATCGGATTACTCTCGCAAACTGGATAAATCTAAATGGGTTCCGATTCAGGAGTGAATCGTCATTTATTTTTATTTATCTGCCTTTAAAACAAATCGGAAACTTTAACAAGTTGTTTTACATGGATATAACATTTACTTGATAGTTAACATTGTGAATGCCAGGATATTTTCTGGAGAAAGTTTTGAGCACCATTTACGAAATTAGGGATCGAGGCATGATTTCTTTTCTAATTGAGAACTATAGAATCTGTTAAGACATTTTAAACTCTTGAATAATTTCTTAAAACTTTGATGATTTCAGCATCAATAATAAGTTTATACAGAATTATGACTGCATATATGTATGGCAACAAGTATGTGTCGTTCTACGCAGCAATCCTTTAGTATTGTTATATGCCCAGAGTGCGAATTTTGAACATATATCTATGACAGTTGTACTAGGATTTCTACTGGTGATATCAAATGTTTTAATTATTTGATTATTTGTCAATATACTTGATTGCTTTTTTAATAGTTTTGTAAAATTGCTATTTGTCATTCGATTAATTAAAATAATATGTTCTCAAATAAAGATGATGTATGTTTTTCAATCGCCCTTTTCGATAAAGTGATTCAAAATCAAAGAATTTATTGGAAAACACAAGAAAGTGGCAACATTATCAATAATGCGTATAATGCCGTCATATATAGTTAAAAATACATGATTTATGAAAGTTCAAATTTTAGAAAGAAAATTAGCAAAACAAAATCATAGTATTTTAAATTTATGGTATTCTAAGAAGAAACACTTATTTTCTGACAGCTAGATGCACTGTTAAAATAATTTAAAAAGATACTCATGTTTTATAATTCCAAAATCGTTTTATTTATTGTGTAATACAAAATTAAAAAAGAAAAATAAACTTATTAAAAAGTTGTAATTTTACACACTAAATTTATAAAATATTTCTGAGTATCAAGTTTAACTTAAGTTTCTGCATTATTCATCACTTAGTATTTTATAGAATAGTGAAAAAGACATACATGCATCAAAGTGATTCGATAAATTTTATGGAATTGGACTATAATAATTCACTTCAATAAATGTGCATTTATAATTAAACTAAAGTATATTCATTTAAAATTTTTACTTCATAAAGTTAAATTATAATGTTATCAGTTCAAAAGAGATAGTTAAGCGACAAATACAAAATTCATTGAAATGATTACATTTCCATCACATTTAAAAAATATATATATTAATGCAATTATTATTACTCTTTTCATTTTGATATTTGAAGCAGATAGTATAAGGACTACACAAATATCAATTTAAAACTTATAAAAAATACCTTTAATTGAAAATAACACACTACCCGTCTTTAAATGTAATCATTTATTCCACTAGAACAGTGTAATAGCTATTAACATACTCCGAATTCCTTTTTATTGCATATATGCCCAAAAATCTATCATCATAATGAAGTTTTGAAAGAACATCCCTTACCCAAACCTAATGATAATGGATAAAAAAAATTGTAACAGACTTCCTTAAATAAAATCTATGCTTTTCAAAAGAAATACAGTCTCGGGCTATTCTAATTCAAAGAAACACAAGATAAAATGCCAACGGTAATTAAATTAATAACAAAGAATTGTAGCAGTTTTTTTCTCAATTATCAAACATAATTTCTGTACGCCAAGGAATGAATAATTGGAGTTTGTTTTGCGACGGTAATAAACGAAAATATTTCTTTCAACTTTTTATGCGTTTCCTGAGAGGCGGCCTTTTTGTTGCCTTTAATAAATTCATTCTTTGAATGGAAAAGATTTTTACTCCTCCTCCAAGAGTTTTTATTTCAGAATGGCCTCCCAAATACATTTTTAATTAAAGTATCTTCAGGTATCGCGTAATTTATTTTGTTCCATTTCTAATAACCCCTTTCATTTTCATGTCACTTTGTTTAAGAAATTTCCGGTGTTTTTACTGAAGATTATTCAGTACGATATGAGACATGCAAGGGAGCATTTAATGTTGTTTTTTTATATTTTTTTTATATATATATATACTTTTATCGAGGTAATATAAGGTATTTTTAGTCAACGAATAATACTTATTCCTTTTGTAATTGATATTAAATTGATATTTTAAGGAAATCGGTAGTAACTGAAAGTAATATACAATATTAAGTATTGTTTATTTAAAGTTTCTCTTTCATTTGTTTAAGTTAATTTTTAAACTTATTGATAATATAATACTTATTCCTTTTGTAATTGATATTAAATTGATATTTTAAGGAAATCGGTAGTAACTGAAAGTAATATACAATGTTAAGTATTGTTTATTTAAAGTTTCTCTTTCATTTGTTTGAATTAATTTTTAAACTTAATTGATTGCTTTTATTTACAGAAACATTTATTTTAACCACAACTGTAATTGATTACATAATCTTATTAAATATTGATTTGTGGGCCCTAAATATACTTCAAATTGCAAATATTATTCATTTTTTTTTCATAATTATGAAAATATATAGAAAATGCAATAGGTTTTGAACACCCTGTATATATTTGCAGATTATCCAATATGATAATACAGAATTAAACAATGTGATAATACAATATAAGGCAAGATAATTTAAGGATGTCATTATAATCTTATATTAAAAAAAAATAAGTATATGAGGTAGTTTTTATTTGGGAATTGATATTGGAAGATAAAATTATTTAAACATATGCTTTTTTTTTAAATCCCTTAATATCTTTTTAAAATTTCCAGTAGAAACACTACTGAAATGATCTATAAATATAACTTTTAAATACATATTTTTTATAACTTAAAGTTTTATTTAGAATTTGGAAATATACGTGATTTACTCTGGAGAAGTTACGAAATTACTTTCAAATAAATTATAATTCAATGAGGTTCTACGAAGATCTGCTATTATTTATTGAAAGTAATTTTCTGTCAAAAGGATTACAAGTTGCATTCAATATTTCACTAGGAGTTCAGTTTATTCGGATTGGTTCAGAAAGAACACAAAATTGTTCAAAAAAATCTGGAGCGCCAATCAAGGTGATATTAGCCCAAATCTAAAACATCAACCAAATTAACTTTATTTTATTCTAACATTAGTTTTTATAGATTATAAACTTTAAGAAACTTCAAGAAAATACTAAATTGATTCTATTTGTTGCTACTATTTTAAGACTTTATATTTTTATTAGTAAACATTGATATTTACTTTGATCTAATATTATACAATGATTTACCATTAAACATGGTTCACTTGGAAATCCAGGTGAATCAGGTTTAACGTTAAATAACTAAACATTCGTCTCATGGAAAACCCACACATGCCAATTTTGAGAATTTGAGATGTTATCGTTGTAATTTTAACATCTGCCAAGAGTGCAAACGCTTATTTTTACCAACTTTCTATTTTTGAATTGACATATTACAACACTTATCTTAAGATACATTAATAATTTTGAAATAAATAAAGAACAAATAAAAATATACTTCTTTTTAATATACAGTCTATAAATTTGAATGATTAGTTACAGAGCAACATTAATTTAAGTCTGGTTATCTGCGGTAAATTGGAAGCATCAACTTGAACTCCTTGGAACTCTTTGAGAAAGAGGGTGTTCTGAGGAGACTGCATTGGATTTTCTGGTACTCGTGAATCAATCGGTTTATCTGGTAGGTCTTATTTACCAGGTTCCAAAGAATCTGTCGGAATTTTTGAAAAATTGTGGAGTAGTTCCATCAAAATCTCAAATTAATAAGAGAAAAAAAAAATAGAGTATACAAAATATTTACAATTGTACAACTTACTACATATTTAAACAATATACACATATTTTAAGAATATCATACTTAAAAGCAGCAAACACTCTAGAAAGTTTTAAAACTCAACACGCAATCTTTAACCAATATCATTCATGTGTGTTTGAACTTGACATTTTTGTCATTAAGCTTAGTACAAAAGTTTTTGGGATATGTTATAACACGTAAATGCATAAATTAAAAAACTCAAAACTACTCAGGTTTATGCATGCTTAAATTTAAATAGTTTCATTTTACTCTGCTTCGTTCCCTTAAAAAAGCTAAAAAATTTAGATCATTTTTCATTACTTATTTTAATTTTCCACCTTCACTTAAACAACAGGAAACTGTTCCGCTCTTAATTGAAAATCGGCCAGGAATATGCATTTTTTTATTTTTTTTTTATTCTTCCAAGAGTTTTTTACGAGTCAATTTGAATTAGACCCAGCAATTTCCATATTTTTTATCTGCTCCTTTCTTCAAGCAAGGCTGTTTGCTGGAGGCTATGTATCCGTAAAACGCTTTACGTTGATTGAAGTTTTTTCCTAATGTCCACAAACCTGGTAAAATACAAAAGTGGGAAAGTTAAGCTGTTGAGGTGGCATGAAAAAGGAGGTTAAATAATTACTTATGACTGAATTATAAAAAATACCATTGCAAGTTGTTGTTCAGCAACCATGTTGGACCGAAAATTGTAATTTCGAGAAAATTGATATTTTTATTTCGTGTAAGTATTCTTGGTAAATTCACAAAATGTGTTAAATTTTGTATCAGAAATAAACTATACTTAGGTATAATATTGAAGTAAAATGAATAATTAGCAAGTCAAATACATTATTGGAAGCTTGAGCCTTCATTTCCCATGTTAAATTTGAAACTATGCAATAGAATTGGATGAAAAATTCACTTATAAAACAAATATTGTCCTCATATATTTTTTAAACACATATATATTTTTTCATTTTTTTATTAATGCGTAATAAAATTGTTTATGAAATAAAAATTCATTTATTAAACAATTTACGATTATATTCCAGAATGTTTTACAATTGTAATACATATATTAATTACTAATTAAAATTCAATTTCTCCAGTTTATGAAAAGGGTATTTTTATATCCGTTTCAACATAGTGACTATTGTAAAAGTAGTACAACATGAAAATGCATTTCTTTATGGCAGTGTATTGCAAAAGTAAATAATGTTACCTTTCTGATACTTCCTACACAACACTAGTAAACACATTTCGGGAATGATTCATAGTTCTTGACTTACAATTCCTGCATTACTCCTTATTTCGCTGGTGATAAATATCATAACGTAATGCATGAAAAGTTTCTAGTGGGGTACATTTTAACGGTACGAATATACTTGGTAGATATTTCAAATTAGAATCATACTAAATTGAACAGCTTTAGTCTACAATTACACTATCTAAATAAATAATTCAAATTTGGAAATTTATATATAAACATGGTAGTCATTATATAGATAATATAGTTGTTATGGTAGTAGGTTTCTAAATGTTGTCTTTAAATTTAAATATACAAACTGTTGACAAGATTTCAAAGTCTTGGAGTAACCTAATTGATCAACTTTTGTTTTATTGGTCTATAAGTCAGACAGATTAGGCATTTGAATTTTTCAAACTTCCCAGAATTAAAGTTATTGATCTGTATAATATCATGTTATGCATCATGGTAATATCATGAAATTAATTATCTTGGGCTACTATATAATCTGTAATATTGATGTTTTCTATTTTTTATTCAGTAAATTCTATATTTTTGTTTATTATTTTTTTTCAATAATTTCAGTATTTTTAGTCATGTATGCAAATCCGATTTATATATGTCTATATATGTTTATTCAGCCAACCCTGTTGGACCTGATATTGGTCTTCATAGTTGAGTTTGTAATTTTCAAATTAAACAATGCTATTAAGAAAATATCAAACATTTAAATAAAATCAAATGGGGTTTATCACAATATGTATTGTGCTGATAAGTAATTTTCATGGCATCCAATGCCAGTATTGAAAGAAGGTTTGATTAGACAGGACAACAACCTTTCTCAAATTTCTTACACCGAAGGTAAAAATACTTAATTCTTAGTAAATGCGACTTGTAAAACATGAATATAACTATTAAGAATATGGTGTGGCTCTTGTTTCAGAGATACAAGTGTGTCAAGATATAATGTATTTAATACTGAAATACCACTTATAATAATACATTGTTAAGCATTAATTAAACATTAATTTATTACGCATTATTACGTATTATTTTATTTTAAATGTTTTCATGCATATATGAATTATTAAACATTGTAATACAATAAACAATTCGAAAATAAAAATTGAAATGTGCAACAAATAAAAAAGAATCAAATCTTATAGGAGGAAAAGTAAGAGTATGTTCTCCATATTCCATCAGTGGTTTGTCATACTACTCAAAAAAGTATTGATACACAAATTAAGTACACGAAATATGGGTGGAGTATGTGTGCTAACTTGAAAGTTAATGGAGCTTTTAGTGGTCCTTCAACATGGATTTACAAAATGTAGCTGTTTCTTTTTTTAATGGAGCAGTCAATCTTCAATTTTACATTATATTCAGTAATATTATAACACCGGTTATTTCTCCAGAAAAAATCATCTGAACTGCTCTACACATAAGTATGTGTATTGTGGCGCAATTGGTTAAATCAATGGATACGAATGAACTACAGGCTTTTCTTTACTTGCGTGAGAAATTTACCGAACTGAGTGAGTCAAAAGTTAAAGAAGGAATTTTGTGTGGTTCCTCTCATTAGAGGATATTTCCAATGCTCCAAAATTTTAAAATATATATTGAACTCTAAGGAAACACAAGTTTGGGATGCCATCTGTTAATTTTGTACTAACATTTTTGTGTATGCAAGATCCGAAAACTACAAGGATCTTTTCCACGAAATGCTGGTTTTATATCAGAAATTTGTATTTTGGACAATGCCCTTAGTTACATTTCCTAGATTATTTTAAGGAATGCGGTGTGCATCTACGCTTGCAGTCACCTGCTATATGATTTTTAGAAATAATCCAGACGTGGAATGTATGCTAAAGAACAAGTGAACTCTTCATTAAAAGAGACAATTTACCTTTTTCTGTCATATTCATATATTGCACGTGTAATTTATAAACATTTTGACTCTTTCATTCATGATACAATTTCATTATCGTCCAGTTTCCTTTAGCTTTAAGAAATAAGTGGGAAATGTAAATTGCAAAAGTGTTCAAAATAAGTTACTATATAAGATCAACGTTAAAAAAAATTCCATTAAATTTGAAAATGTTACACTTTTTTAATTTTTATTCGACCCTTCCAAGCAAATTTGGTCAGGAAACTTTTTATTTTCAATATAATAACACCATTATAAAATAGCTAACTTGTATCTTTAAAATTGAGAGAGTTTTTCTTAAGTGCAAATGTAATTTTACCATATACCAAATTAGTATGTAAATTTATGGTATACGGGGTGTCCCCAAATTAGTTTGACAATTGAGTTCAAATAGATCTGTATAACTCTTAATAACATGGCATAATATACATTTTTTTTTTTTTTTTTTTTTTTTGCGTATAGAATGACATGGTGAACATAAATTAATTGGGGAAAAAGGATGGTTTATAAGGCCTAGTTATTCAGAAGTATTTGAACTCCATTGCCCGACTCATTTGTAGACTTTCTGTATTATAAAAAAAAAAAAAAAAAAAAAATAATAAATAAAAAAAAAAAAAAAAAAAAAATTAAATGCATGATATTGTTTACATTGAAATTGTTTTTACAAGTCTAAGTTAATTAATGATTAATTAAAGTAAATTCTTGATGCAGAATAATAGTTTTATAAAATATTTTTTTTCTTTTTATTGAGAGTAAAAAGTTTGAAATCAATTTTTACATGAGATACTAAATTCGTAACATATTCTAAGTTTATATATAATTATCTCTTTACATTTTAACTGAAGCAAATTTTAAAAACAACCGGTAGTTTTTTTTTTTTTTTTTTTTTTTTCATAAAATATGTATTTATTTTTTGCATAATTTTTAATTACGTACCTGAAATACGAGACCTCATAAAATTAAATTGAAGGCCACATGCACCCCGCTGCTCGCTAAGTTTGTTTGTAATAAGGATTTATTTAACTGTATTTGTTTTTTTTTACATATGCTAACGTATTTTTTGTTATCTAAAAATAGCTAGTATCGATTTGTATACGGTCCTTATTTCCACTCAAAAACACCCTTTAGTGATGCGAGAAAATGGAATGTTATTTATTTGTCCCGTATCATAATTCCGTTGGTTTTTAAAGATTAAGCCGTTTTTCTAGTGGGTTTGTAAATGGAAAATAAAAAAAGAAACACTTTCTAATTAAGATCAAATTTGCATACGGAGGTTGCATAAAAATTTAAGAAGCGAAATTTTTTGAAAATTAACGGGACTACTTCATTTTTACCTAATTTTGAAAAAATTTCAGTTTACATTGGCCACTTATTTGTAATGAATTAAAGCACGATTCGCCTTTTTGGTACACCCTGTGTAATCAATTTCGCATGCTATATCATTTCGTGTTTTCGAGTTAAGATGTAAAAAAATTAATATATAATAAGCTTATATAATTTTGAAGTATGTAAAGAAAATTATACATATAAGTATTTGTTGTATTACTTCCAATATAAAATTTTCAAAAACATATAAAACAATTATAACAACTTAAATTTTCATAAAATTGTGTGTATCAATTGTTCGTCTTCCATCTCAGACCTAGCTGACTGCTAATAGTTACTAGTAATACAATTATTGAGATCAGATCGATAGCTTAGAATTATCCCTAGCATGGCAAGAATTTTGCAATTTGCCGTATTGAGAATTTCAGTAACAGTGTCGATATATTTGAATGACTGGATTTTGCGTTAAATAATACGCATAATTTAATACTTAACTAACAGGCTAATGAGCCAGCTTTTAATGTCTGCTATTAAAGTCATACTGAAAAGTTTAATAACAAAACAATGACGCTGCGAAATATAAATGATATGCAAAACAATGAAAATTACGTCAAAAATGTAACCTCTATGGTAGTTAAAACGCTTAATAAACACATATTAATAACACCAATAGTCTAACTAAAAATAACATGTTCCATTAAAAGATTATCTATTAGCGTGAAGGCCGCTGAGATAAATAAATTTAATTTATTACTTGCATTTAAAATAAGCATCTTTAATTCGTATAGTGGATTTAACGTATCTAAAATTTCAGATCTAATACAGTCCAAAAATTGCCAAAATTTAGAAGAGATAAAGTCAAAGGAATGATAGCAGCTGGATCAAGATTTAATTCATTTAATTCATTAACAATAGGGTAACAAGACTACACACAATTCGGACTTACTCCACATCTAGCTTGTGATGACAGATTCACGACTCATCATAGTTGGGATCAAAATTAGAGTTCAAAACTAATTACAAGGAGAGTACAGAGTCTAAGGTGACTGCTAAGTGGAGAGTCTGAGAATAGAATGTCAAAATCTTTTTGGAGTTCTCTCGTCTTCGACTTTTTCTAACCTCTTAAAGTTCACTTATTGGTCGCATGGGGGGGAAAGACGTGGTCAGTAATTTACAATTGGTCACCTATAAGAAGAGAAGGCTGTCGTAAGCAAGCCCTAGAATCCTCTCTTTGGTAAAGCGGTTCATCTTTGTAGTGGAGATGGGTAGTTGTCTTAAATCCTTGACTGTCGAGAAAGTGTCCAAAATGGCACCAATGTCTAGATATGTATAGCTTATATCTAAACTAAATACTTTCAATACCTTGAAATAATGTTTAACTAAGAAATCCTATGAAATGGAATATTTCATCTTTGCCGATATTTTGGGAAAAGTTAGCACTTTGTTAGCAAAGTAGGTGATACTTGTGTACCTAGAGCCACCCCACTTTTATTGAATAATGTTTAGTTCTAAGTCATTTTACTCACTTGGGTAAGTTGCAACATCCAATTGCTCTTTTGGCAGTCATTTTGAAATTTTAAAGGAGAAAGCTGTGGCAAGTTATAAGTAGAAAACTTTTTGTATGGTCTGCAGTAAAAATTTGCAGATCATGTCTTTTATTGTTTTAAAAGTTAAGTCAAATACTTTTCTTTGAATTCTGATAAATAATTGTGTTTGTAACACTACGTACTAAATGATATGTTTAAATAAGTTCATTCACCATGTGCATTTTTAGTAGAAGACATTTTATATGAAATTACCAAGTCGTGTACCTAGGGTCACATAGTTGCTTATTGTGTCCGAATTGCCAAAACAAATATCTGTTTTTGCTTCAAAGCGATAATGCATGCAGCTGATTTTTTTTAATCAGTTTTTCAAGTTATGAAAATACTTGTTATTCACTAATAATTCGGAGCATTGCAAATTAGTATAGTTGTTATATGATAAACCAATGACTGATAATTACTCGATATTGTTTCTCTTATAAAATTCATCTGCGTATGTTTGTTTTCTATTCATTATGGACTGAAACCTCACTTAAAGAGAATAGTCCTAGGTATATCAGCTACTGGCTCTAGGTACAATGAGATCTTGTACCTAGGGCCCCTTTGTGAAATTTCTTTAAAAATCTTCTATTTGGCAGAATATATTATTTTAAGTATTTATATTAATCCCAACGGGAAGTAATTACTATAACGATTTATTCATATCAGTTTCACATTCTTAAACTGCTCAGGGCCTGACTTTTTGTGCATTGAAAAAAGACGGCCCTAGGGGCACAAGTCACCCTATTCTGTTCAATTTACTGACGGTTAAGTGGTTTAAAATATTATATATAATAATTTGTAATTTTTAACGTTTTATATTTCATTCAATGGAACTTTAGTAAAATTATGTAAGAATATAGCTCATGGTTAGTTGAACTTTCTAATCCTTAAAATTTACGTTTTCTGTTTAAGTATAAATTAAACTAACATTAAAAAATTTAATACACAACTAAATAAATATTGTAAAATTAAATAATACCTTTACTCTTATTCAATACTTGATTAAATATACAAATAAGTGTACAATTATAATAATTTGAAAACATTTTGCTAAAAAAATTACTTACATGCATATTTCGTTTAACTTTTTTTATTGCACTTTGAATTAGTTATTTTAAAAATACTAATAAAAAATATTTTTTTTGTGTATTTTATAAAATATGTTAATATCCACTAAAATAACTGGGAATTGTGTGGCTAAAAAACTCATTTATTTAGAACTAGTGGTAGTGTACCTTTGAGGGAGGGGGAGTGACAAAAAATTAAATATGCAGTGCATTGATCAATAAATTTTATATTTGAGGAATTTCTGATTATAATATTTAAATATTAGATTTATGCTTAAGATTCAATTAGACAATTTTGAATTTTAATATAAATTTGTAAATTGAAAGAAATGTAAACAGAAGTTCTAGACAGTAGAGGGCATGTAGTTCAACTTAGACTGATAAATCCTAGAAAACTATCGAAATAAAAATAAAATCTCCGAAATTATCATTAAAATTTAAAGGAATGAATAATGAATTGAGTGTCAACATTCTTTAAGTGTGAAAATCAGTAGGCCGAGTATGCTTAGAATGTATTGGATTAACAGACATATTTATTATTAGTTTTTCAGACTCTTTAAAAAAAGACACATAATGCTTTGTTGATCAGTGTAATTAAAGGTTAGCACAAATCTATCCAAATTTTTGAAAAGGTAAAGCCTTGTATGTTTCCATGTTAAGAAAATTAAGACTGATTGGTTAAAAGTGAATGATCCAACCTCTCCAATTTAAATACCCGGGGAGAAACTTGTCTTGCTTCCTGCCTGTGTGTTTTGGTGTTGCAGTTTGACATTTTATTTTTATAATTAATTTTAATTATATGTTTTGGTTTTAAGTTATTGTTATTTATGCATACTTAGTCTATATATTTCGAAATTTACAACTGCACACATTTTTTGTACGGGTAAATTCAATAGTTTAGGGATGCATAGCGGATTAGTGACACAAAACACACAAGATTCTCACTCTTATATATCTGAAAATATTGTACAAGTTAACACAGGAGAAAATATTGAATGTATAAAAAAAATGTAGAAAAATATGTAAAATTTAAAACTTTTATTTCACATTATAAAATTCAAAACATTTATTTCACATTATAAAATTCAAAACATTTATTTCACATTATAAAATTCAAAAAATTTATTCCGTACCGTAAAAAATTTTATAATTTTTTCAAACTAAACCTACAGAGAAAAAAGATTAACGCATTGTTTAAACAAAATATCATTAAAAATCATCTCATTTCATCTTAAGACATTTTTTTTTCTTTAAAGTCTTGGGTTGAAAACATTCAGAAAAAATACCCTTTCCTTATCTTTCTGATATCAATTTGACAAAAAAAAAAAAAAAAAAAAAATGCAAATATCATTTTCCTGAATAGATTTTTGTTTGGAAAAAAAGCCACTTCATCCACTAGTTCCCAAAACTCGTAGATATGTTTGAATGAAATTCTATATCGCAACACTTTCTTTGCCTGAAATCATCTAATATTGAAAAGGGTCATATTGATTGGCATCGTCTTTCCATTCCCCGTACTTGACTTTCGATATGCCCTCTGAAAATTTCATTTTATGCAGCTAGAATTCGGAGGTAGCGTTTCGGCTTTCTATTTTTACTCAACTTATTAAATTTATTTTCCGTTGGGAGCATCTGCTTTTGCGGGTTACGCTAGAAACGATTCTGCTGAGCTTTATGCTGCTTTAAGTATGTGTGGTAAGGGTTATTTGATGCATTTTATTTTAGAAGTAAAACAAGAACAAGTGTTATTGAAGCATGGGATGTAACACATTAAAATAAAACAACTGAATAAGTTTGTATTATACTATCTGAGAAAGAATAACATAGTGGCATATACTATTCTTGTAGTATTTTTTTTTTTTTTTAAATGGTATCGGAAATATTACATAAATTTCAAAGATGTAATTTAAAATGTTTGGTAATATAATCGAAGATTTTACTATAAACATTCAGCATACATAAACTAATCGAAACTGTCTTAAAAAAGAAAGCAAATGCTTCTGTTGATTTAAATGTAATGTTAAACAAATGTTTGAACAAAAAAGTTATACCCTGGTTGGCCTTATTTAAACTGAAACTATATAGAACCACAAAGTATATAGTGTAATGATTTGCTCTGAGGTTTTACAAAAGTCTTCTTATTATATGTATTATATTCTTCAATGTATTTTTAAGAGACTACATGGAAATTAGCATTGCAGATGGAATATTATTGGGAGTTTGAAGTTTTAGAATGAAAATAATCCAATAACATTTTGAATATCTGCCATATAATGGTTAAACTTGAGTGAAATATACAATATTTTTAATTAATATTTTTAATTAATATTTTTAATTAACAGTAATTTGTACATCTTTAAACAATTTAAGTGTGCATTCTGTATTTCATAGAAATCATTTCATTAATCTCTGTCGACTTACGCAAGCTCTAGATTGTTCTAGAAATGTCAACTTAAATCTGAAAAAACTGAATAAAAGCAAGTAGCAATGATAAACTGTTCAAAAATCTAAGTATAAAAATCAAATAGTGGGTTAACTGCATGCATTCATATGCAATACATTCACTGATCTTCTACTAATTAAAGCATTCTTCATATTATTTCATATTACAACTGCATGCATTCATATGCAATAAATTCACAATGGGTTAACTGCATGCATTCATATGCAATAAATTCACTGATCTTCTACTAATTAAAGCATTATTCATATTATTTCATATTACAATGCTCCTATAATCTTTTAGAATGGCAAGTTGAATGTTATCAGTTTAAAACTGTAGAATATATTTTTATAAATTACTTCAGTACACTTTTAATACATTATTAACATAAAAAGTTTTAGAAAAATGTTTTAAAATCACTTTTAATCTTTTGCGAATTTTATGGAACTATACTGTAAATTTGCGTAACACGAAATTAGTTTACTTGAAAAGTTGATTTTCAATTTCGAACTCAAGTTAAGAAACACACACCAATATTTTGTGAATGCCAAACTTGCCTCGACACTACAATAACATATTTTTGAAACTGGGATAATGAGCTTTTTCCAGTACGTACGAACATCGATTTTATTGCACATATATTTTGTTATTCATTTAGGAAATTAGCAGAAAAATGTAAAGTAAGTAAATCCATAAAATGAAATTATCATTTACTTAAACAAAGTTGATGCATCCAGTTTTATTTTTTACTCTTTTTGTGTTTCTTCCCTGAGATTCTAATTCACATTTCAAATTCAGAATCCTCGTACACAAATTCTAGAATTCGTATCCCTCCTAAGCGCTTCAACTTCTGATTTCGTAAATAAGTAAACTTCATGACAATTATAAAATCACTTGTGTATGTTGCCTGTTAATTTTATAGGTTGTTTTTTTCTCTTGGAAGATCATGCTGATACTCAAATTACTATCAGATGTGTATTTCTTGCTGTAATGATATTCCGTAAAGTTATAACATTCAACTAGCTCAAATATATTTTGAAAATTATTTTCAGCACGAGCTCCCATTATTTAACATTAGCACTGATTAAACTATTTAAATTAAGTTTTACCTTCTATCAAAAGAAAACTTGGTAATAAAGTCTACAAGTGTAGTCTATAAAAACGTCGAGATGTATTTGAGAGGGTTTTTTAAAAGGTAATACAAAAATATCTTGTTCATGTGATTATTACTACCACTATGTGGTATTGTGTGGAAAAGTTAGGGAATTCTCAAATCATTTAATAACTATTACTAATTTTACAAATGATTAGATATGGGGGGAAAAAATGAAATTTATGTATACGTGCCCGAATTTGCACTACTCGAACACCGATTTAATTAAAAAAAAGTATTTTACTGAGCAATACTTGGCAAGCCAGGTCGGCTTTGTCGAATTTTTAAAGATTATTTCATGCGTACAACTTCTTAATAATTAAATGATAATATTACCAGTAACATTTATATAATCAAGATAACATAAGGATACATCATATGATAGCTTTTGAAAATGTTTTACCTTTAGTAGTAGATTGAGAAGAACATAGTTTTTTTTTTTTTTTTTTTTAAATATTTGTAATAGTTTTTTAGTTTCAGAAATACTTGGAAATCAACGATAACATAACACAACGGCAATCAGCATGATATATTTTGAGGAAATTTATCAACTGTTAAATATTGAAGACTAGAATGATTCGATTTTTTTTTGTAATTGAATTTGAAAAAGTCTGACCCTTCAAAATGTTCCTTAAGAACAAAAGAAAAACATTTTTAAAATATAAAATTTATAAATATCTTACACTCCACTCAAAATGTGAACTTAAAAAAAAATATCCTCAAAAATCTAGATTTAGTTGTTAAATATAATTTTTTGAAACTGATAACGCACTACCATTAAAAGTTTGAATATAGGAGGGAGATTCTGAAATTAAAGGGAATTTAAGGAGGTAAAAAAAAAAAAAAAAAAAAATTACTCTTAGAATTGTATTAACAAAACTAATACAATTACCACTTCAAAAAAAGTTAAAGGAAAAATATATTAAAAAGAAAAAAATAATAATTTTGCTTGTAACCTTCGTGGTTAACACAACCCATGAAGGTTATAAATAAGTACATTACCGTGTTTAAAACCTAACCTAAAAGACTGAGGATACACTGGCTTGGCTTTCAGAGAAAAAATTGGCTATCTGATAAAAGTTAATGGCAAAAGTATGCTTAACACTATAAAGACCAAATTACTGAACATGGAGGCTAAAAGAACGAAGAGAACTCACCAGATTTTTGAGAATTGGACAGCTTTTTCACTAAGAGTTTTCACTTCAGCTCTGATAATGAAGACTATACTGCTCTCTAGTAGAATCGTAATCAAGTCAAAGATATTCTATGGAGATTACATCAGCACCCCAGGGACAAATTATGTGCTTAAAATAAAGTGATAATATAAATTAAATTTATAATTCTTTGTAATTAGTTAATTATTTATATAATAAATACATGTTTAACCCAGATTTTTCCACAAATATATTAGTAATCAGGTTAATTTCTTCAGTTAACATTAAAAAAGCAGGAAAGTGGACTTACATTTCCGATATTTAGATTTAAAAATAATAATAATAATAATAATAAGTAATATGTAAAATAAAGACTGAAAACATTAAATGCAAACTTTTTCTACTTAATACCAATTTCCTCACTTAAAGGAATAAATATTAAGCCAGTAAAAGCACAGGGACAGAAATGTTTCCGAATCTCCCAGGACTATGAAAATGGAATAACAAAAAAAAAATCGATTTTGAGAAATTTTTGAATCTCACACATGATTACAAGTTTCAACTATAAATTTCAGGCTTTTTATTTGCTTTACACTGTAATCTGTTTCAGTATTAAAATGTTTCACCTCGTATGTTGATTCAATTTTGATTCTGGTATGTCCGTCTCTTCTCTTTTTACCGTATACACTTGCTGATGCCTCTGTTGCCATTTTCACTATCCTTTTGACGATCTATGTATGAAAAAGAAAGGTTGTAGTATGAAATACTAAAGCTTATGATTATTCACTTTGGCAAGCCTTTCTTAATAAAGGCCAAACATAACATGACTGATTATAGGTGGTTCAATTACTGTAAAGCTACTCCAGTCAGTGTAATTCTCAGCTTTGAAATTCAATAGGGGGGATGGAGTAAGTTTTAAACTCACTGTCCTTGTTTGTTTGTTGCTTTTCTTGCACAAAGAAAGCTCTTGAATTATATTGTTCTGATGTGCTTACAGTCCTCACTCATCATGCAGAGTAGTGTGTTTTCTGTATTGCGAAAATATCCCTTTTTGTCCGGGTGAACTATAATTCTCAGATTTCGGGTAGGAACCATGAAGAACTTATTCAGTACCAACAAATAAAAGGCAACATTGGTAAAATGCGATCTTTCCTAGTGATGAACCATAAAACGAATTATACTTTCATTTCGTATTTGGCAAGAATCTCATATTGTATTGCAGTGGGTCATTTCTTTGTGTTACAATATACAATAGCAATGCTTATTCTATTAGCAGTGGTTACACAATGGATATTGGCTATTTTCCGGGATCTCTTCTAACCAAACCCGGCGAACAGAGAACTCTAGAAAACTGTTAATATACACTACTAAAATGTATGATCATGTGGATAAACGACATTCTAAAAGATTACTTCCATTTTAAACTATGAATTTTTTATGAAATTTTGTCACGTTTTGGAGAGAGTTGTGGTCCGTGACGTCGTTTGCAACAAGGCCCTTAACCGATTTTTTTTTTTTTTTTTTACGAAATCTAGTTAAGTGCAAGCACATTTTAAGGATTTAATAAATATCACTTGATAACAAAATACTGAATTTCTTTTGAATATACTATGATTGATTGAAGCAGGATTATTTAAAAGATTTTAAAACATTTTAAATCATATTTTATACATTATTTGCAATATAAGGAAGATTAATTTACATTTATATTTTATTTCCATTCTATGCAAAAAATATTTTTTAATAGAAACAACGACTGTTCAATATTTCACACAAATTTGCTAACACATTAGCTATATAAAAAAATGTGAAATACATTTCAAATTAGGATTTTAAACAAATGAATGTAGTTAATATCATAACGCATAACAAAAATGTATACTGTTTTAAAAAATGTGGTGAGTGTTTTATATTTTATTCTGAGATGAGTGTTTTATGTCTATTCATAAAAAAAAGCTTGTATCGCCACGTTACACCAGATTTGCTTACCTAACGACACCTTAAGTAGCACAATTTAAATACTACAACATTTTTAAGAAATAAACTAAGCACCATCCCTAACTAAAAAAGTCTTATCTTCAGTTATCAGAAATATATACTATGACTGATTGATACAGGAATATTACAAAAGATATGAGCAACTCTGATCATACAGATAGTTCAATATTAAATTATATACTCAAAAAGACATATTTACATGCAACCTTCATATAGATACAGCATCAATAGAATGGAGTAATTCATCCATACATTTCTAATTGCATAACAATGCATATTCAGAAATTGAAAGGCATACGGTCTTCGGGAAGGAAGTGGCTATCTGAATGAGAAGCCTCAATTCCCCTTTCTCCCTGACTCCTCATACCCAATTGAATTCAGTTGCTGTCTATTATATCGTTATCTTCAATACACACCCATGACAATTCTGCATTAAACACAATGATAAGGATTTCAAGACAATATGGAGGGCGTTTAGATTCCACAACAGCCGATAGTAATAATGTTTCACTAGTAATGCTAAATTTTATCCTGCTTGATGGCAAGGAAAAAATATGGTATGGAGAAGACTTAATTAAAAAAAAAAAATGTTAATGTTATGCATAATTTGTTTCCGAAAAGTAAGATTAATTTATAGTCAAACTATATAGTACAAATTCATTAATTGTAAGTACGACTGAATCCATAGATGTGAAATTCAAAATTTTAATGCCTGCACGTGAGTAATGACGAGAAAAAAAATTTAGTGGTAAGATGACTTAAAAATTTTAAAACATTTACTTTTCCCCTCATTATGGAAAAATACAAAGTGCTTATTTAAATTTTATTAAATTTAAAACTGGTAGCGAAAATCATATTACAAAATGTGACTTAAAATTCTATAATATAAATATATAATTCACGAAATTTTTATATGTTTACAAAATAAGCTTTGCTACTTCAGCTGAAATTTATAAACTTATGAAAAATAGAAAAGGTCTAGAAAAGACCGTTTTAAAGTTATTAATATATACATGTTGCAAGCAATATGATCATTGTAAAAGTAGGGGTCTGGTCGTTTTAAATTGATTCTTTGGAGTAGTACAACTTTTATTTGAAATGTTTACTAAAATACTGTTTCTAATACCTATGTTATGTGTTTAAATGAATATCAAATTATTGTAGTTGTGAATTTACGAATATTTAAACATTTAGATTATAAAATTCTCAGCATTAATGAGCAGATTAAGCATACATATCTAGATTATTAGTATATTTATAATACTGTTTTCTTTGTTTTATTTAGAAATGATATTACTTTTAATTGTTGTGTAATTTTATTTACACAGATTAAATCATGTCAATGTTATTTTGTCACGATTTGATGTGTGTAAAAAAAATTATACGAATAGTGGTATATTATACGAAAGTGTGGTTACACATTTTTTGCAACATGTTTATTGCGAATTTCTAAAGCTGTGCGTTATAGGTATGAAGATAATTATTGTAAATCAAAAATTTATTTTTATAGTAATTTAAGAGAACATTAAAATTAAATCAGCAATTAAATTCCATTTGAAAATAAGTTTTTGTAATTGTATTAGATGACTAGTTACTGAAACTATTTTTTTTAAACAACTTCTAAAATATCTTTACGATAATTGTTTAGGTAATTTAATACATCATATATAGAGCAACATATTAATAAAGCTAATCTTGCAGAAAATAAATATGTTTCTTATTCTTAGATTTTTATTTCGTTCAGCGGTTTATACGGCATTGAAATGTGTTTGTTATTGTAGTGCAAATTCTAATGACATAATTATATTTTCGATGATAAACAATTATATATTTCAAAACATTTGATATTTATAAGACGCTATTTTAGTTAATAAGACTTTTTTATATTTGTAAGAGACTGTTTTAGCTGATAAGACTAAGTTTTCTGATAGTGCTGATAAATATTTCTAAGAGCATGATCTTCGATAGAAAATTGTTTAAATCACTCAATTGTTTCCTTTGTGTTTATAAACATTCTTGAGACATGGTTTTAGATAAAAATCATTACTTTTCCAAAAATAAAATACAAGAAAAAGTAAATTTGAAAAAAAAAATCAATTTATGTCTTCGAACGTACATTAAATATGGATAAAACTAAAACTTTAAGATTAAATTCTATACTATTCCAATTAATGTAAAAGTGACACAATTTTTTTTTTTTTTTAAAGAAGTTTAAATTTAATATTGTATTTTTTGTCCAGAAATGCTTAGTTTATTGCATAACTATGTCCTACTTCTCAATTGGTGGGTTAGAAAAGTCGATATTGAAAACTTAAATGAATTTGTATTGCCGGTCACAAAACAGCAAATTTATTAAGACAATAAAGTTGTAAAAGTTACTGTATGTTGCAGTTTATGAAATTTGACTGTTCCCCGTTTGCTGTTAAATATCAGACTTAAAGTAAAAAAGAAACTGACTGTTGAAATTTGCTCCATCTAAGCCTTCCTATTAAGAATGGAGCAGGTAAAAAAATATTCTACTATTAATCAAACCATGAAAAAAAATAACAATCTTGATAACTTAGATAATGCATTAAAACTCAAATGTATTAGTAAACATATGAATTTATAAACTTATTTCATAAATATTTAATCTAGTACAATTTTTTAGTTTCTATGTAAGATAATTAACCCATTTTAGAAAGACAGTTTTTAGTATGTGGTAGTACTTAAAACAAATCAATCAATAATATATTTGTAGAAAAACACTATACTGACCATTTCAATTATTCATTACAATAACAAAATAATATGCATCACATGTTTTAAAATTACTTTATTACTACTACTTTCTACAATATTACGTATTTTTAATTAGTTGGAAAATGAATGTGTATGTTAAAATTAAATTAAACAATGCTTTTAATAATTTCCCGCTTATATCCTTATATAAATAATGGTTATTTTTGGAAATCGTTTGAGGACAGGAAACTTCCATCTTCGAATACTGGCCCGTAGCCAAAATGGAAGACCACAGCTTATGTCTTTCAAGTTCCACACCCATCACAGTTTACTGATTGAATTTAAAATAGACGACTTCTGTTAAGACGAACATCGATTTCTAATTTCCAATTGTTCGATGGAAACATCTCGTTACCTTTGTATATCAGCTTTGCCATTATATTCTAGTTTCCTTTCTATTCATCAAATACTCGAAAAATAACTTTAAATTTAATGTTTAAAGAAATAACAAGAAGTCTGTTACTTTTTACCGAAATTCTTATTTACCTTTTCTTTCAATCATGCAGGTAAAAGTGAAAATAATAAACAATCATATAAAATAATCTTAAAAATTCAATTTGTATTAATTTATTTAAAAAAATTAAAAATATCTGTATTTACTAAAGGGAACATGTTCAGCACAAAGATATATCTTCTGACTAATAACATTCTGCTAAGGTTAAAACACATTTTTAAATTAACATGCTTTTCAAAATTATGTTTCAAGTTACATACAATTCCTGCCAACTAAAATATCCACTTCTGCATTATCCTAAATTAATTAATATATAATAAACACTAACTAAAGTAACTAACATACCACTTGTGATATATAGATACGAAATAATGAAACCTTTCAAAATGCACTTCTATATTAACATACTAATCTCATGGTTCCATAATGTAACTCTGGTTTGCTAATCTGATATCGTATTTTTCCATTTATGACTTCAAAAAGTGTCGGCATTTAACAGTGAATCGGTGCCAACGTATTTAATATATTCAAGTACGTGCTGATGAGGGCATAGCGTAGTTGTTACGTGTTAGGAAAGGTAAATGTGGTAATGAATAAATTAGACATCACTTCCTATATTCGTTAAATGTCGAAGCATTAGCACCCAATGAATGCTAAATGTTTAAAACGTGGTTAAATCTACATACCTGTCACAATATGCGGACACAATTTCGGAAGTGAATTTAATGAATTATTTTATCATTTTAAACCATAAGATTTAAGTTACTTTGAAGTGAACTTTAATGACATGCTATTGACTTAGAAAGTTATAATAAAAAATTAATTGTGAAGTTTACAATTACAATAAAATAACTAAATTTAAATATTCCAATTCTTGATTTTAGGACTTTTAAAAATAACTAACCATACAACATACTTATTGTTGTTTATAAAGTTGTTATTGTTTAATATTTGTTATAAGAATTAAAATTTGAGTTCTGTAACATTTATTTATTGTTTTTAATCAGTCAATATACATTATTTTATGCTGAGAGTGTTGTTGTCAAAGTATTGATGGCGATTTTTTCTGATGATCTCTACTTTTAAGAAGGTTCTGCAATCAAAAATGTAGTTTTTAGACATTGCATGTATGTTTGTAGAAAAAAAAAAATACCTCCAGAACGTACTAAGTTGTAAAAAAGAAATTTGCTAAACAAGTCAATAGCACCCATGGGCACCCACTTCAAAGTCAATAGCATCCATGGGACATGCCAACAAAAATTTCAACTATTTGATAATCGTTCATGCTCATAAAAGTCGTTGAAAGATTTGTGTTATTCATGACTCTAATTCGGATTTGAATTGAAATTGTAATGGTAATGCTTCTTAATTTTTTCTGATCATTTCCGCAACTGGAATTTCTATAAATAGTTTACATAAACTGGCACATGAGTATAAAAAATTGAAATTAGTTTTTATACGTAGCTAAATGATTTTTTTTTTTAATTTAAAAAAATTCTGAAAATGTTTCTACTTGTACCTGTACATACTATGAGTCAAAAGATCCATGTATAGTTCATATGGTGAAAGTGTTATAATATAAATTAAAACCAATATCAATTTAATGGTTGCTTAACTTCCATATGTATATAGATGATGATGAATGTAGGTGTGTTTTTTTTCATAGAAATTTACAGTTTTGTTGTATTATGATCTTGAAATTGAGAACACATGGGTCGCAAAATGGAAGGTCACTGTCTACAAGAGATTAAAGAAATAATATAATCCCTAAAAACTAAAATTCTAATATAATTCCTTTATATACATTGCCAATTTTTATTTTCATTAACATAGCACCGATTCTGCTGTCAGCGTGTGCATGGTGTTTGCATCTAATTTTAAACATTAAAAACTTCACTATCTGTAAAATATACGACAAACAATGTTTGAAAATTTGTTTGTTTAAAATGAAAGTGACTGTATACATTCACGTCCAAATATATTTTATTTATTCTGATTTAAAGAATGTTGGCAACAGAAAAGAGCTTCAACAATGATCAAATAAACTGTTTTCACATACAGCATTATTTTGCAAAGCAACGCTGAATTGACTGGACCACACTTTATAATGAATTTATGCATTAACGTCCAATCATCTCTTATTTATACTGATTGAAAATAATTTTGGCAACAGGAAGGAGTTTCAACAATGATAGGTTAAATGACATTTATTTCAATACAAAAATGATTTTGCATTTAAAATTATAAAAACATGTGTTAAATTGACCTTTTAGTGACAGTAACAGCTTCCAAAATTTGATAGAATGCAATGCCATTGACATGGAATATATCTGAAAAATTTCAACCCCATCAGACAACGTTAAGTGGATTAATTAGGCTTTAGCAGATTTGACCAGTAGACACACACACACACACACACACACACACAACCAAACAAAATCGAGGTTGATATAATTGATTTAAAAACATTTTTCGCTATTCCCAATTAAAAGGTTTTTCTCTAACATAAATGTTTCTATCACAGATGAGGTTACATTAATCATTGTTGTAAAATATAACTTAACAATCTTCCTCTACTATAATTGTTGAACAGAAATAAATTATACAATTTTAAAGGTTTGTTTCATGTTTGTAAACATGGATAGCATTCACATTTACAAATTTGAACAAATCTGGAAAATAATTTATGATTATTAATAACAGATAGTCGTAATAAAAAAAAAGTCCTTGGTAAATGTCAAGCAAACCTAAATCAGTTATATAGTGTGCTCTTGAATTCAATATACGCATTACTAACCTTGTATATAATCTCAAAATTACGTATAAGTGGGGATTTCGGCGATAGTAAATGATTTGACAAAACGTTATATCGTTGTTTGAGATACCTCAAACAACTGTTTGAAGGAATTACCACTTTTTTTAGTTATAGGTGAACACTTCTAGTCATAGCAAACAAGTGCTACTTTGGATTCAAAAGTTAACTAAAAAACTAACTCCTCCAACTTAAAACAAAAATCAATATCTACAAAATACTCCTACGACCTGTGATCTGGTATTATAAAGAGCACTGACCCCTCAATAAATCATAAGAAAATAAACTGATGAGATTTGAAGGAAACATATTAAGAAGAATCTTTGGAGCAGTCAGTGAGAACAATAAATGGCTAAATGGCACGATATCTATAGAAAATTGAAAGAACCAAACATAGCTCATGTTTCAAAGCCAAACATATTCGGTTGGTTTGGACACATTTACAGACCTCCTACTAGATGGCTGGATAGCGTCGAGAGTGATCTACAGACAGTTAGAATCACAAACTGAAGATCCATTGCGTCCAACAGATCAAGATGGCAAAATTTTTGGGGACGGTATTGGCCTCCTATAAGCTGTAGTATCCGGGAAGAAGAAGGTGAACACCAGGCCAATAAAATATAATTTTCGTTTCTTTATGGTGCTAAATGTAATTATTATTTACTTTTAGCGATTAATTTGAAGAAAAATGTTTTTTCAAGGAAATGGTCCTAAATTACTTTTTAATAAAAATCCATTCTTTAGATAAAAAAAAAAAAAAAAAAAAAATCTGTGTTCTGAATATTGCAAAAGCATTCGCCAGCTTATGCAAATTTTGTGAGCCATTGCGTACTATAAAGTAGTTGATCACTTGTCTTGGGTAAAATTGAATGCTATAACTATCACCGGAGTATGTTTGAGGCATTCATCCCGTAATCTCAATCCTACCCCCTTGTAACACCCTGTTTGGTTTCATTATACTTATCTCCTCTTTAAAAATTAAACCTAAACCAAGTTCTGATTCAGAATTTTAATGAGAGAAAGGCTAAAAATAAATGTACGGTTTACAATAAAAAAAAGTAAAAACTATGAGGATTGAAAAGCAAGTTTAAAAATAAAAACCATGTAGAATCATATTTAGGCTCCATATGACTGATTGAGTATGAATTTAGGTTTAATTGTTTAATTATTGGTTTAAAGGAGGAAAAGACTTAACAGTTTCCATATTAAATCTGTAAGGCATTATAGTCATGCGATAAATTGACCCATACTCTGATACAAGTAATAGCATAAAAACAATTTGCATCACACTATTAGTTAATTAAATCCAATGAAATATAGTATATAACTGAATAATTAATTACACAATGTATACGTTACATTTGTAACTAAACTCGAGTAGACAATAACATGAATTATGCAATATAAACGTAAATTTACAAGGAATTACACATACATTCCTCATTTTTTAATATTTACGTTACATTCCATTACATAAACTCTTCAACTGCTAAAAGTGTTCTGGGATCATTTCTGCGTGTGAACTAGATAAGAATGTGAACAAGACTTTCGAGTTATGATTACCATATACCTAATGCACAGCCACCTTTCTAAGGGTTTTCAAGAAAAATGAACTTCTCCTTTTCAAACTATTTCCCTTCCGAACCACTAAAATATTGAGATCTTATTCATTAACCTCTCTCAGTGCATGCATAATGAATGCGAATTCTTATCAAGAATGCTTCTCGATACATTCTATTCAATGTTATCCCTTTCAAGTCAGTTTCTCCGTAAAGGTATGCATATTTCAGTGGGAAACCGAAATAATAATTAACGCTTTAGAATTTCTTGAGAACAAAATTCATATTTTAACAAAATTCAAATAATTGTGAAATGCTTTTCCTATAGTTGCTGTCACGATTTTTTACAAAATATCTGAAAGGTTATTGAACTCAAGGCATTTTTTAAAAAAAATTTGCAAAAATCAAACATACTATAAACAATTTGTAGTAATATGATGAGTAGTTATTATGAATTTCACTGTCAGAAAAAGGTTTAACTGAATATATCACCACACATTCATTATATATCAATTATAACATGTTTTATTTATACTATAATGTTAACTAAAAATGACTCGCAAAGGTGTATATGAAGATATAAAACTATCAAAAATTGATTTTACTCAAGTTAAATTATACAGTTAGATGTCATTATTGATGTTTCAATTTTCTGGATAATTTCATAAATGAATAGTATACAACATCCCACATGTTACTTATTTCCCCATGTTACTTATTTCCACATGTTACTTATTTCCACATGTTACTTATCCCACATGTTACTTTATACAGGTTATTTTCCAAAACTATTTGGAAGTCAACATTTCAATTTTACTATCGCACTTGTTGTCGCAAAGAATGTATTAAAATGATTTTGAAGTATTTTTAAAAGCCTTTTAAGAAAATATTCTGTAACAGGTACAATGTAAATTAAATGGAACTCATATCCTATTAAGTATTTGTTATTAGGGTTAAAATTCTGGGGTCTAAAATGCATTTTGTATATATCTTTTAACGTATTATTAGTAATATATAACCTAGATTGAGATGAATAAATTTATTACGTTAGAAGCAATTCAATCCATTAAATAAATAAAATTTCTTAAGTTCGAAGAAGAGTTTATTCTGAATTGAATCATTAGTTTGTTCTTTGAAACATTTTATGTGCATAATTTTGCAGAAGGTTTTTGAAAATGTTAAAATAAAGTACAGTTTTCTTGCGTGATGAAAGGAAAATATTCTAAAACTGCTATATTTATGTCTTTTGTGAGAAGGAGCATTAAGGAAATTTCTAATTAAGATTAGTGTAGGTATCATAATTTGGAATGAATAGTTTTCAACCAAAAATAAAATTATGTAAGGAATGATACTATATCCCTTACATGTAATTACTCTAACCGAAGAAAATTACTTTTTTCGTTAAAACCGTAATTGTAGGGGGCTACTTGCAAAACCAACCATTCGCAGTCAATCTGACATGTCAGCACCTGCTTTTAGTAAAATGATAAATGGGGAATTTGCTCTTCGTTATTTTTGGGAAAGTGCCAAATCTATCCAACATAATGTCTGATATCTAAATGGTGATACTTTCCAATAATTTTTTTTGTTGCGAGATGGATTTGGACATTTGATTCCATTCGATCTTTCGCGAGTTTTATATTAAATAAGGAAAAGTTTTCGCGGTTAAGGGTTATGAGGAATTCATTTTGCATTTCTAAGGTATAAAAAATGTAATGTGGATGCCAACAAAGAAAAGTGTCTAGAATTTTTTTTTTATTTTGTCTCGTAATTCAAAAGAGTTTCTTTATATTGGTTGCATATTTTTTATAATTTCATATGTTGATATATTTCTTTTAAAATGATATTACATGGGCTTACGATAAGTTTACGTGCATTAACTTTTAAATGATATTTTTTGTATTTATTACTTATGTTTCCATAGGAAGATACCAGCAAGGTTTACAGTTCACAGATATCCGTCGGTATTCAAATCGTTTCATCACGCATGAAGAATTAAGAATTAGTGAATAAGAAGTATACTCAAAAGGGACCAGAAGGCAATTATTTATTTCAAAACACATTTGGAATTTTTATTATATTGAATTATCTAAAATGTTTTCTACAAAAGGATGTATTTTAGTGAACATCTGTGGTATTTTAATGTCACAATCAAAATGTACATATTTTTAAACTTTAACACTTTAAATCCCAATTAGTCAGCATTGTAGGTTTCTCAAAACCCCAACGCTTTTTCATTTTCAGAAACTGGAAATGCACTCGTCTACCTTTGGTCTACACCTTGGTTTACCGTTGGAGGCCACTAGCAGCCATTAAAAGATCATTACACTATGTCAGAGGAGGGTGGCATTTCAGACCGCCTCTCCAGCAAATAAACGGGAAGTTATAGACTTTCCAATGTTTGGAATTCGCATCTTTATGCAAAAGATATATCTTTAACACAGATTGCTGTTGCATTAAGTAAACTCTATCGAAAACAGCTTTAATTATAATTTTTTTACTTTTATAAAATTTATAATTCAAATGTTGTCTAATATTTGTTTTACGTGAATCTAATATTCGCATTAGTAATTTTGAGGAAATTGTAAGTTATATTTTTTTGCCAATGTAATTCATGAAGAATTTTATTTTAGAATCAATTCAATTTTTAAGGTCTAATATCGTGTGCAACTTACTTTTCTGTCTTCTATATTAAAAATATACTTTAAAATTCCTTCGATCTTTTAAAATATTTTAAATGGTATTGTTACTATTAACATTTGAGCTACTAAATTGATTTCAATCGTAAACGTATAGTCAATTTCTAATGCTAGAATAATGCAATTACTAACAGTGATTATTTATAACACAAATGTAAGTATATTGTGCTTAAGTTTGATCGATATCAGAATAAATAAAATTAAAAGTAAAATATAAATATAACATATTTGTAATTATAAGTGTAGAAAGTTTCTACATGAATGTTATAAATTAATTCTTGTTATAAATGAATATTTGTTAAATAATTAAAAAGGACTCATTTTAGAACAATTTCACATTTTTAACATAACTTACTCTTACTGAGAATTAAACAATTTAAAAAAAAACACACACATATCTTTAAACTTTTATATTTCCTATAGGAAAAGTTATTTGTCAAAATGGTACAAAGCAAAGTCATAACATATGCAAAGTCAGGACATGTTAAATCTAAAAAAAAAAAAAAAAACAAAAAAAAAAAAAAAAAAAAAAAAAAAAAAAAAAAAAAAAAAAAAAAAAAAACATTTTAATTGTTTTCACTGCGATAGGGCCATAAAACAATATAAAAGAATTTTTCGATTTTTCTAACAGAAGTGTAGAGTTTTCAGTATTGAAAATTAAAAAAAGTGGAAGCAAAGAAACAGTGACAAATGTCAGAAAATAACAGATTTGAATGAAGTGATACAAGTCGTCCACTTTTTATATGGTTCCAGTTTCCCTGTACAAGTTATTTTGCTTTCTTTTATTTAAAGGTTGTAGAAAGCTTATGTAATATGCTGCTTAAAGGTAGCGAGAGTACTTTCGGGTGACAACTTTGTAAATAATACAGCATGGATGAATTTTAAAACATGTAATAGTCTTTTGCATTGAATCATCCACTAGACATGTCGGAGGCTTTTGTCGGCGTCTCATAAATGAAAGAAACGTCACCGCTATAGTGTACACAAACATATCCCAAACTGTCTTAACTCAGTGTCAAAGGGTGGGGTAGTTTGAAAAGTCTTACTCTAAACCCATCATTAGCCAGTTTCATGCACCACAAAAGCCTATTTTAGAGGAGCTTCACGATTCAGTAAAGGGGCGACTCACCACAGTTTGAAATATCCCTACACCCCTCGACCCAAAAAGAAGACTAGCTGGGATTTTTTCCTCAGGGCGAGTTAGAGTGACTTGGGATTTAAAGTGTTAAACGCTGTTTCCTCAAAATGCTTTTTTTTCCATACACGTGTATTTTTTTCTCAAAATCTACTTAGATTGCAGTAATTAAATTTTTAAAATTTCAAAGCGTGTTTTTTTCGAACATTTTAACAAAAAAAATTCAAAACGTCAAAAACTGTAAGAATTATTACTTTTATAAAAGCATGAGTTAAACTATGCGAAAGTGTTCTGATATTGCCTGACCGAAATTTTAAACCAATGCTATGAGTAATTCCTGGAAAAAAGGTTTATAAAAACCCCTTTTTAATGTGAAAAAAAGTAGAAAATTCCCCCCCATTCCCATACAAAAAAAATTCAAGCACGTTTACACAAACATTGTTTTCGATACTTGATATTATTTATAACACTGCAGCAAACTTGAAAAACTACGGGGTCATCTTGTAAAAATCACTAGTCAATGAAAACTTCTCAATCGACATTTGGAAATAAAATTCCACATGCCATGTCATACTATATATATTAAAAAGTATTGATATTATTGAAACATATATTTTTATGATACGTAAAGGTAGGAACCCATGAATTGAATTTCTTACACTTGCTCCTCGTTCCTATACTATAATAGACCATTCATTTAGTGTAACTTAACTACCGTATACAGAAGAATATTGGAACTGAGCACTTAAGTGTGCTTGGTATTCATATTTCAATAAAATCGGGGGGGGGGGGGATTTATTTAACTCAAATAATGACGCTGACTTTTTCACTTGGACTGGACGGTCTTAAGATAAACACATTCCGCCCACTTCTTCATAGAGTAAATTAGAGAAATCCTTGTTCTTCACGAGATCAATCCAGCCGAACTAACAAGATGAGAAAAGCTTTAACGATGAACCATCCATCGGAATGATGGCCACAAGTATTTCGCGACTTACGGGAGCTTCTTTTATCGTCACTTTATCAACACATCCCTTATTGGATATATTCTGCGCACATTATTCTCATGTCGATAGACAATGAAAATTATATGGTGTGAGTATCCATTCAAAGACCGAATGTCTCTTCACAATCATAACATATGGGAGGTTTGTCAGTGCAAGAAAATAATTTCCCTACAAGTTCGTTCGCATTTTTTGATATTACATTTTGCGTTGCTCAAATGCTTTCTAAAATAACAATGAACCAATATCTCAGGATATAGGATGTAATAACATCAAAAATAGCATACAATGAAATTAGAATGCTTTTTAGATCTTAAACTTAAAAATTAAAGTAAAATCGAAAACCTAAAAGTTGATTTCTATACCACTTTAATTTTTAAATACCTGCATGACTTTCTCTTTATAGAGCAAATTCTAAACAATCTACACATGACTTAACGAAAAGAATATCCAAAAGTATAGTTTCTTAATTAAATGTGTATTATTCTTGTTCAATTGTACTGTAAAATCTTACAAATCTAAATTTAAATTTTTATTAATCTATATGAGCATATTTTAATAAATGGTATCACATACTTTAATTCATTTCACATTTTTTAGCACCTATTTTATTAATAATTATCCATAAATCACACTTTAAATAATTTGCAATATTTCAAGAATATTAGTAAGAAAATATGTGTTGTCCAATATATCAGTTAGACAATCACTTACAAATGTGTCAAAAGTAAATGACTGATTTATCCCAAAGTGAGCACATTGATGTCACAGGTTTCGGAGAGTAGTATCATAGAGAAGAAGTATCTTACGTTGTTAGTCAAAAAGTCCACAACCAAAGTTTCCAAAATATACACAAGAATATTATATGCATGCATATTTAAGGAGTTCACGGTCTGTATTTGATAAGATTATAATACGTAAATTGCTTTTTGAATATGTTATTAATGATGGATAATGAAATTTCTAAAATGTTTAAAACATTTAAATTCTAAATATCCTTTATTTTCGTAATATGAAGTATATAATACACTGAAAATATATTTTATAAGGAGCTGATTATTCAAATTCAAAATTATTACGTTCATATCTTGCATCTAGTTGATTCACAAAATGTAGCCATTCCATAAATATGCAAGTGTTAATGTTTCCTATTGACTGATTAACGCCAGGCCCTACAGCTAGTTATTCAGAAATTACAATTATACACGTGTATATAAATATTAAAATTAAATATTACAAGACCAACCACATTGAGTGTAAGCAAAACTTGGATTTTGAATGAAAAAATGGTGAATTCTCGATGACTTCTTCTCAGTGTATTAAAGTAAAACAAATGAAATTTACTGAAATATGACTCCTTATGATATGACTAATTGACACACAAATGTAATTTAACAAATAAAAGTATATCGTCTTAAAACATAACTGGACTAGACCATAGATTTCGTGAAACTCAACTGCATATAAAAGAGCATACGAAATAAAAAGAACGCACATGTTCGCACTATCTTATATTTCCTGGCGGCAGGTATATTTTAAAAGTAAACATTGTGATACAACTATGAGAACATTTTTCTATTATTGCGCCATTTCTACTTTCTTTTTGGTCTTTAAATACATAAATACAAGTTGAGTAGATGTTAAAGGGAATCCTGTCGATGTGTGATCCAATGACCCGTTGACGAAAAAAGGGAGAAATATGTACTCTTCATAACAAAATTATAATAGGTGGCACCAAACACTGTAGTGTAGTAACAATTTTAAAAAATCCAAAAAGCAGGAAAAGACAAACATATTTTTTAAATCGAATCCACCTACTACAAAATTCTTAAAAAAGTAAACTCCACATACATGCTAAGTATAAAAAAAAAAAAAAAAAAAAAAAAAAAAAAAAAAAAAAAAAAAAAAAAAAAACATATATACATATATTTACGAAGTTTTTTCAGTAGCTGTAAAACGAAAAAGGAGAAGAAAAAAAAAAGAAAAAAAAAAAAAAAAAAAAAAACGTCCTACTGCGCAGCACATAAGTCAAAATAAGGCAGATATCCAAATGATAGTTGACACCCTCTGACTTCATTTTTGCAGGGACACCGATTCGATAAACCAAGAGTGTAATATTGTGCGAATACGCTGGTGGAATCAGCAATGAAATAACATAAAACTTAAAACAATACACACAAAATATCTCTTTAAAATGATTGTTGTCAGTTGCAAAATTAGATTTTAGATATTAATTATAAGTTTCAGCATTCCAGTAAATTGTAAACTAGTTTCGATAGATCCACATACACACACATAGATATAATATGCTGGATATTTTTAAGAGTTTTTTCTTTTCATCTGAATTTTAATGAATAAACGAACTACATAAAAAATATGTTTTTTAATAAAAATATTAAAACATTAAAACATAGGTTGTAAATTTTAAAATATATGCCAATAAATTTTGTCAGGAATCATAATTACATTTTGGTGATGGTAGATATTCATACCTCCATGAAAAGTTTACTTATTATTCGAATATTATTTTAAGTTATTTAGAATAAATCCTTATCAGATACTCCAAAAAATAACAAATTCTGTGCCATATTACGTCCCTTCGACACTCTAAAATCTAGAAAGATATTGCTCAAATATATAAAATTATATAAACTTCATCAGGTGCCATGAGAAGTTTAGAAAGACATTGACGTATTTTTTTCACATTTTATTGTTAAGAAAATGTATTACTCATTAAAAAATAACAATTTTAATCCCATCAACGAAGTAAAAGAAGTCATCTTTCTAAATTTATCCAGTTCCAACTAAAATCATTAGAAAAGCATTATTTTATAGTGTGTAAATAACTGGTTGTGTTTGAAGAGTTAAGAAATCTTAACAGAAGTAGTAATGGTCTGACTTTTTCTGCATTACCCTATAACGAGAGTTGTAAATAACAAGCAAACAGTTGTATTTTAGCTCCATTAAATGAAATGTCTTGTTGCTATCACACAAATGCTATTACATACATAACCTAAACGAGCAGACATTTGCTTTTCTTTGTCTCGAGATCTGAAGAAATCAATGACAATAAACAACTTATTTGGCCAAGGTAGGCGTCACACATAAAATAAGATATAGTATATAATTGTTTTCCACTCATTTCTTTAAGCATTTTCATGTTAGCAAGGTTATATGTTTATATATTAGGCTTATTTAATTAACTAGACAAAATTCTGTATAATAAGAAAATTGATTAATTAATTATAACTTATTAATTAGTTTGTAGCTTTATTTTTATACTCAAACTAATTATCTATTTTTATTATTAGTAGTATAAATTAAAATCTCTAATCTAGCTAAATATTTATTATAACTTTGCTTAGAACATTACATGATTTCAAAAGTTGTGTAAACTGATTTAAAGTTCAATGCAGAAAGCACTTGTTAAATCAAATAATTCTAAACTAAGTCATATTCAAAAATGAGTAAAAAATTATGTAAATTTAAAAGCAAAGCTTATAAAAATCACACTATCTTTGTTCCGGTACCTCATTTTTAGCAATTTTCAATATTAACTGATTTCCTATCTCTAGTGGTTAAAAAAATAAATCTCATAAATTATTTTTTGGACATCATGAAAGCAATTAGTAGGTTAACACAAATTACGTATAAATGTGACTCTAATGATATTATATACTTTGAGTATATTCCTGGTGCATTATATGAGTTTAACATTGATATTGATTTCAATATACATTGTAGCGTCTTGCTTTTATACACGTTTGTATGGTTGAAAGGCTATACAGGTGTTTAAAACACGTGTTATTATGATGTAAAGACATAGGCCTAAGTTTAGCCGTTATGTTTTCTGTATTTTTTGTACACATTGAAACCGATGTCCTCACAAGGCGAATTCGAATTTGCGGAAGAGAAAATTTCTGGAGAAGTTAAATCTGAAGTGTAGGGTGGATAGTTCCGCTCTAGGTTCTATCAATTGTCAATATCCACTTAGCATGAACTGCGCAATGCGGCCTCGCGTTGTAGTGACAGTTGAAGCCAGCTGCCTTTCTATCAAAATTCAGGTCTCTCACAACTTGGACTAGTTTTATCAAACGATTCCTAATTGTTTCATTGTACCAATTTTGTTGACAATTTAAACACGTAAAACTAACTCTTATTTGATCAGTTATTATCAATCAAAGAAAGCGAATACTGGAAATACAAACATCCCCTTAGAATTTTTTAGCATTTAGAAAGTTTTAACTGTCATTTTCCTGAATTCTAATTAAAATGCATTAAGTATGTTGCATTAAATTATTCTAATTTAAGTTCATTAAGCATTTTACATTAAATAATTATAATTAAAATACATTAAGTATTTTACAATGCATCATCTATAATAATAGCAAAAACATTATACCATCATTTCACGCGTCACAAAGCGTATAGAAGGTAGAACTTATTATTTAAGGAACTACTTATTTAATCAAAGTAATTTTTTCGCCACTTATTTGACAGATTGTGAAACATCATTTGAATGTTGACGCAATCTTATAATTTCACATTTGTTTCTTCTACATGCATCTGAAGAATATACATTTAAACTTTAAAGTATGAAAAAGTTTTGGGTAATACTCCAATAGACTTGCGTTTTACTTACAAATTGATTATTTAACCGTTTTGTTAATAAACCATTGAAAAAGTATAACCAGGGTTATTTTAATTTGAATTATGTATTAAATCGCAGTTTCAATAAAATTAAATGATGTTTATATCAAATTTAATTCTTTCAAAATTAATATCGTCAAAAGAATGTACATAAATAACAGCAGCATAACTGATTTCACAAACTTTGTGCACTATTATGTACATATTTGTAATTATTTCTTCTACATTTTTGTTTCATTTCAATCTTTTTTTCTAAAATATACTTTATACACAAATGAATATTTAAAAAGCTGCTTATTTTTTCTTTTATGTATGCTTATTCCTGATGGCTTTGTGGAAATAGTAAGACATTCATTTAAGTTTGTTTAGAACTTTGTAATCTCCTGGTAAAACAAATGTTTCTAATTATATACTAAGAATAAAGCTAATTGACTTAGGTCATATATATAAAAAAACAAAAAAAACATGTTCTTATTTATATTTAATGTGATTTAAAAATATTTATTTTATCTAAAAATTGAATTTCAAGTTTTCATTCTCAGAGAAAATCTAATAACTGTTTTGTAAAGATAAGTTGATGTTTTTTCTTTGACAGGAAAAAGAATAAAAAAAATAAAAAAATGAATACAATTATATTGTTTTAGTTTTCAAATTTCAATACAAACATTAAAATGTTTTCAATACCTTCCTTATTTTCTATTTTAAACACTTACTTCTTTTAATGAGTTTTTTTTTTTTTTTTTTTTTTTTTTTTTTTTTGTAAGTTGAAGCGAAATTTGAAATAAACGTTTTATTGCAGACACTGTAGTTCTTAAAACTCATACGAGATATTTAGAGATATAAATACAAAATTATTGTCTGGCATATAACATTATTAGTAATGCAAACCAACACACCTACACCCACACACAATTTTGTTATGGAACGTGTAATGAAAATTAGTAACATTCCAACAACTCGGCAATTTAAAAGATAAAGGTAAAGAAAACAAGTAATATAGGTAAAGATATTTGAATACTTGATGTTTTGGTAGAACGAGAAACAGAACGGGGTTCACGAGAACTTAGCACAATTGTTTTATAAGCTATCGTGTAATACAAATATCTTGAGAAATTAAATTACTTCACTTCACTCATACTTTTCGCCTTTTTTTGTAGAGATTTTCAACTATTTTTCAAAAACGTTTAATATCAGCTTTAAATTTATCTGCTGCGAAATTTATTTATTTATTTTTTGCAAACTTTACACCTAGATAGTTACAATAACTTTTACACGTTAAATATTGGTTGGTAAACTTTTTTAACTCCAAATATACTACAATATATTTGTATGAAATTTTGAATTATTATTGAGCCTCTATGTTTTCCTTTTTACAATATTGTCAACCCTAATAACCTCTTGTGTCCCAGGGTTCCAGAAACAGTAAAGAAAATAACGCGCTATTTAATTTTCTGGATTGCTTAAAATTTTGACTTGTGATGGACTTGCTTTTATATATTACATAAACATATAATTTGTATATATAAGGCATATAACCATTTAAATATCTAAAATAATGTTTGAAATGTCACCAATAGTAAAAAAAAATTACATTTTCAATCCTGATAAATCCAAATATCTGTGTTTTCATCACTCAAGAAATTTACACTCAATGTGAAAGATATGTTTCATAAAGTATATGATCAGAAAAATACTACGACATAAAGAACTTTTGGTGGAGTCCATTTCCGTATCTATACAGGTCGTAAAAATCGAAAATGTGCACAAAGTGATTTTTAGTGGGTTAAATTCGTATTTATTCATATTTATATTTATATTCGTATTTATATATATATATGTACAGGATAGTAAAATGATTAGAATAGAACACAGAACACAGCAGAAATTCGGAATATCATCAGGGGGTTGACCCAAATTTCCAAAACAGTTAAATCCAAGAGCTTTTTCTGTCGGCATTCTTTAGAATGCCCCAACCCCAAAAGCTCAAGTGACGAAAGAAAGGGAAAAAACACACACAAAAAAATGCAAAAAACTTACAAACAAAAATGCAGGAAACTGAAAAATTTTCAGATTGAAATTACGCTTTCGTATTTTCATTTGAAAAAATTGTAATAAATATTGTTGCCAAAAGAAGCCGGGAAGAACTTTGAGATGGAAAAAAGATAATAAAAAACAAGGGCCTGACGTGAAGGATGGTTGAAGGTTACTTTCAAAAACGTTGTTAAGATTGGATATTTTGGAGGGAATTTGCCTGGTTAAAATGATACTTAATGAATTTAATGGGTTTATAGTTAGACAACAGTGTCTTAGCGAGGCAATGAAGTTGCTGATCGAAATTTTATTTTTTGTTGCAAATATATTTTAATGTAAGTACTTGAGAACAAATAATATTTCAATGTACTGTAACTGAAGTATTGGAATTCCAGAAAATGAGCTTGTTGACTTGAAATTAAAGGAATTGCATTTGTCAAATAAATCAACAGTAGAGTCATTTTTTCGACGGCGATAAGCAAATCTAGAAATTTAGCAGAGTTATGATAATTGTTAGTTTTTATTAGTTGAAGTTCAATGGGATAGATTTTTGAGAAATATTACTGAAGTTATTGAAATTGAAAATAATAAAATCATTAATATATCGAAAAGCATTAGTAATTTGGTATGTATAGTTTTTTCATAAAAGAGGGGAAAGAGGTTGGCAAGAAGACTAGAGAAGAATCTTCCTTGAGGTGTCCCAGTGGCAGAAATATGTTTTCACCATTGAAAATGTAGTTATTAAACAAACAATAGTTGACGATAATTTCCCAGAAAGTAAAATCAAATTCAAAGATATTCTGGTAATCATAGAAGTAAAAGAATAAAACATCTCTGAGTTTATCAAGAGGAATGCTAGTGAATAAATCTTTGAAGTCAAATGATTCAATAATATAAATTTTATTGTTTTTAATGAAATCAACAATTGGTTTGTTGTTGCAAATGATCCAAGTGATTCGAGTGACTTCCTGTTTAATAAAATGGAAGATAGTTTCTAAAGCTTTAGCAAACATATTTTCAGGTTTGTTCATATACGAATTTACTGTACAGGTAATGATTCTGAATTTAATTGTTTTTTTGTGGAATTTAGGATTAATAGTAATGTAGGGAAGATATATGATTTTAGAAATATTAATCCTTTTAAGAGCAAGAATTTTTTGTCATTATTGTATTAAGATTATCATGGCATTTTTTGTAAGTGGAAGAGTTTAGGAGTTCATCGTCAAGAAGACTAAGGTAGAACTTTTAGCAGATAAAGGAGAAGTTATTAGAAGCTTTATCAATAGGAGGCTTTATCAATAGGACCAATTATAAATGTGCTTCTTAAATCCTCTACGGCTTTAAAAAGATCCTTTCCTTGTGGAAACTATTGTTATATAGATAGGTAGAGTTGTTCTAGAGAAATTATTTAAAGCGATAAAAAATTTTCCTCTTCCAATCAATAAAAAGACAAATAGGGATGTTATAAATTCTAGAAGATTTAAAAATTAAAAGGTCCAAATCATCAAGGAAGGACTCAAGTAATCGTTTGATGCTAGTTTTAAAAATATGTCGAAATTTCGTACCTTTGCAGAGAATGTTACGTAATGCAACATTATCGGCGATATATAAATCACCAGTAAGAATATGCCCATGATGGCTGTTGACAAAGTTGGCAAATTCAGCTTTGGAACAAAAACATTCAGATATATTTTGAAGATTATGGATATTTTTACAAAAGTTATTGCAATTGGAAATTTTCCTTCCAATAGGAAGATCGTATTTAAAAAACTTTTTATGGCAGTATCCCGCAAAAGGAAAACTGAAGAAAAATCATTAAAAATAGAAGAGAATTCAAGCTTGTCAAAGATAGGATTTTGGAATTTGAGAGTGAAGTAAATGGGTGATTTAGAGGCTTTATTAGAATTAGAGTAGTTGTGATGATGTGATTTAGAGAGACATTGTTTCAAAATGTCAAAAGCTAAAATGGTGAAATGTTTGTTTTTGAAGTGGAAAGAAAAGATACAGATTTCAAAGGCAGCCAATACTTTTTTATTAAGTGAGAATATGGAGTTTTTGCAACTTTTCCAATTACAATTTCCACTAAAATCATCCTCTCTACCTTTAATATCTTCTCCAAAATTAACGTTTTGAGTTGATGTTTTATGTTTATTAACCCTACGAACACTTCTTTTACCGCGGGTAGTTTTCATAAAAGTGCATTAAATATTATAAAGATTGACTTCATTGACAGTTAATTTGAGAGTTATTGAAAAGGTCATTAAAACCAAATGGAAGAAGGGTTTTGAGGTTAATAATATATAAATTTTCTTTGTCTAGACTGTCTTGTAGATTAGGAATAATATCCAAAATATGTATAATAACATTATTGAAGTTATGAATTTTGAAATGAGCAAATTCAATGTTATAGTCTTTGAAGTGGTTAGAGTTTTTAATATTAGAACGATGAAGATTATTACGTAATTTAAGACAATTGCTAGTTTGGCCAACATAGTTCATTGAACAAGTGTTGCATTCCAGTAGGTATATAGTGTTAGATACTTGGCAGGAAAACGGACCATTAATATCTCCTGTAATTTGATTCGCATTAATGTTGGAACATGGTTTGCATCTATTCTTACCGCAAAATTGGAATTTCAAATTTTTTGAAGAAAGAGGCTTGTTCATATGCGAAAAAGTGTCTTTGGGGTACCAGCTTCTTTTGGCAACAATGTGTATTACAAATTTTTCTAATAAAAATACGAAAACGTAATTTCAATCTGAAGATTTTTCCAGTATCCTGCATTTTGGTTCGTAAGCTTTTTGCATTTTTCTTGTTTTTTCCTTTCCTTCTTCTCTTGAGCTTCTCTTGAGGTTGAAGCATTCGAAAGAATGTCTACAGAAAAAGCTCTTGGATTTAACGGTTTTGAAAATTTGGGTCAACCCCCTGATGATATTCCAAATTTCTGCCGTGTTCTTTTTCTTATATATATATATATATATATATATATATATATATATATATATATATATATATATATATATATATATATATATATATATATATATATATATATATATATATATATATATATATATATATATATATATATATACTAGGTGAACTAAACGCAATTGTGAATGAATAAGAATGTGTGTATGCAAAATAAATCGATTGCATATAACTAAGGGTTCATCACGAATAAAATTACATATTTTATCAATCCCAGACCACTTTGATCTAAATAAAAAATCTACTCGAGTTACAACAACAGTTTAAATCAAAAATGGCATTAATCCCCCTCTTTAACGTCAGAAACGTCTTCCGAATCTTAATTTTCTCTGTCGATTACAATAGCACTTCTTTTCGTTGGAGAACAAATCTCGTTGTAATTACGTCTTCTCTCAATCCGGCCCCGCCTGCTTCATAAGTAAGCATTTGTAAAGAACCCGATCGCCCATCTCTTTTGTTTGCTTGTTACTGACGAAACAGAAAAGTAATTTCAAGGAGACCTTGTAATTTTTAACTGCTTTGCATGATTACTTTTCCTCTCGGGTATTGCTGCCTCAACTGATTCACAATCTCCCTTTCAAAAGAAAAGAATGATTAGAGTACGTCTTTATTTTTTATTTTCCTATTACTTTACCGTTGGAGAGAACATACATTCACAAGCGAAATCTATTCACGTCATTCTAATGTCATGCCTATTTCCATTGCAAGAGAAGAGAAAGTAAGGGGAGGGAGGGTTAGATACGGTTAAATGAGCTTAAATGTTAGTCTAATCTTCTTCAACAAGCTCGTTTTCAGAGATAATTGTCGTGTGTCTCTGTGATTGCAAACATGGTGGGTAAGGAATCTAACGAGTTTGTAAGTGGGCTATGTGTCCTCCCAAACAAATCCGAATTAAAGAGGATTATTTCTATCAAAAGAGGATCGGGACATTACGTCCTAGGATTTTCTGTATGTGTTGTCACTTTAGTATCCTATTACTGGCCAGTTTTAGTTACTACGAATTGTATTGAATCTGCAATTAGATTACTGCCCTACAATCTAAATGAATGTAATGTATTCACTGTAATGAAAAATAAACAATATAACGATAAACAAAGAAACAACATAACAATAAACTATCAATTAACTAAGAAAAACAGTAACATAAATTTGAAATCGAAAGTAATGCAGTTTTGAATGAAATATGTATACTTTCGATTACTCGATATGTAATATAGGGTAATGAAAGCATTTCATTCAGTAAAAATAAAAATTCGATTTATTTGGGGAGGAGAGGGGACAAGGAGAAGGGAGGTGAATTTCTCAGCGTTTTGAAATATTGTGATTTAACAAAGTTTGGTACGCTCAACGACCTATTTATGTGCACAACAACGGCTAAGCAGGCCGGGAATTACAGCTTAACGTGGCTTTCGAACCACAATGAATATCCATGCCTAACCCAGGATTCGAACCCGGCACCTTTGGTATGCGAGAACAGAGCGCTAATCATCAAGTTGGCTAAGTGGTTTAGAATAAATGTCGGTATGTGTGCCTATGGTTAGAATAGATTCAGAGCTGATTGATCTACGATGCTCAAATTTTGTTTACAGGTTTTTAGTTGTCAAGGGACACAGCATTAAGGTTTTCAAGAAAATTGCGCGTACGCAAAAGGTAACTGCTATTGAAAAATCTATGTTTTTCAGCAATTGTCAAAAGCAGACTAGAATGATTTTGATCAAAATCACTGTGGTGTTCTAAATATTCGCACTTCCGAAATACACGTAGAAATGTGATAAGGACGCAAAAGGTTGAAAAATAAATGCCTGCAATACAGAGTTATCTTTCATTGATCATCGCTCATTAGCGGCTATTTATTTTTTGTTTTACTAACAAGAAAGGATAAAAAAATATTAAACAAAAGGCACATCGCCAAGTTTGCAGTTTTGGCAGTGTTTTCTGTTTAGACCAATGAAATAACTATAGCCAAAATATCGCCAAATAAGCATTGTTTTTGAAACAATGAAAATATGAAAAAAACGATAAATTGCACCAATCAGTAACAAAATTTAAATGCAGTGGCCAGTGTTATATGTAATTGAAAATTGTACAATGTTCCACAGTCCCAAGTTTAGCATAAGTAAAGAAGAATTATTTAAATTGTCTCACATTGTGTACATTTCCATAAATTTGTATTCGATTCTATTATTAACACTACCTTCATTACTCCAAAAAATTTATTTTTTAAAAAGATTCCTCCCCTGAATCAACACTAAATAATAATTTAAATCTGAACAGTGGTTAATAACTGTATTTTTTAATTTATGAAGTTATAAGTAATAGACTTGTCTGCTGAAGAAAAGTTCACATTGCATGATAAATTATTCATGAATTAAAATATTCTGGGGTTATATCGTACATATATTAAAGCAATAAATATAAGTACCTGAATAATTATAACGTATAACTGTAAAATTTTAAGAATTGTATTCTGAAACAGATATTTACTTTTATATAATTTATGCTCATGCTTTTGACTCCTCTAAGAATAATTTATTTCCAAAAATAAATTTCTAACTATTAAAGGTTTATTAAAAAAGGAAAATATTGCTTGTTATATAAAAAAAAAATTAAAAAATGAGAACTTTGTTTTAAGGTAAGCAACTTTTAAAAAACTTTTATAATGGGAGGGAAACGATGTAACGGAACATTTTACATGAATAAAAAACTTGTGATGCTTTTTTATCATAAAGTTATTATTTTTTTTTTGTATATATACATTAGTTTGAATTAAAAAACGTTTTACCATAAAGTATATCTTTTTGTTTGATTTTTTAAATTCCTATATTGTAAATAATAAAATAATTAAGTAGTTATAATTATGATTTTTTTGTAATTTGTACAAATATTTTGAACTTGAAACGAATGAAAATAGACCCGACATCAGTAGAAAAATTTATTTTGTCAAGTTCATGTCAATTAAGGAACGCTTTTTTAGTATAAAATAATATAAACTTAGCTTAAATGTACATTTTAATTAGCAGTAACATACAAGTTTTAAAGTGCGTTACTGTGTTCGTAACAATAATAAATGTAAATGGATATTTGAATAATTAATAAAAAATTTATCAAGCAAAGACATGGCAATATGTTTAACATAAATCAACTCGGAAATAAATATGATAAATAAGAATAATTGCATATCCATTATTTTCTTATACAGCTGGATATCAAAAACAATAACATATACGCAAGGGTACAGCAGCTTTTGAGTTGAACTATTTAATACAAAACCCATAATCATAGGATTTGATTCCGATCGACAAAATACATTCGAAGCAGCAATAATATTAACTAAAAGAAACGAAAACAACACACTCAAGTAATCTTTTGAACTACATTGTTCATACATAAAAGTGAAGTAAATGGATTTTTTAAATTAGATAATTAGGTTCCACGGCATCATTGAGGAGCTAAAACCATTTTGCATGGCACGAAAGTTTTGCATTTAGACTATTGGTTCTCGACTTAATAATTTTTATTGTTATTTCCAAAACGTAACCAACTATTTAAGTAAATGGTTTATTGTTTCAATTTCAGCTATTGTTTAACATAAGCAGAGTGAAGTGGATATTTGATACGGTGAAGAGATAAAAGTTTAAACCTAATAAAGCAGAGTATAGTTTGAATCAATGAGGCAGTTATTTTAAAATAATCTGTTAAATTGACTTTTATTTAAGAGAAAATACTGTACAAAATATCTTGTCCTAAAAGTTTGTAATACCTAAAAACTACCTGGAGCTCTCACATAAAATTTTAAAAGGCAAGTGGTAAGGACATGAATGGGATACTCTAAATAGTTAAGAGTAGGCATAGCTTTTGATAAAGTGAATTTTCTTGATATATATGTATTCAATACTCTTTAATTCGAATCTTTTTTCAGTTTAAGAGATGACTTGAAATAACAAATTGCCTCAATTCTTTTGACAGTATCATACATATAAGCATTTAAATTCTTCTTTTTGGAGTGTTCTGAGATCAAATGCATTCCATTAAAAAAATGCAGCATAGCAATTTCGACTAATTTACATTTTAAAAAAAGCAAACTTTAATTGAAAAGTGACATCACTGAGTTTTATATTGCCAAGATTTCGAACTGAAAATGTTTTCTTTTCTTTGTAGATCTGCAACGAAAATACATATCTAAAGAGAGTAGAGGTGTGGTTAATCTGTTAAAGTGAGCAACATACCGCGATCGATAATTATCTTCTTTGCGCTATCTGTGCGGTCACCTACGTTTGAGTAATTAGCAGGCCACTTGACACTTGAAGGACACTTTTGGAATTAATAAGAACCAGCTGCGAAAAATTCCACTCGCCCAATCCTCAAAAATGCAGCCGTGTCGATAAACCTCGTCGCTCCTTGAGGCATGATTATTTGGATTCGTGGGAGGATATATCCCTCAAGGATAGCAAAAAATGTATTTGCTTTCTGGTTCTTGAAGGATTTGTGTCGGAAAATCTAAAAGTTATCTTCAAATTTTGCAGCTTCAATAAAGGTGTTTGGTATTTTAATTTCAGCATACATTAATGTTTGTGTACTTTTTTTTTTATTTTTTTATTTAAGATATCGTATTGTTTTAAATTAAGTTTTTTAATGGGATTGGATTAAAATTGACTTTGAAGAATGTTGCATTAAATACTTGAAGTTGGCTTGGAAGTAGGATTAAAAAAAATTTACTCATTATTTTAGAGCATAAAAATATTATATTTTGCGTACAATTTTGAAATTGTGTCGCAGTTTTTACAACATTTTCTCAAAAAAAGAATATAATAAAAAATACAAAAAATATTAAATGTACTTTAAAGTAAATCTCACATGGTTTTGCATATATTTTGTGATCCATAACTTCGACATATATCTCACACAAAACTCAGATATATATTGCATGAATTCTATAAACCCACTTTACCAGTAACACAATAATGAAAACATAACCTCACTTCTCCCACGCCAATTTAAAGAGGTTTTATCTAGCTTTGAGATATAGCCTAAAGAGTGTAGTTAAAAGTAGTACATAGTAAGTTGCACATTTTGCAACATAGGTACCTATAAAGCAGGTATATTAGGGCGTATCGAAAAAATCGAAATTTTGAAATCTTTTAGCGGTAGTGCGGAAAATTTGCGGACACCCATCACTAATACGTGGGTGAAATTTTAAAACTCTGGGTTAATATCTTCTGTCACCTCAATAGCTCGAAAGTTCAGAAATTTGGGCTAAAAGTGATTAAAATTCAAAAATTCATAAAAAATTCCAGATTTCATTGTAAGTTTAAGGATGGTGCTTACTAGTTACTATTTTCGACAACAACAACTATAATTTTTTTATAATTATAGGTTAATATCTTCTGCTACCTCAGCAACACCAAATTTTGGAAAATAAAAGGCTAAATTTCCAAAAAATGAATAAAAAATACACGTCCCACTTACCACATTTTAAAGGTATCAGAAAATGTATTGCCTTTCAAATATATAATTGAAGATAGCATTACTACTTGAAATCCTTTTTTGTCTCGAATTTCGACATGTGTTTTCTGGATTCTAGGGTAGCTCTTATGAATTTTTCCCTGTTTCCAGGCCCAACTGTTTTCTCGAAGGCTGCCGTGAAAAGTTTAACAATTCTCTCGACTGCTTGTGTATGTGAAGGAAATTGTATGAAGTGCCAGCATGCCTTTGGCATACCATCCTCTGTCATTTTCAAAAGATCTTCAGAACTTATCTTTCGAGAACTGGCAGCGATGTCACAAAACAATTTTTCCAGTCAATGAGATCAATGTAGTCTTCAGCTTCAAAATTGATATCAGGAATAACGAATCTGCGCACACCTCGGCTAATTTCTCTTGCCTTTATTATTCTTCGAGCTGCAATGATTCTGATATGACATCTTTCATCAGTTAGCATGGCCAACAGCATGTTTTCTGGAGCAGCAAAATAAGCGTTTCGAGAAATAACTGGATCGATTACGTCACAATACTTCTTAGGCAAGTACCGAGATAAGCTTATGAAATTCCACAGATGTCTAGGACCGTCTTTTATGGAGTGATTAATCTTAATTTGGAATCATGAAGGTGCGTAGACTCTTAGAATGAATTCAACTAAAGTTAGTAGCTCATTTGATGTGTCTGATGTAGATATATATAACCTCAGTATTCGATTTGCAGTTGTTAGCCAGCGGGCCAAATTCAACGTTCCTGGTTCTCGGTTAGCTGGATCTAAACTACAAATGCCAGAACTAATGGCAGTGCAAATGTCGAATAAGTATTTCTGATCTGAACTGAGTAATCTACTATCAATGTGTGGCAACTCGCATTTAATATTATTAAAAGCAACGACTGAAAGTTTTTCACGTCCTTTAAGTTTTCATCCAATGTATCCATTGTAAGATGAAGGGCCAGAAGACTTGCCGTCTATTGACTGGAATAAGTGTCGTAATGGCAACTCATTAAAATGAAGTAAGCAGACAATCCATAGGAGTGGTCTCTGAAGTTTCATTTCAAGCCTGCGAATTACACCAGTAAGCATTCTTGTGTTCACCACAGTGCTATCACACCCGACAACTGTGAGCTTGCTAAAATCATCCAAAAAAAGTACTTGTTAAGTATTCGTAAATGCTGTTCGATACATGAAGACTACATCCACTTTCAGGTGTAACATGCCCCACGTACGAAGAACCAGGCTCTGATACAATACAGTAATGCGCTTCTACAATTGTTCTTTGGAACTGCTTTCCCTCGAGTGTTTCTGATGTTAATGTTTTGTTATGCTGGCCATCAAAATAAAGGCCAGATAGATTGGAACGATTTTCATTTAATTTTGATACCATTTGCTTGTAAACTCTTGATTTTTCCCTCCATACTTTGTTTTTGTCTGTGACGAGACTGGAATTCGATTCCGATATTAAACCCAAATCTTTCATAACACTCGATGCAATAGCAGCCGTGGCTCTGTTAGAAACACTACATCCACTACATCCTACACCCATATATTTCACTGACAATAACTGTGTTGTCCAATTTTAAACGCATCTGAAGACTCCTTGAATCCTGCTGAAGAAACGGTGTGTAGGGTACGTCTTTGGTATACACCTCCATCATATCTTCATTTTCCGGAGTAAAGCTTGAAACAGAAGCAGGATACGCCTTTTTTTTACTTTGCACAGCATTTTGTTGTACATGCATTTGACGTTTCTGAAGTCGTTTTGTTTCGGGTACATCAACACTTCCAATGAACATTTTCCTTTCCTTTCTTTGGTCTTTGCGGAACGCCTGCTCATTTGGCGGAACTTTGCTCTCTTTTGGACAGATACACTCCTTAAAAATAGCGCATTTACAGGAATATATGTGGAATAGTTTCTTTGCTTCCGTTTTAAAGTTCACAATTTTTTCAAGAGCAGTCTTGCTTCTTCCCACACTTTTTATATTTTTCATGATTAAACGATATTTTTATGGTAAGCGTGTATCATATCTCAAACACGCTTATGTGAAACAGAAAGAATGATCGACGTATAAACTTTCAATTTTCAAAGCAACAGTTTCTGCAGTGACGTCTTCATGTCTTGGCCGCATGCTCGAAAAATCCTTCGGTGTTCCAAAAATAGAGCATTGCAGCATTTGTCGACTTGAAAACTTTGAATGCGATAATTCTTGCATTTCTAATATTTACCAATATCTTTTACTAACAAATGACTATGACACTAAGCTACGAGTAAAAAAAATTCCTTAAAAAGTAACGACTACATTGCTACAAATATGTTTGATATGAAGATCGAAACTAATTGAAAGAAAATATTCTACAGTTAGACTAAATACTAAACAAATGAAAATGATCACGTGATTTATTGGTCGCTCCGATTTGTTTCTCGGGGTGAAAACAGGGGGGTTTCACTTTACTTTTCTGACAGTACGCCAAACCCAGTGTGGTAGAAGATATTAACCAATAAGTCTTGCATACTTTTTGTTGTTGAAAAAGTAATTTTTAGTACGCGCTACCTCAAAACGAACTACGAAATCTGCGACTGCTGATTAAATATTGAATTGCATTCCTTTTTATTCAAATTTTCGGAGTTTCCTGTTCACTGAGGCGACAGAAGTTATTAACCAATAATTTTTAAAAAAATTATAGTTGTTGTTGTTAAACAATACTAACATTTAACCACTACCCCCAATCGTTAAACGAAATATGGGAATTTTTAGGAATTTTTGAATTTTAAACATTTTTAGCCCAATTTTCGGAACTTTGGGGTCATTGAGGCGACAGAAGATATTAACCCAGAGTTTTAAAATGTCATGCACTTATTATTGATGAGTGTCCACAAATTTTCCTCACTACCGCTAAGCGATTTGATAAACTTCGATTTTTTCGATACGCCCTAATGTATATCATCTACTTCGTTAAACATTTGCAAGTAGAATGAAATTACACTCTCTTACATCAAATACGTTCATTCGATTCTACTTGGTTAAGACAATTTTTTATCGTTCAGAGAATCATTTGAGTTGATTTACTGCTCCACCATTAGAATAGACCTTGTAACGGAAATGTATCTTCCATGTTACAAACCCATCTTTCTATTAGGGAAAATGTCATTAAATGTAATTAAATTCAAACGTTGTGATGTGTAACGTAAGTAAATTTACAATTGCTTTCCTTAAATATTTTCATGTTTGAGATAGAAACAAAGTACATCGTTATAGTTACGATAGAGAATTTGTAATTTATTGTACATAATTTAAATGGTTTGGTAAACACCAATTTGATTTTAGTTCTACAATCAATTTTAACTATAGCTTCTAATTAATATAAAAACTGTAAATATTATCAGTCAGTTCACCTCCATTGTTCGAGGTTTGGGAGAGAGCTGATGTTGATGAGGCCCTGATTTTTTGAGCATCAAGAATCTTAAGTTTTCGTTGTTTAAAATCAAGATTACTAAAGTTGAATACTTTATGCTGCTGCTATATAAAAAATTGTTCTGGTATTAGTGAAAAAAATATTTTTGTAATCCAGTGTCATCATTCCTCTGAGGGGGAAAAAAACCCTAAGCGATTAGTATCAGATACGGCATATCACCACTTTGAAAAAATTGAAGCTTGGAATGATGGATAGGGAACGAATAAGTAATTGATGAAATGGATGAAATATTTCCAATAACAGATTATTGACTTCAAGAAAATGCTCAATGCCAGCTAATTTAAAAAATAAAATTATGCAGAACAATTAAATTGAAAGCAAAATAATTAGATAGATGTTGAACGATATGAATAATATTGAATTAAAATGTGAAGATGCAATTTCCCAAGTGATTTGAACATCATCAGGTAAAACACCGTTGAATTCATTCAATGAAAAATATTTGATTTCTGTAGAGACATTATCCTTAGGTGTTTACGGTTCAATGAGGGTTAGGTGTTACGGTTCAACGCAGCTGAGAAACATTTGATTGATGAATAGAATATATGTGACAGAGAGAGAAGTAAGAGGGAAAGAGACGAAATAGAATTCAAAACTTCAAAGGTCAGGAAACTTGTATATGTGCGCCGGTTGAATTTTCAAAGTGATTGCCATTGTCGTACTCTCTATGAAGATCATGTGCACAACCGATTCCTGATCTTTCAATAAACTCCAATAACCGATTTAGCTGGTAAAAATTTTCATAGTCTTTTCTGGTTCCAAAAGCAAAGTGGATACCTCATATTTTGCTGCATCTACGAGAAGTACGAGCGATAAGGAAAACTCCGCCGCAGACATCGTTGAGGGAATCGGTAAATGGAAACCATTTTCTGCCTGGAACGAGGGAATCCATGGAAAGTTTGAATTGCACAATGGTATACAGAAATATTTTTGAACTGAATCAGGTATCACGAGCATCCAGGGAAGCTATCTACTGGAAAATATACTATACGAACAATGATATGAATCCAGCATTCATTTAGTTTTAAAAAACTGAACACCCGAACAGTCAACCTATCAAAGAAACGCTTGATAATTTATTCGAATGTGACCCAATTTCGTTTCTTGAAGTTTTGGATTGAGGTTGCTGGGAATGCAGCTCTTTGTTTTTGAACAGCAAAACGGTTGTGTCATCGTTGCTGTTTAGTCTGAGTGACTCGAAGCTCTGGTATTAACTTAAATTCGATTTGCAACTGTTGTTGAACAAATTGTGCTATGTTTCGTCAAGAATAAAAATATTTATTTTTAAATTCCAGTGTTATCATTCCTCTGAGAAGAAAATTCATTACATTATTTTACAAGCATCTGAAAGGGAAAATTGAGTATCTATATATATAATTATCTTGCGTGCCGCCCAAATTCGGCTGTATTTCTGTGAGCAGAATGGTAACTACTTCAAACAACCAATCACAAATCTTCTAAATGTGCTTTTTGCACGAGTTTTCAAACTCAGCAATCCAGTCAATTACAATATATCATAAGAAACTTGATTTTTGGGATCAGCCAACAACTTGAATTGCTTGATGCTGGAATAAATAGATGTGTACGTTTCTTTTGGATTAAAATTCTACATAAACCAGGTTTTTTTGAAAAATTGTTGGTTGAAATTCCAAATCGGGTACGGATTCTGCGCCAAGAATTTTGCCAACAAATGTCAGCCGACGCTCTTTTTTTAGTAACAAGTGAATTGCCTGTGGTTGCCATAATTTGACGTTGTTTTCTGCAAACAGTTCTTATCGCAGAATCCATACTGTACTTTAAAGTTTTATCCATATTTATTTGTCAACGTTTTCCGAATATATATATATACTGATAAAAACTGAGAGTGGAATTTCCATTAAAAATATTAGAGTTACTATGCTGAAAATTCTCAGTAGATTGAAAATTCACAGTATATTTCAGCATTCTGGATAAACGACAATTTTTAAAAAAATATTTTTTATGATAATATTCATTAACGTTATGTTTTACAAGAATTGTAGCTTATCATAAATAATCCAATTTGTTCGGTTTCGTGGCACAATATCATTCTTCAAGAATTTTCTTGATTATGCAACTAAAATAGCTTTTTCCTAGGGAATGTTTTAAATGTCTCACTTTGAAGCGAGAGTGGTTCGCTTCGCGAACCAAGGGGAATTGAGTGGCAATCCCCGGGGTTGAGGAGCGTTAGCGAGCAGAGGGCAGAGCCCCCTATTCAAATAAATTAGTTTAATGATTTAGAATAAATTATCTGATGTACTGATTTTCGAAGAAATGTAACTAGGAATAAATTGAACCATTCCATTAACTCTGTAGAAAAAAAAATTCTGGAAATATAATGTAAAATAAAAATAAGTAATTATTTGAATGAATAATTTAATTTTTGTATGTTTCGTATAAAATTAAAAAGTGCAAATATGCTCAATATAGTCTGTATTGCTCTTCCACCATATTAATAAAATATCTTATCGAAAACAAATATATGTTCTTTAATAATGAATGCATTTTGTATGAAATTATTATTTTAAATATGTTTTCGAGGGGGACACTAACTCTTGCATCGATAAAAATAGAGAAGAAATAAGGAATGCGCATTTAGTAATATAAGAAATTCATTATTTTACAAATCCATAAACAAACATCTGATCTAAACGTATAAATAAAAATCAAAATAAATTCAATTGTAAATAATATTGCTTATGTAGGTTCGTATTTTATTTAACGTTGTGAAGTATGTAAGGGAAATTTCTATAGTATAGGTTATGGAAACAGTATAGGTTATAAAAACATTTTTATGTCATTGTAGTTGCGTTTATTCAGGCCTACAAGATAATAAATATAAATATTCATCAATTAAACCAATTTGTTATGCTAAAATTAATTAAATAAACTTTTGTCTTTCAAATATTTTAAGTAACGTTTCCAATTCCATATTTAAAGTTCGTGTTTTATTAAAACTTGAAAATATAATAGACTATAATAGGGGACAGATTGAATCTGATATGTGATATAATTGATTGAATTACGTCTTATTTGTTCACTTAATTATGTTTTTTTTTTTTTTTAATCATGTTTATATTCGAAGTTTAATATTTTTTCGCATTTTTCAAATCCAAAAAAATGCATATCTTTAACCGTTTATAATTTTCGTTACTTTTAGTGTAAATTCCAATTAATTTTTTTTTTCTTATAAGTGTTATAGTGTCATCGAGGATATGGTTAATCATATTATATATTTATTACTGAGTTTATGTATTATTGCCGATATTTGAAATGCATGCATTATATTGACCGTCTAAGCATTTCATTTATTACTTGGCACTCGGGATAAACTATGCAAAAATCATTATTTTACACAGTTACATAGCATTTCATACAATATACTACTTATAAAAACGGCTTTAAAAAAAAATCATAATAGGGCTGTGGTTCATGACGTTTTCTGAAAACTCAAAAAGGAAACATTCAGAAGCACCGTATCATATATTTGGTTTTAAATCCATATTTAACTCTAGATGATCATTAATGACCTGAATTAATGAAGAGATCTGCAGCTGGAAAACATGAAGTAAACATTTAATTTCCTTGAAATTACATGCGAGGATCAAACGCTCACCCCGTTTCAGGATATGACGGCATAGGAACAACTACAGTTTCTAAGAATTTAACTTGAAATTGGAGATGGAACTTAAAGGAACTTAAAAATAGTTTTTTGTTTTTCCTTTTTTTTTCCATGGAAGCTTTGAGAGGCTATCTCATACGGAGTAAACACCTTCACCTCTGCCGAGGTATAACTTTTCACATTTCACATCACTAGTAAGGGGTCAATTTTCAAAATTTTCTATTTTGATTTTTTTTTATATATTTTCTAAACATTCATACCTATCTGCTTAAAATGAGATATCTATTGTGTTATTCCTAAAGGTAGAAGTATTTTTAATGTTTTTTTTAAAAAAATCTGATCTTGCTTATTTACTACATAGGGGCATGCATCTCCCTCAAAGTAGGAACGAGCTCTCCCAAATTTGTTTAATTATCCAGAGACTATCAAGGTATGTTTTTCACGTGAGTTCACCATTAGACAGAACTGTAAGGTTATGCTTTTCGGTTTTGTTCTCACAAAGTTTATCACTTACTCAAAGATATTTTAAAATTAATTTGGTGTATTTACTTGAAGCATACCCAAATAATTGTTCGGACTGTAGAAATGACTTGAATGTAAAACTGTAGAAATGACTATTTGGTTTAGTCACTTCTACAGTTTTCATTGCGCATTTTATGGTGCGTAATCTTCAGATATCTTGTCTGGACGAGGATTTCCACTTTCAACAGGAAAATTGGGGATTTTCCTTATGTTACCTCAGTTGTTCGAAAACACTACCATAATAGCATCTCTCTTTAAGAAATCCTACCTATTTGTAAAATACGTGCTGTATCAAAACTCGATAAATGTGACATTTGCTTTCGCTTCGTTCTCAAAACGGCCAACTAAATGTTTCTACTAATTGTTTGAGTTTTCTTGTGGCTACTTAATAAAGAAAATGGTACCACACTGAAGATTAGCTTTAGATATCTCGATTAAAAACAAACTAAGTGTTATGCTTTTTGGTTTTGTTCTCACAAAGTTTATCACTTACTCAAAGATATTTTAAAATTAATTTGGTGTGTTTACTTGAAGCATACCCAAATAATTGCTCGAAAAGAGTACTATTATATTTGTTTCAAGTAGAAGTAACACTGAAATATGAATTATATTGACTTTTTAAGCATGAAATACCCGCATACCTTTCTTTTTTACTTTTAAATTTTGCATATTTAGAACATGGAAGAGGTTTTTTTTTTTTTTTTTTTTTTTTTTTTTTTAGAAATATTGCTACAGGCTAGGCAATTTGCCGGTATTTTGTGTTTTTGAAAATTTCCAACATATCGCGAAATTCAATAAATTTAAAAAAAAATTTCTTATTATCTTATCCTTGAATATATACATCCTAAAATAAGAAAGTGACAGTTCAGATTCTGACTAGATAAATATTTTTTTCTGTAACACAATTAAATTGCATTTTTCTAGATATAAATATTTATTTACATATTCTTTGCAAATAAGACTTTAAAAATGTATTTTTTTTTATTAGATTAACATTTTTGTGAATCCTTGTAAAGTGCAAATATTTATTCAACTAAATAAAATAAAACTCAATATTTCAATCCAATCATTTAAAAACAAATAAACGTATATGCATTAGCTTTATAAAGAAATGGAGTGCACAATGTAATCGTATGGTATTCTTTTAATTTATATGTAATGTTCACTTTGAGTATTTTACCGAGAAGTAATAAAAATAATTATTATAATAAATAACATATTCATTACATTATAATTTAAAATTTTCCATAAGATATTCACAATTGAATTAAAAATGAAAAACAATGAAACAATGTCCCTTTCGAGATGTAACATAAAAAGTTTGAATTAAAATTAACTTTTAATCAGACAATAACGAAACAGAAATATTTAAAGCATCACAAAAGTTTTTTTTAAATATTCTTAACTTACTTAACTTAACTTTATTATTAACGTTTCTAAAGAGTAAATTGAAAGGTTTTTTAATAATCACTTTAACTTAAATTAAAAACTATTGACAATTTTTAATAAATATCTCAATGTTCTAAACTCTTTCATTTTGTCATATTAATCATTTTATAATTTTTTTATTATCTTAATTGCGTTAGTATCACTTTTGAATTCCTTTAAAAAGTAAAATGATAACCAAATTTGGTCATGCAAAAATTCGGGCCTGTCTAGGGGTGAAACTTCAGAAAACATGTTTGTTTTAAATTAAAAAAAAATAACAATTCAATTATTAAAACATTTTGTTGATATTTTGGTTGTGATTTTTGCTATTTTAATATGGAATTTTGCTATATTAATTGCTGTATCGTGTTTTGAGAAAATATTCTATTCATTTACTCTTCATACATGAATATAACTTTCACTGTATTTTGTTGGATAGAATTTACATATGTTCTATGATTAGTTATTAGTAGTTTGTCAGTTTCAGTAATGGAATAAGCTTCCAAATTTAGCAATAAATAATACAGTCCGTCACCTTAAATTATTTTTATTGATATTTCTATAAACTTCAATATCTTACACTTATATATTATTTAATTTAAAATAATAAAAACACATACATTTTATGAGTTATTGTTTTTTCATACATGTATTTAAAATAATTTATAAAACATGTTGTGTTTGAAAAAAAAATAAAAAAAAAAAATAATGAAATTTCAAGTAGAGTAATATTTTCAACGTTAATTTTTTTCCCATTGTTCATATATGACGTTTAAAAATGTGCGAAGAATTTGCTATATTTGATCCATGAATATTGAAAAATGTATAGGGGCAATTATCTGCTGTAAACACTAGACATTTTATCTCTCTTTTCTACTAATAAACAAATTAAAACTATTATGAATTTAGCAATCATACTTTTGTTTTAAGTACATCTACTTGGTGACAATTTTTATGGAAAAATAATTGTTTTAAGTATGACAAATATGCATTTATATCGTCTGACGCACGGGACATGTCCGTGTCCCGTGCGTCAGATGATATAAATGCATATTTGTCATTCTTAAAACATTTATTTTTCCATACAAATTGTCACCAAGTAATATGATATAAAATAAAAATATAACTATTAGTTTCATCTTAATTTTATAATTCTTATCTGTTTACGAGTAGGAAAAAAGAGACAAAATGTGTCGCGCTTCAGCCAGAGAATTGTCCATATATTAGTGAATATACTAACAATGTGAGACAATAAAGAACATTCAACATATATTTTTACAGATATTACAATACTTAGTAGAAACAATTAAGAATAAATATTCTATAAAACCAAGATTACTTTTTACATTGTTTATAAAATACACGATTTGTTTCTATACTCCTAATGAAACTACATTTTACTCTCTCAAATGTTTATGATCGATAGTTTAAATCGTTTGAAGCATATAGTACTTATTGCGTACACAAAATCATTTTTAAATGTATCTGATTTTTTAATGCTATCTCGCTAATCGATACTTGAGGGTATAATTTCAATAAATTACTATTAGTATGATTAAAAATATATATATATATATATATATATATATATATAAATATTTAAAGAAACGAAGTTTACTGAACTTCAGTCTATTTTTAACATGAATTGTTTTCTTCAAAAATTTACTTCAATTTACTGTTAGTTTTTTAGTGGGAGAAGTGGCAAACAATGAATCAACAAATTAAAAATTGAGACCGGGTTCTTTTTAGTGTTTTAATCATATAATATAAAATGAGATGCATTTTTTTTCCTTCCCAAATAAACAATGAAAAAAGTAAAATATTGTTTAAATACAGAGTTGAGCATAGGGGTCAAAGCAAATTTCCGTTTTGGAAAACTAATCTTCTGATGTTTTTTTTTTTTTTTTTTTTAGTTTCAAAATGAATATTCACTAATTAGGAACTTTCACAAATAAAGTTCCTTGAGTAAAAAGATAAAGCACATTTATTGTGTGCTTTGAATGAGTTTTTTAATTGAAGTTATTTAACCAACACCTGATTTACATAATTAAATGCTAGTCGTCCTAGAGAGATGGCAGTCAGATTTATTTTTGTGTAGTTAATTTTGTCTATGTTATTCATGCAAAACTATTCAATTAAAATAAAGACAAATATTTTCTATTAAAACAATTGGAGGAATGAGTTTTAAAATAATCAACCAAATAAATGTGATTTTTACTTATGTCAAATAAAATTAGTGTAAACATAATTTATTACACTAATTGTTATAAGTGGAATTCAATATATGAAAGCTTTTTTAAATCTGCACCACATTATTAGACTTGGCATTCTTCTATAATAATCTTTGGGGTACTTCTCTTCGTATTGCACTGTTTTTTGTAATATTATATTAACAAAAGTAGCTGCGTATGCACGTGTTTCGGTGACAAGTCATTGTGCATTGGTTCCCTTCGCTAACCAGGCTTGCTTCTCTCACTGAAAGGTTCATTGATACGCAAGCTCAAGCTCGCTTCACCCATTAAAAGTTTAATTTCTACACAAGCTCAGGCTCTTTTTGTGTCGCTCAATATTAATATGTACTTTTGTAGTTCAGTATTAATTATTATTTAATAACTATTATTTAAAACAACAGTTTTTCAACCAGCAATCACATGGACCATATATATATATATATATATATATATATATATTAAAAAATAATTCTGAAATTTTTTCTTTATTCATGAAGAATATTAACCTATCATATTTATCTATTTTATAAATTTCAAGTAAACGTGTTCAAACAATAAATTCTACCTATTGTAAAATTAGGCAAAAATAATACATTAAAAAAACTTTTTGCCAATCTCTCTATAACATTAATAAATATGACAAGTCATTAATCTCATTTTTATCCCGTCACATAAAAGAACGTTTTTGTTGAGTTAGCCTCTAGAGAGCAGCTACATCCAAAACCACAAACTTACAAAAAAAAATTTTGCAGGTACGTATTGACCTATTTTTGTATTATAGATGCTTGTTTTACATCCTTATACATAAATGGGATCACTGCGACTTCTACAGAGTGTTACTTGGTATTGCTAACATCTACCTAAATTAAGGTATCAAATTAATAATAGGATTAAAAAGTGCATTATATTAAATTAAAATGTAAATTAGCTTGAAAAATATGTTGACAGAGATATATTAATTTTACTATGAATTGTTTTGAAATTTGAAAATTAATATTCCACATAACAATATAATATCATAATTATATACTGAAATATCATAAAATGTTAAGTAATTTCTATTTTTCGTATGAAAAAATAGAAGAAAAAAATAATATTAAATATCAATGCATTCAATAATGTATGCAAACCTTTTTTATAAATGAAGATTTAAATACGATGAATTATAACAGTATTTTTGAATGAATAAATAGTTAAGTAAACATTTTGTAACAATATTATCCAAATATAATGGTAAGAAAAGTAAAAGAAATATCAGTTTTTCCTTAATGACTTTCAGAGGAACAGCTTGGACACCGGAAGTTTATCTTAAAGGGGTATCTTAATGTAACATAATGATAAGTAAAACAATACAGTTGCAAAATTAAATGCAAAGTGTTCTGTAGGAAAAAATTCCAAAGTATGAAGTACCATAATTGTTCATTTGTACAGATGCAACCATATTAAAAATCACGGGACTCAAATAGTTGGCCTTTACTAGCAGATATGATTTCCCCCCGTTATTAGTGTTTACTTTGCACTGTATTCAAAAACTTAACGTGATGATTTTTATGATTTATAACGGATAAATTTCTCACACCACCTTTAGAACTGTTTAAAAGTGATGATAAGTTCCTGATGTAATAAATCGTTCCAAAAAGCATATCGTGGAAATGTTTCACACATGTTTTACAAAATTTGGATAAGAGTATTCTGGCTTACGTATTGAGACAACGTTCATATATTTTACTCATTTCTCCAGTAATTGTATCCATTAGGGAATAAGTGGGATTTAACATGCCATTAATATCAATAAAAATTATTTAGAAACAATATTTCATCATCACTACAATCTTGCTTAGTTCTAGGAAACGAAATTACTGTAACAAAAGTCCGGTTTCTTTATTTTTAGTACTATTTATGCAGTAAGTTTTTTTTGAATTACTGGAAATAACATTTAAAGAGAGAATTAGTCACATTTGGCCACACAAAAATTTAATGATAAAGGGAAATTCAATAAAACTTCATCGTTTCAATGTTTAGTTCGACATCGCCTTTGGCATATTATGCTCAGTTTTGGTTCTGCATAATAAATTAATATCCTAAACCGTTCTTTCTTATTTTTGTTTTAAAATTCATGTCGTGAATATTTATTGAATGCTAATTTAAAATGCCGGGAGAAAAGTAAATTGTAGTATATTTTTCTTGCGTTTCTTTATACATCATTTGAAATCGTGGAATTGTATGGCCTCATTTAGAGAAAAGTCACTTTTAATTTTTATGTAGCTTCTAAAATCCAGTAATTAAAAGAAAAACGCGTTGAAAAGCACTTCGTGGCACATTTTAAGCAGAGGATTATTTTTGAAAAGAAAAAAAAAATGTATCTTTCACTTTGAACAAAAGAAGTTACAAAGAAATACACAATAAAATGTAACTTTAGATTTTTAGTCTTATTTAATAAGACATGATTAGTGAATATAATATTTTGTGTATTTATTTTGTTTCTAACGAATTTATTATTATTTATATATAGGTACCATAAAACCATTAAATTTGTTTATGAATATTTGCTCAGGTTTATACCAATTAATTATTGTAGATATAAATAATAAATTAGCACCGTTTTAAAAATGAGTACAATGTATTATTTTTGCGTTTTTATTTTTTAATTCAGAGGAAATTCCTTTATATACATTTATTTTTTTCATACGAATACACTTAAAATGAATAAGTTTATTTCTAAAAAAAAATATCTAAAATGATACTTTTTTTTTTTTTATTTGAAATGACAGAAATATTATTATCATATATTTGCAAACAATAACAAATTTAAAAAAATAATAAAATAAATCTAATTGTATTTGTCTTGTTAAAGTACGCTAGTTATTCATGTTTCCAACAAATACATTTTTAAGAAAAGTTCTAACGTATTTAACACACAATAAATTATGCATAAGTTTAGAAGAGTTAGAAGGCTTAAATATCCAGAATGATAATAGCGTAATAAAGTCTTTAGTAAATGCCCATTAATTAACTCCTAGGTACTCATTTTAATTGGATCTTTTCTGAGAGTTTCAAATGTTTAGTAACAAACTGATTGTTGAATATAATTCTCCACCCAAGTTTTAGGACAGAGCAAACCTTCATAACAGACGATAATCTTGCAACTGAAATTTGGAATTATTTGAATTGGATAGGAATTAAATTATGACATTTCACTAAAATTAGTGTGATTATATAATGTTCTACTTATTAAAGTATTTACTGATGTAAGGCATTTATATGAATGAATTGTATGTACTTTACAATTTGATCAGATTTTATTTTATAAACCAAACCAACAGCAAAATTAATAAAACAATTCTGATTCAAAATCATGTGCTTTAAAATGCAACAAAAATATAGTTTACGTTAATTGATACCTCTTGTTTATTAGAATATAATTCATTGCATTATTTTTATTTTCATTTTGTAAATGAATCGTTTATTTTTTAAACTGGTCAACAAAAATTTTATAAAAATGTCAAAGAGTATCTGAAATAAACAATTCAATTTAAGTAAGTTAAATATTATTACACTTTTTCCTCTTACGTTCTTGTCAATAAAATGTTCCTTAAATTCCATTTTTTTTTAAATTCTTTGATATTCCATACTTTCTTTAATGTAACTGTCTCCAAACATTGGATTTTTCACTTGAAAAACCATCACTTTGCTTTCCATCTTACACATTCTTCACTCCTATCACATACCACACACAGTGTTTCTATCTCTTGGGTGTGATAGTACTCTTCAACCATGAAATCCCTTTACAATTTTACTGGTAGACATCTTAACTCCCACGTTGAAAAATGACTCCCTTTAGGGTGCTCAACGGTACATTGAACTTATAAGAATAAAATTATATACCATGAAAACTTTCAATATCCTCGGAAAAGCTTAAATGCTGAATATTATTTCACGAGGACGACAACTGAAGTATTATATGGGGGATAGACAGATATGGTGAAAATTCTGAAAAAAGTTGCATTTCTCTTACTTTGTGTTTTAAAACTACCTGAATCCTCCATATATTTCATCATATAAAGGAGAGAACGAGGTAAATGTAGTATTTGTTTAGATTGATAAGTATTCCCCATGCCTATCTCTACCAAAAACAACTAAAAGATAAACTAAGTAAAATAACCAGCCAGAAAAAGTTAGGAAATCATATGTTTGCCACTAAGAGGACTCATTCAATTCCTTTAGGGTACTTGTGTACTATGAAAGAAATTCGGATTATTAGGAGGAACCCAAATGCTTGGAAAGCTAGAATTATTTCGAAATAATCCCATTTGATGTATTTAAACTACTTGCTGCCTAATGCACTGAATTGATGTTGTAGCTCATTCTATAAAAGTAATAGAAATGAAATAAAACGTGTAGATGGATGGCAAATATTATATTTTTCTCAACAAATGTTTATCGATAATAATCGTACCATCGTTCTAAACATAATATTACGTAATCTGCAACTACGCTAGATTCACTCTTTCTACTGAAAGTGACAATAAACATCGTGATGCAATATTATAGAGAAATTAAGGTTTGAAATCCAAATCCATATCATTTGCTTCAAATAGAAATATTCTTTAACGACGCAAGAAAAATAAGTTAATAATAAGTTTCATAATCAAAACTATGCACCTACTAGTTTTAACTTGAGTACAAAAACTTGCAAATATATAATAAAATAAGAATTTTAAAAGAATGTTGAGCAATCTACCAGGGCATAGTCATTAAGGTGGGTAGTCTAGAAACCGAAAGATTCGTGGTTCAAAACCAACCATGCCTTTTGAAATTTAAAAGTGAAAGTGATTTTCTAAAATAAATTTAAACGTCTTTTCAGAGCTTTGATAAGTAAGGAGAAAAATGAAATATAAGTAAATTTTACTTATTTATAATTTCACTGCTTGAATAGTTCAACTTAAATTATCAAAGTTACTTCTTGAAAGTGAGCAAAATATTATGTGAAATTCGTTGGATCACATTTTACAGTCAATACCCTGGATAAATTTTCAACTTGAGGGATCATTTCTGAGAGGTCCAGACCCTCGTACGCATTGAGTCATTAAAATTCATTTCAATTAATCAAGTTGAGAATAATAATAAACAAAATAAGGGCCAAAATTCAACACATTATTTTACCTGTAGGTCTTGTTAATATTTTGGTCCAAATCATAAGTATCAGAATCAAAAGAATATTCTTCCACTCACACGAGGGAACAAGATGGCAAAAAAAAAAATCAAAAAGAAAAATCAGAGTTCTAGGTATATAGAACATGAGCTGTGAGGGTGAGAGTTGAAAAACAACTTAAGCTCGGTCAACATTATATACACTTGCATGTTCTGCCGCTTTGACATCGGACTTGATTGCAGAACACTGTCATGTTTCTTATTCTATTCTGAGATTAGAAACAGTACTATACTTTATGGAATGCGATCTAGAATAATATTTATTCTATACATACCATTTTTTTTTTTTTTTTTTTTTTTTTTTGAAACAGATCCTACTCAGTGCTCATTTAGTTTAATTTGTTTACCATCATTCCACCAAATTTGGCAATAAATAGTTTCTTACACCTAGTAGTACTTGATTGATGAAATTTATAGGTATAGAAAAACAGTTTAAAATTCATATTTTAAACATGATCACGACACATGAAAACACATTTTTTAAATAAAAAAAAAAAACATCATCAATGCTACATAATCAACTGGAAGCCATTTAAACAAATAATAATTTATTGAAAAAATCCTAATTTTCTGTCTCTATCCTAGATTACCTAAATTAGTTTCAAACATATCTAAAACTTACACCAGGACCACATCTCAAATATTGATGGAGTTAGGAATCTTTTAAATAGCAAATACAATTAGTACACTGCAAAAAAAATCCCGTCAAATTTACGGTTTTAAACTGGCAGCTGGGTCGCCAGTTTAAAACCGTAAAAAATACGGAAACATTCCGTATTAAGTACGGTTTTTGACTGATTGCAACAGTATTTCCCCGTAAAATGAACGGAAACTTTCAGTAATAATTACGGTCATTCCGTACAAAATACAGTATTTCCCCGTAAAATGAACGGAAACTTTCAGTAATAATTACGGTCATTCCGTACAAAATACAGTTTTCTCCCGTAAAATAAACGGAAGCTTTTCGTATTAAAAACGGTTATTGACTGGTTGCTAACATTGATCCCCGTAAAATAAACGTAAACTTTCCGTATTAAATACGGTAATTTCATGCAAAATAATTTACTCCCGTAAAATAAATTAAAATTTCCCGTATTAAGTACGGTGATTCCATACAAAATGCAATTTCCACCTGTAAAATAAACAGAATTTCTGTGTTGAATAAGGTCAATTCCATATAAAATACAATTTCTCCCGTAAAGTACACGGAAACTTTCTGTAATAAATTTCATATAAAATACACAGAAATTTTTCTGTATAAGAAACAGTTTACCCCTATAAGCGAAGTTTTTCTTATACAAAAACTTCCAGTGACAAAAAAGGTTTACAAATGTAAGTGAACGGTTTGCTTTTGCAAAATATTAAGAAACTTTACATATTAAAAGTAGTTTACAATTGTAGATGGAAAAGCTTCTGCCACAAAATATATGATTAATTTTAGTATTAAACAGTTTACAATATCAAGGAGGCATTTGTGTTCTGCTAAAGGTTTTGTTAGTAATAATGACCATATTCAATGGATGAAAATCATAAAAATTAAAGTACGATTCTGTATCACAGCAAAATATTCTATGTCCCATTATAAATTAAAGCGAAAAAAATTTCCGAAGCAATAAGGTAATCCTTCAACATAAATAGAAAGGTAAAAAATATATCACAAAATGAGCATGTCACACAAAATAATTTATTAATAGCTATCAGTCTTTTCTTATATCAAACTATAATAATAAATTTATTTGGTTATCTATACTATGATTACCTAGACTTTCAATTTGATTAAAACATTAAAAAAATGCAATAATTTACTAACTTTCAAAATATTTTTTAACGCGACAGGATTTAAATGTATTTTATGACACTGTGTATTAAGTATTAAGTAAAAAAAATTAAATTTGATAAAAATATAATTTTATTTCAATACACATAATATAAGTATACATAATTATAAAATTTCAATACACACGAATGAAAAGTGGTTCAGATTACTTTATTTAATAAACAAAATATTAAAAATTTTCTAGGGAGTATCTAGGAATAATTAATCATATCATTCAATACAAGCTGCGGCAACTTTTAAAGCCATATGAAAGTCATTATTAATTTTTCAATTTAGAAAAATATGCAAAATATACGAAAAGGACAAATTTAGATTGCAGAATGTACAAATTATTGAACACATCTAATAAATAATAATTTTAAAATTTCAATACACACGAATGAAAAATGTACAAATTATTAAACACATCTAATAAATATAAATTATAAAATTTCAATACACACGAATGTAAAGTGGTTCAGATTACTTTATTTAATAAACAAAATATTATTGAAGCATATCTAATAATTATTGAACACATCTAATAAATTTTCAAAGTTGACAGTATAAAAGTATACATAATTATAAAATTTCAATACACACGAATGAAAAGTGGTTCAGATTACTTTATTTAATAAACAAAATATAAAAATTTTCTAGGAAGTATCTAGGAATAATTAATCATATCCTTCAATACAAGCTGCGGCAACTTTTAAGGCCATATAAAAGTCATTATTATTTTTTCAGTTAAGAAAAATATGCAAAATATACGAAAAGGAAAAATTTAGATTGCGGAATGTACAAATTATTGAACACATCTAATAAATTTTCAAAATTGACCAATGCAAGTTATATCTGAATAATTATGACTCTACAAAATAACCATCTTATAAAATGTCCAATTTACCACAGTAAACATACTTAAGGTATTTAACTGCTGCTGGAGAGTCTGAAGAATCATTATTTCACTTACTTCTGTGTGTGGGAGCGAGTTGCCTGTTGTTGTTGTTGCTAATCCTCACTGTCTGACGGAGTGAGACAAGATCCACGAGTTCGTTGACTAAAAGGTAGTCGAAGACTAGGAGAGGATTGCTAAAGCGACCCTCCTTAGAGAGTCCCATGTAATCCAAGAGGTGCTCAGGAGAGGCCTGATGATTTTGGCACTTGGTGCAGGTGGCGAAAGTTTTCCTGCCCTCGTTGAAAGTGAAGCACTTGATGTGACCGCTAGCAAGCCTTGATAGAACAGTTGCTCCCTCAATGTACAGTAGGACGGTGGTGGCGGTATTATGCTTTGGGGGACGTTCTCTTGGGCGTCTCTGGGACCCGTGGTTGTGGTAGAGCAGACCATGAATGCTACAGGGTATCGGAACATCATTGCGGTGACTGAGCCTTTGTCTGGATTCATACCCAGAAGCACCTGTGATACAGATCAAAATAAAGTTTTTAATATAAATCCTTTATATGCATTGGCAACTTTTATGTGCAATTACAACCAGTGTTTAAGCTTTTTAAATGCCACTAGCATAGCTCTGTTACAATACTAATGTCATAATTAGCATTCACAAAAGCAAAACTATTTTTAAAACAAACCTCAAATAGTAAATGAAATAAACACTTATATGTAAATGATAGCAGATTATCAAAACTACTATTAACGGGTGGCCACAAAATTTACGAAAATAAATTCCCTGATTTTACTGCAAACTTTTTATCCAATTTCCACAGCTTATTCAGAAGTGTAGACATCCTGATCAAATAGAACATGTATGCTAAAGAGATAACGTACCAATTTTTTAAAAATAGTTTTGGCGGTAATGAAAAGTTCAAATTATTCAGAAACATTAAAATTTCAACGATTACTGCCACAGTTCTCTGGGTAAATGGTGCCAAAATGTGGATGAACAGGGAAACGTGCCTTCAGAACAAAGAAAATTTCCCTGATTTTTGTGAAATTTAAAAAAATTTCCTGATTTTTTCCAGAATGAGAAAGTTTCCTGACATTTCCATTTTTCCAGGTTTTCTGGCCACTCTGTATTAGTGTCATTTAAGTATAGCACTTCTAACAAAGGTGAAACAAGCAAGTTCTTGTAAAACTTATCTTCCCACGGAACGTTGCAAGAAATAAAAATGTTTAATTCTAATTATAATACACTAAGTAAATTTATTCTAAAAGCACTACAATTTATTCCAACAGTATTCTCACTTCAAATAAATAGTGTTGTATTTGTCCCTAAATCCTATGTATAAAGCAGTGTTGAAGCTGCTGTACAAAATTTTTTCAGCAAAAAAGCTCAAGTCACAATTTTCATTTCAGCAAAATGCTAAAATGGTTACGAGCTACATCCCTCGAGATGTTTAATTTAACTCAATGAAAACACTTTCATTGAGTTAACACACAGCATTTTGTTAAAACAGCACCCACAGCTTAATCCCAGCAACAAAATAAAATAATCTCTATAGTTTACCTGAAAAGTGCAGAGAGCTTTCGAAGTCTTCAAGGCATTCAGCACAACTGGTAGTTTCTTTTGGAAAAATTCCAATAAACTGTACAAAATATGAAAAATATTGTAAAATTTATCATCCTTATGTACATATATTTACACTCGTGAAAAGAATCAAATGAACTAGCTAGCATGAAATCGTCTTTTAAAAACCTTATTTTAAAATATGGATCTGCACATCAGGTGGGTAGTCTAGGGATGGGATAAATCACCTTCAAAAATAAAATTTAAGTTTATCTCCTTAAAATAAAGACTCAATATTTCACACAACAATATTTCTCATTATATCATTAGGTCCATGGCGTTTAATGTTATAAGTGATAAAACGATAATTTGCAGAAGGAATGGATTAGAAATTCTCAATTACTACTATCCGTTAACGCTAAAAAAAGAAATTTATCGAAAGAAAATCTTTTTTCTTTGCTCACAAACGTAGGCTCATTTTTCAGCTACGTTTTTAAAGAATTTTACATTAATTCAAGTAACACATTTCATAAAATGAAGAGGTCTTTTAAACCCTGCATTGAAAGGCTATATCACCACACCAATGCTATAGTACTTGAAAACAGCAACATTTTAAGTATCTGTTTTGCGATTAATTCAATCCCAAAGATCACCAGCCCTTCCCTTACTTTTGCCAGTGACCAAGTACGATAACATTTATGACAGATGATCTTGTCTTGACAAGCAAGCTATATAATCTTGAGGAAGTCAAAGTCCTCAGTCAAAGGCGGTGGGTGCCATGTAAGAGACTGAATATGTTCCCAAGTGATTTCTAATGCAATCCCAACAGACTGATTTGAAACAATCGCAATGAAACTGATGTGTCTTTTGACTGAGACTTCACACAATGGAACAGATGTAGTAGGACATTTGGCGATAAAAAAAATCAAAACAAGATCAAAAACATGGTAACTGAATAAGTTAAAACATAAACAATAATAAAATCAAATTAAAATATAAGTAATAAAACCGTTATTACATAACTAAAGAGCACATTTCTAAATGATAGCCAATGCAGTTACTTAAACTTCATTTAGTTTTACAACTCTTACAAACTCGTGAAATATTACGTACAATATTCTATATCACACGCATATGTTTCAGAAATGCAATAAAACAACAATTGCTGTGTGTTTTCCCATTAAATAAAAGAATAACATTTTCTGATTCTGATGTAATTTTATGTACATACATTAATTTAGAATTTATTAGTAATGAACAAATTAATTGTATAATGAAAAGAAACTTACGAAGGAAGCCACTTTCTTTCAAAACAAAAATGCCATCCTCGCCGTTCGGCGTCTATTTTGAAGATGGTGTAATGCGCATGCGCAGAGAGCGATTTTTGGTGAATGACGGTTATTAACCGTAGTCTTGCCTGTGAAAACTGCTTTAAACCGTAAATTCAGGTTTACGGATTTAAATCGTTACAATTACTGGGAATTTCCGTATAAGTGACGGTTTTTTTTTACAGTGTAGTATATCAAGTTCCGCTTCATGAAACTTTTATCACAATCAAGCTAAACGATTTCATTGAAAGTAGAGAATGAATAATAAAAAAAATGACTGTGCACATTATTCAAAACATACGTGATACCTTTTGTGGAAACTTATTTGCTGTAGGAATAAAAACGTAACTTATTTTATTTATACATGATCATCAATTCGTAATTGGCTAGTGTAACAAATAAGAAAGATAGTTTCAATTATATATTTATAACTTGAAGTTTTTTATTTGGCGTTCTAGTTGTAATTAAATCTTATTTTATACACATATTCTTTAACTAATGCTGATGTTTTTTTAATTTATTTACAATAAAAACTAAGTATAAAGGTAAATTAACTTGGATATGTCCTAAATAAATTATTTTTTAACTCACAAATAAATACAAATAGAGAAGTTTTTAAACTAAACAAACTTTGATGATGATATTTTATTCAAAAATACTTTAATTGAGTTGTCTCCGTTGGTATTTTAAGGTAAGTGCGCGATTCTTCAAGATTTTTTTTTTTTTTTTAAAAGTTCCAAGAAAGGCAGTATAATAGCTTTCAAGAAGTAGTTCTTATTAATACAGAAGGTTATAACTATAATTGATCTACATATATTGAATCAATATATATATATATATATATATATATATATATATATATATATATATATATATATATATATATATATATATATATATATATATATATATATATATATATATATATATATATATATATATATATATATATATATATATATATACAAGGTCCGGCTATTAATTTCCAGGACTGACGTAACTGTAGGAGAACGAAAAGCCGAAATATGGCGCTAATGATTGCATATTGAAGAGCGGTTTCTTGCACATGTGCAGTGCAATCGGCACCATTCTGAAGTAAGTGGTTCTCGTGGAAAGGCGCATTAAAACGTAGCTCCTAAACTCCTGTTGTCCAAGTGAAATGGAGCAAAGAATTAACATTAAATTTTGCTTCAAATTGGGTATCATATCCAGGTACGCAGGGTCAATATCAGCGCTGTCGATAAGTTCGCCACATGCGTCCAGTCTCAATTGCTTTTGTTCGTCCCTTAAATGGTGAGGAACGAATTTGGGACAAATCTTGCGTTTGCTTAGGTCTTGCGTCAAAATTCGTCTAACCGTCTCTTTGTCCATGTTCAATTCATCGGCGAGTACTCGAATAGTCAATCGCCGATCACATTTCACCATATCGCGAACTTTTTCAATTGCTTCCGGCGTCCATTCCGGACGACCTGTGTATTTATCATCTTCGACGCTTTCGCGCCCATCCCGAAAGCGTTTAAACCATTCAAAAGTTCTTGAGCGGGATAATGCTTCATCGCCGTAAACTTGTTTTAACATTTCGTAGGTTTCCACAGTTGTCTTGTCCAATTTGAAGCAAAATTTAATGTTAATTATTTGCTCCATTTCACTTGGACAACAGGAATTTAGGAGCTACGTTTTAATGCGCCTTTCCACGAGAACCACTTACTTCAGAATGGTGCAGACTGCACTGCACATGCCCAAGAAAACGCTCTTCAATATGCAATCATTAGCGCCATCTTCCGGCTTTTCGTTCTCCTACAGTTACGTCAGTCCTTGAAATTAATAGCCGGACCATGTATATATATATATATTGTTATGAATTTTTCCGCTGAGGCAATGACGGCACAGTTTTTCAGATAAAAAAACTAGTATTTATTCTCTTCAGAAAACTCACAAAATTTATTCACAGATAACAGTGCAATCACTATTAATCTTCAATACAAGCTTCAACAAGAACAGCTTCGAATATAGCGATTATACAAGCTCACTCCAATAGGTCAACAAAGCGATCGCGATCAGCTTTCAACGAAATCCGAAGTACATCTGAAAAACTTTCCCGTTCTCCAGTCCTTTATATACAAGCGCGTGAGACATTCTCGAAATTTCCAGCCAATTTATCGGAAACGAAATATCTCGAAACTTCTCGATTACTTTAGGTGTTGCCACCTTTTTCTAACTTGTATAATCGCTATTAATTACTAAATAAAATAGGATAAAAATAAATTACAATAGAATTTTGAAATAATACGTCACTATTTACAATATATACAGACAATTTGTGCAACATTTCCCCCTTCTTAAAGACTGCACGTCCCGGGCAGTGAAGTCCTTAAGCCATTCAATGACTTCTACCATAATATGGGGCTAGCCTATTGTAGTGTACAACTCTAGGTTTACAGGAAGGTGTCCGTTGAATTCTCACCACGACGTCGTTGATCTTCTTAAGGATCCCATACGGCGCTTCCCAGTTCGTCTGGAGCTTAGGGGAGAGTTCTTTCCGACGTTTGTCACCTTCCTGGAATGAACGGTCCATGGCCTTGGCATAGTACCGGATCTTCACGCGCTCCGTCATGATGTTGTTTCTCTCTCTGGCGAACCGATGTACGGCTTCCAAACGTGCCTGCAGATCATCTAGATACTGGACAGGCGAGGAAGGAGTGTCCTGTGGTTGTCCAAAGAGGAGGTTGCTGGGGAGCCTAAGGTCTCTTCCACACATCGTTAGAGATGGAGAAAATCCGGTGGTCTCGTGAGTTGCACTCCCGTATGCCAACAGAAGCGGTGAAAGTTTCTGATCCCCATCTTGCTGGTTATATGATTTTGAGATTGCGTCCGAATCATCCGCGGGTGCAGCTGATAGATCCCGGGACCTCCGTTCGATGCTTGTAATAGGAGCACGGATGTCGATTCCCTCTTCACTAACTTTGTCCATTTCCACATGAACCACTTCCTGGGAGGGTTTCATCAACGTCGCTTCCTTCGGTTCTCTCTCCGAGGCTGGAGAGGTACTTTCCATAGATGTGGACTCTTCAGCATTCTCTATGACATTGTCTTCATTAGCTACAATCCGATATACGCACAGCTCTTTATTGTCTAGATCGTGCAAAGGAACTTCGCCTCTCCATGTTTGCAGCTGGCTTTTCTCAAAATTCAGCGTAATTCCATTTTTCTTCAAAAAGTCTAGCCCGAGAATGCACGGATCTACAATTTCGGCAACATAAACGGTGTGCTTGTAGGTGTTAAATCCAAGGGCAATGTCCACTTGCAATTTCCCATGAACAGAGATATTACCACCAGACACAGTTTGTAGAGAAACAGAGGGCGCTGTGTAGAGGAGTCGGCTGTTCAGGCGACGAGCCACGTCCGTCCTTACGATCGTTACGTTCGCTCCCGAATCGACGATTAGACGACATGGAGTTCCGTTGATCTCCCCCTTCACGAATAAACCCTGGTTTCCTCCTTGTCTCGATGAAACGTGGAAACGACTGGTCGGGGCTTCACCTGTTCTACATTGCAGCTTCTGCCCTGCGAGATGACATCTTCTTAGATTCAGTTGTGGAAAATCCGTGGTAGTGTTATCCCTTCTCTTTTTCAAATCAAGGCAGTTTCGTCGTAGGTGCCCTTCCCGTTTGCAGTGCCAGCAAACGACTCTGGTCCTTCGATCCCTGGCTCCGGGATAGCTTCTCATCATTCTATCAATTTTGCTCTCCAGTTCTCGAAGCTTACTGGTGACAAAGTCAGAAGAATCCTCGGCTAATGCACCACGCACATATCGTCGGTCTTTTCCAGAAGCTAGCTGCGCGGCTTCTACTCTCATGGCGTACACGAGGGCCGACTTCAGGTTTTTGTTTTGGGATAACCTTACCGCCTGCTGCACATCGGGATCTTGAATAGCGTCGATGAAATACTGCAGAGAAAGATCGTCTCGTACATCCGGGGGACAGTCAGGGAAAGCGAGGAGCGACAGTCTTTCTATATCCGATGCCAATTCTTGAAGAGTTTCATTGGCCTTCTGCTGTCTCACTTTCAGTTGCAGTCTGTTATAATCCTTTAGATGTTGCTCCCCAAACCTTAACTCCAACGCACTTGCCAGCGCCACGAATTCTCCCCGCTTCTCTTCAGGTAGTGTCTGTAAAATGTCAGCAGCTTCACTTCGAAGAGATGCTGCGAGATGGAATGCCTTCGAAGTATCGTCCCAACCATTCGCAGAAGCAATAATTTCAAACTGCGTTTGATAAACGCGCCAGGAAGACTTTCCATCAAAAGTGGCCACTTTGATGTTGGAACGTGGTGCTAAAACTGCAGTGGAAACCTCCTCCCAGTTCGGTGATGCAGCTGCCACAGTACCGCGAATTTCCAGTTTCCGAAGTTTCTCTTCCATAGCGTCAATAAACCTTCCCTGCTCTTTTTTCAGGGTGGAAACTTCTTCTTTCATTTCATTTCTAGCAGTCGTGATTTCTCTTTCTATGGTAGATACCTTTTCTTCCATTTCATCCCTTACAGCAATGAGAACGTCTTCTTTCACGGAATGCAGGACCGATGATGTTGTCTCCATAATGGTAGATTCTACCATTGACGCTAGCTCCGTTTTCATTTCTTCCCTGATCTTGATTACGGCTGCGGATGTGGACTCGCACTTATCGGCCAAAGCTTTCATGTCAGATGACGTTGCGTTTTGCAAAGCTTTAAAATCTGATGATGTCGCTTCTTTTAAAGCTTTAAAATCTGATGATGTCGCTTCTTGTAAAGCTTTAATGTCTGATGATGTTGCTTCTTGACTGGCGGCAATGGCGGCGGCGAGTTCAGCATTTGTCATTTCTTGACGGGCTTGACCAGCGGCGATTGTAGCGGCGAGTTCGGCATTTGTCGTTTCTTGACGGGCTTGACCAGCGGCGATTGTAGCGGCGGTTGATTCTTGTCCGGCTTTTATTTCGGCTTTCATTTCAGCGGCCGTGGATTCTTGTCCGGCTTTTATTCCAGCAATCATTTCCATTAATTGTTTCATTTGGTCTTCCATCATTCCTCTAGTTGTCGGCATTCAAAATTACGAGATCCCACTTCTGACACCACTGTTATGAATTTTTCCGCTGAGGCAATGACGGCACAGTTTTTCAGATAAAAAAAACTAGTATTTATTCTCTTCAGAAAACTCACAAAATTTATTCACAGATAACAGTGCAATCACTATTAATCTTCAATACAAGCTTCAACAAGAACAGCTTCGAATATAGCGATTATACAAGCTCACTCCAATAGGTCAACAAAGCGATCGCGATCAGCTTTCAACGAAATCCGAAGTACATCTGAAAAACTTTCCCGTTCTCCAGTCCTTTATATACAAGCGCGTGAGACATTCTCGAAATTTCCAGCCAATTTATCGGAAACGAAATATCTCGAAACTTCTCGATTACTTTAGGTGTTGCCACCTTTTTCTAACTTGTATAATCGCTATTAATTACTAAATAAAATAGGATAAAAATAAATTACAATAGAATTTTGAAATAATACGTCACTATTTACAATATATACAGACAATTTGTGCAACAATATATATATATATATATATATTGATCCATCTAATTCAAAATAATGGAAAATTATGACGCTTACTGATTCTTTTCAAAACATCTATAAAAGGAAATATAATAAAAAGAAGAAAGTTTAATTCAAGCGATAGGTATGTTTTGTAACCCCAAAAGCTGTAAACTCCAAAAAGTAGACAACTCAAAATAAATTAAATCATGTCTCAAGGTGCATTGACAGGCTTCAACTTTAATCATCACAGTGAGGAGGTTCTCAAAAGAAACATTCATTTCAAAGTGAAGAATCAAATGTCACGCAATTATTTAATATTTTTGAAATTACCTCACATAAAAGTACAACTATTGGGAAATTCGTTTGTAGTATTATGTACAATCTGTAATTCTCATTTTTTTCTATCTTTTTTCTTTACACTGGTTCACAACCCAATTGAAACAATATGAAGTAGCATTCAGGCGAGCATACACACCTACCAATGAATCATTAAAGCCACGTATAGCAGACTTTAATTTAAAATGTCATCTAAAGTTTTGCCAAGACCAAAAATTTTGCTCGAATATGACATGCAAAAATAAGAACAATATTTGGTTAGACGAATAGCAATTTATATTTTTCAAAGAGACAGTACATGTGTATGTTTTGAGAAAGCGAAATAAACAAGCATTGAATCCAATCAGTTGCATTCTAGGAATCTTGAATAAAGGTGGGATTCAAATATCGGGAAGATATCTTATGATATTCTCATTTTTAGTGTCATAGATAATTATGAATAGAAAAATAACTAGTTAGGACTATTTTGACATTTTAGCAGATCAAGTCCATATTTGGCCATGTGTCCAATTGGTATAAGTTAATAATGCCATAATATAGTTAGTTATGTCGAATCTTGATATATACTACATAATTACTACATGTTCCGAATTAGTAGTATTTACTCATGATATACCGCAAAAGACCAATATTATCAGTTGCATAACATTTATTTCATAAAAATATATATCATCCTACAAAATCTTTTTCGGGTATTAAAACTAACTCTATATTTTATTGGTAAAAAACACTAATTCCAGTGAGAAATATATCCACATTCAATTTATCTAGTCACAGTATTCTATAATCCTATCTGACATCCCTTATTTGTCATTCATTTTTTAGTTAGCGGAAAGGATAAAAAAAATAATTATTTTATCCCGATCGCCGATTTTATCACACAACATTAAGCTGCCTCTCCTAAAGTAAAGATCGATTATCACATGGCAATCTCCATGGATCTTCTTTTCTTTCAAATGTATTCTCCGTGATAATTTGTCGCTTCCAAATCCAGGTGAGATTTTTTTCCCCTTTCTCCATGCAATCCTCGATTTATCTTTCCCTTTTCTCTCTCTACCCTCTTCCTAGATACACGCGGATACAAGAGTGATTCTATGAAATAAAAGGGGGCTATGAATATAAAAAAGGTAAAAAAAATACAAACTGGTGACATTTCCGCGACGATTGTTTCTTTTCGTGTTTCCAATGAGAAGATGGATAATGCAGCATTGACGATTAATCTTTTGTGATGTGAATGGGAGCAATTGTATTTAGCATTCCTAAATAAATATCCCGAGTTTAACTTTTTTATGTCATTGAATATGCATGTATTATTTAAATAGACAAATTACACAGGCTCTTTTTTAAAAAAAAATGCGTCATACATTTAATTTGCTTCGTTCAGTACTACGTTTAATTATCATATCGGTGTCTGCTTTTAGTAATCCTGAAAATATATCTAGACACTTAAAGTTTTTAATCATGTTAAATATAAAAATAATACTTAAAAAACTTTCAAAATTTTTAATTTGAAAAACTTTGGAATTAATATGATTTTTAAGAATTTAGCTCCAAATTTATAATTCAATTAGTTGTTTGCACTAAGATTTAAATATATCTTAACCTAATAGGAGTGTTAAGGAGAGTTTAAACCTTTTGACGGCAACAAAAGTAGCTTTTTGTGTGCAATGTTTGATATGCTTTAAAATTCTGTATTAATTATTTTGAAATTATGCTTCAATTCCTACTTGAAAAACAATAATTATTTTAGACATAAGTATGTTTTTTAAAATAGTTATCCAGTGAGACGTGTAAAATTGAGAAAATAAAAATTTTGAACATAAGTTATCCTCAAGATATTTTATTAAGTTTCTGAAATAAACTCAATAATAATTTTGAAAATTATAGCTAATTTATCCATTTATTTTCTAAGGCAAAATTATCCCTTAATATAAAAATAGTTTCATGGAAAAAGGAAAATTAAAATTTTAAAATTTTTCTGCAACTGTAAATGCCATTTTATAAAAACCTTGTCATCTATATTCTTAATTCCTGCTTCAGAGAAACTGTTGCGTTCAATAAGGCTAGTACTAATCAACTAATTTATGTTCATGTTTCATGTTACGTGTTCAATATTTAAGTTTAGTTTACGTTTGTCAATATTAAGTTTAGTTTACTTTGTCATTGCCTTGTTGGTTTATATCAATTGAGCGGATTTTAAATAAAGCGCCTGTTCCTGTTTGATACGACTTCTTTTTATTAAACGGATTAAAGAATTTTGCACAGCCGACATTTGGTAATTGGGGTTCAACTTTTGTATTGCTTGGTGCTGATGTACGTAAAAGAAACTATTAGATGCATGCCCATAAATATTTTTAAAGAGATAGGAAAATATTCTTAATTATTCTTTGGAAATTGTCCATCATTATGTTTCACTTCATAACTCTTTTTTAAAAAATTGTTTTTTCAGAAGAAAATAAATATTATGCTGTTTAAAAATATCAATTAAAAATAGCAAATACATTTTATTTTAAAGCATATCGAAAATTGCGCAAAAAAAAAAAAAAAAAAAAACTATTTTTACTGTCGTCAAATGGTTTAAACTCCTATTAAGTCTTTTATTAATGTAAAACTGAATGGAAATTATTCAATCAATTTGATATTCTTAAATTCCAAAACTAATAGTAAAAATTCTTAGACTGTATAATATTTATAGATCAAAAATATGTTATTGGTTGGTTCAATTGATTTTATATAACGCAATGGGACCAGTATATATTAAAATAACACTATTTGTTAACTAAAACCTTTTGTTTACTTATACAAATAAGAAAGGTCACTCGGAAGATATTTCTCTGGAAACCACCCAGCTTCCAATTGATCAAGTACAGAAAAAAATTACCAAAAACGAATATATAATTTTTATTCGCCTTCAGATCTACAAGTTTTATAAATTAGATATTGCAGATCGAGAAATTATTTTAAAATATTACAAATTAGTTATAGAGATAGATTTGAAAAATGAACCTTAGCCTTAGAATGTCCATCATGTATTCTGTTTTTGACCTCTGACAATTTAAATATTTGACAGCTTATACGGTCGTGTTTTTACATATATAGTGAACTGCTGAAATGAATATCACAAATTAAAAGTCCAATTAAATTTAGTTGTAAAGTTGGAATGAGTAAAATATAATTGAGGAATAAATTTGTCTATCAAAAAATATTAAAAATATATTTTTCTGTATACATGTATATTTCTAAATATCATATATTTATTAATTCATATATAGTTTGAAATTGCCAGTATAAATCATACAGGATAATGTGACACACATGAACAATGACTTTTTTGAGAAATTCTCCAGTATATTCGATGAATTGAACTTTCCTAAATAAAAATAAATTTACAGGAAAGTTTGATGGTTCATACTAAAAATGGTTTGCCATACTAAAAACAGGTCTGAAACTGAGCAAATAAAATGAGAACGTTTGAATAATTACTTTTCTTTCTAATCGCTTTTTGGAGTTGTTTACTTTCGATAGCTGTATTGAACTCAGTATATTTAATTTGTTTAAATGAAAAATGTTCTGTCAAACTTCTATTGCACTTTTAAATATAATATCCATTGTTATAATTTTACTGAAATTTATGATGGACAAATATTGCCACTTAATCTCAATATTATTTTATAGTTTATTTCCCAGTGACATTTAATCTTGCAATTATTGTCTTTAAGAAAAACGTTTAAATACTTTTTTAGCCTCAATTTTTATCTAATCACTCTGTATATGGATCATTCTCTAGTAAGTAAACAATTTATATCCCATTTACCTTGCATATTTATTTGTGCAGATAATTAACAATAATTGAGTTCAGTTATTATACATTCAAAAGCAATTTCAGCTATTAAACTCTATAATATGCTGTAAAAAAAAATAATGTCACCAAAATGTTCCTTTCTTCTTTCATATGCATGCATAGTTTTCAGTATATAACAAATTATAAAAATGTCAAATGTGATTAATATAATTATAATACCATATTATCAGTTGTACTGGTTACTACCATTTCAAAAACTGTACAGTGTTATTAATTATATTTTCAAATCAAATTCTAATTCTGATAGGAAGGAAAGGACGCAAATTTTGAAACAAAATTGTTCATATATTGGAAAATGCCTTACATGACTATTACATTCAATATTTGTAAATTAAATATATAAGGTTATTAAAAATTTTCATACATTAAAATAATTATCTTCAGACTATTTCGATAAATATCTTATATTGCTTTACATATTATAAAGATTATAGCTTTCACGAATTCAAATCGATTCTTGGTGTAGCTGTAGCTTTTTCATATTTCGATATATGAGCATGGTTTTATTCTAAAGTTAATGTATTGCATTTATATGTTTTTAAATTATTTAAAATAATTCACTTTCAATACCATCATTTTAACATTCCTCAAAAAATAGTTTAATATTTATTTAGAGTGAGAAAATAAACGTTTAGTTTTAGTAATATTTTACCAAGTTTAATAAAATTTTCGCGTTAAAATTTGTTTAACTACCTGAATGGCACAACAATTTTATAAATAAAGTTACAATATTCTAATTACATTTTGAAGTTTAAATAAAATGTAAAACATTTGGTTATTTAAATTTTATCTTTTAATTATTTATATATCGAGTAATTATCAGAAATTAATTCATGTGTTTTGTTTAATTAAAATGTAATTCTATTTTGCTGAATTTGTGAAATAAATTTAAACATATTACAATGACATTTCTTACTAAAAAATAAAAGCACATTTTATTTCTCTGGTACTGATTTTTGATCAATGTATACTTTGTTAAAAGTATAACATATTTGTGTTGTAAAATTTTAGATATATAGTTATTGTCATGATATATGATCAAATTAAATAGGTTTTTTAATACTGTTCTTGAAATGACATATTCCCATTAAGTTCATTAAAACTATTTTCAAAAAACTAAATTATTTATTCTACTTCAACGAATCGGGAAAAAATTACTATTTTTCTGCAAAAACTTTTCCCAATATTTCGAAAATAAAAGTAATCGATCACTAATTTTAATAAAACCTTTTCTCATATTTAATGCATTTTTATTGTTTATAAATATAAGTATTGATATTTTTTAAATAAATGGAATTTTTAAATTGTGTTTAACTTTACATCAAGTGTATGTTTACATATGAATGACTTTATGTGCAGAAAAAATAGTAATGAAATGTTATCAGATACCAAAACGTTATTTATACTACAATTACAATGTTTAACAAAACATGTATAAAGATTATTATTTTAAAATCCACTTATGGGAATCTAAAAAACCATTACAAGGACTAAAAGCGTAATTCATGTATGTTTATTTGTTGATCCAAATGATTAATTGCTGTTAATCTAAATATGCATTATGTCTAACATTTTTTTCCAGATAAAAAGCATGAATTTGAGTTGCAAATTTTAAATGGTTAAGTGCACACTTCTTCAAGTTTTATAATTTCTTTTTGAGTACTCCAAAATCTTAAAACAGTTAACATTCAAAGCTATAAAATACTTCTAATTTATTCAAACAGTGATATTCGAATATGCATTACAGTTGTAGATCATACATTATACAGAGTGTAGCAAAAATATTATTGTTATTCCTTTACACCAAATATGGAATGAGTGCACAATTTTGAAAATAATGTTTAACTTAAATTTTAAACATTTCATGGAAGGAAAAAGGTCATTTAGAGAAGTACTCTTTAGAAAAAATCACATTAATACAAAATAATGAATATTCTATATCTGAAATTAGTTGAAAAAGAAGGCATTATTAAAAGTAACTTAAACCATTTCAGAAGAGCTAAGTAACGATGATTATATAGATTGTATTCAAATTAGTTATTTTAATTTCAAGATAAATAGGCTTCTAAATTAAATAAATTATTAACATCTAAGAAAAAAGTATATTAATGATAAATATTTTACATGACAGAAAGTTTTTCAATTACTTAAACTTTCAAAACTAGTTATTTTAAAACTAATTTTAAAACAATTCCATCAACACTATATGAATGAACTTTTCTAAATGAATGTATAGTCCACTAAACTGTAAACTCGTTCTAGTTATGTCATTTTTTAATACTTGCTAAAATTCCATTTATCCCTAGACAAGGTAAAAGTGACTATAGTAAAATTAAGTATCTCTGCTAAGAACGCTAGAGAGGGCATGCAAGACCTGTTGACTTTCCTCTACATTCAAGTCAGTATGCATATCAAAATGATAAATATATTTAAATTGTGCTGCACCATTTGACAGTCAGTATTGAAGGAAATCTTGACAACAAACAACTTGCTTTAGAAACTTTCTCAGACATCGAGGGAGCCATTGATAATACAACAATTACTGTCATCTATGACAATTGTCAAGAACATGGAATTTATGTGATCATGCACAAGTTAATGAAGTTGCGAATGGTCACATTAATTCCGTGTTCTTGAAGAGAGTTCATATTGAAAAAACATATTTGTTACTACTAATCTAAAGAACATTTGTATTAAAGTTAAAACAGCCAGAAGTTTCTCATAGCGTGATGTTTTAGCACCACTTAAATCTTGGAAAACTGTTTAAGTTTTCTAAGATTTTAGTGGTGATAAAACACCACCTGTGAAAAAATCTCGGTTACACTATTTATCAATAAAATGATTTTAAACCTACCAAATTTGAGACCGATTGGTAAAGAAATTTTACTGGTTAATAATATGAAATTTCTCGGTGTCACTTTGGATTCTATGCTAAATTAGAAAACTCATTTAAATAAAGTCACATAGAAAACTACATATATATTCTTTGTATGTAAAAGAGCTAGAGCTACATCATGAGGCCTAAAACTAAATTTATTTTACTCGCTCTACAATATAATGGTTAAACCAATTGGTACATATGCAGCTATTGTCAGGTGGCCTCGAACGTAACTTAAGGATGTCAAAAACTGCACTCAGTGTCGCCAATTAAATATTTCCAAAGGGTATTTTTACCTCATCTCGAAATTTTAAGGAGTATTTTTAAAATACAAAGGGTATTTTAAAAACAATTTTTATTTTTTTACACTAAAGCAAAATAAGTTTTTTTAACAAAATTAATAACTTCAACAATAACAGTGATTCACGATCGGGATTTCGAGTATCAGAGCTGAAATAAACATTTAAGTGCTTATTAAAAACACTTGATGGTTATAAACCTTAAATTAACTATTTACATTATCCCATTCAGTGACACCACTTTGGTGTCCCGTGAAACTATGGGGCAAATGCGGCTACAACTCGAAAACTATCGGGAAAATGCCGGCAACACTACGAAAATTATCATGAAAGAGACGGAAAAAATAGAACTTGATGACTTACGATATCCCAAAAACCTTGACAAAACGCCGGCGATAGACTAAATGATCTGAACTTCCGAACCAGTCCTTACGGGGGGGGGGAAAACCGATTAGACGTGCGGACGACAGAGTGTTAATATAATCTACGTTTACCATGCATTCACGCATGATGTTACCTATTTTCTCTATTTTGTGCAAGAAGGCATTGTAAAAATACGGTGAAATACACTTAATCAAGGAACGACGTCACTTGAAAATTGTGGGATGGCCCCTACAATCCACCTACTAATGGAGCACGTGGTATAGATAGTTATTCAATGACTTCAGTCAGTCCCTGGTGTGTGCGAGGCACGTTTGAACATGAATGCGCATGCCTGACGGGCAATTCCATAGGGGGTGATCTGTATATTGTATCCCTTTGAAAAATAAACTTTTGCATTTTTTCATACAGGGAAGGCTATTTTCAAAGAAAAAGGGGAGTGAGGCAGCGTCTCCCTTCGAAAAACGGCTAGGATGATCTATGATTTTATAAAATGGAGGATAATTTTTTAAAATGTAACCTTGATGTGCCGATGCGTATGAAGTTAATTCTAAGGGGTGAAATTGATTTTCAATGAGTATTCACCCAGGTTTCACGCATTTTGGAGAATTCTGACCAAACTAGATAACCTGCAATGAATGGTCTATCTGACTTTTGCTATCAAAACATCACCTGGATTTGCACTCGAAAGGATGCTTTATGTCCTACCTCTTCATATGTTTTTTAAACATGAGGCTAAGATGAGAGCAATTAGACTTAGAGCTAACGGTTACTAATTGTTCAAATAATACAGGTACAACCATACACACTTATATGGTCAGAAATATTGACCATATAAAGTATTCATCATAATCAGAGTCCTGTCAGCTAATTGTGAGGAAACATGACTCTATGGCTAACGTCTTATATTTCTCAAACAACTACACATGTCTTCCCATGCTATAGTGACTGGGAGAGAGATAATTTGCTAGCTAAATTTAACTTTATTGTATACACTTATGGATGTAAAATTGGAGATTTCTCTGGACATCAGCATCTCTAAACAGCTCGGAGAATTTTGCACTGTTTTCCAGGCTGAAATTATGACAATACTAGTGCCCAGGAACTTGTTACTTCAAGAACAATTCGCAAACGTATTGCTATTTGTTCGGAAGTCAAGCGTTGCTGAAAGTATTGCTTGTGAACTGGCTCTGAATGAGTTAGGTAGGAACAATAGAGTTACGTTTATCTGGAATTCTGGATATCGAGGAATAGTAGGTAATATAACTGATCAGTAGGGCGTATCGAAAAAATCAAAGTTTATCAAATTTCTTAGCGGTAGTGAGGAAAATTTGTGGACACTCATCAGTAATAAGTGTGTGAAATTTTAAAACTCTGGGTTTATATCTTCTGTCGCCTCAATGGCCCGAAAGTTCCGAAAATTGGGCTAAAAGTGTTTAAAATTCAAAAATTCCTAAAAATTCCCATATTTCGTTTAACGATTGAGGGTGGTGGTTAAATGTTAGTATTGTTTAACAACAACAACTATAATTTTTTTAAAAATTATAGGTTAATATCTTCTGTCGCCTCAGTGAATCGGAAATTCCGAAAATTTGAATAAAAAGGAATACAATTCAATATTTAATCAGCAATCGTAGATTTCGTTAATCGTTTTGAGGTAGCGCGTAATAAAAATTACTTTTTTTAACAACAAAAAGTATGTAAGAATTATTGGTTAATATCTTCTATCACACTGGGTTTGACGTACTGCTAGAAAAGTAAAGTGAAACACCCCTATTTCACCCCGAGAAACAAATCGGAGCGACCAATAAATCACGTGATCATTTTCATTTGTTTAGTATTTAGTCTAACTCTAGAATATTTTCCTTCAATTAGTTTCGATCTTCATATCAAACATATTTGCAGCAATGTAGTCATTTCTTTTTAAGGATTTTTTTTTACTCATAGCTTAGTGTCGTAGTCCTTTGTTAGTAAAAGATATTGGTAAATATTAGAAATGCAAGAATCATTGCATTCAAAGTTTTCAAGTCGACAAATGCTGCAATGCCCTATTTTTGGAACATCGAAGGATTTTTCACGCATGCTGCCACCACATGAAGACGTCATAAGATGCGGCGCTCATGAGAGATGGCGTATTGGTAATGAAACTGATGTAAATAAAGAACCATGCTTCTCTGTTATTGCAGAAACTGTTGCTTTGAAAATTGGAAGTTTATACATCGATTCATCGGTTCATCCATTCCTTCTGTTTCACATAAGCCTGTTTGTGATATGATACACGCTTACCATAAAAAATATTTTTCAATCATGAAAAATATAAAAGGTGTGGGAAGAAGCAAGACTGCTCTTGAAAATGTTGAGAACTTTAAAACGGAAGCAAAGAAACTATTCGACATATCTTCCTGTAAATGCGCTATTTTTAAGGATTGTATCTGTCCAAAAGAGAGCAAAGTTCCTCCAAATGAGCAGGCGTTCCTCAAAAACCAAAGAACTGAAAGAAAAAAAATTCATCGGAAGTGTTGATGTACCCGAAACAAAACGACTTCGGAAACGTCAAATGCGAGTACAAGAAAATGCTGTGCAAAGTAAAAAAAAGGAGTCTCCTGCTTCTGTTTCAAGCTTTACTCTGGAAAATGAAGATACGATGGAGGTGGAGGCGGAGGTGGATACCAAATACGCACCCTACACACCGTTTTTTCAGCAGGATTCAAGGAGTCTTCAGATGCGTGTAAAATTGAACAAAGCAATTATTGTCAGTCAAAGGTATGGTGTTTCTAACAGAGCCACGGCTGTTATTGCATCGAGTGTTATGAAAGATTTGGGTTTAATATCGGAATCGAATTCCAGTCTCGTCATAGACAAAAACAAAGTATGGAGGGAAAAATCAAGAGTTTACAAGCAAATGGTATCAAAATTAAATGAAAATCGTTCCAATCTATCTGGCCTTTATTTTGATGGCCGGCATGACAAAATTTAACATCAGAAACACTCGAGGGAAAGCAGTTCCAAAGAACAATTGTAGAAATGTATTACTGTATTGTATCGGAGCCTGGTTCTTCGTACGTGGGGCATGTTACACCTGAAAGTGGATGTAGTCTTCATGAATCGAACAGCATTTACAAATACGTAACAAGTACTTTTTTTGGATGATTTTAGCAAGCTCACAGTTGTCGGGTGTGATGGCACTGTGGTGAACACACGAATGTTTACTGGTGTAATTCTCAGGCTTGAAATGAAACTTCAAAGACCACTCCAATGGATTGTCTGCTTACTTCATTTTAATGAGTTGCCATTACACTTATTCCAGTCAATAGACGGCAAGTCTTCTGGCCATTCATCTTACACTGGAGACATTAGACGAAAACTCAAAAGATGTGAAAAGTTGCTTTTAGTAATATTAAATGCAAGTTGCCACACATTGATAGTATATTACTCAGTTTAGATCAGAAATACTTATTCGACATTTGCACTGCCATTAGTTCTGGCATTTGTAGTTTAGATCTAGCTAACCGAGAACCAGGAACGTTGAATTTGGTTCGCTGGCTAACAACTGCAAATCGAATACTGAGGTTATATATATCTACATCAGACCCATCAAATGAGCTACTAACTTTAGTTGAATTCATTCTAAGAGTCTACACACCCTCATGGTTCCGAATTTAGATTAATCACTCCATAAAAGACGGTCCTAGACATCTGTGGCATTTCATAAGCTCATCTCGGTGCCTGCCTAAAAAGTATTGTGACGCAATCGATCCAGTTATTTCTCGAAACGCTTATTTTGCTGCTCCAGAAAACATGCTTTTGGCCATGTTAACTGATGAAAGATGTCATATCAGAATCATTGCTGCTCGAAGAAGAATAGAAGCAAGAGAAATTAGCCGAGGTGTGCGTAGATTCGTTATTCCTGATATCAATTTTGAAGCTGAAGACTATATTGATCTCATTGACTGGAAAAATGTTTTGTGACATCGCCGGTAGTTCTCCGAGAGATAAGTTCTCAAGATCTTTTGAAAATGACAGAGGACGGCATGCCGAAGGCCTGCTGGCACTTCATACAATTTTCTTCACATACACAAGCAGTCGAGCGAATTGTAAAACTTGTCACGGCAGCCTCCGAGAAAATAGTTGGGTCTGAAAACAGGGATAAATTCATAAGAGCTACTCTAGAATCCAGAAAACACATGTCGAAATTCGAGACAAAAAAGGATTACAAGTAGTAATGCTATCGTCAATTGTATATTTGAAAGGTAATCAAATTTCTGATACCTTTAAAATGAGGTAAGTGTGACGTGTATTTTTTATTTATTTTTTTGAAATTTAGCCTTTTATTTTCAAAATTTGGTGTTGCTGAGGTAGCAGAAGATATTAACCTATAATTATAAAAAAAATTATACTTGTTGTAGTCAAAAATAGTAACTAGTAAGCACCATCCTTAAACTTACAGCGAAATCTGGATTTTTTTATGAATTTTTGAGTTTTAATCACTTTTAGCCCAAATTTCGGAACTTTCGACCTATTGAGGCGACAGAAGATATTAATCCAGAGTTTTAAAATTTCACACACGTATTAGTGATGGGTTCCACAAATTTTCCGCACTACCGCTAAAAGATTTGAAAAATTTCGATTTTTTCGATACGCCCTACTGATCAGGCTTGGATCCTCCAACAGGCCTTTTGGGTCATTACCATTTATCCCAGTCAAACGAATTGAGGTCAGGGGGTTACATAGGACAGCTCATATTAAAGAAATTAAACTAGTGTGGAAAAAAGTATCAGGGTATGAGACAATCCAAAAACTTTATAAAGGAAACCTCAAACAAAACATAAAAAATTATGCTAGGATTGGTCAGGATGTCCTGAAGAATTATTATTGGTTTGTTAACCAGTATCTGTCTTAAGAACCATTTTAAAACAATGAAAGTTGTCGAGGATAACCTACACAGAGGATGTGTAAACTCAACTGAAGCAGAAGAGTATGTTTTTGGCAAATGCCAATCATACATGGTGCTAGGCTTAAAACTTTTGGTGTTATGACATCAAGTCTGAGGACTTTTGCAATATCTCTCCCTCAGACTATATGGTTTTCTTCAAGGTCACCGTACTGTTTAAAATACCATTGGCAGAGCAACTGGGCATCTTTTTAGTTAGAGAGGTACAATGGAATCATCAGGCCTAAATAAGCTTGGCTTTGCCATCCAAATAGAATATATGTCAGCTTCGAATGCAGAATGCTATTTTTCGCTTAATTTTAATTGAATTCAGAAGTAGAATACACCTTTTTTCTTAACATAAACTGTACAAAAATAACCATTCTGAAATTTTTATTATAAATTAGCCATGAAAACTATGCCATTACTTTATGGTTCCTTGTTGTTGTTTTTTTTATGTATTTTTGCAATTTAGTCATTCTATATCTCTATAATTAATGTAAAAAAAACGACCTTGTGGCAACTTTTTGAAACCCATTATATTTTAATTAACAGCTTTCCAACTTTTAATAATAATTTAAATATTAACCCAATACCATTGTGCTTCCAATTTTGGTTGACTTAAAAGGGAAAAAAGTAACATGCTTAGGAACAGTTTAAAAACAGATATACATAAACAAAAGTTGAATGTACAATAACTATTATTTCCGTAAGATTACCGAATAATATATTTTACATTCTACAAGTTTGAATGGTTTACAATTCAAATTCAAAATTTATAACTTTCTTTAATATAGGTTCTTTTCAAAGTATCCGAGCGTAAGCTCCTAAAAATGAATGTATTTGAAGTGTTATTCCGAAGTGAGAGGGAGAGAAAGATAGAGACGGCGGGGTTAAAAAATGCATGTTAAATTTATATTTGAAGTTTATGTAGATTCAGAGTTGGTTACAGTAATTGCATTTTCATGGAGAAAAGTACTTTATTGTGTAAGGAAATATATTGCAATCCACTATATTATAGAAATCAGGGGAAAGTAAATATCCGCGAACATATCCTAGTAAAAATAAGTTAAATATAATATATATTGCTGTATCTACTGTCATCTTTGAATGTAAAATACATAGTGAATATTTAAAGGTCATGTTTGAAATCATATTATTATATGATACATTTTTATTTCTGAAAGATTAAAATTACTGTGTATTGGTTGGAGATAAAAGTCAACATAAAATTATAAATTCTACTTTTTTTTTTTTGATAATGTATCAATATATTATACTCATCAACGTTATTTAGAATAACGTTATACGACTAACGTTAACAACGTTATATGACTTAATAATTTCACGCTAACAAAATATTTTCTATTTAATCAACTTTAAGTCTGATAGAATTTTTCACCGCAGCTTGATCCTACCGTTGCCTCCAGTAAATTTAAATCAATCAATCAACTAACAGGATTTAATGTAGGCGATAATGGCTGCTTTGTTATTAACTTGAAGCTAAAGAAGGTCTTATAGTAAAACAGTCACAACATATATCTATATTTTAAAAATTTCTCCCAAATTATTTAGTATATATTGGTAATTTTTTTTTTAATCATTTTTCCATGTTTCTATATACCATAGAACATCTTTTCTCTATAGGTAGAATTTGAAATTCTGAATTATTTATTTCAATCCACCTTAATGTATATCCTCTTAAGATTTTCATACGGGCTTTATTTCGCTTTTGGCTTCTCTAGATGCAATTACAAATGGACACTAAGCCATACCACATAATTTTATTTAAGTTGGTTGTTTTCAGATTATCTGGTGCCGTCAGTAACACGAGGGCTATAATTCGCAGAAACATTCGTCATTAGACAAGCCAACATACATTTACAAGCACCCATGCCTAACACGGGACTCGAACCCGCAACCTCGCGGTCTAGAAGCTAGCACGCTAACCACTATACCGTTTGGTCGGCTAATTTTATTTAAGAAACCTAATGTTACACACGGCAAACCGAATATTATTGTTAAAAAAAGATACGAATATACAATTGTGCAATTTGTAATACATTTCTGCAAGTTAATGAAAGGAGTGCTGATTCAATCCTTTTCTACGAATTTCATGGAAGTACTGGAAAATCTACTTCACATATTTTTTTTAATAGCATTGTAATGTAGATCAATTTATAGCAACGTACATACTTCCTCGTATTATTTTGTACAACAATAGAATAATTCAATCTCTGCGTTTCTGTAGAATTTTTACCTCATAAAATACATTACAAAATTAAAAAAAAAAAATAAAAAAAAAAACATATATTGAAGGAGAAACAAAGAATTGATAATGAAATTTAACAACTTGATGGAAATATATTTCTATCATAAGCAAACGCAATAAACTCTTTATAAACCTCATTGAAGGAAAGGTGTTGAACTGACTGGTATGAAATCAAATCAAGCGGTACTACTCCGAGACATTTTTATATAAAATTCCAATTTATTACCTAATGCGTTGAAATTTGGGATAAGCTCATCACATGCGTGGATTCGTTTTTTAATGCATACGGTAGATAATTCCATGTTTGTAAAACATGTAACAACACAACCTGGAAACCGTTTTGAATAGTACAATGGATACATCAGATCTGATAAAGTCTGAGATGTATTTATAGAAAAGAATATGCCTTCAAAACAAACTGAACTTTCCACCTGAAGTGAATGAATTGCTGATGAAACCAGAACTGCTAACTGCAACTAAGAAAGTTGAATTACAATCAGATGGAGACGCAGATGAAGAAGAGTTCATTCAAGAACAATTAGTGAAATTTGATTATGTCGATTGCACTGAATTAGAAAGTGATTTGTAGGATTTCCATACGATTTCAAAGAACTTTGTCACAAGCTTTCTAAAACAACGGACTTCTTATTGAAACTTAACAGCATATGCCTTAAATTATATCAGTTACTTGTGCTTATATGAGGCCGGCCAATGTTTTTTCCTCCTTTTTCTTCTCTTATCTTTAATTGTAATGGTCTAACAAAGACGAGGTGTTTCATAAACTTGTTTATTGTAATGAGTTTGATTTATTTATGTATTGTAAGGGGAAGTTACTTTAACCTGCATAGAAACAATATTGCAATTTATAACAAGAAAAACAGTTCCTATTTATCAAATTGTTTAATTACTATTTTACAATTACTCTGCATCAAATTTTTTTAATTACTATTTTACAATTACTATTTATAAAAAATTTTAATTACTATTTTACAATTACTATTTATCAATTTTTTCAACGCAGTTTGTCTTTTTATAATATTTGTTATCATCCAAAACATGAAGGTTGGCAATTTTTTACCATAAAATTTTTTAAGGATTTTGATCAAAAGAAAGGTATCTATATACCATAGAGCAATGTGTGGTATTGTTCCATCTAGCAGGAATAATGAATATTATAATATGTTTCTTTGGTTTTTGTACAAAACCTCAATTGCTTTCAAATCCCCATTTTTTTCATTTAATTCGATTCTAATGCCATCGTTTGTTTTAGATAGATGGCTCTGAGTAATGCCAATTTAATTAAGAAAGCTCTTTATTTCAATATCATAGAAATGCTAGTCTTGTAAATTCAAAGGTACAGAATCATTTGTATATTTAAAATATACAATAGGAAATTAGTGTTATAAATTTATAATACTATTTATGGCAAAAATATAGATGTTATGTATTTTCAAAAGGGCTTGTGTATAGAGTATAGGCTTTTTCTAGTGTTACAGGGTTCAATCTAACTTTTAGTGAGATGTTCCTTAGACGTAATTAAATTATGCCAGTATAAGTCAATTCATACTGGTTTTGCTGTAACGCCATGTCATTTGCACATGCGTCATTCTAATGGTTTGTAAAAGACAGAAATTCGTGTCCGGAATGGTACTTGATATTTTATCTGTCTGGAAGTCGTTACTCTGCTCCTCTCCCTTATCATCTCTTACAATAATAGATTCTTGAGTTGACATGACAACCATTTCTGTTCTTGACTTGGACACACTCGCTCCTTCAGATAGTGTAAGTTCCCTTCAGATACCATTTTATAGATTTTCATATAAAATTATTACAATAGTTATTTTGAAAGGACGTTTTCCCTTTCCCATTTATTTATCAAAACAATTATCAAAATATGGACTTTAAAATTTAATGATCTTTAGAACAAATATTTTTTGAATTTGCAGAAAAAAATAATGTAATCATATTTTTGGGCAAGTTAAAATAATGAAAATAAAACAAATGAAATCTAGGCAAATAGAAAAATATATTTGGCAATTCACTTGGACTGAAATATATCACACTAGTTGCTTTGCTTTAAAAAGTAATACTGAAATGAAACAACCGCAGCTAAAAATGTGAGTATAAAATTCTTGAAGACGATTTATTGGAATATCAGTGCATTTTTTAATGAAAAGTAAAACGTAACGAATTCAATTAAGAACTTCCATACAAAATCAATCAAATCCCCATGAAATTTGTATGAGTAAAATACCAAAAATGACTATGTCTTACATTATACTCAAACGCATACAACTCATATAGATTCCTAAAGTGCGGTTTTATAATGTTTTTGGTAGGTTGAAATTTCTAGTAGTGCGTATACGTGTTCCCACGCTCCAACTTAAACCAATGTGGGTTTGCTAGTGAGATTCCCCAATGTTAAACTTGCACGTCGCTGGACTCACAGCAAATGATATTGCTTTGGTTATGGGGATCGGTCCCTGTGGAACGACGCAAGCTGGTTCGGACAGATGGAGGGAGGGGAAGAGAAGGAGATTGACGGTTGTTGCTGGATGCTGATTTTTGCTGGCTGAAACTACCAAAACGAAAACTGACTGACGATACTTGGGAGTCCAAAGTATAGAGTCGAAGATGTTGCACTGTGACGCCGTCCACTACCTGGTCCTATGACCTGCGCCCCTGATAGAGGTACCCTTTGCCCCAACTGCAAAAATGTGAGTCTTTACACTTTCCTTACCAGCCCTTGGCCAGATATTTATAATCGTCGTAATTCGTATTAGGATTTCAACCTGCTTTATACAAGGTCTAGAGGAGTATGCTTGATATTTTAAAGGTTTACTTGATTTGCTTTTTTTCATTTTTATAAGTTTCTTAGCATGAATAAATGAATGCGTTATCTATCAAATGCATCTCTGTTTTTAGTGAGGTTTGAATACACTTCCATTGTACTACAGTATTCGATCTAATAAGCCCATGAGCATTACGGCAATATGGAAATCGCAACGGTTAGCAGTAGAATCAGAGTAATGGTTTTGGATGGTTTTACATGAAATATCTTCAAATGTTATTAATGTTTTAAGCAATTATTGGCTAAGTTAATTAAAAACAGTTCCATTTTGTAATCATTATCACTCTAAATTTTACATTCTTTCGTAACTTCAATTTTGCTGCATTTGAATCAGTATGTACGTTTTCAATAAAAATAAGGTTTATTTACTTTAGAAAACTTAAAAACAAACAAGCAATATTCCTATTTTAAATATATAACTTTATACCCCATTAAAAGTTTCTCGTGTTATTAGAAAAATTTAACATAAATCAGCTTTGAAAATTTTTTGATATTTGTCTTTCTAGTAACAATGCGAAACTATAATTAAAAATAAGAAGCTGCTAACATTCGATTCTTAGTTATGTTGTTAAGATAGGAATAAAGAATAATTGTATTTTGTTAAAATACGTTGCTAATTTTTTTTAAATGAACCACCATTTTCACAAAACTTTAATTACAATGCACTAAGTGTTTCTAGAAGGATTTAATGCATGCTTATAATCTATATACTCATCTTTTAACTTTAATCTATTAGTTTTAGTACTTTATATAGTGTTGAGTAAAAAAGTTCTTAAATGTACTTTATACATTTTACAATTTATTTTTTTATTCTTACATACTTGTTGGTTTATTGTATAAAATTATATGGATCAAAATATTTACTAAACAAAAACTTTAGATAGCAGAAAAAAAATACAGTGAACTGATTTAGATATAAATTCACAAAAAATTGAATTTTGAGATAAGAATATAATGCTCATTAAAATTAAGAACAAAGCATTCTATGACAAAATCTTTTTCAAAAATTGTGATGATGTTATTCAATAGATAGATTCAATAGTTTTCACAATGTATTCATTTTACAATGCATTGTTCTTACATGTTGCCATTACATGAGTTCATTGGTATCATTTGATAATAGTTGATTCTGAAAAATGAATTATTAACTTTCCTTCAATTGAAAACGAAATAAAGTTTCAATATGCTATTATCCTAAACATTACAATATATGTTATTTACAAATTATAAAAATTAATTTGATTTAAAAATGTTAACAATGTTTTTGTGTAGATATATAGGAAGCTTGTATACTGCGTTAAAGAATATTAAACAAATAATCGGACAAGTTCGCTTTTTTTTTTTTTTTTTTTTTTTTTTTTTTTAATGTATGCCAAAATGTCGTGGGGGAAAATTTGCAATGTTTTTGTTCACCTTACGTATATATCTAGTATGTATTCAATATTGCATGTAACCCAGCCTTAGATTACATTTGTTGAAATCAATCTCCAATGTATTAAATTGCTTGAAAAATAATATGGTATATTTCAAAACCTGCTTTGTGGTAAGTTGGTTGGTTCACATAGAAAAATCAACGTTTGCTGTTAACATTATAACTTATGCTATTTTAATTATAAGTATTAGTGGCATTTTAAAATTTAGAAGGATATTTTAAATAACTTATTTTATATGACACATTATTCAATAGGTTGTAGGTTAAAACATAAATGTTCCAAAAGCTGAAAAACAAAACTAACACTCGATTCGCAAGTTTTGATTATATAAATGAAACATCTAATCGACACTTAAAACCAAAAGTCTATTTTTATTTGTGAAAGCAAATTTCTGCCATACCTTCTTTTCAGAGATAAATTTAATTTTTAATTTTAAAATTTTGAGACTGTAAAATTCATTGATACTCTTAATTTTTGGGATTTCATTGATACTCTTAATGATTCCGAAAATGTAACTATGTGTTACATGAAACATTTAAATTTATTCATTTATAAATATCCTATTACGACAACAATGCTGAATTCCAAGTATTGTTTATTTTAGAATAGCATATATATATATATATATTAACTTAATTATATGAATAGCTTTGATTGAAAAGTGGACATTTTAGACAACTGAAATAATTTACTTTTGTTTATTTAAATTATATTTATCATTTTAATTGAAATTTTAATATTTCCAAGTTATTTAATTTGTTTTGGCTTGCACTAACTTGTTAAAAATTCGTAACATTTTATATCACAAATAAATATAATTCAAATGTATGAAATGGTTTAAATTTAATTCCCAAAATAAATATTTAATAGTCAATATTTTCAAATCCATAGCTGTCTACCAGGTAAATACTTTTTTACTTCAAAGCAATGATTCTTTCAATTGAAATTATCCACATGAAATATGTATAATTTATCCACACACACAAAAATCAATGAGCAAGATTAGTTATGGTCACGTATGTATTTACTTAACAAAGAAGTCATGTTTACCCTATACTGCATGTCAAAATAAATATATTTCAAGAAACTTAACAAAGAGTCACATACCACGCATCGAAGGGGGAGCGCCGAAAGCGTTGTGTATGTTCGAGAAAACAAATTATTCGATCAATCCATTTACCTCGAAAGTAGTGAAATGGGTAAATAATATTATGGTTGAACGATAAATCACTCAATTTTTAAATCTTCCCCATTACCATATTTACCCAATGTATTTGAAATGCAATTATGGTGAGTGAAGGGAGACGAAAACTGAAAGGTTCATGTTCCTACATTTTAAATAACATATTGAGTTAGAAGGGGAGAAAAAATCTATTCAAATCACGTTTTTGATGTCTATGTGCTGACTGTTTTTAGACTTATTAGGATAATCCAATTGTGTTTTTTTTTTCACTCAAATCGATGAACCACTCTATTCAGTACTGGCGCCATCTATTTTTAAACTCTCATACTACAATCCAGAAATTTCATGTCGAAATCTTAAAATTATTGATATCTTTTTAATAAATCGATATTTTTATACTCGACTGATTATTAATATTATTAATTAACTATACTTTTAATCCTTTATCTTATTATAAATACTAGTTTATGGAAATACAATGTATATCAACAATATGTATCTTCCATTTTTATCTTTGCTGTAATAATTAAAAAAATATAGTTAAGTTAAACTTTAGCAAATTTTTAATTGCATGTAAATAAAAAAAATGATTAACTTTGCATTACTTCTAAAAATTAGTAAAAAAATCCTTGAACTTAAATTTAAGATAATATAATTTGTTGGCATGTACTTCTCTTACAAAAATATTGAAACACACACAAATTTAAATTGACCATAAATACATTTATACGCATAAATTAAATGCAGTTTATTTATTTAAGTAAATCAATAAATAATTTATAACGTGTTCGTAACTTGAGGTTTCAATTTATTTTTGGACATTTATTTCGTTGACAAAAGCGTTGATATAAAAAACATGTTTTGCTTGAACTTTATTCTTCATTATTAAATTATAATAAAAAATATTAGTATTAAAAAAGTATAATTAAAATTGTATTAAAGAAATAGCTAGTGAATGTTCTTTGAAAGGCAGAGTTGTTTGATACTAAAGTCCAATTAACATTATTCTTGTTTGGTTAGATTTAAGGGTAAGTATTAAGTAAGTAAGATTAGTATTTAAGGGTACCGTTGAGGCGAAAAAGTTAAAAAATATCTTTTTTTTTTCTCTGAAGTTATAGCCTTTTATAGCCACTTTTGTCTTTAAATACATACAAAAATCAAAAAATGTTTTTTATGGTACTGGACTTTTTCCGTGAAGCTAATATCAACAAAATTTCTCTTTGTTTATAGTAATTTTTTGTTATTTTTTTTTTTTCTTTTTTTTGCGTTTTTCTCTAAAAGTCAGAGGAAGTCAGTCTAAAAGTCTACAGGATTTCAATACATTTAAATTGTTAATTGCGATTTAAAAATTTGTATATTCTTTTGACATTTTTGGAAATAGTTCCTCTTACAGTTTTGAATACAGTTTTGAATATAATTGGGCATGGATTTTATAATCTGATTGTGTTTTAATTACATTACTTCAGTTTTAGTATTAACATGGCATGAAAAAATCAAACAATTCTCCTGGTAACAACAATTTCTAGTTTTAATTGGTGAAAGAATATGACAAAACAAAAAACCAAGCACAATTATTTTAATATATATTACAATATATATTAAAATAGCCAGTACAAAAAAAAAAAAAAAAAAAAAAAAAAAAATAATTAAACGTAAGGAGCATTTCTTAAAAATTTGAAAGTTTAAATGTACAAAAATGAAAAAGAATTGTAATAAATTTTTGAAATTTAAAATTTACAATTATTATCAAGTCATTAAGTTACCTACAAAATTTCTTGCATTTTGGTAGGTAACTTTTAAATATATTTTTCCCTCCCCGATCCCCTTAAGTCTAGTAAACATTACTAATATTTTTTTTTTTTCATTTTATATATGTATTTTCGAAAATTCAATCCATGACACTTTTAACAGATTTTAATTTCTTTTTAGGTGAGTGTGCTTCTTTCATTCCTGCTTATTGATCAGTGGTAAGCGTATTTCTTTAATTTATACAAATTCATTCTTTGTATTAAGAAAAGGATTTTGTGCGATTATTTTTGGATAGCTATAAACTAAGTGTAAAACATATGGAATCATATATTAATTAACAAAAGTAATATGTGTGTGTGTGTGTGTGTGTGTGTGTGTGTGTGTGTGTGTGTGTGTGTGTGTGTGTGTGTGTGTGTGTGTGTGTGTGTGTGTGTGTGTGTGTGTGTGTGTGTGTGTGTGTGTGTGTGTGTGTGTGTGTGTGTGTGTGTGTGTGTGTGTGTGTGTGTGTGTGTGTGTGTGTGTGTGTGTGTGTGTGTGTGTGTGTGTGTGTGTGTGTGTGTGATTCAATATTATTTTACATTTAAAAACATTATTCATTGTATAAATACTTGATTTTTATTTTCAAATATAACAATCATCAGTAATTAGATATCGACCACTTGTATCCAACAATACTAACAACTTAACTATGCAAATGTTGGCTCTTTCTCCTTTTTTTAGCCTAAAATTATCCACATTTGCAATTAATACTGTAAAATAATATTGAATCGTAAAGTGGGCAATTAAAGTTTAAAAAAAAAAAAAAGAAGATGACTTGAATGCAAGACGTGAAACTTAAGTGTTTTGTATTTCAATTACTCTGGAACATAATATAATTTTTCATTCACCTTAAAATAAGGTTATTAAATAAATTAATTATTTTTCAAAAAGCAATTAATGTTCAACTACCGCTTTGCCTGATTATGTAGGTGAAAGTGGCTATTAAGTTATAAAATAAAAATAAAAAAAAAATATTACAAGTGACTTAAACCTATAAAACAATTATTTAATGTATCGTAAAATTACAGAACTTATAATAACTATCGTTTAAAACGGCAAACATAGAGAATAGGGGAATTTTCCTAAAGGTCCTTTTTTTAAGCAGAAAACATTTGGATCAGTTGGTCTTGTGATCTTTGAAACTGAAAATCATGCATTCAAGTAAATGCAACTCTGTGTTATCTTAATTATCAATAAGTCTTCTTATTAGGTGAGTATTCTTTCTGTTGCTTTTAATTTTTCAGCTTTTTCCACCTATGCTTTTCTCAGCTTTTGTAGTTTTAAGTTACTTTTTATTTTGTCTAGCAGTCAAAAAATAACGCAGATCTGTGAGAAACGGCTGAAACTTTCACTTGTTGAAGCTGTTGTTGATTTACGTAAGCGAACAATGTGTTTTGTTCCAAATTTTCAAATTAAAACAAACATCTATTTATAGTTTTCAATAAACCTGAAATGGATGCATTACAAAATTCTTTGAAAGATTGTTGATCACTACTTTGAAGAAAACAAATTGTGATCGGTGGGTAAATCGACCAATCTTCGTTATTAGCATTTCAACTTTGTTCTGAAAGCGCCATTAGATTTTTTGCTTATTTAAAAATATAGTTTTTAAAATCACCCATGGGATAAAACAATTATAATATTTTTCTGATTCCGAAATGCCATTTATATTTCCTCAGTGTATATTTAAGTTAAAACATTTTTTGAAACAGTTAATTGTGCAATTTCCCTTTCATTCCAATTTTATTTAACATGGTTTTAACAAAAGAAGACCTTAATTTTAAAGGGCTATACATCTAAAAGGCTAACAAAATTAGTAACTGCATCATTATATCAAGCATTATGTGTTTTTGAATTAGCTGAAAGTTCAACAAGCATTTCAATGCAATAACTCTTCCGATAGATGGAATGTTTTAACTATTTTCGTTATTTTTCTTACTGGTGCATTTGCAAAGGAAAAAGTAAGGTCGGCCACACGTTTCTGAAGATAATATATATCAAATTATCTCACACAAACATTATATCACACTCCGGAGCGATAAACTAGTCGAGACGGTCGGGAATTACGAATTCTTTATATGACGTGGATGTATAGAAAATGTGAAAAAGTGCTTTAATTTTAAAGTAACTATTTGGAGGCGATACAATTTCTTTTCAAAAATAAAAATAACAGATAAGCAAGCTTAGCAATTTTGCTCTTGATGATCTCAACAATATAGATTATTTAATAAATAAGCTTTTCTCTAAATGACGTTTTATACCAATGGTAATGTGAGATCGGTAAAAACGACCTCTCCCAAGATCTCTTGATATAACTAAATGCTTAAAGAACAATAAAATAGTTACCTTGGGGCTGCACTTTACTGCAAACATTGACGAACTGAAAACACGAATAATATTAGCAATCCGAACGGTCATATAAGTTATAATTTAAGTAGTCACGAAATTTCTGACATTCTGAAAAAGTGTGGATTGATTTATGAGTCGACTGGTTCTATTGATGGTCATATTAAGCAATACTATTTTTATATTTAAAATGTTCTTTTTTATTTAGTTTTTATCAAAAGAATTTCCTTTCTTTTGTTATAGAAATGTGTCAATTCAGAGTCGGAGGGTGCTTTTATAAATCCCTGTATTACATGGTATTCAGAAAAATTAAAAACTTGATATAACTTACTGTAATACTTTCAATTTTTTAATCAAAGAACTGTTGCTTTGGCGATGCATAAAAAATAGAGTTTTTTTGTCACTACCGGCGAATATTGACGAACTGAAAATGCGATAATATCAGTAGTCCGTACTGTCATATAAATCTTCAACTATTATTGTGAATTTGACGTATATGTCTAAATATTGTTTATTTAATCGGTTTTATAATATAAAAACTCATATACTGTAATTTGTTTGATTATTTGAATCTACACATCTACACTGCACAATTAATTTGCTATGCATTTTTATTGATCAAATAGTTCCCAATATCTTTTAAATAGCCACTGAAAGCGAAAGAACTAACCATCTTCTCTTTCCCACAATCTTCCAAGCTCAGTTGAACAAACAACTTTTCTGATTTCCCTTGCCCCCAAACGATTCTTGACAGTAATTGGGGCCGCCACTTGTATGGTTTGACTGAAGGGCAATCTCGGGAAATGCTTCTTCCATTTTTGTGGGTTGCTAGTTCCATCGCCTTGAAGAGTTTGTTACTCAAAACGAAAGCGATGAGAATTGGTACCAGAAGTTATCGACGTTTCCCAACTAAATTACATTAGGGCGTTGTAGACGTGATTCGAGATGGTGTGGAACAAAGTAGAATGGTTCTGGAATCAAAATAAGAAATTGTGAGATGCTTAAATCTAACTGAACGCAATCGAAATATTTCATATATTGCGTCAGAAATGTAAGGAACTTAAATATATTAACTTGTGTTATGGATGTAATTACTGACCGTTATATATATGTATTAAACATATTGTAAGGTATGACAGCTGTTTCATGATTTATCTCTTCTGTAGTATTGCAACATGCAATTTGAACATACTTTTTTTTATCATCGGTGTTAACATATTTTGACATCACTTTGTTCTAAAATATGTTTGGTGAATTATGATGTATTCTCGAAGTAAAGAAATACTTCCTAATTAAGCTTATGTCTTATGGCTTAATCATTTGATAATTTTCTTGCACACTGAAATAAAATTATTTTAAAACATATTATGATTCATTGCTCGAATCATAAATAAAAAAAATTAAAAATAGGGCTTAGTAACTTTTGAGTATCCACGCAGCACAGTTTTAAAAGAATGAGGACTAGCATTTCACCTTATTAGAACACATTGCATCTTTCATGAATATTACAAATATGTGTCATTACATTGGAAAAATTATGGAAACAATGTTGTGAGCCTTTTACACACATGATTTCTGTTATTCAAACATACATTTTTATTTAATGAGTTTTCTAAACTAATAATTTCAATTATATCAACAATAAATATGTCTCTTTTTCAAAGTCAAAAGTACAAATGCCTGGCATTTCAACTGAGGGGTTGAAGGACACCAAATGAAACCTTCTCTGATTTATTTTTCGGTTTAAAAAGTTAACATTAAAAAAATTTAAATAAAACCCCAAGTCTTTGTTAGTCTTCTACCTACAGAACCAGTGTTATTCAAAATTTTACAATAAATATACTGAAATTAAGTACAGCAAATAGCACTAATAAAATTATCGTTTTATCATACATTAATGAAGCTGGCAGTTCAATGAAAAAAGTGTTATACAATGTTTATTTATTTAAATTATCCAGTAGGATTTCGTTTTTTAGGAGCATCTATTACTTTTTAATTTTTTTTTTTTTTTTTTTTTTTAGACTTACACTTTCTTAGAAAGTTACACATATTAAAGTCTAAACTTAATGAAACAGTTATAGAACTTGCTATTTACTAATCATCTACTGAACTTTTACTTTTTTACGAGTCATTTCAACACAATCCACTTCTACTATTTCTTCAATGTTCAGTTATTTAAAAAATAAAAAGCATATATTTGTATTCCACATGCATCTTCTTAAACAACAAAATAAAGTAGAATACATAGCGATCTAGAAACAAAACAAACTGTTTAATGCCTTTAACATAACCCAAAAAGTGTTTCTAGGACAATTACCCTCTAATGTTTAAATGTGTCACTCTTTATCGCTATAAGATCACACAGATCTCATACGTGATCTTGAGAAAGAATACATAAAAACAAAGGATCCAGCTAACATTTGATACAAGGGTGCCTAAATGACATCCTTCATTAAGCAGAAGAAGAATTTTTCTCACGTTCCAGGATTTTTCTGGAAGTTTGTATTGTAGAAAAAATAAGGATTGTTTATTCTACATTGTCTGGAAGAAATATTTATGTCACTCTTAATTATGATTTAAAGATATTGAATTAAGTGTATTTATCGATACTACTGAATTTTCTGAGAAGTATAATTAAATGGTAGGAATATTATTATACTGAGATTCTATTTCAAATATAACAGCGAAATACATTTTGATTGAGGTAAACTGTTTTTAACAGTTATACGATTTAAAAATATTACTGAAAGTGTTACCGCACCAAATGTTAGTTTGCGCTGAAGTCAATAAGAAAAGTTATGGTTTTAAAACTTTAAATAAAATGGTCAAGCTCTTTTTTTTTTTTTTTTTTTTTTTTTTTCCCACAGCGAATAACTAAATTTTAATTGTTTGGAGAAATATTTGTATCCAAAAAGTGCTAATGATTTTATTAATGTTCCATTCATTGAGCGAAAAGTCGTGCAAGCTTATGAAATTAAAAATTAACAAATTCTTATCAGCAAAGAAATCATTGATTGATTGACTGTAGTTCATTTTGTGCAAAATAGGCAAAAAACGAAACCGTGCCGTTTTTCAGCAAACTTTAGCTTTCAAATCTTTTTATGATCATTTTATTTGGAGTTTTATTTGAAAACTTTGCACTTTTTAAGGATAGACCTGTTTATGTTTAGTGCTTTTGTTTTCGATGAAATGTTTATCCATAATTTCACTTTAAAAATATACTTTTCCCTTCATCTCTTCCACACCAATTAAATAAGTTTACTCAAAATAAAATACTCACCTTTACTTTTTAATTTGAGTAAAAAAACAAGCAATGAACTACTTAAAATTAAGTGCATGCTTTGCATATGAAATACTTCAAGAATATCTGATTAGCATATGAATGCATCAAAGTCAGCGATGTATGTCGCTTTAAATTCTAAAAAATAACATTTACCACTATTTTGAGAAGGAGTAAACAGATTTAGGTTGTGTAATTAAAATTCAAGCCTGTAAACGATAGCTAGGAAATTTAAAATGCAACCTAACCTATATAAAAGGATCTAAATCTAAATAAGAAAATATCAGGGTTTATATAACTGAAAACAATGGATTACTACCATGTTCCTAGATAATACAATGAATAATGAGATAAGTGCCAATATAAAGAAGCATACCTGAAGTACGGTTAATTAATAAAAATGTTATGAAAACTTGGTTGTTTGGAACCCCCCCCCCCCCCACACACTTCTCGTAAATTACTTCCAAACTTCCACAAATATTGATAAGAGTTATGGCATACGGTTGATTCAGTTACTTAATATTATGAAGGGAATCATAATATGTCGTAAGGCACATATCTCAACCAAATATTTTCCTTGAGAAATACTGTTTTAAACTACAATAATACCCGAATTTTTCGTATTGAAAATAAAGAAGAATGATTTATAAAAAGGGTATATTTTACTCCGACATGTATTTCATTACGAAAGGAGAAAGTTAATTGATTTCAATATGGTGAATAAATTATTGACTTTGAGAAATGTAATAAGTAATTTTAATATTTTGCACAATAAATCACAAGCTGAAAAAGTTTCGTCTCATATCGCAGGTATAAAAACATGCGTGCATTTAAACAAAATATAAGCAAATTTTGTGTGGTTACAGCCCAAAAAGATATAGTCAAAGTGTTATAATTTTACTATGATTTATCATCAAATAAGAACTGCTTGTAATGAAAAATGATTCTTTTTAACCCGGCAGGACGCGCCCGGGGTCCATATGGACCCCACGTGATTTTAAAAAGGAATTTCTATTATATGTTCGACCTTGACCAGCCCTGCTTTTCAGTAGTCTACTTTTCCACGACCTTCAACCTCTACCAGGTGTCCAAAATTCCTTAGGGTCATTATTTCTTCTTTAACAAAAGGGTTGTCACGTTTGGGGTATGTCTGGACCCCGCGCGACTTCCCGCGTTAGCCGAATTAGCTGCATTCATCCGCTGCTACTTTCAGTGTACGGACGTTATTTCTTGGCTTCGCCATGCCGACTCCATACGAAAAAGAGATGGAAAGACTGAGAACACTTTTAAATGAAGTTGAAAGTGATGAAGACCCTATTTCTGATGAAGAAGATTGTTCTGATCATGAGAATTTGCGTAATCATGATTCAGAATCAGAACTGGATTTGGATACCGACGTAAAAGAGGATATTTCCAACAAAAAGGATTTTCTTGGAAAAGATAAATGTACATTGTGGAAGAAAGAAAAATTTAAAACTGACGTTCGAACGCGTGCACACAACATCATTTCGCGACTACCAGGACCAAGATTGGCTGCAAAAAATGTGACAACGCCAAATAAAGCTTGGGAAATTTTTATAGACCGTGAAATTATGGATGAAATAATTATTTGTACAAATATTTACATTAAAAGAATATCATCGAAATTTTCCAGAACGAGAGATGCCAAAGAAACTGACGAATTTGAAATACGAGCGTTGTTTAGACTGTTATATTTGTGTGGTTTGCACAAATCGTCTCACCTGAACGTCCGTGACCCTTGGGCTACAGATGGTACAGGAATCGAAATTTTTTCTGCCACTATGTCGTACAAACGATTTTTATTTATTTTAAGATGCCTGAGGTTTGACAACATCATCACAAGGGAAGAAAGACAAAAAGAAGACAAGCTTGCTGCTATCAGAAATATTTTTCAAATTTTCATAAAGAAATGTAAAGACTCTTACTGTGTTGGGGAATATGTCACCATTGACGAAAAACTTTTAGCTTTTTGGGGACGTTGCGGATTTCGTCAATACCCTACTAACCATCTTTGTCACAGTTACGTCACTGCAACGAAGTTTTTCGTCGCAAAGATCACGGTCACAATGTGACTTGCATGGGATATCGCAGCGATGTCGCAAAAGTTCAGGTCACTTTCGACTTCCATGTGATATCGCAGCGACATCACAATGTGACGAAGTTGCAATGTTGCTTTGTGATATCGCAGCGACATCCAGTGATATCCCAAAATAATTTTATATAATGAAAATCACAAATAGGTCATTTTGTAACATGTATGTGATATAAGACGTAATTTTGCGATATCGCAGGGATACACAGGGATATCACATTTTAACATTTATGCTATTTTTGTGGTATCAGTGTGATCTCTATGTGATTTTGGGGACATCTATGTGATTTATGCGACGAGTATGTGATTTTATCAACGAATCTCACGTCACTGCTATATCACATTGTGATCAGTATGCGATCTTAGTGACTTTGGCGACATCTATGTGATTTATGCGATTTTCGCAACGAAAGCTTTGTCGCTGCGATGTCACATTGTGATCTGTATGTGATCTTAGTGATTTTGGCGACATCCATGTGATTTATGCGATTTTCGCAACGAAAGCTTTGTCCCTGCGATATCACATTGTGATCTGTATGTGATCTTAGTGACTTTGGCGACATCCGTGTGATTTATGCGATTTTTGCAACGTAAGCTTTGTCACTGCGATATCACATTGTGATCTGTATGTGATCTTAGTGACTTTGGCGACATCCGTGTGATTTATGCGATTTTCGCAACGAAAACTTTGTCACTGCGATATCACATTGTGATCTGTATGTGATCTTAGTGACTTTGGCGACATCCATGTGATTTATGCGATTTTCGCAACGAAAGCTTTGTCACTGCGATATCACATTGTGATCTGTATGTGATCTTAGTGATTTTGGCGACATCCATGTGATTTATGCGATTTTCGCAACGAAAGCTTTGTCACTGCGATATCACATTGTGATCTGTATGTGATCTTAGTGATTTTGGCGACATCCATGTGATTTATACGATTTTCGCAACGAAAACTTTGTCACTGCGATATCACATTGTGATCTGTATGTGATCTTAGTGACTTTGGCAACATACGTGTGATTTATGCGATTTTCACAACGAAAGCTTTGTCACTGCGATATCACATTGTGATCTGTATGTGATCTTAGTGACTTTGGCGACATCCGTGTGATTTATGCGATTTTCGCAACGAAAACTTTGTCACTGCGATATCACATTGTGATCTGTATGTGATCTTAGTGACTTTGGCGACATCCATGTGATTTATGCGATTTTCGCAACGAAAACTTTGTCACTGCGATATCACATTGTGATCTTAGTGACTTTGGCGACATCCGTGTGATTTATGCGATTTTCGCAACGAAAACTTTGTCACTGCGATATCACATTGTGATCTGTATGTGATCTTAGTGACTTTGGCGACATCCATGTGATTTATGCGATTTTCGCAACGAAAACTTTGTCACTGCGATATCACATTGTGATCTGTATGTGATCTTAGTGACTTTGGCAACATACGTGTGATTTATGCGATTTTCACAACGAAAGCTTTGTCACTGCGATATCACATTGTGATCTGTATGTGATTTTAGTGACTTTGGCGACATCCGTGTGATTTATGCGATTTTTGCAACGAAAGCTTTGTCACTGCGATATCAAAAATAAAAAATTGGTCCGTTCATGAAACTTTGCAAAAACGTTTTATTTGTCATGAGTATAAAGAAACAAAGTAGTTCATAAAATATCTAGCATAGAAGGGTGTTTTTTGAGGAGTGGGAGGGGGGAGTTTTTTTGTTTTTTTTTAAATTGAAAAGTAATTTTGGTATAACCTGGGCATTTCACCTTACGCTAAGATAGCGAGTCAGAAATGTGACGAAAAAGGGGGAGGGGGGGGGGGTAATCAATGGATACGGATTATCTTGAAGTATATTTCTAGAACACTGCATATTTTTTTTTTTTTTTTTTTTTAACTTTTTTTAAATATTTGATTTCATCCTGGCTAAGGCACAAGTGTTGCGCCCCCCCCCCCCCCCTCAGGAAAATCCTAGATCTGCCACTAATGTGAACTGAAATATAAAAAAAAAAGATTCGCGTACACACATCACGAATAAGCTCCTTCTCGCCTTCTTCACAGTCGGAGTCAGAATCTGCATAAGTTTCATCTTCACTAATTTCATCCCATTTAGAAACAATGTCCTCAATTTCAAACTGGGTTAGAAAACGTTTTCTTTTAGGCATTTTAAAATAATTTAGTAAAAAATTATCAAGAATTCAGATAGTCAGAAGAATAAACATAGCAGTCAGCAGTCAGCACGGGAAATCTTAAAAATGCAGCTAGCGAAAACACACTAGCAGGTAAAAGTCACTTATCATTTACTAAATTGCCCCCCTGTCAAGCAGCTTCAAAATACCCCTTTGTGTCCCCAACTCAATGGGCTGGCCATGTGTGCGTTGCTTGAAGTGCGACAATAGGCTTTTGTGGCACGACTTTTCAGACTGCCTCACTCTGTGAGGGTAAATGCTCCGACATTTCGAGTGGAAAACTTCTCAGGGAAACTGGAATTATTTAAATACGAAACGATTCGTTCCACATCATTTCAATCTATGAAATTTACTGACACTCGTCACTGTTTCTTTGCTCCGGCTTAGTTTTCAATTTTTAAAAACTCTATAGAGAAATCACAAAAAAAAAAAAAAATATTCGGACCCTATCACAATGACCTTTTTTTATAATTTTTTAGTGCAAAAATATTAACATGTTATCACTTTAAAATTTAAAAGATAAATTTGAATCAGAATAATATAGATTTTGAGTTTTACACATTTTTTGTTGTTGATATTTATTACTTTCTCACTTTTGTATTTGATTACTTTGTACAATTTTGATGCAATAACTTTTCCTACACTTAGTATAACAATTTAAATATTTATGTTTTTTAATTGTTGAATGATTATTAAGAGTGTTGTGTTAAAAATATAATATTGTTCTAAAACAAGCCGGTAGACAGGATTTTTTTTCGGGGCGATAGGGGGTGGGTATGGTCGAAGATTTCATTAAACACATATAGCAAATTACACACACACACAAAAAAAGAACGGGAAGTTTTTTAACAAGATTTCATACCATTTTTTTTTGGGGGGGGGGGAGGCCGGGGTTCTACCGCCCCCCCTTCCCCGTCCACGGCCCTGTAATAAAATGAATCCTTTTTAATTATTAAACAAATATTCCTTTATAGCCAGAGCGAATTTATAATCTTTATGTAGAAACTTTCTACCTTTATTACTGCGATATAATAGATTTAATTTTTAATATTTTTATTCAAATATATATGAAACAACTTAAGCACAATTTACTTACTGTTATGTTAAAAATAAACACCGACAGTTATTGCAATCTTTTAGCACTAGCAGTTGACTATGTGTTTAAGATTGGAATCAATTTAATACAAATTTTTTATTGAAACAATCATGGGTCACCTAAGAGGGTGGTAGACCAACTTTCCAGAGGGCGCCAAGCTCCTCTGACACCCATCAAAATATCCTAAAGTGGTATAAGCCACACTGTGATACCTTATAGGCAGTAGGTTAGACTTTTCTTCGTAGACGAATACAAATAAAAAGAATTTATTGAAACCCATTGTATATAATTTGAAGGTAGATTGTAAATAAATATGCAAGTACCAAAGGGACCAAAATAAATGTCCCACAACGATAATTAAAAAAGACACCAAGACTAAATTCTACTGATGGAATATTATATTATGACCATCATTTTAAAAAGCAAGATGCCGACACATTTCAGATCTGCTTTCACATGTCTTATTAATGATAACTTCGCTACCGATTGAGTTTAAAAACATTACTCAGTGGTCATTACAAAACTTCTAAATGCTCATTAATTAATCGGGCCAAAGGACAAGTTTTATGTTTAGCTTAGAAAACAATATCTCGCAAGAGTTTAGTAAGAAGCATTGTCAACAGGTTATCGTAAACTTGAAATAGTCCCGAATATTTAAGAGTACGTATTTTATTCTATTAATATTATAAAAAAAAAAACTTCAAATATAAGAATTACACTCCTTCCCTTCGGTACATTTAATAAATTCGTCCCAATCCTCTTCTTCATCATCAATAATCTAACTCATTTTTTCCCCTCGTACAGCAGTACCTAAAATAGTCTCGGCCCATTTGATGGTTGGCTGCTGGGTTAGCAAGTTAGTCTCTCATGCCAAAGGTACTGGGTTCGAATCCTGAGTAAAAAATGGTTGAACGTTGTGGTTCGGATTCCACGTTAAGCTGTAGGTCACGTCCTGATTAGCAGTTATTGTGCATAAAAATAAGTCAGTGAGCATACAAAACAACCAACCCAGAGTAGTTTTGAACATTATATCAATTCCTAATCTTTAGCCCTCAATCTATAAACGTGAGTAATTCTTCTCTTAGTTTATCCACTGAAGGAATAACTTCACAGATTCTGGATTCTGTCTAAAGCATTCAGTGATAGTGATCCCTGCGCGGAAAGTCGTTAGGAATCAAATCATGAAATAACCAAGTAAAAGTCGTTAGTAAATTTATTGTCCATTGTTTGAATTATCTTGTCTAAAATACGTAATAAAACACTGAAATGCGAGAGGTATTTTCAGAAGTTGAAGCAACGTTTTCATGTCTTATATCCACTTCTGGCATTTTTTTTTAAAATGTGTACTCTTTTCTATCCTAGTTCAGTTTTAATTGTGATCTTTAAAGAGAGCAATCAAATTCGTCTCTTCGTTCTAGAAGGTTTGACGTATTTTAACAATTATATTGCGGCATTCAAAGTAGTACATAGAGGGAAAACATTTTAACTTTAATGAAAAGTATTCTATTAACTTCCAAGATTGAACATTGTAAAGGTTCTTTGTCTATAAGTATTCTGATAGAGCAGTTACTTTTTAGATGTAGAGAAATATCATGCCTATACCAAAATTGTTTCAAATTATAAAAAGTTGTTTAAAGAAAAATTATTTTTACCTATCTGGCAAAAAAAATTATGGAAAATGTAAAAAACCAACCAGTCAATTCCCATTGTTTTTGTTCCCAAAGTTAGAAATATTTGTACGAGTATTTTAATGTTTAGTTGTTTAATGTATTTTTATTAATATATAATGATGGGAGAGGGGGGGGGGGGCTTTGGTCGAACCCTAAAAATCTTCACCGTGGAAAATGCATCGATTCATCAGAAGCGCGTTTCATAACGCAACTCCTAACAATTTAACAAAAGGAACGTTTTTTTTTCTGTGTGCTCACTATTGACCTTGAAAAGGATATAAGGATGTTTTCTAAAATCCAGAGACGATCTTATTTAGATATATTTTCACCATTATTATTATTATTATTTTTTTTTCTTACTTCCACTGTATTGACGTGTTTTTGTTATCTGATGATGCTGAGTGAAGCTTCAAGGGAGAGCGCTAAGGAGAATTGGACACCAAGTGGACAAGCCACATTCGGTACTTCCGTTCCGGTACGGGGACCGAATTCTACGCCTTTCTTGTACTTGCTTTCAAGGTCAGATTCTGAGAATTCTGCGATAGTGGCTTTGTCTTCAAACCCCCTCTGGGTACCTTCGTCCTTATTTTAGTGTTCCTGCTCCTCTCCCCTCGCTTGGAAAGATTCTTGGAATGGAAACACAAACCCAACAGAGTACTTTGACAGAGCAACTATTATATGCCGGGGCTGACGAGATTGTTTGCAGGGGGATACAAGAGACTTCAAGAATTTTGCTTAGATTCATTTCCTCTGGGAATTTTGAAGGATAAAGACTGGCTATGTGTAAGTTTTACTAAATTTTCCAAAATGAATGTTTTAAATGTTTTCCTTTCTAACAAAAATTTAAAAGTTAGCGACTATTAATATGTGACCGAACTTTCCAGAAAGTTTTTGATACTTTGATGAGTTTTTTTTTTTATTATTATTAAACCATGCAATTTGGAAAAAAATAAAAAATTGTCAAAGTTTTAAGTATAATTTTTATTACAACGTAAAAATTTTTAAAAATTAGTGTATGACTTTTCTACTAATTAGCAGAAATATTTTAAAAGAAATAACTTATAATTTGTGTTTTGGTTTTTGTAAATTGTATTTAATGTTCAAACTGATAATGTATGGATAAAAAATCCGCTAAATGCATTCGTCAACGCAGAATAGCAGGAAGATAATTTGTAAATATTTGAATTTTTTACGGAATTTCTAATACATAGGAGCGTTTTATCGTTTGTATCTAAAATTCTTATTTGGCATAAACAGTTTTTGACTTTAAAAATTCTCCATTGATACCTCAAGTTATATCATTTGGGTAACTTACGTTATAGATTTTAATTTTTGAATATTTAACTAAAAAAATTATAATAACAATTATCTGTTTGGTTTTAATTAACATCATATGAAAGTAAACACATTTCTGGAAACTTACATACTACATGAAGCAATCCATTTTAAAATAAACGAAATAAAAAAAAAATTATCATTGAAAAACTTGTTTAAACAATTTTTACTATTATTTAAGTTAATATAATAATTTACAAATCCTTTGTACAACTATTGACAAAACAATAAATTATTTTTCCCACTTTAAAAATCACACCATCCACTTTCAACAAAACAGAACGAACTCGACTATAATTCAAGAGTCAACTTTTAGAAATTAACATATTAAAAAAAGGAACTACTAGAAAGGAACTTTAAATCTTTTTATACCCAAAATTCTATAAAAAATATTTGATTCAAATTTTCATTTTTACAAGTTTTTCCTTCTTTGCATGGAATGACCCTTCTTGATGATAATAATTGTGTTTTTTATTGCCAAATATTTTTTTCTAGAATTTTAAAGATTAATTTTTAAAGTTTTATGTTGGTTTACACTTTTCTCTCACTGTCATCTGGCTGATAGACTTAGCCTCGCCTTTAAATTTTTATATTGCTCCCTGGTTTTTCTCTTCTGCTCCAGTTGTTCCTATGACAATTTAGCTCTGTATTATATAGTTCTTGTAATTGCTGTTGTTGATAAATTTGATAGAAAACTGTTTTTTTTTTTCCCCCTCTAAAATATTTTGTCTTAAAACCGAAGATTAAAAAAAAAACTAACTATTTTACAAAATTATTAAAATGTAAGCCATGTGTTGGTTTCTATTAGCATTTTCCTTAATTTCTTATATAGAAACACTTGGGGCATGTTTTGATCTGTTTCATGATTTTGACCCTAAAGATTTTTTAGTAGGGTTGTAGGAGTATATTCCGAGAGTTTTTGGGATATTTCACTGATAAATTTGTAAAATACCACTGATCTATGCTAACCTCTTGTCTGTCTGTATTTTGCCGACCAAACGGTATATTGGTTAGCGTGCTAGCTTCTAGATCGCGAGGTTGCGGGTTTGAGTTCCGTGTTGGGCATGGGTGTTTGTAAATGTATGTTGGCTTGTCTAATGACGAATGTTTCGGCGCATTATAGCCCTTGTGTAGCTGACGGCGCCAGATAATCTGAAAACAACCAATCTGTCTGTATTTTCATTAGATATTAACAGGGATGATAGTTTTCCTCCTTTTGGAGGATTTAATTCTGTTTGATTTTTATGTAGCATTTTCCTTCTCTATATCCCTGTTTTGAAGATATGCATTTTTCTGATCTGAACCAGTTTTTCCTGCAAAAAGTATACTGTTCCTCATGTCTAAACAAAAGATTTTCCCTCTTAGCTCCCCTTTCCTCACAGATTACTTTACTAACTCCTAATATTTGAAATGCAATTATTATATAGTATGAGAAATTTCATTGTATCTTTAAATTTATTGAATCATACTTCTTGCATACTTTTATTGTTGAATTTTTGTGTATTCCTTCCTTCGAGCTTTTTTAACGAATTTTTGGATTTCCTCCTTTTTGCTCTCTGATCACTCCCATCCCTGTATCAAACACATTTTAAAGAAAAGTTTGCATGAATAAAATTTAAAATAAAATCATTGTAATTATTTTCAGTGTCTAATTTTAAGTTGCTGGAAAATTTCTTTGCTATTTTCTCACTTAATTTTAAACTTGTATTAAAAATGCTGATGTTGAGTGCAGGGTTGGCATGGCTTAAACCAATTGGTTTTAACAAAAATGTTTTGCCTTTTTTCTCAAAAAAAAAAAAAAAAAAAATAATTTTTTAAAGAATAATTTTAAATTGTATTTTTATTTATTTATTCACAATTCAATTTTTCAAATTATTTGATGTTGTAAATAACTTCTACTTTTAACCAAAAGTTTCCACTCCAAAGACTAGCTATTGAACAATGGTTCTAAATCTTAAGAATATTTTGAATAATTTATCACCATTGCTGATTTTAATTATTTTATTGCATAATTTTAATCCAAGAGCAATATAAACAATCACCATTGTATTATTCTGTATACATTGAATTTAAAAAATAGTAACTCTCAATAAAATATTAAAATTATGATTTGAATGTTGACATAAGTAGCGACATTTGTTTATTTACTTAGTTAATTTATAATTACTTAAAAATAACTTTAATAATTACTTAGTAATTATTTAGTAACTTTATTAATAACTTTAATAATTACTTAGTTATTTACTTAAGTAAATTGGTCAAAAACACTTGAAAAAAAAAAGTTGACTTAAATCAATAGATTTCCTAAATTTTATGACAGTAACAATAATTTAAATCTATCTAAAAATATAAACTGGAGAAAGGTATGAAATGAATTGGGGAAATATTGAATATTGTATTTTATCATCATCCTTGTTTTTTTTTTTTCTTCTTTTTTTTTTCTAGGTGCAGGTGTTCAAATCATTTGGGGGTGAATAGTGGATGATTAGGCCTCGAAGTATTCCTTTCAAGGCCGTAGGTCAAAGCCTTCATTCAACCACTTACTATTTGAAGTGAGTATTATCTTTCTCTCTAATAGGATAATTTCCAGAAGTGAAAATGTTTTTTTCCATTATTTTTATTTGATTCCTGTTAAAGAAATTCAAGGATTTGTTGCATAGAAAAAATATATATTTTCATTCATGAAACTATCAAATAATACAGTATTGTTATGATATAGATAATTGGCATTTGTGAAAATACTTACAATTGAGTAGTTGAAACAGGTAATAGTGATATAGCACAACTAATTTAAAAAGCTGTTTATTATCTTCCTTCTGGAAGCTATTGTTATTGTTTATTATGAAAACTTGTTTCACAAGCCCAAACATTCAGATAATATCTGAGAGTATGTTTTCTGCTGGGGTACAGTTTTGGGTACCATAACATCTTGGTTCAAAACATTTTGGAGTATTCTAGTAAATTTTGGTATTTCATTTCCCAATGTTCTTTTACTTGCAGGTAGTATGAGAAAAGGATTCCCCGATTCCCTGGATTAAGATATAAGATGAACGAATTGAAGATTATCTGCGATATGCAAGTCAAAGAGAAAAAGAGAGAAGAAAATGTAAATTTTAAGTATATAATGAATATTGTATTTATCTATGCTTCTATTGGTATAAATATCTTATAGAATTAACCTTTCACAAGAAGTGAATGCCTTTCTTGAAATAGTGAACTGTAGGATGGTATGTACATAAGTTCTTTATAAGGTTAGTTCTAAAAGATTCCTGCCAATAATTCATATTAAAATTATAGTAAATCAGGGGTTTGGAAGGAAAAGGGCTCAACAGAATTAAACTTGTTCAATTCTCTCTGTGTAAAGGTTACTAGGAACAGGACAAGGGAGAAAATGTCAATTCTTTTCTTGTGGACTTAAATGATCCTTTCTACTGTTATAATCACGTTGGTTATTTATTCTTACTGCAATTTTTAATGACCTGATGTATTTTTATTTCATAAGAAGAAAAGAAATGGAATTTTTTTTTATAGGAACCTTTTTCAAAATCCCTTTTATAATAAAATATTTGTTTTGCTTACAATTTTTCTGTTACTTACCCAATTTTATTTTTTCTCACACTGTATTCTTTGCGTTGTTGCAGACAAACAGATTCCAGTTGTGGACGGAGCATTTCCAGAAACAATATGAGATTCTACATGAATCTTTTTATAAATATTTACTTATCTTGCTTAATTTTTTACTTTAGTATTTTAAATTCGCAAAGGGAGTTCAACGAAATTCTATTTATGAAGTTTCTTCCAGTTTTTCGCATATCAATGTAGTATACTTTTAAAAATTCAAATTTTATCCTTAATAGTTGGCAAATAATACTTTTTTCCTGATTTTGATTGCTTAAAGAAATTAACATGTACATAAATTACAATTTATTGGTGCTCTACATGATGTCTAAGTAGTAAATTTGTAATTAAAAAAAAAATCAGCTGAAAAAGTTGGAATTTTCTTTGAGTGGTAACCTGGATAATTTACTGTATCTTGTAACTTATTTTCCTTTTTTAGAGTGTCTTCCTGTAATCCAGATAATTATTATTTTAATCCTGATAATTAGTTTTATTTTTAGGGTTCAATTATGCAAGTTAGTTTCAAAGAAATTATTAGTGGATGGGCCTCCCAATTCCTCATTTCAAGGCCGAAGGTCAAAGCCTTTATTTAACCACTTTTTAGTGAATGAGACAATTCAAAGTAAGTATAATTAGTAATTTCCATAAGTGAATACGCTTGTTTCAATCATATTTATTTGATTCTCGTTAAAGAAATTCAAGGATTTGTTGCATAGAAAAGTATATATTTTCATTCATGAAACTAATGAATAAGTGCTGTCTTAAAACAGTATTGTTAGGATCTATATAATTGGCATTTGTGAAAGTACTTACTATTGAGTAGTTGAAACAGGTCATAGTGCTATAACACGACAACTTAAAATAGTTGGTAATTTCTTCCTTCTGGGGTACAATTATTTATTATGAACCAGTTTCATGAGCCCAAACATTCAAAAAGTGCCCAACAGAATTAAACTTGTTCAATTCTCTCTGTGTAAAGGTTAAATTCTCTCTGTGTAAAGGTTAAAAGGAAAATAAATAGGACAAAATCTTCATTCTTTTGTTGTGAACTTGAACGGTCTTTTCTGCTGTTATAATCACTTTGGTTAATCTTATTACAATTTTTAATGGCCCGATATATTTAGTATTTTTTTTATCTTAAAAAAAAATGGAATTCTTGCTAAGGGAATCTTTCTCAAAATAGGTTCCCTTTTCTGATAAAATATTGGTTTTGCTTACAATTTTTCTATTATTTACCTAAGTTTATTTTTTCTCACAGTGTTCCTGGCTTTATTGCAGACAACCAGATTTCAGTGGAATGAGCATTAATATGAGAATCTACATCAATCTTTTTTTTTTTTTTTTTCATTTCTTCCTTTTTTTCTTTTTTTTTTAAAAATATTTACTTATCTTGCTTAATTTTTTACTTTTTAGTATTTTAAATTCACAAAGGGACCTTGAAGTTGAACGAAATTCTATTCATGTTCTTCCAGTTTTTTGCATATCATAGTAGTATACTTGTAACAATTTTTATTTTATGCTTAATAATTGGCAAATAATACATTTTTCTGATTTTCCTAACAATGTGATATTTACATAAATATCACTTTAGTGGTGTTGTACATGATATCTAAGTAGTAAATCTGTACTTTAAAAAAAAATGAAATTGCTGACAGTTGGTCTTTCCTTTAGTTTGAGTGGTAACCTGCATAATTTACTTGTATCATGTTACTTATTTTCCTTTTTTAGTGTTTTCATGTTAATCCAGAGAATTATTTTTTTTCAGAGGATTTTTAATTTTATTCAAATCCAGGGAATTATTTTATTTACATAGTTGTTATTTTAATTCGGAGAATTATTTTTATTTTAATTCAGAGAATTATTTTCATTTTAATTCAGAGAATTATTTTAATTTTAAGGGTGGGGTGTGAATTATCACCTAAAGTTTTATTTTTATTATTGATTTATTTACTTTAACGTTAAAAAAAATGAAAACTAACACATATTGTTTAATTAGAATGGAAATTTATAAAATTGATATTTTACAACATGTGCTTTAAAAATTTCTGATTTCTCCAATAATTAGAAAAAACCTAAACATTTCGAAAAACCTAATATCAAGAAAAGAAAAACAAAGGGAAAATAGATTTAAAAGTTTCTTTCTCGACAACATCATCCTGTCATTCAGCATGAAATGTCAAATGATTCATTAAAAAACGTATATACACTTTTAAAATTTTGCAAGCATAGATATTACTGTGTCCCCATAACTTCACGAATTTCTATTTTAATCCAGATATTTTTTGCTTTTAAGTGGCAAGTGGTCTTTATCTCTCATTTCATTCTTGTCTTTTTTTAGTGTACCTGCTGTTGATGGTTAAAAGGAAGTGTCCAGCTACATCATTCATGATCTTCAATTGTCAATTTGCCTAATGCGAGTTTTCCGAGTTTTCATTCTACAAATGTGGGACAATTTCTTGTAAATCCTCCCGGATTAAATTTTTTTATAAATATAAATTTTTTAAATAAATATAAAAATAAAATATGTATATATATATATATATATATATATATATATATACATTTTTTTTTACTTATTGTTTTATTTATCTATTGACTTTTTACTGTGTTTTTGTGCTGCATGCTCAAGAAGTTTTTAAAATCATATCCTTCTTATAAGTTGAGCTAAATTATTTTTTTACTGTAGCATATATTTAATAGACTTCTGAAGGAACAAATTATAAATACTATTCCTTTTATATAATTGTTTGAGCTTGAAATGGTATATTATAAATAGGTTCTTACAGGTGTCAATGTGATCACAAGCCACATTATAATTTACACTCCTTTCTTATTTATTTATACTACTTGTAAATCCCAAATAAGTAAAATGCACTGTGAAATATAATATAACAACGAAATAGTGAAAACACAAACAGCAGAAAATTTCTCTGATACACAATATCTTAAATATCTTCTTTAAAAAAAAATTAAAAGAAAGCAGTCTAGCTGAAATTTTTGTTTACATTTGTATTTAACGTAAATCACTGAAATTAATCTTTTGTTTAAATATTATATATTAAAATGATAAAATATTTTAACTATTTATAAAAGTTCCTAGAATATTTTAATACTGTGAATCCTTAAAAAAAAAAGTCGTGGGTCGCATACTAATTACAATGTGATATCGCAGTGATGTGGGTTTCATTAAGCAATATAAGAATCCATTAAATAATAAACTTCATTAAGTAAGTCACAAAGCAATATTGGCGGGACAAGAATTTCATTTCATAAATCACAGGTGTCGCCAAAATCACTAAGATCACGTACAGATCACAATGTGATATCACAATGACAAAACTTTCATTGCGAAAATCGCATAAATCACACGGATGTCGCCAAAATCACTAAGATCACAAAGCTATATCGCAGTGACAAAGCTTTCGTTGCGAAGATCGCATAAATCACAGGGATGTCGCCAAAATCACTAAGATCACATTTAGGTCACAATGTGACATCGCAGCGACAAAGCTTTCGTTGCGAAAATCGCATAAATCACATGGATGTCGCCAAAATCACTAAGATCACATTTAGATCACAAAGCGATATCGCAGTGACAAAGCTTTAGTTGCGAAGATCGCATAAATCACACGGATGTCGCCAAAATCACTAAGATCACATTTAAGTCACAAAGCGATATCGCAGCGACAAAGCTTTCGTTGCGAAAATCGAATAAATCACATGGATGTCGCCAAAATCACTAAGATCACATTTAGGTCACAAAGCGATATCGCAGTGACAAAGCTTTAGTTGCGAAGATCGCATAAATCACACGGATGTCGCCAAAATCACTAAGATCACATTTAGGTCACAAAGCGATATCGCAGTGACAAAGCTTTCGTTGCGAAGATCGCATAAATCACAGGGATGTCGCCAAAATCACTAAGATCACATTTAGGTCACAAAGCGATATCGCAGTAACAAAGCTTTCGTTGCGAAGATCGCATAAATCACAGGGATGTCGCCAAAATCACTAAGATCACATACAGATCACAATGTGACATCGCAGCGACAAAGCTTTCGTTGCGAAAATCGCATAAATCACACGGATGTCGCCAAAATCCCTAAGATCACATTTAGGTCACAAAGCGATATCGCACTGACAAAGCTTTCGTTGCGAAGATCGCATAAATCACACGGATGTCGCCAAAATCACTAAGATCACATTTAGGTCACAAAGCGATATCGCAGTAACAAAGCTTTCGTTGCGAAGATCGCATAAATCACACGAAAGTCGCCAAAATCACTAAGATCACATTTAGGTCACAATGTGACATCGCAGCGACAAAGCTTTCGTTGCGAAAATCGCATAAATCACACGGATGTCGCCAAAATCACTAAGATCACATTTAGGTCACAAAGCGATATCGCAGTAACAAAGCTTTCGTTGCGAAGATCGCATAAATCACAGGGATGTCGCCAAAATCACTAAGATCCCATTTAGGTCACAATGTGACATCGCAGCGACAAAGCTTTCGTTGCGAAAATCGCATAAATCACATGGATGTCACCAAAATCACTAAGATCACATTTAGATCACAAAGCGATATCGCAGTGACAAAGCTTTAGTTGCGAAGATCGCATAAATCACACGGATGTCGCCAAAATCACTAAGATCACATTTAAGTCACAAAGCGATATCGCAGCGACAAAGCTTTCGTTGCGAAAATCGAATAAATCACACGAAAGTCGCCAAAATCACTAAGATCACATTTAGGTCACAATGTGACATCGCAGCGACAAAGCTTTCGTTGCGAAAATCGCATAAATCACACGGATGTCGCCAAAATCACTAAGATCACATTTAGGTCACAAAGCGATATCGCAGTGACAAAGCTTTCGTTGCGAAGATCGCATAAATCACACGGATGTCGCCAAAATCACTAAGATCACATTTAGGTCACAAAGCGATATCGCAGCGACAAAGCTTTCGTTGCAAAGATCGCATAAATCACACGGATGTCGCCAAAATCACTAAGATCACATACAGATCACAAAGTGATATCGCAGCGATATGGCTTTCGTTGCGAAAATCGCATAAATCACATAGATGTCGCCAAAATCACTAAGATCACATACAGATCACAATGCGATATCGCAAACATCGCAAATTCGTCCCCAATGTCACAATGTGACGAAAAGCGATATCGCAGCGATATCACAAAGTTACGTCGCAAAACCCCCTCTAAAACGGACATTGGACGACTATGTGACCCCTGTGTGATATCGCCGTGACATCGCGTGATCTCTATGCGATATCGCTTTTCGTCACATACTCGTCACATGGTTATTAGGGTATATACCAAACAAGTGTATATATGCAAATAATTAGTAGTATTAAAAATTTCGAAAATTCATAAATATTAGTTTTATAATCATGCGTGACGTTAATATTATGCAAAAATTAGCATTAACTGATTTACGTACGTGGGGTCCATTTGGACCCCGCGCGCGCGTCCGTGTTCGTATCTTAGGCGCGCGTTCTCCCGGGTTAAATCTTACTAAAAGCTAAATATTTTGCTTTGCTAAATATTTTGTAAATGTTTGTGAATGCAGAGAATGAAACAAAATGAATGTGGTCCATAGTAATTAATATTTTGGAAATCAATTCTGTTTAAATTTATTTCTTTTGTCATGTTTCAACATTCGTGAAAAGCAATTTTAAACTTACCATTTTCACTTTTAAACATTTATAAAAAAATATCTTAAATCACTTTTCATTATTATATGTTATGTGAAGAAAAGCTTAAATCCAAACAAAGCAAACAAGTTTTCATTGGAATAAAAGGATCCTGATAAATGTGCCATTTGAGAATAAATATCAAGATATAATACAATAAACGAGAATATCTCGTAAAAGCACCTTTGGGAGGAAATTTCAGCTACCACATAAAGACGTCGCAATACATAAAAACCTCAAATGAACCATCGACAGAAGTCTAAGATTCCATACCCCAGTCACAAATAAACGCAATAAACCCTTTATCCGTTTTAATAGCGATGTCGTTGTTACTAGCATTTTTCATTACAAAAGGTTATAAATAATAGCGTTTAAAGACTTGAACACATCTAAAGAATATTATTTCATGAATATTTGATGATAAATAAGTCATGAATAGTTATCTATTGTTTTATTAACATAAATTAAGAATAAAATGTTTTTACTTAAAACTGAAAAAACTGGAACTACTGAAAACACAATAATAAATAATCACTCATAATCTGAACTATTTTAATAAATTTAACATGTATAAGCATAAAAGGTTATATGAAAAAATAAATTATATGGACACTTTTAAGTTTAGTGTGTGTAAAATAACACATGAGTTATTTTAAATGGTTATAATCATTAAAAACTTACAAACTATATTTACAAGAATGTCATTTTCATTATTACTTATAAAAAAGGTTGCATTAGTCAATGCAAACTTTTTAAAAAGTAATGATGTATAATTGATGTATTTGCAAGAATAAATTGAACCTGAATCATATAATCTTATAAAAGGAATTAATCTAATGTTTAAAAAGCTTTTAAAGAAAAAGTACTCTAGTTTTGAATTATGAATATTGCCTTTGACAAAATCGGATAATAATTGTGTTTTAGAATAAACATTCGCTAATTCCTTAAAAGCTTTTTGCTGGGACACTAATTTGAGGGATAAAAAAAGCATTTTTTTTTTTATGAAAAAAAAAGTCAAATTAATTTTTATTAAAAACAAGTATTTTGTAAAATTGTACTATTTCTTAAATATAATTTTATCAGTTTGACAATCATTTTATTGTTTGTTACTTAATGAAAAATTACAAAATTTAATGCAAAGTACTTAAATACATTTTATTTTGATTCCAACTTTTTACAAATATACGAACTAATCGTCAATATATTTTTTACTAGAAAAATTTCTAAATTTTAAAATTGTTATATGTAAATAGCGTTTTCTTTTTAATTATCATACACAAAATGTGTTCGAGTACAATAAAAAAGTTCATTTCTGTAATTAATATCACAGTATTTTTTAAACACTTTCTACCGCCATACATGTAAAAATTTGCCCAAAGCAGTGATTGTTCTATATTAAAATATGTTGGTTGATTAGGTTATAAAATAGCATGCAGACAGACAATCAAAACGCAAAAAACAATTGTACCATAAATCAAATTGATGCACGTTATCCCAAAAATAAGTAATTTCTTCTTTCTAAACCTTATAAAAAATGTATATTCTTAAACTTAAGTTTAAAAATTTGCTAAGTTACCTTAAAAGTAATTAAAGAAGCTAAAACACTTTCCTACAGATATTTGAATATTCAGAATATATATATTTTTTCACCACTAATTTTTGTATTGATTCAACTTCTACAGGAATCACCAACATCATGGCCCAAGTAAATATTTTTTCACACACATAAACACCGTCACATGGAACAATGGAAATATACATATATACAAGGTATTAAAAGTAAATTTTAAATTGTATGTAAAAATTTATCAATCCTGAGACAATCGCTTAACTTAATGGGCCGACATATATTTTTTAGGTAGGAATGCATTACAGTTGTGACTTATTCAATTATTATTGATTAGATCCTGGTTCAAAACAAAGTAACATTTTTACTACTACATTAACCCTAGAATATCTTATGTTCTCTCTCTCTCTGTATATATATATATATATATATTTAAATATATTTATATACATTTATATTAAAAACAAAACGAAATTGAATCCATACACAGTTATACATTTTAAAATTTATTAATTGACACCAGTACAGCAGACTAAAGGAAATAGGATAGTGTTATTCTTAGTTGCATAGGGACGCCTCAACAAAAAGTGTACCCCTGCTGGATTTAACTTGTACCATTATATTGATAAAGCTGCATTCCCATATGAATATGCAATGTTTTATTGATTATATCTTTTATTTTTTATATCGGTAGCATATCAGTTACAAAAGAATACTGTATTTACACTATCAGCCGATATATACGTAAAATACTGTTTCACGTCAAGCACATCACTATGGCTGGAAGAAACCGGAAATTTCATAGGCAATCGATTCCCCCATTGGAAGAAAAAGGTATCCGGAAATAATTTATGAGCGGTCTTCTCCCAAAGCTGCTTCTAGATCGAAGAAGGATTTCTGACACATCCAAGGAGAGTCAATCCCAGATAGGAAGCTGAAAACCAATGAGATGCTAGGGGGATGAGTCTTAGGATATCAGCTACGAAAAAAAAAAGAAATCTGTTTCCTTTATTTGGAAACGTTTTCTTTATATATTCTTTATTTTTCTTTCTCTGCTCTTTGGCATTAAGTTCCATAACAACCGGTTTCATTTTTATTCTTGTGTTAGGGGCCTTTTAGAAGTTGGATTTTTCGCGCCATTTCTTTTACTGCCACAGCCATCTGCAGGGTGGTAAAGAGATTCCCCTCTGCTTCCTGCTTAAAATAGTTTCTTTATTTTATTTGTGTTCATTTTTATGGGGCAGAGTAATCGTCGTGAAGTCTTGAAATATTCTCGGTCGTTTGCGTCACTTTAGCGGGAATTTTATTGCTTTTATAATTTGATTTGATTTCTACTCTAGAGTCACTAGATGCGATTTCTCGTACGTACTATTTAACGGCTTTTGCGCAAGTGGAAACTATAGATTAAACGAAGCATATGAGTCAAATCATAATTTCAACTCAGAAGCATGATTTACTAGCAGATATTAGCAATATTATTTCTGAAATTGTGCCTCGAATCAAAGACATTTTGTTATCAAACCCATCACATTCTTTAATTTATGAAAAAAATATTCATGCTTTAGATTGGGAGTTTAACTCCTATTGTGTACACGTATGAGTCATATCTTAAATTATAAGGCCCACAATATATCTTATATATAAAAAAAGCAGCTCAATGTTGTCAAAAAAGAGAAAGTAAAATGTGCAGCTAAAAAAAAAAAAAAAAGAAGAAGAAAAAAAAAAAAAAAAAAAGAAGAAGCTTTCGTGTTTAAAATTTTGGAGTACTCGTCAGACAATTAAAATTACATTTTCTGCAGGGAACCCATATAGGCAATCAGTATTTGAAAGGTTCGAGTTTTCATAGAAATAACCTCATTTCAGTGTACTAAATAACTCAATAATTTGAGATGAAATAATATCAAAAGTACTCCAGCTTGTCGTGTACTGATTGTCTGTAGAAGCTCCTCCCAATAATTCCAATTTAGTTTCTTATTTAATAAGTAATCCAAAGAAATGAAACACAGTCAGTGAGGGACATTTATTAGATTTCATTAGAACCATAGATTTCATAGAACCATTTTAATTACGAGGTTGTTTTTTTTTGGTTTTTTTAATATCTAGTCTTTTTTGTAGAACTTTTTATATTTGAGATAGTAAGATATGATTGATGGATGTTTTAGTGTAAGTAATCATGACGTCTTTCGGAACGCAAAGTGTCGTAATAGAGGTCGGCGATAAATCGATACGACGATATTTAAAAAAAAAAAAAAAAAATCAATATTAAAAATATCGATAAAAGTCACCGATATATCGATATTTTCAAACATTTTTAGTTTTTTGATGATCGTTTTGTAGCTCTATTTTTTCGATTTTCTTTTTTCCTTTTTCAAAAACTTCTAAACTAAAGTTTGGACTTGGCCGAGAGACAGTTAAAATGGCACCAATATTCAATATTTTGCCATACACTTCATAATCAAGGGCACCACTAGGATGGTACTACCCCTAGCTTTTGAAAATTAAAATTAAATTAGAAAAACGTGTGATCTCCAATTAAATAAAAACTCAAATGCCATTTTGAAACTCCTGTTCAATGTTACACTGCATATTTTTATTTATTATTATTATTTTAAGCCTCTTGTTTATTACCAAAATTCGGTTTCTTAGAGCTGATTTATTGCATTTGACAAGTGGTTTTTGTCCAATTGTCTCAGTATCAATTAATTATTTTTTTGTATAATCATTTATATGTTCTCTAAATTCCTGGAAAATGTTTAGATTTTATTTGCTCATCATCTGATACTAGACCTTGATATATATTTTAAAATATATATATATATATATTAGGGTGCGTCTTATATGACACTAAAAAGTTTATTTTTAAATGGGCACCATTTCAAATGATCCCTTTTGGTGAGAGACTACATGAGAAAAAATTGTGGGTAATTTAAATAAAATTTCGGGGTTGCAACCGGCAATTGAAATTGCCACTATCATGAAAAAAATCAAATTTGTTTCACTTTTATGTAAAAAATGCGAGAAATAGAAAGAAACTCCATTGTTAGTATTTTTCATTACATATTATTGTTAATAAATTTATTACAAACATATATAGTATGAACAATGTACACTGTGTAAATATATTTTGTTATGAAATGTTAATAATGAAGCAAAATTGTGAGGTAGTGAATTTTTATTTTCAAAAAAAAATTTTTCATTGAAAAATCATGGAATTCCCCAAAGAGCACGAACCTTAATGTACCTGTACATTAAGCTCTAACTCATCCAAACGTACTTTAAAAATATACACTTCTTCAAGTTTGCTCAGTCAGAAAACAATTATTTTATTTGAGCAACCACATGTTGTTTTAATTACGTTGGTATTCGATCTTTAGCCCACACCTCCATGACAAGTATGGCTACTGAATGGCAAGCATTTTTAGTGTTTTGCTTCAAAATCCGCTTAAAACAAAAAAATAGACAAGGTTTCACTTTTCTATGGAAGTTTCCTATGATTCAGTGAGGATATTTGGACTGTAGGCCATATCATGGCTTGTTTAATTGTAGTAGGTTTTATCATGAAAACAATAGTGTTGCCCAAATTAAATTGATGAGTTAGAAAATGTGAAGATAATTTAAACTAATCCTACAAATACTGATAAATATTAAAATACATTTTCAATGGAAAAAGCTGATTAAAATCATTAGAAAGCAAAGGAAAAGCAGATGCAGTTGCATTAGAGTAAAGTAATCATAAACATTGAAATGGTTGCATTTACAATGAAGAAACAGTTAAATGGCTACGTTAATGCACTTTTACTGAGTATTAGTTGTTGTTTTCTTCTTTTTTTTAATTACAAAAACAAGGTCAACTACTATAAATAAAGAGAGACCAAACATTAAAGTAATGAGATAAAAAAAATTAAGCCCATCAATTAAATAAATAATTTCAAAATATCAACTTTAGTACATTTCAAATTTTAGTTCTTTAGTTAAAATTGATATGTTACTACTAAAATGATGTGAGTTTCTTGGAGTAAAATCAATATATAAGCTACTTGAAGCATAATCTATATAATAATTCAATAACTACTAGCCAAAAAATTAAATATTCTAATGAATACATGAAACGCATTAATTACAATGCTTGCGTAATGCTAATATGTCATATTTTGCAGAGCTGGTAGCAACCTCTAAATATTATCTGATTTTAATAAAAAGAAATGTGATTGTTTATGTATGAATATCTTTTTTGAAAGAAATGTGCACAAAAAAATAACACCTTCGAAAATAAGACGCAACCTAATATATATATATATATATATATATATATATATATATATATATATATATATATATATATATATATATATATATATATATATATATATATATATATATATATATATATATATATATATATATATATATATATATATATATATATATATATATATATATATATATATATATATATATATATATATATATATATATATATATATATATATATATATATATATATATATATATATATATATATCTCGAGAAAAAATAACTTTTTTTTTTGTAATAGATTCATTTCAGATGGAAAAGTAGTCACATTACAACATTTACAATACAAAAAACAATCATGAAAAGTTGAGATTTGCCCCGAAAAACTTCGCTTCAGGCAAAATTGAAAATCAAATTAAAAAAATCATACATCGATATTTTTTTTCTGTAAAGATATAGTATCGATATTTATTTTGATCAATATTTCCGACCTCTATGCCGTAGGCAACAACTAGGTTAGCTTCATATGCAAATATTGGTTTTGAGATTGACAATTTAAGTATATACAATAAATCACATGCCTTGTTCATTTAATTAAAATAGAGATCCTCTTATCAAAAAAAAAAAAAAAAAAAAAAAAAACTACTTATAATTAAAAATAGATACCTATCAGTTTTTACTTAAGTGCAACATACTATTAGATTTCACTTGAGAAAAAATTTGCAAATGTTTAAAAAAAAATTCGCCTTGCACATCCTCTTTCTTCCAGTACAAAAATATTGGATGTAATAGTTGATATTTTGCACATTGACAGGAAAATATTTTGAAAATTTGCTATTAAGAAAAATTTTTATATGTAACATTTAGTTTTTGTGTTATTAAAGTCAATGTGAAATATTTTTTTTTTTTTTTTTTTTTATTCTTTGCCTGTGCCGTTCCCTTCAAAGAAAACTAATTGCTGTAGAATATTAATATTTTGCAACCACAGAGGTATATATATGTTTTACTAAAACACTGTTATCACTTTTTCTTTTTTTCTAATTCAATGTAAAAGGTAGAAAACTCTAAGGTACATGGTTCAAAACCAATCTGACTCTTTGATATATTTAAAGTTTTAATTTTAAAAGTCTGTGCTGGTCTAAGTCAAAGTTCGAACGCGTGATATCATAGTTTTAATAGGCGGAAAGTTTACTCGGAAAGTTAATATTAATTTGTAAGTACACTATTATGACAGTTCAATTTAAAGTTTTTAAGTTACTCCTCACTTCCTTCTATGAAGCAAAAGGAGAACAGAAATTAATCTTCAGGATCATCAAAAAAAAATATCATTTCAGAAAAGAAAAACAAATAATCAGAGGAATAAAAAAGATAAAAAAAAATCCCATTGTTTTCTATGATTTTCAAAGTTATTTTTCACCAAATGTTATGTTGTTTAATGCAATCAATCGTGTTCTTATGTTATGTTTACTCACCCGTGCTAACGCAATAGAAATAATCTGGATTGTAAGTAGTGTAAATTATGAGCTATGAGGAATTGAAAATCAGTCACTACAATATACACTTGTAGGTTCCTCATGTGCTATATCTTTCTTTCACCTGGAACGTTGATAAATTTAAAGTTTTATTTTAAAAAGTTTTGTCTGTATAACTCAAAGTCCGAATGCGTGATAACAGAGCTGAAATAGGTCCGCAAATACAAATATACGGTACATCCCAGGGCTATCTTCATCAATTATCAATAAATAGTAATAGATACCAGAACATATACCCAGAACAGATACCAGAACACGAACATCAGAAACTACTAATATCATTACCAGAAACTACTAATGTCATTACCAGAAACTACTAATGTCATTACGTAGTAACAAATGATGTTCAAATTAGTTTATTTCAGTAAATGTTTACTATGTAAAAAAAATAGTATCGTCTCATGTAAACTCTTGATCAGTAGAATAGCTGCGTGGCTCCACATTTCGGAGACCCGTCATTTTCAAAAGTAAAATGAGAATTTTAAGACTATTTATATTGAAAATGTCAAAGCTATACGCCTATTTTAGGTAGCTTTCTATAGAAGGACATACGTAATCTTTGCTTTATTATAGTAGATTGAAAAACCAAATCACTATTAATCCGTTTTGAACTTTTAAGGCCAAAAATTCATAAGTACTAAAAATGCTTCTTAATCAACAATAAAACTCAATTGCTTGTTTGATATGAAATATTTTTTGACAGATGAAAATATACTCTATTAAGTTAATATGAAGTATGCAATATGGAATATAAATTATCAAAATAAATCAAATTATTTGCCGAAGTTATAAAAGAAAATCTTTTTAAAATAAATTTAGACTACATTATTAAATTAAGAGACTTGTAAAATGTTAATTAAAAAGGTGACTTTAAATAAGTATGGTTGCAATGCATTTAACATCCCAATTCAAGTTGTTTAAACAAGAAATCAAACTTTTACACTTTTTACGTCGTAAATGTAAATCTTCTTTAATAGCTAAACAAAATCCATTAATACTCTCAATGGAACTATAAAAAGCCTTGTTCGTTAAAGTGCGATGCAAATTAGGTTTTGATGTACCCTCCGCTATAATACTATTTTCTTTATTTAAAATAGTTAAAGAGAGAAATTCCTTGAAAAAATATAGGTAACGTAAATGTCATGTTCTATGTAATAGAGATGTCTCTTGAATGAATTTATATTTTTTAATGTAAGTTTTTTATTTAAGAGCTTTAAGCACTAGAGTAGTTTTTTTTAATTTAATGAAATGATTTCATGTTGTTCTAAATCCCACTAACTTTTTAAAGATTTTAAAAATTTATCTCTTGTAATTGTAAATGTCATTCTAATTGAAAACTCTATACGCTAATTAAATTTAATCAGTAGACTATTCCATATGGAGCATTTCTTTAACTTCAGTATATTTGTGATGGCGATTAAAGAAAGTTACAAAAAATATTTTAAATAAGTGTTAGCTTATTTACGCAAGATATTCATGACTTACTTTCAAATTTCTTCTAGGAATATTTATTTATTACACATATAGTAATTTAAATTGTAATGATATATTATGTTTACATTTTTAATATTTTTGTTTTAAAACAATTCTTACATTTCTCTTGCATGATATATAAATTCTCAAAGAAAAAAAAAATGAGCGCTTACTGAAAACTCTAAATATAGTTTTAAGCCATTTTTTATTATATACTTTTAATTAAGTATCTAATTTTATTTTTGAGAAAATATTCCAGTTTGTTTTAAAATTTATATTGACATTTTTTAGAAAATTGGAGTAAAAGTACAGGTTTTTCCTTTCATAAATTAAAAAAAAAAAAAAAAAAAATCGATAAATTTATATAGTTTATAAAACTGATATAAACCGTAGTAAAATTATAGAAAATATTAGTAAGTAGATACTTTTATTTATAAGACATAGAATACTATCAGAAAGAATATTAGGAGGAAAGAAAATATTTTAGATGGTTTTTATACGTCATAAGGATTTCAAAGAAATGCAGTAACTAAGAGTTCCTAATAATATCATTTGAACATGAAATATCCCAGATTCGTTTTGTTGCTCGTGTCATAACTTTATGTTTTGAATACAAAACTTAAACCTTTATTTGGCTAGAAGTATAAAATTAGGTACATTTGGACCAAATTAAATAAAATAAAATTAGGTACATTCGGAATAGATTTGAATTATATAATACTAAGTTTTGCTTATTTTTATAAAATTAAGTTTGTGATTTCCTATTACTTATACATACACAACTTAAACTGGCAAAAATTAAAACTTTTAATTAGGTTGAAATTATAATGGCGTAATTTCAATCAGGAATATTTGAATTATTTATTAATTATCTAAAAATAAAACTATTTTTTGTATTTTGAGGCATCGAATCAATATTTAGATTTTCAATATTACAAGAAAATGATAACATTTGAATTTATAATTAGTTTTAATGTTGCAAGGTCATACTATTATCTTAAGACTCGTATAGTCCTTCTTTTAAACATACGCGTTTGCTTGATAAACCAACTTCACATTCATTCTAATTCTATACGTACATTCATTTGGAAACTACTCACATATTTAAACAAACTCCATTTTATTATTAATAGCTATTATATATTACATTTGCATGTTTGGATGTACTAAGCAATTAATAAAATAAAACAAAACAACATAAAATAACATAAAATAATTAACAATGAATAAAATAAAATAAAATAAATAAAATAAAATAAAATGAAATAAAATATTTCAATATCAAGGTCATCATTTACTCTAATTCCGAATTATTGAGGTAAAATTAGAAATTTTAAAAATGTAATTTGATCCCAAGATTAACAAATATATTAATTTCTAAAAGAACTATACAATCTAGTAATGCAAACAAATTATTATTACAAAATAAAATTTCCAAACATACATTTAGTATGTCACTAAATTAAATTTGCAGAACGCCCCTTCCCGATACCTTTTAAGGAATATCAAGAAAAATTAAAATAGCTTATCCAGTTAGAACTGAAGTTCCAATTTCATGCCCCCAGGGTAATTAATAAATTTGCTATCATAATTGCAACCGTATTTGAGTAGGACTTATTTATGCAGAATCTTCAGTTACTTCTGAACTCTATTGCATTTCAAATTAATTTTGGGCGAATTAGTTATTTATTACTAAACTGATATCCTATGTGTTCCAAGGGAGATACATTTCATGTTATTCTTGGAGGTAAGCAATTTCGCCCTAGTCAATAAATAATGCATAAGAATCCAGGAGGCTGGGAATGTCTTTGGAGACAATACCTTATATCCATGGGTCCCTTTGAAAATTACGTAACACAATTCCTTCCATCTTCATATTTCTAAAACCCCAGAAGTAGGATATGTTTACAGAGGTTTCACGCCAATGAATTAAAATTTTGTTTGAGTTGTATAAAACTTGCTTATGCATGAAATTTAAAATTTTTAAAACTTCAATTATAGATATTGATGCTAAATGGATAGAAACATTAGTTTTTACCATTATGTATGTATCCCTTTTCAGTAATGTTTAACAGCTGATATGGACACACTTTTGCAGGAAATTACTCATACGCAACGCGACTTGAAAATTATGCTACAAGACATTTATACATTCATTATATAAGTTTAGAAGATGGTTTAATAAAGAATTACGCTGGCCAATATCGGTTCGACACTGGTCAATTCCGATGTGGATCGTTGTAGACTGGCCGTTGTTATGGAGTTTGGTTAATCTCGCCCAGTGCTGGGTAGAATATACTGGAAGTTTTGAAATGTTAACGCATAGTTTTAAAATTGAAATATAGTGCTATAAGAAAGGATAGAGGGATAAAAAAAATGTTTTGCGACGGTTTTGACGTGTTTATTTTAAAACAAATCGTGTATTTTGGAACTATACTCAAGATTGGTCATGGAGTGACCAATCTTCCCAGAACCCCTGTTTCTGACATTGACCAATATTTATGCGTTACCTGGGGAATGAAAATTATACTGGAGCAATGCCAAGATAAAATGGCTGTTCACATACATTTTTCATTTTTACACTATCAGTAATTATCCGCATATGCGTATATGTTGTAAATACTGCAGTGCAAAATCTGTGCTAATATCTCTTAGGCCTACATTTTTGTTACATTACAATTTTTCTCTCCAAGAACAGAGTAACAAGATGACTTTAGACTTTATTTCAACAAGCAAGCACAGAGACCACAGAATAACTATGCATTAGATTTTAAAGCATTCACTTATAAAATATTAATATCGTGATGTCAGCAAGTGCCAATCAGAGCCACACCCTTGTTATCAAAACACACCACACAAGTGATATTACTTCTACATTTAATTTGAAATAATGCACATTTAGAAGTATGATGCTACCATGAACAAATCAGAGACTGCGCTTGTGACATCACACTTTATATTATGTTCAATGTCATCGTAACGATAGCCTTAAAGTGTGTGGATAACATGGCGTGGTAAATTTATATACCAGGATAATTGTAAACTCATTTGAAGAACACCAGTCGGGGTCAGTGTTCCTTATAAACTAAATGTAAAAAGAAGTATCAGGAGTTTTATACGTATTAACCAGTCCAGAGTTGGAGAACTTTTTGTTGGCGATAACCGTTTACCGGCGATAGTTTTAACCATTTGGCCTCCGCGGAAGTCCGCCTCACCTCATACAAGGGCCATGACCTTTCTGAGGAATGTATCAATTGCGTAGTTTACCGCGCATCTGTCTGGACCGACCTTTTTGTAAGATTAATATAATCCGTTTGGCGTACATTTTGTCTTGCATAGGTTAAAGGTATGATCCATAAGAATACTGATACATCTACATGATATATTTCTGGACATTTTTAGTATATAAATTTTGTTTTGAAGATTCACACTAAGGAAATTAAATTGCATTTAAATTCTTTAAATATACAATAGGGCATCTACAAAATTAGACTTTTGAAAACATTGCCCTAAATAGGATTCTAAGTTATATTGTTATGTAAAGTCCTTTGGTTGCGGGGGCATTTGATAATTTCAGAAACAGGAACACAAATGTCGACCACATACAGTGTCAACCAATATTGTTGGGTACACAAAGGGGTAATTGCATGCCTCTTGTTTAGGAGCTGTTTGGAGTTCACTCGCATATTCCAAGGGGTGTTTTCGATAAATACATGAGCTGAAACTTGTTAACATTAATATATTTGCGATTAAGTTCTGGGTCCCATATCTGGTTACTAATTTCAATATTCAATATACATGTTTTACTTTTATAAAATGTACTTCTAAAAGAACTTATACATTTTAAGCAATTATTAATATAACATGAAATATCTTATCAAAATTAAATTCTCAAAACTTAAAGTAAATTAAAACAACGTCAATGCCATTAAATGATTGGAAATTTAAATGTTAAGCTAATTTTTCATATCTAGGTGTAATCTAATGTGATGTTCTATCGAAGAAAAGTAACGATAAGTAAACATATATGAATAAAGTCTTAACATTATTTCTTAATTAACTAATTAAAATCATCTAAAATGATCTACATCCGAAGCTGTGCAACATGTATAAATATATTAGTAAGTTATAAGCAATATTTTAGTAGGGATGCAATAAGATGAAAACAAACACTAACTGCATGTGTTATTGCTGTTCACTTTTAAATTTATAGAAAGAATTTACAAACTAAAAACTAAGTAAATAGTGTATTGATTAGGTTAATGCTTATTCTATATTGGACTTATAATAGAATATTATTAATATTATTTTGCGAATAAACATTTTCATTATTTTTCTTGTGGATTGAAGAGCGAAAAAGCGGTTGCATAGTGAACGTGAATTATTTTATTCCGAAAATTCTCAATTTATCCATTGTGCCCGACTACGTTTAAAATAGCACAAAATCGATGAAAATGTATTACTATTATTATTATTATTATTATTTTTAATTTCGTTCATATGAATTGAAAATGTCTCTTTTCAAATCAATTTGTGTTTTTCAAGTACTTTAAATACAAGTTTAGTTACATTTGTTCAAAAACGGTTGTTAATAGGAAAATCCATGCTGAGAGATTCTAAAATCGTGTTTTAAGAATCGTGTCTAAAGAATAGATTTTGCGCTAATACTGAAATACGGCTTTTGTTATATCTCCAAATGTATTTATGATAGAGTTATATTTTTTTTTTACAGTTGTTCGTTATACTATGTTGAGTGTAATGACCTACAGATTTGATTGTTCCTATATTTTTCGCAAACTTATTACTATATATACATAATAATATGTTGCGAAAATATTGAAATGTTTGTATAATCTTATACAGCAGCCTATATCTATTTTATTTTTGAAAATATAACTTAGATTTTAGGTCATTATACTCATGAATATTATGGAATCATGTAGTAAAAAGTAAAACAAATATATATTACGACTTTTTCTTTTTACAACATTAGAAGTTTTGACAAAATATCGGTCAATTTTGAACAAAAAGCTCCTTTTTTATTAAAAAAATAAAATTAAAAAAGTTAATATGTTTGTCAATTTCAATTTTTTTACCATAATATGAACATTTTAATAGAATAAAAACTATCATTAATAAAAGGTTTTTTAAAAAAATTGCTCTGAACGTAGTCGGATACCTTAAATCTTTAACAATAACATATTTAATATTTAAAGGAGTCCCTAAGAATAAATAACCACGCTTAACCCATTTATATTTGTTTGGTTCTGTAATATGAATTGGAATATTCGTAGTTGTCAATTATCCAACTCCCCGTGTTATTTTAAACAAATTATATATTCATAAATAAGGCATGAATAACAGACATCAAAGGGTGATGTATGCATTGTTGCACGTCATGTCTTATAAGGGGCATCAATCTGCTTACACATTTATGGTACGGTGAAAGTTTGCTACTCCTTCCAGAAAGACACATTTTAAAGAACTCGTAAAAAAGTAGTTTTCAAAATATTTACCTAATGCTATAAGTTAGAAAATGTCAAGGTTGCTGTGTTATATATTTCATCAATGTTTACTAGTATGATTTAACAAGTTTAACTGATTGTTGCTAAGAAAATTCTGAAAGTGACGTATAGCAGGTTGGCTTACATATACGAAATGCGTTTGTTATAATTACAGGTTGTCGTTATAAAACCAATTCCCAACTTAAAATATTCAGCACCATTGTATAGGATGAATGAGGGCGGGGAATCTCTTGAGAATGTGAAGCCAATTTGAAGTGACGACAACCTTGGCGGGAATCCAAATGGGCGAACCGTGTTAATTAATATACATAATTCCTTCTAGATCATTTGTAACTCTGGGGTATTAAAGTATAATTGGTTTCCTCTTCTCAGGTCATCTTTTCAGATATCGGGTTGATGAATTAAATGTGGAGTATAGTTGATATTCAATGGTCAAAACTTATGATTTTGGGTGACATTGCAGGCGGTATTTTCAATTTGGAAATGGTCAGGTGTGAATGAATTTAAAACACAGAATATGATGAAATGATTTAAATTAAAAAGTGTTCATGTTATGAAATGGAAATTTGAAGAAATTATCTTGATACATAATAAAAAACACTCTGAATTCTATATTAATTTAAATCTAAATAAAATGTATCTATCTTTGGGTATATAATTATTGTTTTTTTAACCCAAATGGTAACCCTTCGTACTTTACTATCAATACTTCTTATGTCAGTTTATTTAATTATTAAACAGTTTGTAATTAAGGACCTTAGAAGATATATATTTTAATCGAATAAGGACATTTAATATAAAAATAAACATTATAATTCAATTTATTTAAATCATATTTTTCCGTGATTATATTGGCACTCAATTTTCTATTCTGCAATTAATTATACCATAGAATATTTTCTTATGGACTTTGAAAATGTAATAGTTTTGTAAAATAACAATAAAAACAATAATTATCTGAAATTTCAAATACTTAAAAAGATGAAAAAAAGTCTTATTCTTTATTAGTGTTATGTTTTGATCGTAGCATATGTTTAAATTCAATCCTCAATACGATGCAACTGGAAAAAGTTTGTAGACATCGGTGGTAGGAAAAGGATAAATTGTTAGATATCTGATTTAGTCAGGATTAGCGTAGTTTTTGATGAAAACTGAATTGTCAAGTCTCAATTTCAAATTAAAAATAGTGTTCGGCGATAGCTCAGTTTTTATGAATTTAATCAAAAAAGGTTCACGACGAGTAATGGCAGCTGTGCACAGTTTTATTAACATTCACAAGTTGGACTGTAAAATAGAATGATAACTAACCTAGGAGTTACCATGAGAACTGAGAGGAATCTCTCACACATCCGCCACAGCGCGGGAATCAATCTACAGTAATTAATAGACGAATAAAAAAGGGTGGGGTAGGATGGAAGATGCGCGACAGGGTTGCGCAATAACACAGGCGTTAACATCCCGCCCCAAATTGAAATAACATTTCAATAATACCAAAATATAGGAAAATTAAAAATACGAAATATAATCAAATGCAAGTTAAGCAAACACACAATTAAGAATTGAATAACTATAAGAACACAATTTCTAAAATACCAATTATTAGTGATACAAACATACAACTATTACTTGAAATATTCAAACATTGACATTCAATATGACAAAAACACAAATATGAAAGATATAGAATCAACTTCAAACATGTACCTTTTAACTATTTTAAAACACAATTAACATCTTAAGTACTATTAAAATTCAATTCAATGAATAAGTAAATTAAATAGTTCAAGTTTGGTTTTCTTCAAATGGAAGAATGCATAATTTTGTGATTGGTCTTTTAAAATACCCTGACTTAGTTTTTACAACAATAACTCTAACCTTTCCATCTTTACCCTTAATAACTTCCTCAATTCTACCTAGTAACCATGTTAAAGGAGGCAAATTATCTTCTTTAATTAAGACCATAGTGTTATGTTTTACATTGTCCTTATCAAACTGCCATTTATGGCGTTGTTGGAGCTGATTTAAGTAATCTGATTGCCATCGGCGCCATATTTGTTGTACAAATTTAGTGGTTAATTGCCACCGAGAAAGTCTATTATCAATTACATCAATAAGTTGAGGTTCAACTGTACTTGTTAAGGGGCGTCCTATTAGGAAATGTCCAGGAGTAAGGGGTTCCAAATCGGAAACATCAGATGACATAGGAGATATGGGCCTCGAATTCAGAACACCTTCAATCTGGGTTACAACAGTTAACAATTCTTCAAACAAGAGTTTTGTTTCACCAACAACACGTAACAAATGTGTTTTCATACTTTTAACACCGGCCTCAAACAGCCCTCCAAAATGAGGTGCTCTGGGAGGAGAAAATCTCCAATCTATATTTTCAGAAACCAAATAATTAGCAATTTTCTCATCAGGATGAGTCACAAATTTACGAAGACGCTTTAGTTCTGAATTCGCTCCCACAAAATGTGTGCCGTTGTCCGAAAATATTCGTGAACTTTGGCCTCTCCTGGCAAAGAAACGCTTTAGAGCTGCCAAGAAAGCTTCAGAGGATAAATCAGATACAATTTCCAAATGTATAGCACGGGTTACAAAGCAAATGAAAACACAAATATAAACTTTACAAAAATTCCCTTTCCTTTGATTTTTGTATTTTAAAGGGACCACAGAAATCAATTCCTGTATGGTTAAAGGGATATGTTTGACATACTCGATCTCGTGGCAAGTTTCCCATTAATTGTTGGGAGGTGACCGGGTTTACTTTAAAACACGTGACACAATTATGACAAATTTGTCTGCAAAGATTTCTGCCATTTAAAGGCCAGAAAACCTGCCTTACAGAATACAGTAATGATTGAGGACCTAAATGTAGATATTTTACATAATAATAAGTGATAATAATTTTAGTAAGTATACTACAAGAAAGAAGAATAATTGGATGTTTGGCATCATATTTCAAATTAGAATGTTCCAAACGACCACCTACTCTTAAAATTTGAAAATTATCTAAGAAAGGATTTAAACTTTTTAATTTGCTGTTATAAGACACAGTTTTGCCCTTTAGCAAATCATTAATTTCCTCCCGGAATGCCTCTTTTTGTACAGTTTTTACCAGAACCTGCTGAGACAGCTTTCTTTCTTCCGAGGACAGGTGTCCGGTTCTTTTGTTGTCCGGGTGACGACAGTTATGGCAAAACCTAAAAATAAAACTCATAATACGAAGAAGAGTGTTGTAATTATTACTAATACTCAAACATGAATTAGCAAAGGTTATATTAGATATTGTAAGACATGTTTTAAGTTCAACATCTTTGAATCCAACAGTAAAATTCACTAAATTATTTGTATCTACAGTTGAGGAAATAGGTAAAGCAGTGGTGGTTGTTTTTAGCTCGACCAAATACGGCTCTTCCTCAAATGAATTGTTTGACAATTCGACGGATTCTTGTTTGATCGGTTCATATACAATTGAAGGTCCGTTCCACCACAAATTCCTATTTACCAAATCTTCAGGGTTGCACCCTCTCGAAATAATATCTGCTGGGTTGTCACCAGAGGGGATATGTCTCCAGTGGCACTGCTCAGTAAGGGTTTGAATTTTGGACACTCGATTTGCTATGAATGTTTTTAATTTGATGGATGGGGTAGCTATCCATGCAAGAGCTATAGTGGAATCAGTGTACAAGATGGTGTGAGCAATATCCATCTTTAAGGAATGGCGAATTTTGTCCACTAACTGGGAAACGAGTAGACACGCTGATAATTCAAGCCTCGGTATGGTAATCACTTTGATCGGAGATACTCGGGATTTACTAGCTATTTGCTTGGTTGATGAAAAATCACCGTTGGAACAGTGGATGTACACTGCAGCCCCATAGGGTGCTTGGGATGCATCACAGAAACCCACAAGTATAGCTTCATCAAAGTTAACATCAAGAATGAATCTTTCGATTTTTATATTTTCTATGGCTTTTAAGGAAGACACAAATTGCACAAATTCACTTGATACGGGATCGGGAAGAGTGTCATCCCAGTCGAGTTTAAGAAGCCATAGCTTTTGTAGAAAGATTTTTGCTTTTGTGATTATTGGTCCCAATAATCCTAACGGATCGTAAATACGCGCGATTACACTTAACACTTCACGTTTGGTAAAAGATGACTTGTGGACTGCTGAAACTTTGTAGAAAAATATATCTTGACCAGGGTGCCAGCTAACACCCAAGGTTTTGACAGCAGCGTGAGTATTCGTTGAGAAGTGGTGCTCCTGGTCTCTAGATTCCTCGCTGTTCATCAGTTGAGGTGAACTGGAACTCCACTTATGAAGCGTCACTCCACAGATTCCGAGGATGCCCTGCAATTGGCCTTGCAGCGCTGCAGTTGTAGCTAAGTCTGGGGCTCCTGAGACGACATCATCCATATATGCGTCCTGGAGTAGGACGGCAGCGGCAAGTGGGAATATTTCGGCTACATCTTGGGCCACTTGTTTTAAAGTCCGGATGGCTAGGAAAGGGGCACAGGCTGTGCCGTATGTCACCGTCTTGAGTCGATAGGTAACTGGCTGGGAGGTACCCTCTTCTATCCACAGAATTCGAAGAAGATCATGTTGCTGGGGGTCTATCAAGATCTGCCGAAACATCATTTTGATATCACACATAAAACTGTACTTATGCTTGCGAAATCGTGTCATTATGTCAAAAATGTCTTCTTGTACCTCTCCCTTCAGTAAACAGTCATTAAGGCTCTTACCGGTCGTTGATGGAGCAGAAGCGTTGAACACTACTCGGAGCTTAGTTGTCACTTTTTCCGGATTGAACACGCCATGATGGGGGAGGAAGAACGTAGGGCACGTAGGTGGCTCAGACGACTCTAGTACTGGTTCCATATGACCCATTTCTAGGTATTCCCTCATAAAATCTTGGTACATCTTTTTCATTTTGTTATCCTTGGAAAGTCTGGTCCATTGCTGAGTGAGTCTCCTCGCAGCCATCCGTTCGGAGTCTCCCAGGGAATCGATGTCAGAAGTTGGCATTTGGACGATATAGCGACCTGTGGCATCTCGTTGATGTGTCTCTTTAAAGTGGTTTTCACAATAAGAACGGTAATTTCCTGATACCGCCTCCACTTCCCAGAATTTTTGCAAACATGCTTCGATGTTCTCGTTACGAGATATCAGTCCACAGTAATTAACGGGAGTCGCCGATTCCACTGTCCCGGTAGCAATAAAACCGAAGACCGTTTCTCTAAAGACTATTCCATTTCCAGCATCAATCGTTTTTGACTTTATGAGTTCATAAAATATTTCCCCTCCAAGCAGAATATCAATCTGACTCGGATTTGCAAAGTGGCTGTCGGCTAGGCCATCTGGAATTTGTATTCCGTTTAAATTGATCCTTGTTGTTGGAATAAAATCCGTAATCTTCTTTACGACATGAAAGTCAAGTGTTGCAGAAAAAGTTTCTCCTTCATTGGCAATAATTGTTGTTACTTGATAAGCGACTGGCGTCTGAGACCCTCCCAAAGTCATAACATTCATACTTCGCTTCTTTTTATGCAACTCTAAACGGTTAATAAATTGTGTAGTGGCAAAGCTTAATTGACTCCCCGAGTCCAAAACAGCTCTTCCCAAAATGTACGATTTTGTTGACCGACTGTAAACTCTAATTAATGCAGTTGAAAGGATGACGGACTTCTTGCCCAAGCAAGTCAATGCAGTTGGCGCGGGAGGTGTCGATTGTTGATAAATAAATGGCTCCGCTTCCGAATTTAATTGCTGTAAATGAGAGTCTGTTATGACTTCAGTCGACGCCAAGCGTTTTTCGCATAAAAGACTGTTATGCTTGACCTCATGACATCTCTTACAACTGTGTTTGGAAGGGCAATTAAAGAAAAAATTGTTTCCTCCAAAACATCGATAACATAGTTTATTTTTTATGATGACTTCTTTTCTCTCAGCGATATTTAATTCACCGAAGGCACTGCACTTATATAATGGATGTTTGCCTTTACATAATATACAAGTTAAATTAGAGTTATTTGTTTTAACTAAAAATGCTCGTGGCTTGGGAGAATTTCTATCCTGATATCTGTTTTTAATAACAACATTTTGATGGACATTATCCAATATTTGTGCGCGTTTTTCCAAGAATATCATTAAATCATCCAAACGTGGCACATCTTTGGAACTAATTGCTAACTCATAATTTTTGCGAGTCTCGGAATCTAATTTCTGAAGCAATATATTTAAAATTAGTATTTCCGACAGATTATTAGTATCAAATTTAAGAACTTTCAAAGCTCGAATATTCCGTTTAACATTATCTAATAAATGTCGAATATCTCTAGCGGACTCTAGAGTGATTTTATCCTGCTCTAAAATAGCTTTAACGTGTGTTTCAACTATAAGCCTTTGGTTATCAAACCGATCTTCCAAAGCTTTGAAAAGCGATAAATATGTATCCTCTGTTGTTAGTAGATATCTCGCTTCACCTTTTAATGCAGCGCTAAGGTAATGCAACTTCTGTTCGGATGACAAATTGTCATTAAATCCAATAATATTATTAAATTGAAGTTTAAAATTATGCCACTCATCATATTTACCACTAAAATGTGGAAGGGGAATTTCTGGTAACTTAACCGTAGACGCATTCACACGACCAATAGCATTCTGAGAACCATTGTTCATCAAATGTTCATTATCCTGCATTTGCACAGACGGAATTTGTTTTTTATCTAATTCACGTAAACAACGTTTAAGTTGACAACGAGCGGTGATAATTTTATCTTCGTAACCTTCATTACTAATAACTTCTTTTTCAAATTCTTCTTCAGCTTTAGTATAATTCAACACCTCTAGATTTATTTCCTTCAGTGACTTCTCCTTTTCCGAGAGAAACTCTATAAGCTCCAAAATCTCTTCTCCACTCTTCTGAGTTTGCGCCAACAATGCATCTATTTTCGTGATCAACTTTGTTATACTCGTCCGGCATGACGCTCGAATACTTTTAAGCTTGGCCAACTCCTCCATTATTCAAGATCAAATAGTTTCTAAAAAGACTGGCTTACCTTTCGGGTATATTCCAAAATACTATGTCCAAAGTTGAGTTTTTCCAAATTGTGTACACAATAACACCACTACTTAATACGAATTGCATACAGTAAATAATCCACTAATGGGGTATGAGGTTATCAAACAATATGATAATCCAAGACTAAATGCTTAATGCATCACACACTAAACCATAGGCCTCAATAGCGCAGTTCAGTCCTTCGGTTCGTACGTGACCAAATGTTCGGCGATAGCTCAGTTTTTATGAATTTAATCAAAAAAGGTTCACGACCAGTATTGGAAGCTGTGCACAGTTTTATTAACATTCACAAGTTGGACTGTAAAATAGAATGATAACTAACCTAGGAGTTACCATGAGAACTGAGAGGAATCTCTCACACATCCGCCACAGCGCGGGAATCAATCTACAGTAATTAATAGACGAATAAAAAAGGGTGGGGTAGGATGGAAGATGCGCGACAGGGTTGCGCAATAACACAGGCGTTAACAAATAGTAAACACATGTTTGAAAAATAAAAAAAATAAAAAAATATTTACCAAAAAAAAAAAAACTGTGTAATCAAACTTCTCCCCACTTGTATTGTCAGATTATAATACCAAGAAATAAAACCTAGACCATTTACAGGGTGTCCCACAAATGACCGACGATTTGAAAAATCAATTTAAAAAAAATAGAAGGCGATAGAAATATGCGGTTTGCTGCAATATGCTTAAATTACCAGGGAATTTATTCTCCCCGATTTTCAAAATTAGTTACAAAAGTTGCCAATAGATGGCGCTGATGACTATGAAAAACTACAAAACAATGTTTTCAAAATAACCACTGTTTACAGTAACAACTTGGCGAGGTCTAAGGATAGGTGATTGAACTCTAAAATAATAAAATACGCAATTCCAGCTAATAGACCATTTTCGAACATACGCTAGGATGTAGAAATAAAAAAATCTGAAAGGTCAGTAAAGAATAGCAGCGCCATCTGTTGGCAATTTTCGTAACTAATTTTGAAAATTGGTGAGAATAAATTATCTGGTAATTAATGCAGCAAACCGCATATTTCTATCGCTTTTCGTTGTTTTTTTTAATAGATTTTTCAAATCGGCTGTCATTTGCGTGACACCCTGTACTTTCTTCGTAGTTGTTAATAATCAAACGCAAACACTGTATCATGGTTTTTCTCTAACTGATATGAAAAGAAAATTATACTTAACATCTCGGATTTTAAACTTGTCGATTAGCTGGTCGATTAGCTTCCTGAATTGTCAAATAGCTAGCTTTAGTAGGTTTTGAATGTGACCTTATGGTGAAGTTATGTTTATCACATTGCAAATTTAAGAGGTTGAAAATCAAAATAGTAATTTAATAACATTCCTTACTTTCTTGACAGCTTAAGTGATAGGCGACTCGACTTCTGAAAGTTACAAAAGAACTAAATTGAGGACTATAAATTAGTTGTCAAAGAAAACCAGTCATGGCGATTTATAGTGAGTTTCTTCATGACCTGGTAGACAATAATGAATGGATTTATTGCACTTAAAAAAATACTGCTTTAAAAATGCTCCTCTATAGAATTATATAGGAGGGTGCTATATTTTACTCCATGATTCTTATAAGTGTCTAATAAGGAATTATGGAACACATCTTATCCTACAACCACTGACAGATAATCGGCGAACGTTTTAGAAAAAAAAGAGCTTAGTCCTTGACACACACGGCATAATAATAAGAGAAATCTTCACGAGAACTTTGAAACTACATATCTTTCCAAGGCTGATCCTCATACGGAACTCTCATTAAGATTGAACTCTTTACCTAATTCCTACCGAAAAATGGGACGAGTAATCATATTGTATATCCGACTTGGGAAAAATCTTATTCATCCGTCATCCTTGAATCTTAAATGAGTTATTCATCTTTGGACCAGCTACTGTCATCTTTGAGTTTATTCTTACTTTATTGCTGTTATGGTAAATTTAGTACTGAGCAAAACTTGGTGTTTAAAACACTTTCCCATTATATCAGTTTAAAGATTACAGTTAACGAGAAATAATTAGTAATGTAATTGTTCATTAAATCTTGTTACACCCGTTACCATAGACATATATTTCATTTTAAGTATACTTAGAGTTTGTGTTTTAAATTTGATTTTTTTTTTTTTTTTTCTTTTTGAAAGTTGAATTTCAGGACTGCTTAACTTAAAAGTGATTACGGTACCATTAGTTTTAACACTCCTCTGATAAGCAAATTGTAGCAAAGTGCATTTTTGTTAAAAATACAAAACTTTCTTGCTTCATAACAAGGATTTATGTTATTCATCAGAGAAGCAGTTTCAGAGTATTGCGAGAAGTGCGGCGAAGCATAAAATTACATACTTGATTCATTTTTTACTTTTTTTTAAATATAGAGTGAAATTCTGAATTTGGTAGATAAATTAGTTTCATATTCATTCCTTTTGAAATATTTACTTAAATAAAAATAATGCATAATTAAAATTTTCATTATTTTTTGTTGGGAATTTTATGTAACATTGTCAGATAGTTCTCTTTTAAAACTAATTCCGATTATTCATAAACTTCGTCATAAATACATGGCTATTCAAAGAAATTATATGTATTCTATTTATTTTTTTTATTAATCGTTCTAACCCTCTGTCATGGGCGTATATATACGCCCTTTGATCCCCAGTTTGTTCAGCAATACACACATTTTTTAAATTTATAAATAAAATTTAAAATAAAGTATTTTTTAAATATGTTTATTTGGAAGATAGTTTAAAACCCATTTAGAACAAAATTAATAAAAAATAATTAAACAAATATACATATATTTGAATCAGAAATATAATTGAAAAATTATTGCAGGGAAAAGGGTCCTTCAAAGCTACTTATAGATAAAGGTGCTAATTAAATAAGTTTTTATTTTTTTGAAAATACATTTATATCTAAAATAACATCAAACTAAATAAAACAAAAGGAATTGATGCAATATATGCACACACGAAAACAATGCACACACTGTAGGATATCAATAGTTCTTAAAAATGAAAAATATACATCATCTGTCTTAAGTACTTCAAGTTTATTGTAGCTCATTGATATTTTATGTAACAAAAATAGCATTTGTATTCTTTTTCTTTCCAGTCAAAAGGAAATAAGCCAGACCGTCGTTTTTCCCAACAATCACGTGAAAATCTCGTAACGCATCATCACTCTAATAAAAGATAAGAATAACACTCCAGTCATTCTTGGTGTGCTTTTATTCCTCCTTCATATTGCGTCATTCCCAACTAAGGAATCTAGACCGGATATCCAATAAAGGATATCTTCATAACAAACATTTTAAGTAACAGCCACTTCTCAATTGTCAAGATCACGAACTTAAGAGGGAAAATGAGTCATTAAACACTCAAGATTGCTGCTACGTCTCTATCATAAATGTTAGAGGAATGACGTGCCTAATACGGAAATCTTATCTACGATATATTTATTAATATTTGAGGCATGGAATGTTGAAAGGATATTAGCATAGTTGTCACTCTTATGGCATTTAGAGAAAACATATTTATTCCTTATCAATTTATTAACTCAGTAAAAGCACAATTGAATAAACTAGGAGGATGACTTTATAAAGTTCCACCTATCTCCGATTGATATGCATGTATTTGTATTTATTACACATAAAAATTTACTTTTTAAATACTTTGCCAATCTTCATTCTCTATTCATTGCACTTTTTCAATAACATATCAAAGAACATGCTGACTGTTTAATCTTCAATTCCCATCCGAAGTCAATGCCCCCCCCCCCCACTCCCTTTTATCGTCAATTATAGTTTTCGCCACACATCTCCAAATCACTGTGCCCATTTATCCTCTTCCTTCCTTAGTCTCAAATGATAAATGTGAATTTTCAAAACGATTACCGATGTAGAATTATATATGTATGGCATAAAATAACAGGACTAAATTACTCTATAACTTTGAACCTTAACCGCAAAGGTTATTTGTACAACGCATAATTTAAAATCTTTAATAGAATATAGATATTTTTTAATAACAACTCGTAAAACATAGATTGCGTCTTCCAGCAAATACATTTTATATCTAAAACGCAGGTGTTTGAGCTGCCGAAAATAGTACATCCAAAATCTGCAAGTGTCGTATAATGAATTGCTGTATATAAAAACGCGCATTGCCAGGAAAGAAAATCCTTGCATAAAAATGTAATTTTATAAACTATTGGAATAAAATATGAAAAGTACCCTTAGGCATCACACATTTCCCCCCCCCCCCCTTGTAATTCCTTCTTTTTTCTCATTGTAATATTTTTTGTAGGTTCATTTTTTATTCCATATTACTCCTGTACTAAATTGTAGCCAAAACTACATGACACGTCTTCGAGCCTGATGGACAAATGGCTTTTATTTACGTGTTTTCGAAGCACGCTATGTGATAAAAAATTTTATCAAATTGTAACTTACTTTATTTACAATCTTGGTTAAAACAATACACGAAAATTCATACAAAAGGGTCATAAATCGTTTTTCCAATGCAATATACAAATATTTGAGCAATTATTTTTCAATGGCATTTGCCAAATTGGTGAATAAATAATTCTGATGGTGACTACTGAACTCACACCTAGATAAATTCAACGTTACTTAAAAGTCTAAAAAACCATTAAAAGGGAAAGAAAATTACGTCGACTAAACTGTACATCAACTGAAGTAGGGTACAATGATTCAAAGTAATTGAATTGCAGTGATCAATCTGAATCTGGATACAATGATCAATAATAATTAGTTGAAAATGACCAGAATTAATAAGGGTACAATGATAGAGAATGGATCAAAAGCTAGGAGCTCTGCATTCTCGATCCTCGGGAGATTAAATTTGTAAAAGAGAGGGTGAAGGAAATGATATGGTTGAATTTCATTTTTTGCATCATGTGTGTAAGTTTTAAAGATTAGTTGTATCCTCATCGGGTCAATACAATCCTTTTTTTTTTCAGATCACTGACCATTAATGTTTCAATTTTAACCCTCAGTGTTTGAATACAGTTACTGTTTCCTCATAAATTGCAACGTTAGAGGTTTAGAATGACTGAGCAACTTATTGGTTTACTTCAAACAAATATGTACCTCACTTTTAAACGCCTAGCTCATAAGAGAATCTTCTATTTTCATTCTTAATTGTTACGATGTAAAAAAAATACGCACCACTAAAAGGTGGTCTTCAAAAGGTCATGTATTCTCTAATGCTTAAAATCTGATATGCCGTCATGATAAGCAATGACTTAAATTTAATGATCAATTATGTAAACAAGTATTTAAAATTCATAACACACTGATGTAGTGAGATAATTGTTTTGTAAAATACGAACAAGGATGACAATAAACTACACACGGCAGCACAGCAAAGAAATATGCTCTATGTAAATAGAGAAATATTGTAGAAATTTATAAAATCAAAACATAAAACGCAGCAATGAACTTATTTTAAGACCAAAGGAAATAGTTCACTCATATGTATCACTGCAAACAAAAATCCACATTCTTCATCTAAGGAAGTTCACGCTGGCCTTTCTTTATTGTAGCTTATTAGTTAATTGATAATTAAAACAACAACTTATTCATAGATCTTCTATCACAAAATTATGGTAAGAGTAGTAACAAAAATCATGTGTTTAACGTATTGATGTCTATAGAAAAAGAACAATCAACATTCATATTATATTTAAGTTTTGTTTCAAGACTTAGAGATTTTAGTCCCAATTTTATGAAATATTTCGGTGCTAAAAATTTCTAATGAATCTAAAGTATTTTTCCAAAAAATAATATACCTAAAATCCGATGTATTGAAAGTAAAAAGGCATTACCTCTCAAATTACGACCAAACTTTACTGTCTCATTTTAATCATTCTTATAATCTTAAGGACAATTATTAAAAAAAGTACGTGGGAAGTCAGAAATAATCTCTATCTATACCCTGTACCATGCTGCGAGCTATTTCCCATAAAATATTGATGTCATTTTTCTTTCAGAGGCAAAAGTGATCTCCGTAGATAATAGACCATTAAACCACAGTAAAAGTCTCATACAGCTTGGATGAGATGACACTTAAGGGCTATTACGCTCCATCCTCTCAAAAGATCAAGAGGCCAGATATTTTGAAGGAATTCCATGAAATCACTAAATCGGTGCTGAAAAAAGAGTTATACAACCATTTAAAGTTTATGTATTTAGGGATTGTGGTGTTAAAAATATATCTATAAAATATTAATTAAATACATTACATGGAAATAGTTTTAATTTGCAATAAAGGAATATATATATGTATATATAAACTCGAGATTTACCGGCTGAAGAGTTTCAAAAAAAAAAAAAAAAAAAAAATTATAATCCTGACTAATAAGTTTTTACATTTTTTGTAATGTATTAGTGTTATAATAAATCTGATAAATTACACTTTTGCAAATTGCTTTTTTATTCAAATTGGAACTTAACATATTTAAACTGGCACGAAAACTACTAAAAAACTATTTATCTAACTTTGAATTGCCAAATACATCCCATAAAATAAAAGGAATCAAGTCTTCAAACATATGTCTATATACCTTGAGGACTTTTCTTACATAATCTTTAGTGTTTCACAAAACATGATATATCCTTAAAAATGTATTTTTACCTGTTTCAACAACGTTAATAATTTTTTTTACCTGAATACCATTTTGTTTAAAATGAGGTATATAATGTATCAATCGAACCAGTGGAAGTATTTGAATATTTTATACGCTTTTTGTGTTTTTGCTAAACAAATTTAAATTATTATCTTTGACATGAGAGTCGGTACAATTATTTTCATTGAGGTGCAGATGACACTCAAAATCCAAAAAGTTTATTTTTGTTTTAATCGTGGTTTTCCAACTGGATAGCTGAATGAAATTCTAATTAATGTGAGTTAAATTTCTTATCCATTGAATATTTTAAAACATACTTCTCCTATACTACTATCTCCATTAAATTCTTTAACTTTTTACCACATTTAAATTTTTTTTTTTTTTCAATATTCAAAATGTACATATGCACTCCTTTGCATCTCTCTGCGTCCATAACTTGATAAGTACTGAGTAAATTATGTGAAAAAGGACAATTTAGCATATAACTTGTAACATAGACGTACGTTTCCCTTTACGTTTAGCAATAAAAGTCTGGTTAAATACGAAAGATTGTGTGTGTTATGATTTTTTTTTTTTTAAATATTAATAGTCAATTTAAAGGGGAAAACAAGTAAGGAAGGAAATAGTGAAAAAAAAAAATGTAGTGTTCTATTAGCTTTTTATGAGTGGATAAAAGCTGCATCACAAGTTAAATTATTTTATTCGTTGATAGTGCACCACTAGCATTATATTTTGCACAACTTAGAAGCAAGTATTAAAGAAAATAAGACGTACTAATACTCTGTATATGAAGTTCTCAAAGTGGTAGAAAAAATTGACCCGAATATATGAACATTCTTAATTACAGAAAGAGGAATTACACACAAAACCCCTTCAATCACTGGCGACTCGCCCACACAAATAACAGGAACTAACTCATGGGAACAATTATATTTGGTAAATTCAGCCTTTCAGTTAGAGACACCAAAGTGCCATTAGGAAATGCGTATGCAAATTCGTTCATGTTTATTATATCTAAAATAGCTATAAAGAATGTGCATATGTGATTCCTCTCAAGGATAAACATTTTTAAATGAAATAAGGTACTTATGCAATTAGGGAATTAGTAGTGTGGTGAACAATAAATATTACAATTGTATAGAAGGAAAATTTTAGCCTATTTTGGTATGTTGTTACAGAATAAAATAATATCTTCCAACCTCGCATTCACCTCAAAGTTTGGAAAAAATACAAAAAATAACTATTTTTCCGACATTTTTTTAAATTTCAAAATGTTATATATTTGAAAGGCAATAGTTTACAATGAGTAGTGAAAAGGTGGTATAACACAGGAAAACAATATTCTATAGATTTTTAAAACATATATTAATAATTAAAAATATTCAAAATTAATTTTTGTTCGTTAAAAAAATTATTTTTCTATAAAATAGATACTATTATTATTTTTTACATATTTTTGTTAAAATTGTTTTATTTATTGCAAGCATTCACTTCAAAGTTTTGAATAAATACAAAAAATAAATACCTTTTTTCCATCAATTTGTAGAATGCTCCAATCACTAAATTATCGAGGCGCATTAGTTTGTATTGTGTAGAATGTAGTGGATTTAACTTGGAAAAAAATTAAACTATTAATTAATCAACAATAATCATTCCCGCTTTACCTTTGAAACAATGATAAAAACTGTGTTTTGGAGGGATTCAATCTGGGTGACCTTTTTATTGGGGCCTTCTCTTCCTTTGATGCTCATAAACTTACTTGCTTATTCATTGGATCATAGCGCACTGGGCTGTGATTGGGACTGCCAATCACTGGCTGGAAATAATCTGACAGATCAAATTGCTCGTTGGAAGACCACTACATTGTGATATATGCCTCCTAAACTACAATGAACTACCATTCAGACACCTATTTAAACACGTAGTACTCCAACAGGACCAACATTTTTTAGTGAGATCAAATATTGGAGATTCATAGATAAAAAATTGAAGAACTGTGAAAAATTTTCCTCGATTGATTTTTTACGTGTTGAATGTTCTATTCCTTTAACTGAGATGAAAGTACTGAACAAAGATTAGACCAGCGATTACATCAGGCCAATGACTTGACAGGTAGCACACCCAATCCACTTTCACACTCCAAATGGCTAACAACAGAAAGCAGAGTACTTAGAGTATATGAGAGTGAATATAAACAATCGGAAGAACTCAAACAAGTGGTATTCTTTATTTGAAATTGTTACATGCCACATTGATTTCGAATTTTTTTAAAAAAAAGCTAATTTTCTGAAGGACCAAAGATCATATATGAGGCAAATCGATTCTCTCGATACCATACTGAATATTTACTGGAAGTTTTAAATTCAGTTATTGAAAGAAATGCTTCCTTCCCTCACCCAAAAAGTTTGATTTCGGCAATGATTTTGTACGAAAGGAAATATGTAAGAGAACTGAGGCGTCGGGTTCTGAAATCTCGAGAGCTTTCCTAGAGAAAGACAATCAAGCATTTCAAGGCAATCAAACTTAACTTTATTGCCACTGATTACTTGGACATAATTAATTGGAATGCTTGTAATAGGATTCCTCCTTTATTAAGAGTAACAAACGAACATTACTTAGTAAAGACTGGCGCATTCGAGGTAGGACAGCTGATTTGGAGGAAACAGGGGAAGATTGGATAGTCTGGCCGTGCATAGTTTCAAAATGCACGTTTTTTTCAACAAACAAACAAGTCAAAACCACCACATACTATTGTTTCTCATAAATACAATATCCCAAGTTTAAAACTGTGCATTGGCGTATCAAAACCTTTTCTATATTTTATCCAGAATTGGCGAGATTGGCTAATATTGTTTTCAACGACCTATTCACAACGTTCCAGATTGGCCTATGTCTGGCGAAATCGGCCAGCGTTTCTGTGCTACTAGGGACCATTGAAATCAGACTTCAAATCGTTTCCTTGTCACTCACAAACTGTGGAATTCTTATGTAGAGAGACAAGACAAAAACTGGGTGGTGCTGACGCAAAAAACATTAAGACAACACTTTTTAAAAAAAAATCCATAATGCCGGACGTTTCTACAAAAGTTTCCTTCAAAGTGCATCACTGGGATAAAAAGCTCGAGAAAAAGTAACCCAAATAAATAATTGAGCGCAAAAAAGAAATGTAAGAAATAACATTCTTTACAGAAAACCCATAACAACCCATTTTACAGAAAAATCATTATTTCTTACAAAATTTTTTAATTTTGTGTATTTTTAATTAATAATATATGTTTAAAAATACATAAAATAGTGTTTTCCTGTGTTATAACAGCGATTTATTACACATTGCAAACTATTGCCTTTCAAATATATAACATTTAGAAATTTTCAAAAATATAAGAAAAATAGTTATTTTTTGTATTTTCTCCAAACTTTAAGGTGAATGCGCGATCAAAAGATTTTTTTTTTTCAACCACCCTTATATATATATAAGGGTGGTTCGAAATATATATATATATATATATATATATATGGGTGCGCCTTATATGTCACTAAAATATCATTTTTTTAATTTTTAACAGGACACTCTTTCAAATGATTCTTTTTGGTGAAAAATCACATAGGAAAAGATTTTGGGTAATTTAAATAAAATTCAGGGATCGCTACCGGAAATTAAAATTACTATTGCCTCTATCATTGAAAAGTCTTGGAATTTTTGTTTCGCCCAAGGAGATCGAACCCTGATGTACCTGCAAACACTAACTACTTAACTTCTTCAAGTTTGTCCAATCTCGAAAGAATTTTTATAATTGGACAACCACGTGTTGCTTTAATTTCATTGGTATTCAGGCTGTAGAACACACCTACATGACATGTATAAAGGCAAGTATTTTTAATGTTTTGCTACAAAATCTTCTTGAAATTAAAAAATAGTGACATTGTTTCTCTTTTGGATGAAAGTTTTCTATGATTAAGTGAAGGTGATAATTGGCCTATGAGTCATATCATGGTTAGTTTTTTTGTAGCAGGCTTCATCATTGAAGACAATTAATTGCTGACATGATTTAGAAAACTTGTAGAAAGTTTCAAAATGACACCGGTTTCAATGAACAGCAGCTGATTGAAAAAATGTATACGAGTTACTTAGACTAAATAAACATAAACTACTTGATACATATATAATGATTCAATTACTAATAGCTGAATAATTAAATATTCCAATAAATACATGAAAGAGATTAATTCCAATGCTTGCATAATGCTAAATTTGTTAGATTTTCCAGAACTGGTAACAACCTCTAAATATCATTTGATTTTAATAAAACAAATATTGCATTTTTCTGCTCAACAAATAGACACAATGAGAGGGTGTCCTGTAAAAATCTTAACACCTTCGAAATCAAGACGATATATATATAATATATATATATATATATATATATATATATATATATGAAAAAAAGATATCTTCTGACCTCAAAGTTTCGAGAAAACACAAAGAAAAAACTATTTTTCTTAATATTTTTTTAATTTCTAAACGTTATATATTTTAAAAACAATATTTGGCAATATGTAGTGAAAGGGTGGTATAACACAGGAAAACACTATTCGATACATTTTAAAAACATATTTCAATAATTCAAAATATCCAAAAATATATTTTTTGTTAAAAAAATTATTGTTCAATAAAATGGATATTTACGTTTTTTCTTAATTCACTTGAAAGATTTTAAAAAATAGAAAAAAAACTGTTTTCCATAAATTTGTAGAAAACACCCATCACTAAATTATCGACAGACATTAGTTTGTATTGTGTGGAATGAAGTAGATAGAACAGGCGAAAAAATCAAATTAGTAATTATTCAATAATAATCGTTCGCGCATAACCTTTGATACTTTGATAAAAAACTGTGTTTTAGGGGTTTTCATTCTAGGTGCCCTTTCTCGTGATGCCTTCTCGTCCTTTGAAGCTTATAAACTTACTTGATTATTCTAATAATCATAGCGCACATGGCTGGAATTTTTACTGCCATTAATACTGGCTGAAAATAATCTGACAGATCAAATTGCACGTTGGGAGATGTAAGAGAACTGAGGCGTCGGTGTCTGAATTCTCGAAAACTTTCCTAAAGGAAGACAATCAAGCATTTCAAGGCAACCAATATTAACTTTATTTCCACTGATTACGTGGATATAATTAATTGGAATGCTTGTAATAGAATATTTTCTTTGTTAAGGAGAGTAACAAACAAAACAATTTTAGTAAAGACTGGCGCATCCGAGGTAGCACAACTATATTTGACGAAACAAGGGAAGACTGGAAGATTGGCTTGTCTTGCCAAGCATTGTTCCAAAATAAACGATTTTTTAACAAACAAACATGTCAAAACCTCCACATAGTTTTGCTTGTCATAAATACAATGTCCCAACTTTAAAACTGTGCATCGATGTTTCAAATCCTCTTCTATGTTTCATCCAGAATTGGGCAAGATTGGCTAATATTTTTTCCAAAGACCGATTCCCAATGGCCTATGTCATTAAGGCCTCCCAATGTCACAATGGCCTATGTCTTTCAGGCCTATGTCTGGCGAAATTGGCCAGTGTTTCTGTGCTACTGGGAACCACTGAAATCAGACTTCAACTCGTTCCTTGTCACTCACAAGCAGTGTAACGCTTATGTAGGGAGACAAGACAAAAAGTGGACGGAGCTGACGCAAAAACGTTAGGACAACACTTTTTTTTCAAAAAAAAAATCCATAATGCCCGACTTTTGTACAAAAGATTCCTTCAAAGTGCATCACTGGAAGAGAAAAAATGAACCAAATGAATAATAGCATTTAAAAAAAAAAAAAAAAATGAAAGAAATAACATTAGTACCCATTTTACAGAAAAATCATTATTTTCTTACAAAAAATTTTACTTTAAGAAATTATTAATATATGTTTTAAAAATGCATAAAACAGTGTTTTCCTGTGTTATACTACCCTTGCACAACACATTGCAAACTATTGCCTTTAAAATATATAAGATTAAAAATGTTTTTAAACTTTAGGAAATATAGTTATTTTTTGTATTTTTATCAAACTTTGAGGTGAATGCGCTTGAGGTGAATGTATATATATATATATATATATATATATATATATATATACATATATATATATATATATATATATATATATATATATATATATATATATACTAAGAGTAATTAGTTTGAATTCTATTAACTTGCTTTTTTTTTTACGAATCTGAATAAACAGGTTGATGATAATTTTTTCGTAAGAAACCGTTATTGAGCAGCTAGATACAATTTTTTTTCCGGAACTCTTCAACTCAATAGACGCATTACTCAAAAGAAGAAAACATCCGAAAGATGGCTATATCTTGAGTTCTAACAGTCGTAGAATATTGCGGTTAGCACCTAATTGATTTTTTTTATTTATGATTCTTTGTATGTCTAGTGCATTTCTTTTTCTTGAAGGCTGTTTACTAAGAAAATTTAATTTTAAATTTCTAATCGAACCCCCCCAATGTTTACCTTTTCATTTGATTTAGAATGCTTCGATTAACCTGAAAATAAGATTTCATTTCATTATGTCGAAAAACACGCTACTTTACTAAATGGAAATGTCAATATGGAAAGCCAATTTTTTAAAGTGATTGTGGGAATTAAAGCTAGCGATAGTGAACTGCAACGGGTGCGAGTTTTAGGATTTTGCACGTGTGAGTCTAAAACTACTGGTTAATTAAAAATATTTATTGCATTATTATTAACAAGGGGCTAAAGTAAAATTAGTAAAAAAACTCAGTCAGAAATTAATTTTAATGTAAAATAAGTTGAAGATGAGCCAGCTTCATATGAGGTCCAATTATGGGCGGAACTGGTTTTTACTGACATGGATAATAGATAAAATTGTTTATTCTGCTAATTAGATCCCGGTTATTTCTTATGTTTTTCACTAACCAAAAAAAAAAATTATATATATATATATATATATATATATATATATATATATATATATATATATATATATATATATATATATATATATATATATATATATATATATATATATATATATATATATATATATATATATATATATATATATATATATATATATATATATATATATATATATGTTTATTAGGTCAAATGAAATTGATGCAAAATAATCACAACTGAATCTATAAAATTGTCATTGTCAAAGCAGATTATTTATTTTTTAGATCTAAGGTATTCTGCAGATTTTTATTTATTTGCATCTAAGAAACATGATAAGAAGCAAAATGAATTTGAATTAAACACCAGTTCGAAATTTAAACTTTGAACGCATTGTATTAAACTGTTGCTTTGAGTATTAAATTATTATTACTTATAAGCATTTTTCTCACAAGATTTCCCTATATTAAGGGTACGAATCACAAAACTCATTACATAAATAATAATATTAAGCTACATAATTCAAAGAAATTAATGTGGGAGCGTTATTGTTCTTTTCATGATAGTAAAATTAATGTGTAGTTCCTAGAGCAAATGCATTTCCATTAACTTCTATAATATTTATTATGTATTGCCATGAAAAGAAGATTAATCTCATGTCCCACAGTAATAGTGCTAGACTTCTATGAAATATATTTAGACATTGATCCTCGCAGGTTCTCCAATATCACTTTTTGAAAAAATGTGTACGCACTTTATTGTGAGAGATTCTTATTTAAGCTATCAGCCATCCCGCGAGTCTTATTTGATAATAGTTTTACAGGTTTTCTTTCATGCGCGATGCCATTTCACAATAGAATCCCGTAGATATGTATTTGTTATATATATATATATATATATATATATATATATATATATATATATATATATATATATATATATATATATATATATATATATATATATATATATATATATATATATATATATATATATATATATAGATATATATATATATACATATATATGTATCATTATGTTTCAGTGCAATATAGACTTGGTGAATCAATAAGGCTACTGAAAGCTTTTGAAGCTACTGAAATCTACAATGCAACAAAACAAAAAAAATTATTACGTAAAGTGATTTAGTAGTACGTTTCATGCAAATATTATGTATAAAATCACATAAAAAATTTAAAAATACATATATAAAATATATAAATATTATGTAATTTTTTCAATCATTTACTTCTTGCTACTTTCGAAATGAAATTAATTAAACCATAACTACCTTTTTACATTGAAACTGGTAATAAATAGTATAAATTGTAGTGAAATGGCAAATAGGTAATTCAATAAAATTTCCACACTTTGTCCTAATGATAAATAATGCTTAAATAAAAAAAAAAATATTGGAATGTATTTTATGTTTCAAATGTTTTCGTAAGACAAATAATTATGGAAGAGTAATAAAACACAGCATACAGCTTTTCTTAAAAGTGAAGAGTACTCAAATACGGAGAAAATTGAATTTGGGACACTGAGCAAATAATGCAGATTTCTACTTTTCCGTTTTCGTGACTTGACTTAAGGATTTTTAACAATAGAAAGACAATTTTCTAGAGTGTCTTGGGAAGGAGGGGAGGGATAATCTCAAGAATATTGTTTGTGCTGAGCTTAAAAGGGAAAAAAGCAAATTCTTTGTAGACAACTAAACCATTGTATTCTTTGTAAGCAACCAAAAATAATACGATAAAATATGTACCCAATATTTTCTCGAAGACAAGATTTAAAAGAAAGAATATTAATATTTTATTTATTTCATGAAAAAGTCTCTACGCTCTAATCGCATGAAGACCATTATAAGTTTTAATTCAAAACGAAAAGAGCTATTTTAAATGTAGTTTTGCATTGTGAAATAAAAATAAATGTAATGACAATAAATAAATTAGAAGATATTTCAGAGCTTTAATTTCAGAAAATGTAATTTCAATTTGATATATTTCAAAAACTCTAAGCAATTTGAAATATTTCAAAAATACAAAAATTCACGGACTCACTATAAAATGAGTGAGTTTTTTCTATGAAATGCTTAGTTTAACTCGAATTTTATTAAAAGTCTTCAAATATATTGAATATTTAAGAATTGTCTAAAATTATAATATATTTCAAGTTGCATCACATTAATCTGAAAGATACTAATGCTCAATATTTGTGATGGTTGTGTAGTGATAACTTGAAAATCCCGAAATGTCCCTTCGAATCGGGCTATCGGTTGTGTCCAACTGTTATATAAGTTTTGGTCTGGGATGATAGATGGCTCGGGTTCGATTCCCTCCAGATTTTCACATTTTCCACAATGATGAACCTGGACTGAAGACGCACACAAACAGTCTTCTGAAGCCACACGACGCACTCGCTGCGATATGTTTCGCTGCACCCATGTGACATGCGGTTTCGTTCCGTCATACCCACGACGGACTCTTGTGATGTGAGTATTGTGGTGGTCACTTCAAAACCCCGATGCTTCCCTTCACGAGGGCGATCGCTTTGGTTAACGGATATAGTTTAGGCCTAGCACACTGCATTCCTCGGGTTCATTTTCCGCCTGGTCTTTACATTCACCACAGTTGACAAATTAAAACCACCATTCTTAAATCCAAATCAGAAACTGGCAAAATACGAATTATTATGCATTATGGAATTCTTGATAACTGATATGAAACCTTTTACTATAGGCCAACGAAGAAAGCTAACATATTCTTTGAACATATATAATTTTCAGCTCGTTAAAGATTTTCTTATTTTGGTCGCTAGAATCAATGTCTAATAATTTGTTACTGTTATAAGATAAAAACGTATTTTACTCTGCGAGTTCTAGCTTAAAAAACGCTTTTTAAGTTATGAGACATTTATAAAGACATTGCACAGCAAACTGAAATGTCTTAAAATAAGACACAAAACTGTCTTAAACAAGTGGCACTGTTTTAAGACGTAAAATGGTGTCTTAATCTTTAAGACACTTGAAGTGTCTTAAAATGGGGTATTTTCAGACGTTTAGACTGTCTGAATTGGGGATATTTTCAGACAGTTGATGTGTCTGAAAGGGTTGCTTATGTTACCTTTCAGATGTTGGGAAGCTAAAAATACGTATATTTAAATTAAAATGCAATAAATGAGCTTGTGTTAAATAACAAATATTTATTAAAAGAAAAGTCAAAAATACTGTTTTATTACCATGTGCACATAACTTTTTGTTGACTATGTTTCACTTTCCTGGTAAATTTAAGCATGGAATTGCAAAACTGCAACACAACTGTTAATAATAGTCACACAACTATTAATATATCCAAGCAAGGGAGTTGGGGCTTAATGTAAATATATGTATTGAGATAATGGACATTGTATTGTGGCTGAATCTTAAATAGAAAAGGTTTGACTTCCAAGATTGTATCACAATTTTAAGTTGCTTTTTACAAGTCAACTTTAACATCAAATAACAAGCGTGATGTAAACACTTATAGTAGTTGGCAAGTCTAAGATACATTATGTGGCAACATAAACTTATTTTAATGATGAATCAAGCAGTAATAATCTAATTATTCCCCATCTGGGAATTTAACTTGTTTATAACATTTCCCTATAATAACACTACATAATAACAATGGTTATAACACTGCAATGCTTCCATTATTGTCGAATAGTTGAAGCAGATATAGGACTTCAGAAGGCATTAGAAGTATCTGTAAGGAGACGCTTCAGAATATGGAGGTAAGAGTATATTAAATTTGAAAAGTATGCAAGTTACGCAAAAAATGTTGTGTTTCTGAAAACGTCAGTTTTCCAAATTTTTGTATGCTTGTAAAAGAATATGCCAGATATACAGTTGAAATTTGTTATTATGATTAAATAACATATTAAGTGCATACTAAAACTAAAATAATATTAAAATTCCAGTAATTTGGGGATGGGACCTTTTTACAACAATTTTCCCTGTCGCTGCGACTTTTCTTTAATCGTTGAGAAGCTAAAGAGAGGGCATTTAAAAAACCTAAAAAAATGTAAGAAAAGGGGGGGGGGGGGAATTAAAAAAAAAAAAAGGAATTTGAAATATCTGTAAAAATGGCTGCTTCAAAATACAGAGTTGAAGCACATTAAATTTGGAAAACATGCAAGTTATTAAAACTTTTGTGCTCATAGGCAGTTAATCCATTTTAGCGGAGTGAAGACATAATTCTCGCCAAACCTTATAGCCTTTTGTTCTCTACAGGATTGTGGTTTGGCGAACATTATGCTTTCAGGACACCAAAATGGATTAAATACCTATGAGCATGGTGACGATCTACCGTCTAGTGATGCCAAGTTAAGTTGAAGTTTAGTATAGTAAGGATCATTTCCTATACTCGCTATGATGCAATATTCTAGCCCAGTGCATTTAGAAACTACTTTGTAGAAAACCTTGACATTTGGTGAGTAGGTACGAAAAGGATCTCTTTTAACGAAATGACATCAATAAAAAACTTGAAATTAGCGTCAAATATATTTTATATTCGAAATTCCATACATCAATGCTTATGTAGTGGCTCCACCTACAATAATCTTTTGAGCGCACGCTCTTTCTTGATGTTATTTATAAAATAAAATATACTAGATTTTAGTTCTTTCACGTTTTCTCAAAACGTTGATTTTCCAACTTTTGGTATGCTCATATAAAAGACTATGTAAGATATAGAATTGAATTTTGTATGGCAATTATATAACATCTGAAGTACATATTAAACAAAAATATTATTCAAATCTATGCAATTTAGTTTCTAATTATTATTAAAAAATTGCAAATTTTCATACGCTCAACTAATTACCACATAAACAAACTTTTTATTATTATTTTGAGAAAGCTGATATTTAATGCAGTATATAGACATTTCGAAGAAATAATAAGCAAAAAAAACTTTTTTTTTAGTTTTAAGAAGATTCCTCTACGAACGTAACCAAATTCAACTCATTGCAGATTGTTTTTTTAATCGAGTTTTAAATAAGTGATTATTATTAAATTATTAGCCTATTATTATAAACTTTTTTCTAAAATATAATTTTAAAAAGGTTTGAACAACATGTGTAAAAAATTTTTCTTCATTTTGACCAATATTCAATTTATTTCAAATGCGTTGATTTTTCTGATTTTAATGCTGTCATCGAGTATCTAGTCCCCATAATATGCAGGTCATATCATAAATATCCTCAGATGTAATAATATGGAACACATAAGATCATTCATGAAATAAAATTAAAGGACACAATAAATTTTATCCAAATTGTATCAAATCATGCTAAATATATTTTCAAAATCATTAGTACTTGTAATATGCAACAAAACCAATAAAAATGTAATTGAATGTTAAAAACAGAAAATTTAGAATTCTGTGAGGGTCATTTAGAAATCGATCAATTAAAATTTACTGTAGTAAAAACACTGAAAATAAGATAAATAATAATACATAAACCAACTTTTTCACTAGGAATGAAGCCGTTGTGCATATCAAAATAATCATTTCTGAGTTTGAGCAATTGATTGTCAAGTTACTTAAATACTATTCTACTTGTACATGTCATAATGTATATGACATTTATTTCATAAACTCTAAGGGGTTTTGCATTAGGCAAACTCTACACATCCCCTTCAATTATTTCTGTATGTTACACATTTTTCCAAATCAGGGAGGCGGGTTTTTCTCACGCTTCAAGTTAACCAATATCTGTTTGTTGGGGAAATTCACCAATGTAGGACTCACACGTCGCTGGACTCACAGCAAATGAGAGGGCCTTGGTAGGGGGGAGCGGTCCTTGTTAGGGGGGGTGAAAAGCACGGGTCAGAAGAAGAGGAGAAGGGATGATGAAAGTGAGCAGGATGGTGGCTGGATGTTAAGGTGGACTAACGGTGACAAACCAAATTGACGAAGGAGACCGGAGAAAGGATCGGAGGTAACTCTGATACAGTCCGCTGACAAGCCGATATACGCCCCTGACGATGTGCGCCCCTGACAGAGGTATCCCTAGCCCAGACAGCAAACTGTGAGTCTTTTACACTTTCCTTACTTACCCTCGGCCAGATATTTACTTTTATTAGGATTTCAACCGGCTTTGTGCTTGGTTTTGAGGAAGTTAAATAACTATTTAATTGTATTCTTAAATTGCTTGTTTGTTTCTTAATGTTTTGCGTTGTATTAATAAATGGTTGCGTTATCTATCGAGCACATCTCTGTGGTTCTTTGCTATTTGCATGCATTTCCATTGTACTTCACTATACGATCTAATAGGCCCATGGGCCTTACGGCAGTACATGTATATATTATTGTGAACAAATGCTTTTTAATGCTGATCAAAACATTTGACTACTTCAAGCACATAATTATTTCAAGTTTGAATACTGTTGTCATTAATATCCCTCGGTGTTCAATTTATGTTTTTGGTGACATAGTACTTACTCTCATATCATGCAATCAACGAGTACTGCTCCAACAGCTTGGCAACGATGCTCAGTTTGGATATGTTGCTAAGTGCTATGGAGTATGAAGTAATAGTATTAAAGGGCAATTAGAACATAGTGTATGCCGTTTGTCCATGATTCAGCAGTGGTAGCAATTCTAGAAGAGGCAAGCGATACCAACACTTCTGATCACACTTTTATTGCATCAAATTAATGAGGAATATTTTCCCTATAACCCCCAATTGAATATTAAAAAAAAGAAGAAAAGAAAAAAAAAAACACTCAAGACACATTTGGGTATGTGAGAAAACTCTGGCAATAATATTTGATACTTTTCCATTAGACAGGTACCAAAAACCGTTAAGTCGGCATAGTTATCGCCAAGCTGAAATGTTTACACGAAAATAATATTTTGATCTAGTGAATTTTTATTTTCATTCATTAGTTTGGGGGACTGCCAAACCAAACCTTATAACAGATTGGAAGTTATTAGTTTGAAAAAGTTATCGCTGCAAATTAGCTATTTTTATCTAGTACCCGTCAAAAGGAAGAATTCAAATGATGTTGTGATATCATTGATCAAGAATAGGTTAATATTGGCCTATAACTCATGATCTACAGAACCAATTTGGACAAAGTTTGCTTTAATAGATAGAATTTTTGCTGAGAATACTTTATGTCTATGCTTTATGTCAATATAGATAGTCTTTGGGAACGGAACAATGAAATGTATATAGATGAGCATTTAGAAATTCACACACATTTATCGTGTCCAATTCAAACTTTTTACGAGTTTATAATACCTTTAAGAGCGAATGTGAGCTAACGGGATTCGAACGTGGCACTCCTAGGTCAGTAGACAAGCATGCTAACCACTAGGAAAAGTGACCATTAGTGCCTAGGTGTTGTACCTGCACCACCACATGCTTCTTAAAGGCTTCGTGCAATAAGAACAACAAAAGTTTGTGTGAAAGTGTACTATATTTATGCAAATGGCAACAATACAATTATACCTTGAAGAGTGGCAACGCTTCTTAACTTCTGGAAATCTCTTATTTGAAATGTTACGTTCTATCGTTACGATTCTAGTGTTCTAAACGTACGTCAAATATTAGTTAATAAACTTCTCTGTAACCTCTTTAACTTAAGTTAAAAAGTTCGTGAATGTCCTTTTCCAGTGTTTCCATTTTAATTCTGCGCCAACACACATAGGATCAACATCAAATCTCTCTGGTTTCAAAAGTCTTTCCATCTTTTAGGAGTTTAAGTTCAAAATAAATATTAGTTAATAAAATTGAAATGATTATGACATTACTGCAAGAATGAAGCTTAAAACGAAGCTTTTATTAACTAATATTTGACGTACGTTTAGAACACTAGAATCGTAACGATAGAACGTAACATTTCAAATAAGAGATTTCCAGAAGTTAAGAAGCGTTGCCACTCTTCAAGGTATAATTGTATTGTTGCCATTTGCATAAATATAGCACACTTTCACACAAACTTTTGTTGTTCTTATTGCACGAAGCCTTTAAGAAGCATGTGGTGGTGCAGGTACAACACCTAGGCACTAGTGGTCACTTTTCCTAGTGGTTAGCATGCCTGTCTACTGACCTAGGAGTGCCACGTTCGAATCCCGTTAGCTCACATTCGCTCTTAAAGGTATTATAAACTCGTAAAAAGTTTGAATTGGACACGATAAATGTGTGTGAATTTCTAGTCCAGCTCTTAAGTAATTACGTATCCGCGAACGTTTATTTATGATTTGATTTATTGGGGGTTTTGCTGGATTATGCTTCCGGGGAGAGGGAGCTTTTTCCAGACATTATCCAAGGAGATATGCGTACGAGGCTAGCGTCTTCTGCGAAGAGTAGAACTTTACAGGACAACTAATCATGAAAAAGATTGGCGTCTATATCATTCGGGAAGCAGGTTGTAAATAAAACAGTGATCAAGGTTAATCAAATCTTTTCGTGAGCGAAATGAAGTTGCATAAGGCTCTGATCTTTTCTTTGGGTCGATGTGACCAGTCAAAAAGCCACAGAAAGGACAGTGGAATGCAGCCGAGATCTTTGCGGAGGGAGTCACGTTGGATATCGAACGCAGGGCATACGAGAATGAAATGCTCTGGAGTTTCAACATCAGCACAGAAATTACACTTGGGAGAGGGATTTTGAAACGATGAAGGGTGGCATTAACGGTGGCCGTTTTAGTTTTCAGTCTGGTCAAAATGATGTCCATTTGGCGGTTGGGCGAGAAGGACAAGCAATTTGTCTGCAGTGGGTAGATCCATGGGTATCTGATAGAGTAAGGAGAGTGGTCCCAGTCGAGAGATCGTTCAGCAATGTGGTTACGCTTGATGATCTGGATAAGATCCTCGGGAGAAGTGAGGCGCGAAATCAGGGGTTTTGATAAAGCCTGGCATGCTGCTGAATCAGCAAACTCATTTTCCGGGATGCCTACATGGCTCGGCACCCAGACCAGGGAGCACGAGACAACACTCTCTGCGAATGTTTATTTATACATAAACGACTCTGAAAAGTATGATGATGCCATCGATATCCTGGATTCTTTGTATATTACAAAGATACATGAAATCTTCGCCAGACACTGATTGGCATCTAGAGTCCAACAAACGGGAGAATCTGTTAATGAATATCTAGAAATTTTGAAACAGATGAGTATAAAGACTGCGAATTCAAATCCGTTACCGCTGAACTATACAGAAATGAGTACATTAGAGATGCTTTTATTCGATGTTTAAGAAATACGTTATGTCCGCTACTCCGCTAGGCGCGATTTCACACGATCATAACGAGTTTTAAAAGTAAACAAACAACGTTACGGCGGAAGGATACAAGAAAAGTTTCTTTTTTTGTTTTATTTTTTATATATAATATTCTAGTGACTGTTTTTGCTTGGTTTTGGCATTTTATACTGATAAATAAAAAATAAATAAAAAAATAAAAAAAAAACATTTTTATAACTCTAAATTATTGATTTTAAATTTTGGTTTTGCAAAGTTTCTTATAGGAGTGAAAAAAGGTCTGGGAAAGTAGTTCTACTTTTAATAGTTACATTTTAAAAACTATGTTCGTTTACATAAGACAACTTTGGATTTCTGTGTAAAACAACACTTTTTTTGGGATCCTTCAAAATTTAAAGGTATTCCTTTTACTTTGTAAATGAACTTGAATGATATAATTGCTACGGCCTGTATTGTCTGTACTGTCTGAAAGCGAGAAGCGTCTGAATTTCGAAATGTCTTAAATTGGTTAGAAGTGTCTTATTTTAAGTCACTTGTTGTGACTGAAAGCAATTTAAGACCCGTGTGATGTCTGAAATTCGAAGAAGTAAACCACCTTTGTGCAAAATAAGTCACTTAATGTGTCTGAAATGAATTTTTCAGACACTTTGTGTCTAAATTTAAGACACCAGCATTTACAGTGTGGATGTAGCTACCTTTGTTTACAAAAAAAGAATTAGCTTCTAGATACAATAAGAAATTGGGAATTATATTGATTTTTATTATGACGAAAGTATATAATTAAAAGCAAAACATGTTTAAACAGGTTTATGTACGATATACATAAACTATCAACGCAATAAAGACATTTTAAATATTTGTTTTATGAATGAAAGAATACATTTCTAAATATTAAAAAACATATATTATTATATATCAAGGGTATTTTGCATCTCAAACTCATAAATTGTTAGTTATTGAAAATTGTATAAGAACATCTATTCATGAATTGCTTTAACCCAGGTTATCTTTGTAAACGCTAATTAATATCAAGATTTCTAGAGTTGATATTGTTAGAGTTATGACACTAAAAGCCACAAATTAATCTTCAACATACATAATTTCTTTTGAGATTTATGGAGGGAAGTTTTTTCGTGTTATTTTTTTTCACCTGGAAAGTTTCCTTTTAAAAAAGAGGATGATGACGAGTTTTTGGTCAGAAAATATATTTTTAACAAAGTTAGATGGAATCAAAATCCTTGAAGCTTAAGGTACTGTCAAGTTTGTTGATACGTAATAACGGTCGGTATTTGGAACGTCGTTGAGAAGAATTTTTTTACTAAAAAGCTTAAAAAGTGATTTCTTAGGTGATTGGATAAAATGTATCTAAAATCCACATTAAACCCTTGAATATAGATAAAAAAAAGTAATCAGAAACCAAAACTTCTCGGTTAAAGCTAGGGAAGTGAAACATTGCACAACTTTCAATTACACTGTAATTACACTGGTCACTAGATTTAAATTTGATTAGAAATACTGTTATCACCACATTCATACTTTCATTCATTTGAAAAAATTGCCAGTTTGGTGTTAATTCTAACATGGACAAAAAGAAAATACAGAAAAATGATGAATTTGGCGATATAATTTTCGGTAGTTCTTACATTAACATTTCTTGTAAGTGAAACAAAGTAGAGGGGGAAAAACGGTCTTTGATGAGCAATTCTCAAGGGAAAAGAACTCTGTGGTAAATATATTCGTTTATCCACTTTTTATACCTTTATAACAATTTTACAGGAATTTCGGAGGTGGAGATGTTTAGAACACCTAAAGAGGCACTAATTACCATAGCGAATAAAATCGTTTGAGTCGTTTTCTTAGCAACTACTGAAAAACATGAATGTTTTTAATATTTTACTCATGCACAATTGGCGAAAACCTTAATGACAGGTTCTATGGCCACACTAATACGCACACCAAATTTGAACACCATTCTCTCGGGAGTTATGCTGACGGAATACACACAGACCGAATTTTTTTCTATACCACTTTGAAGTCAGTACGTTCCAAAACGTGGAGAAATATAAAAAAAAATTATCGATTTTTTTTTTTGACTGAAAACATTAATTTCATTACTCTATGTTAACTTATGGGTAATGGAAAATAAAATTGCGGAGGATAGAAAAATTATGTCTTAAAGCAGATTCATATTTTGACCTTGAGCAGATACACCTTAATAACAATGAAGAGTTGTTTTGTTAATTTGATGAAAATGCTAATTGTATAGCTTTTTGAAAACATTTCATGACACTTAATTAGAAAATTCTTTTTTATTTGTGACGGTTACTGTGTTTGTAACTACTCAAATGGATAAATACACTGCATAAATATCCCACAGTTTGTTAATACATAACAAAGCTGAATTTAATTTCACTTGATATTTTATAACCGTTTCAAAACTTCACTGTTATTCTTATGGTCACCCATCATTTGTAATTTTTTTTTTCTTACAAAAAATTAGATGATGGAAGGCTCTACTAAGTCGAAGCATTGATAGACTCAGATCTGAGACTACAAGTGGCCTGAGAGTCAATTGTTAATATCTTCCAGAAGAGGTTTCAATGCAAAACTTCTAAAACTCAGAAAATTACTCCGACATCCAATCAGTTAATTAAATTTTAAAATTAACGCATTATCGACTCACATTGAAAACAAAGCAGAGTACCAAGTGGGTACTAGGATGGGCCTAAAACACATTTTTTTTAAAAATCGGTTTAGGAATAGCGCAAAAATGTTGCCTAATGGGTCAGTTAGAACACTCACAAAATTTCGTCAACTTTTACCAATATCTAGCTAAGGCCTTCTGACATTGAAAATGCAAAAAAAGCCACCCCCCCCCCCCCTCCAAAAAAAAAAATACACTTTTAAGATATTTTTTGGAAAATTTTGAAAATTAATTTAAAACACCGCCATTGGTATAACATGGAATAGTTTCTTAATGTATAAGTTTGAACACGCAAAATATTTCGTCCAATGTGCGCAATATTTAGCTGTGCCCCTCTTGTTTTGAACAAAAATGTACCAAAATGTCGTAAAATCGTAACATATTGGACGTTAGGGTGGACCAAATAAATATTTTTTCGAAATCGGTCTTGGAATAACGTGAAAAAGTTGCCTAATGGGTCTATTAAAACACACAAGAAATTTCGTCAATTTTGCTCAATTTCAAGCCGCGCCCCTCTGGCATTGAAAATGTACAAATTATACAAAAAATGCACTTTAAAGCCAGTTTTCAGAAATGTTTGGAAATTATTTTTAAATACCAGCATTGGTATTGTAGGGAATAGTTGCCTAATGTGTCAGTTAGAACACATACAAAATTTCATCACTTTGCTAAATATTTATCCGGAACCCTCTTGCTATGAACAAAAATGTGCCTAAATGTAGCAAAATCGTAAGATTGGACATTAGGGTGGACCATATTTTTTTCTTAGAAATCGGTCTTGGAATAACGTAGAAAAGTTGCCTAATGGGTCAGTTAGAACATGCAAAAACTTTCGTCAATTTTGTTTAATATCTAGTTGCGCCCCTCTGGCATTGAAAAGGCCAAAAACATACAAGAAATGCACTTTTAAGCCATTTTTTGAGCTATTAATTTATTTATTTTTTAAAAAAACCAGCATTTTATAGCACGAAATGGTTGCATAATGAGTCAGTTAGGACACACAAAAAGTTTCATCCATATTGATCAGTATCTGCCCCCCTGAGTAAAAGAGTAAAATAAGGACGAAAAGCAGTGTACTATGAATGGGTCAGTCAGAAACCACATACAAATGTCGTCAATGTTGCTCAAAATTTAACTAATCCTCCTGGCGTTTTAAAAATCACAAAAATATACATATTAAAAATCAAAAGTATATTTACTAGTATAATACTTATTCCTATTTAGAAATCGAGAAATTAAATTTTGTAATGTGAAGAAAGAGTAGGCCTAATGCTTATAAAGTTTAGTCCTCAGAATAGTACTGTATTTTACTATCAAATGTTGGAAGTTAATCTTCTTGCTTGAATCTTGGCCCTCATATAACCGTCACTTACAACATCACTACAAACTTTCGTTGGAGTTTCAAGTTAAACACATCTTCTTATGGGTTTAACAAATCTCTCGACCGCATGTGTGTGACATGGAAACTTCTCAAATGGTATTAGAGGAATATGTTCTTGCCACATATCTTCCAATTCTTTATCTTTTATATACATTTTAAGCCGTGGTTCTGTTATGGTGTACTTTTACCAGTCGATGCGATCAGTGTAATCAACGGCATTAAATATGAGTTCAGGAGGTTTGAAAAAGCGTATGTCTTCAAGATTTCTTATTCCTGATGTTCAGGATTCACCTCACTGAAAATTCCAGGATATGGTATCGATAATCCAATAGCATTGCCACTAGTATATTTTCCGGATGGGCAAAATATGCATTGTTTGAAATTATTTGTGTCTGTAATTTTCTTGACATGGTCAGGCAACTGCTGTGAGAGAGCAATCCTCTTCCAGATATGTCGGTTCCCACCGTGAAATGTGGTTTCTTTTTACCAGAATTACAAATTTTACGATTATACGAAGCTTATCGATTATATTTTCGGTACCAATGTATATTACACGTAGGTACACTTTTTCATAATTTTTATAATTTCATAATATTTATTTCTTGTGATTAGTGAAATGCCAGGAGGACTAGCTAGATATTGAACAACATTGACGACATTCTTATGTGGTTTCTAACTGACCCATTCAAAGTACGCTGCTTTTCGTCCTTGTTTTTACTCTTTTACACAGATAGGCACAATTAGATACTGATCAAAATTGATGAAACTTTTGTGTGTCCTAACTGAAACATTATGCAACCATTCCGTGCTATACCAATGGTGGTTTTTTAAAAAAATTATTGTGTGTGTGTGTTTTAAGTGACCAATTAGGCAACTTGTCCATGCTATGTTACGACTGATTTCGAAAAAAAAAATTGGTCCATCTTAACGTCCATTCTTACGATTGTGAGACAATTAGGCACGTTTTTGTTCATAGCAAGAGGGGCGCGACTAAATATTGAGCAAAACGGACGAAATTTTGCGTGCATTCTAACTGACACATAAGGCAACTATTCCATGCTATACCAATGCTGGTTTTTAAAAAACTTCAAAAACTGGCAAAACAAATTTTCAAAAACTTCCAAAAACTGGCTTGAAAGTGTATTTTTTGTATGTTTTGAACATTTTCAATGCATGAGGGGCACGGCAAGAAATTGAACAATTGTCTTGTGTGTTTTAATAGACCCATTAGGACCCTTTTCCGCTATCTTCCAAGACTGATTTTGAAAAAATATTTTTTTGGTCCACCCTAACGTCCAATATCTTACGATTTTGCGACATTTAGGCACATTTTTGTTCAAAGCAAGAGAGGCGCAATTAAATATTGAGCAAAATCGACAAAATTGTGTGTGTGTTCTAACTGATACATTAGGCAACTATTCTATGTTATACCAACGCTGGTTTTTAAAAATAATTTCCAAAATGTCCAAAAGTTGCTGGAAAGTGCATTTTTGTCACCTTTTACATTTTCAATACCAAAGGTGCGCAGTTAAATATTGAGCAAAATTGACGGAATTTTGTGTGTGTTTTAGTTGATCCATTAGCCAACTTTTTCGTGTTATTCGCAAAACAATTTCGAAAAAAAAAAAAAAAAAAAAAAAAAATCGGTCATTTTCTTCTCACCCTACTGAGTACCTTTTGCATGCTAACCGATATCTTAGATAAAAAGGTTATGTACTAATTTTACACATACCTTTGAATTATCACTATAATACTTATGTTTAACAATATGTGGTTGTTGAATCTGTTTTACTTAGATGTGTTAGAGAGAGAAATAAAAAGCGAATAGTAATATGGTTAAGTACTTTATAGAGAAACTATGTTCTGTCTTTTCAGAAACGCTTGTATGATTGATTTATTTAAATGAATAAAATCTTGCATTTCTTAATAACTCGATCATCGAAAATGTGAAAAGTACATTTGCAGTAATTAAAAAAGAAGTTACATTTTAAAAATAGTAAAAAAAAAATCTCCTCCCGATACAATAATCGTGACACTTAAAAATTTAGAAAAGTTTATTCTTTATTAAGTATAATATAATTATATATATTCATTCGTTTAAACTTATTAGAACGATGAAACATAAACAAAACAAAATATATATTTATAGTAAAAAATCTAATTGGAATGTCAAGAAGCGAATAAAATTTCAAAAGTTAAAAAAAATTATTTTGGAGAAGGTAGCATATTAACTAAATTTATTACTTTTTGAAGGTAGAGGATAATAAGTTTATAAATTATTATCAAGAGAAAAGGTAAGGTGAGTTCTAACATTCTTACTGACACTCCAAACTGACACGTCAAATAATGTTAGTCTAAACTTAAAGAATGGTTACAATAGTACATAAAAAAATAAATAATTTTAATTCAAATCAAAAATCAAATGTATGAACTGGAAAGTAATATTTGAAATAATTTGTTTACGAAAACTTATTCGGAAAATTAAAATTAAGCACAAATCTGAATTGAATATTGTCTAATATAGAATTCTTCTCTTTCAGTGCTTGATGAAATAAATTTTAAAGATCTGGAACACATTTTTTTAAGTTACTTGATGTGTTTGTGTAACTTGATGTGTGAAAAGAGTTATTTTTTCAAGAATTTAAATAATTTATAATGCATTTAAAAAAAAATTTAAAAAAATACGATACATTTAATTTTTTTTGTATTCCTATTGAGTTTTAAAATTTTAATCACTTTAATTTATTAAATATTTGTATCAGTGAAATATAATATGCACTTATTAATTAGTGAAATTGTAGGTATTATGCGTAATATATTTTTTTTACTTCAATTTATAAAATATTAAAATTATTTAGGATAATATGTTTCTCCAAAATATTAAAATGCGTAATACTAAAGTATTAAAATATTTTTTTAAATATTCTGATAAAACAGTGAAAAACAATTTTGCTTAACATAAGGAAATGTTTCCTAGCTTCTACTTTGAGGGGTAATTATATTAAAAAAAATTAATCCCTGCTTGAGAAAAATAAAAAACCCAAAAATGTATTCCCCAATATATTTTTTAATAATGCATCTTCATTTTAAGCTAAAATTATAGAAAATTTCAAAATAATTGTATTGGAGTCACCTCATAATTCCCAGAAAAAAAAAATCCACCGTCAGCTTCTTCACAGCAACAAAACAACCCGTCAAAAATGATGGATTTCCGAACATTAAAAATTCATTATAAAGTAATATAAGAAATACAAAACTTTTCTGCGTAAAAAAAGCATGCTCCATACAGTGCTTGCTGCAAAAACCATTAACCCTTTCATAAAATATTCAGTCTTTAGCAAAGAAATTGAATGCCACTGGTCAGCAAAACTCTTCAGGAATGTTGAAAGAATTAAATGAAAGTACAGCTAAACATTTCCACCCTTCCCACAAAATTATTTTCCACATAAATCTTTCAGCCCTTTTCGTATTGGTGACGTCCAATCGCTCCCTTTCCCCAGTTTTCGCACCCTTTGAAGGATGGGGAGTAATCAGACACTTGGCGCATGCGCTTTCCCCACGTTCCATCACTTAATGTAGTATCTGTTTCGGAGCGGCAGACATCCGTTAACAGCGATAGGTTGGTAAAGCACTTTTAGTGTTCGCTGGACTTCACAATGTTGGATTGTTATTGTCAACTGTGATTTCATATTTTTTGTGAGGTCAATCAACTAAGGAACATACCATTTCGGATATTATAGTGGCATTGTCAAGTAGATTGAATCCACGTGGTCGGATTTAAACATATCTGATTGTTTGGTAATCCGGTTTTCAAAATTAATTCCACATTTCATTTGTTTGGTAATCGAATAGAAATAAATTTAGATAGATTTGTAAGCAATATTTCATTGTTTTTCTTTAACTATTCCATATGCTTTATTCATTTATTAAAATTTAGTTTTGATAATTTGTATTTTGCAACATTTCTTAAAAAATTATTTATTAACCCTTTCATGAAAAGTTAAAGAAGTAAGAGAAGCATTAAATATTTGAATAGTTTTGTATTAGTGGTTTAAAAAGTTAAATTTAAATATAAAAATTCTAGATTATATATTTTCCTAATTATAATTTTACTATCAATGTAGTTTTAAATTTGCTCACTAAAAATTTCAATATTAGTTTTATGATTTGAAAATAAATTTTAAAATTTAAAATTTTTGGTAACTCATAAATATTTAAGCTCATCATCATTTGTACTTGTTCAGCATTCATTTGAAAACTTAAAAATTACATTTTATCGTTATAACGCATAGAAAAATAATTGTAAACACACTGTAATTTTTTTTTAATAATAATTATAATAAATTCCATCAAACTTAAAGTACCATGGACAATATACTACCAATCCTTTGAAATACTTTAAATATAAAGTAAACCAAACATTTAAAATTTTACATCTTAAACGGGAGTACCTGCCAGTATGAGACTTTTTATTTCTGTTGAACAATGCGTAAACTGAAAAATATCCTACTCCAAAGAAACGTCCGCCTTCGATTCGCAGATGCAACAAAAGAGTGCTGAGCAAATATTATTCACGAAGGGCTTTAGATTTTGAGTCCCATCGATTCAATATCTCGTAGGATTCAATCGATTTGAGTGTGCATAAAAAGAACAAGTCTCAAAGAAGATACACATTGCACACTTGAAATGGAGATAGAAAAAATGCATCTGACCGACAATTTTCTACGTTTATTATTGTTCGTGAATGTGGTGATGGCGCAATTGAAAGGTAAGGATTTTATGAAAATCTAAAAATATCTTACTAATTTTAAATATACATTTATATTTAATAATATTACTAGATTTATTCGATGGTAAAGTGTAAATAATATAATATCCAATAAAAATGATAATTTTGTGAGATAAAGTGTGTGATACTAGGTTACATTATTATCAGTGAATAGAAATTTGAAAGAAAAGTATTTTAAGTTCACAAATTGATATTTATGATAGATATTTCTATTTTTAAAGTAAAATATTCAAAAACTATTTTGTTAAGTATAATTAGTAATTCATAAATAATAAAAAAGGGAATATGTTTGCTTTCCTTTAAATTTAAAACAATTATTCAAAAAGAAAACTTTAAAATGTTGGATGAATAGGTTCAACTATTCAAACAAGATTTTCTGTAATTATTTTAAAGAGAGTTGGTATCCTCTATACAAGTAATGTTAATTTGAAATGTTTCATGTATATATTTCTCAGAAAGTATTTAACATAGAAGTCTAATTTTTTTCAGTTCATTTAGAAGACACTTGTTATTCTACAAAAGTCATCTTTTGATTGTGATTTATTTACTTTTTTTTAAATACATTTTCTAAAATGTCATTCAAATTCAGTTTTTCTTTGCCGAAAAAAGACAAATTAAAAATATTTTTAAAAATACAACAAAATCTCTTTTTAGTATATATAGAAATGCATAAAAGTAATATGTGGCAAAAATTTCACGAAGATAGTTTGCGCGGTTTCTGAGAATAAGGTACACTAGTAATGAAAAAGGAAGTTTTGAAAAAAACGCATTTTAAAGAAAACTTTACTTACATTTTACAAATTTTGTTTTTAAAAAATTACTAAAAATACTTCTAGTTGAGGTATTATTACAAATGAGGTATCTTTTCAAAGCGGATAATTTTAAATTTTAACAAACAATAATAAACTCAAAATCGATTATTTATGAATTTTTGGATACCAACTCTCCTTAAATTCATACTACATTCAATCAAAATATTATATTCATTATATTTATATATATATATATATATATATATATATATAAGTTTTGTGATAAGTTCATGAACGTCGTATACAAATGAAATAATGTTTAAATCTATGTTTTTGAAATTTTGAAATTAAATAGTAATAGTAATTTTACTTTTAAATTTAAAGATTTTTATTATGAGATTTATTACTAATGTAATAGGAAACAGCTAAATTGATTTTTTTTTTTGAAAATTCAACATGTTTTCAGATTATTCCAAAGGTGTACTTATACGCAAAACTCTATTTTATTTAGTCTGGAGTTGCTTTTGATAGATCCTAATTACACACACAATTTTAACTAGGTGTTTTTTAACTATACTTTCTCTATCATTGTTTTCTTAGTTGGTGATTTTACTTTTCGTCTTGTTTCCCTATTGGAATCGTTTTTCTTTTTCAAGTTAGCAAGTGCATTATATTATGTTTCAAAATTTTACATACTTACAAATAAAAAATTTACATACAAATGCTGTTTGAAAAATCAGTGACAGAAATAATATCCACATATTTAAATGCATGATATTTTTCGTCTTACTCTTCGTTCATCACGATTCACTTTTACCAACGGCGTTTTAACTTCTTTAAAAGTTCCAAAAATGAAATTTCACAAACTCTTCAAAATAAACATTTGTTGCATTAACAATAGTAGAATTTGAAGAAATCTCTGTCTATCAAACCATTTCTTTTTATACTTGGGAAGAGAAAAAGGCATAGGTAGCAAAATCGTTAGAGAGGGGTGATTGAGGGTGAAATTCGTAGCGTAATTTGACCAATTTAGTGGTGACGATTGTGGCCGTTGCGTTATCATCATAAAACATCGTCAATTTTTTTGACTCATTGAGCAGCTTTTCTCTCAATCTTGCGTTAAAAAGATATTGTGGTAATAAATCAGCATAATACTGTAAGATTATAATAATTTTTTTTTTACTTTTCCAGTGAGTCGATGAAGTTTATGTCCTATGATTCTCAGAAAATCATTGTTGACTTTCATATTGACATCATATTGGCTTTCCGGTTAATTAAAACATTTTTGCCTTCTTCGAAACACGTTCACCCAGAGAAATTCACTGTTGAGACGATTTTGTAATTTCTGGTGTGCAGTTATGTATCTAAGTTTCGTCAACGATATTGTTAAGAAGGAAACATTTCCCTGAATTGCGATTGGATTTATTCTTTGAAATTGTCTTCAATTCCGCTTTCGATCAACTGTCAGAATTTGAGGCACCCAGTCTTGTTAATATGTTTTTTTATTTTTAAATATAAATACCCTTTACTGAATACACCTTCATTTCAGACGCTTGCCTTCTTAGCTATTTCATATACCTTCACACATAGGTCTTCTAGCATGATATCATGGATTAGTTGGCTATTTAAAAATAATTTCTTTTTGTGAAAGTTTTTCTATGACGACGTTTTTTTAAATAAAATTTTATTTTAATGATAGCTTTTTCAATCTTAATTCTATAGTAAATACTAAAATGAAGTTTATTTGTTAATCGATATATACTTTAAATGAGGCATATAACTTCAAAAACTAAGGGTGTGGAACCTCGCAAAACTTTCAATTGAGCTATAATACTGATCAATACATTTAAATTTGAAGTGGAATAGTCTTATTATCATTTTCATTCATTTTCAGAAATGGCCTGTTTCGAGATAATTCTTCCATGGACAAAAAAAAAAAAAAAAAAAGCATCCCCAGAATAATGGTGATAATTCTCACATGGGCCAAACTAGCAAATATGCCGATATACTTTTCAATAATTCTTACATTATCATTTCTTTTAAATGAAACAGAGTAGAAAGGAAATATGGTCGTTGATGAGCGATGCTCAAGAGAAAAGAACTCTGTGTTAAAGACTTTTGTTTTTCAACTTTGTACGTCTTTATATCAATTGTACTGGAATTTTGGAGTTAGGGATGTTTAGAATACAGAAAGATGCATAACCACAGCGATTTTGATGAAAATCGTTTTAAATATTTTTTAGTAATTTCTGAAAAACATGATTTTTTCAAAGGCAGCTGCCTTACGCTAGGGCACATTATTGATGAAAATCTAATGACAGGGTTCCATAACCACCCCTAATCCTTACATCAAATTTAAAAATTGTAAATCAATTCTTTCGGGAGTTATGAGGACCACTTTACACCCAGAGACACAGATACATATAGATACAATTTTTCTCGACGACTTTTTTAAAATCAGAATGTTCGAAAACGTGGATAAATGCACAAAAATAGAAAAAAATTATCAAAAGGAATACCTATATTGCTTTATGTTAATATATGTGTAATTGAAAGTATAAAATGAAGTAAATAAAAATATTTTGGCAATAGTAAATGTATTTAGTTATTTATGAATGATTTGAAACACTTCTTTATGCCATAATATGTATTAAAAATATTTATTATATAATCAATTTTTAAAATTATACAAAGTGAAATTTCTTTGTGAAATAGAGATTTTCACCATTTGATAATATAAAACTCATAAAATATCTATAATAATATAATATTTAAGCAACCCAGGTTGTGTGAAACTTTTAAGAAAAGAGAAGTTATGCCAGAATTAAGTTTTGATTTAATTTAAGATAATCCATACAGTTTAAAAATAAAATAAAAAGTAATTAATTACGTTTTATATTAGTATTTATAAAATTCTCAATATTCAAACTTGAAACACTTTTTTTAAATATTTTCTACATAAATTGTTTTTCAATATTAAAAAAAAAAATTTAAAAAAAAAAAAAAAAAAAAAAAAAAAAATCATTAGATAATTATAAATCATTACAGTTTTCAATTGATAGAAAGTTAACACTTATTGAAGACTTTGTAATTGAACACGGTTTTTTTTTTTTTTTCAATCAAGATTAAATCAAGCAAGAAAATGTAAACAATAAATTTATAGTAAAAATTCAAATTCAAGTGTCGAGGGGCGATTGAAATGTCAGAAGCTAACCCATTTTTCTCTGAAGTAAGCAGTGCAATTTATAAGATATAATTGCTAAGGATATTATTAACTTCTTTTTAACTCTACAAAATACTAATATATGATTTGTTGAAAATATATTTATAGTAATTAAAAAAAAAAAAAAAAAAAAAAAAAAAAAAAAAAAAAAACTGGAATTGTTTTAATATCAAGTTTATAAGAGGTTACGGTAATACAAAATAACATAAAAAACCATATTGCCAAATAAATTGAAAAATATAAACAGAGACTGTAGTATTTAAAAGCACATTTGTTGCATAAACTTGCGAGAAAAACTGAGGTGGAATTAAAATATTAAACGAATACTAACACATATATCCTTTGTCTTTTTCTGCATATCAGTAACACAAAAGGTTAAATAATCAGATTAATAGGCATTTGAAATGTAGAATTGGAATGTAGGAGATATTTTGTTTTACTATTTAACTTAAAAGTAATTGTTAAAATTTCCATCTAAGCCTATATTGGTCTTACTATGATCCTCTTTTCTGCTTGTTGTGAAAACGTTCAAGGAAACAAGTTATTCGTGCTTATGACAGTTTTAAGAAACATGTCTTTGAAATATTATTGAATTTTTTCATTCATAATTGATTTTCAGCGAATAAAGAATCTGCGATTTTGTCCTTTTTAAGAACATCTGAAGAGCTATACTGACAACATAGTCTATGATTCCGTCTTTTTGGATAAATTTGACAATTCACAAATAAAACAACACAATTTCGGAAAATCGATTTTTAAGGGTCTTTATGACATAGTTATGCAAATGAGCATAAATTTGAAATTTAAGAAATGTAAAATTTATTTTAAGACATAATATCATATACAAAGTATGAAGAATTCCTGTTAATTTAATTTTAGTTTACCTATAACATCAATGTCGATTCAATTATGTTCAATATTTTTTATAGTTATATTAATATTTATTCATTTATTTTATTTTTTAATTGAAAGTACTCTAAATGTAATATTTTCACAATTGTATTTATTCATCTTTTATTTTTTACTTTAGTAATAAGTAAAATAACTTAAATGGGTTAATATATATATAATGATATATCAACTTCATCATACTAAAACACATTTATTTACGATTATATATCTCTTTTTATTTGTTGTACAATAAATATCATGTGAAATTTTTTTATTTTTTTATTTTTCATAATCTTAGAATTTAATTATAAATAACAAAGTATTTGTTAGTGTCTAATAAATTACATGGAAAAAATACTAATCTTATTTTATGTACCATCATATAAATGATAAACTTCTTGATCTTGCATACGATTTTTATTATGCACAGTATATTTCGATTTTCAATTCTGTATCTTTGTAACGTATGCTAGTTTGCTATTTACGAGCTTTTAAGCATTTATATATTATCTCATAACTTTGCTATCAATACAACATGTTTTAGAATCTAAGTTATTCAAAAATATAATTCATACACATTGAAAAAGAAATATTATTAAAGTATTACTTAATTTTTTTTCATTGATTAAATTAATGAGATGCATATAAAAAGAATTTTTAAATGAACATTTTTTTTTATATATTTCAAATAATATTCTATTGATAAAGTGAGTATCCAAACTTAGGGCATCGTTGGGAAGTGGTATGCTAGTTATTTTTATTTGAGTTCAATTTTTTAATTTTAATACAATGTTCTTTCCGAAAAAAAAAAGTTGAACCAAAAAAATCATCGGTGCATGTAAACCTTTTTTTTAGTTACTTTTGGCCCTCAATACGAGATACATAACAAAAATATCGAGATAAAACACAAGACACAAAAAAAAATCTATCGATAAATGAAACAATGATCGATGTCCAAGACGAACGATCCGTGCAAAGAATCTTTCATCGATTTGACACGCAAACAAAGACTTTGTCACCATCAAATAATGCCTTGTCGTCACGTTATCTATATTACATTCCAGTGTCATTTGGTGTGGCAGAATATCGTTCAACGGTACACAACTCTGGGATTTATTTTAGATTATTCTTTTCCTACTGTCCTATGCTTTCTCCCCTCTGTTTAGGTATATCGTTTTTCTGAAAACCCATTTAATTTTTTTACACCAATATTTGTCAATATTGTTCATTCTCAGAACAGATTTTTTACAAAGATATCAATTTTTTCTGTGAAATTGTAGCGCACAGCTCCAGTTTATACTGAAATAGAATATTTTCTTTAAAGTTCACTTAGAATATTATTTAGTAACATAGCATATTAAAAATTAAACAATTTAAGTTACAAATTTTATCACTAACTATTCATTTTATTTCTTAAATTTTCTAAAGTTTCAAGTGAAGAACATGATTCCTACTTTGTAAATCTTAATATGATGCCCCATGCATTTTATAAATGAATGGAAATACTTCAGTATTTTTTTTTTTTTTTCAATTGAGATTGTGTCGGCTTCTTGTGCTATTTTATTGAATTGTTTAAACATTATGAAACGATTTAGTATGGTAAAATTCTACTCTGATATTATTTAAACGAGGCTCGTGAATAGATAAGAATCATAAAAAATTACAAATATAGTAGATCTTGATCTTGATTTAACCCGGCAGGACGCGCCCGGGGTCCATATGGACCCCAAGTGATTTTAAAAAGGAATTTCTATTATATGTTTGACCTTGACCAGCCCTGCTTTTCAGTAGTCTACTTTTCCACGACCTTCAACCTCTACCAAGTGTCAAAAATTCCTTAGGGTCATTATTTCATCTTTAACAAAAGGGTTGTCACGTTTGGGGTATGTCTGGACCCCGCGCGACTTCCCGCGTTAGCCGAATTAGCTGCATTCATCCGCTGCTACTTTCAGTGTACGGACGTTATTTCTTGGCTTCGCCATGCCGACTCCATACGAAAAAGAGATGGAAAGACTGAGAACACTTTTGAATGAGGTTGAAAGTGATGAAGACCCTATTTCTGATGAAGAAGATTTTTCTGATCATGAGAATTTGAGTAACCATGATTCAGAATCAGAACTGGATTTGGATACTGACGTAGAAGAGGATATTTCCAACAAAAAGGATTTTCTTGGAAAAGATAAATGTGCATTCTGGAAGAAAGAAAAATTTAAAACTGGCGTTTGAACGCGTGCACACAATTCACATCATTTCGCAACTACCAGGACCAAGATTGGCTGCAAAAAATGTGACAACGCCGAATGAAGCTTGGGAAATTTTTATAGACCGTGAAATTATGGATGAAATAATTATTTGTACGAATATTTACATTAAAAGAATATCATCGAAATTTTCCAGAACGAGAGATGCCAAAGAAACTGACGAATTTAAAATACGAGCGTTGTTTGGACTGTTATATTTGTGTGATTTGCACAAATCATCTCACCTGAACGTCCGTGACCTATGGGCTACAGATGGTACAGGAATCGAAATTTTTCCTGCTACTATGTCGTACAAGCGATTTTTATTTATTTTAAGATGCCTGTGGTTTGACAACATCATCACAAGGGAAGAAAGACAAAAAGAAGACAAACTTGCTGCTATCAGAAACATTTTTCAAATTTTCATAAAGAAATGTAAAGACTCTTACTGTGTTGGGGAATATGTCCCCATGACGAAAAACTTTTAGCTTTTCGGGGACGTTGCGGATTTCGTCAGTATATACCCAACAAGTGTATATATTCAAATAATTAGTAGTATTAAAAATTTCGAAAATTCATAAATATTAGTTTTATAATCATGCTGACATTAAATATTATGAAAAAATTAGCATTAATTGATTTACGTAAGTGGGGTCCATTTGGACCCCGCGCGCGCGTCCGTGTTCGTATCTTAGGCGCGCGTTCTCCCGGGTTAAGTTGCAATTTGAACTCTTCTAGTCCTTTGTATCATCTTCAAAGCTATCATTAATAATGGTATCCAAGATGTAAGCCTTTGTTCGTAGATTAATGACAGTAGTAACTGATTATTGTTAAATCCTTCATTAAAACGTGATTCCTCTTTAGATAATATAAGCCTTTTCTGCTTCCAGCATCATATCTATGAATATTATTCATATATCTTTAATTGCCAAACTTCAAATGAATTAGTGTAAATAATATGTAAAATCACATCGTATAATACTGTCCTGAAAAATATGTTTACGAAAGTTTGTTTCTTTTGAGTTTAGAAATAGATAATTAGATTAATTTAAAAAATGCTCAAAGTAAGATAAAAATAAATGAAGGTCGTATAATTTTAACGATAAAAATTTAATGATAATGATTTTATTTTATGCAGATCTTAAGGGGTATAATGGTTAATTAAATAGTTTCTTTGTAGTTAAATCACATAATTTAAAACACAATAAGATGATATCTTTAACAGTTGTAGAATCAGTTATATTTCTTCTGAAACAGTGTAAATATACCAATATATGATTTCAATTCTGTTTAAAATTCCATTTCTTATGATAAGAATTTCGGCAACTTACACTGAATATATAACTCTAAAAATTATAGAATTAAAAACTGTAATATCATATTTGGGATACCATGTATAAAGATCAAAACTGTCGACTGTCGTATTATCTGATAAAACAATTAGAAGAAACCTGGAAGTTTATATTTACTGCAAATGTATATCTATGTATTTAAATATTTTTGACCAGTTACAAATTGACTGAAAACGTATTAAAATATTGGTATTTTAATTGACTGTTTTATTGACTATGAATTGTAAATATTACTGCAGAGTCATCCAGTTTGAACATTTTAAATTCAAATTGTTTTTGAACAATTTCATTGTAAGTAAGTATGCCAATTTATGCATTAAGGTTTTACTCATTTTAATACTTTAATTATGAGTATTTTTATTATGGTTAACTCGATTTACTTTCAGGAGAAGTAAATGGCTGCCATAGATCTTTTTTCTTGAGATGTGAAACTTGATGATATCAAATTTTTGAAATTGGCAAACATATTCCTAAAGATGTTTTCCCTAATGATTTTACAATTACCAAGTTGAATTTGAAATTTTAAAGGTTTTGAATAATCTTTTTTCGTTTTTTCCACCTGTTACTCTTATTTTTCATGGTCTCTCGATTCATATTCAACTAGGAGAGAATTTTGATTTCCCATGTTACAAACAAATTTTCAAAGTTTTACCTCCCCAACAATAAGCAGTGTAGTATTAACATTCAAAATAAAATCTATAGCATAAAATTAAACCCAATAGTTCTAATTAATTATCACATAACAATTAATAAATTGAAAAATTCATGAATATTACTGAATTTTTACATTAGCTTTAAAGACGAGAGTCTCTAAACTTTAATACTCATTTATGATGATACTAACACAACTAAATTATATAATTTCTAATTACCTCACAATATAACCTATCCCTTTTCTGTCTCTTAGAAGTTACATTTAATTGTCCTTGATTATTATAGTGTAGCAGGTCAATTAAGGAAAAAATCATAAAAATAAAAAAATTAAAAATTAAAAAAAAATCGAACGTACAACAAGTTGCCCGGGAAGGAAATGTGGCCCGTATTGATGGTATATTTGTTATTCTTTATAAAGTTTGAAATTATATCTGTTATTTGCACATTCATAAATTTTTTATAAATATGTATATAAATGTCCTTGATTGGATATTATTGTACTCACACCACATCATAATTCACGATCGAAGCACTTGTTAGAAGCATACTTTTCTTTCAAACTTTTAAATATAAGATATAAATATTTTAACAAATAAAATGTTTAAACTTTTCAGTACAAATACCTTAAATGTATATAAAAATTTAATTATTTCATTAGGTTACTGTGCAACCAAGATATTTATTTATGTATTCGATTTTAAATTATATGTATGGTAGAAATTCCAGTTATTCAATGGCTGAGTAGGAGTATGCTAACGCTATCTATTAATTAAAATGAACATTACGTCTTTTCCATTTTGTTTCTTATCAAAAAAATACTTACCTTAAGAGTGTAAAGACAAATCTCACTTTAAAACTCATAGTAAAAACATCGTCTTTATCCGTTGCATTTATACCGTAGGTATCAAAAATCTTAACCAAAGAATAAATTGGAATTCCTGGAATTTGTATTGAAAACATGTGCCATTTAAAAATTAATTACAAACTCTTTACATATTGTGTAATATGTATTGAGCAATCAACTATAAAACGATCAATGTACATTTTCAATCTTTAAATACAAATTGCTTCAGTAGAAATGAAGTGTGCTTTTAAAGAAATAAGAAAGATATTAAATGCAAGAAACTTTTATCTACTTCGAATTAAAAGTCAGTTTCAAGTTCTTTTTTTAAAAAAAATACTTTTAATTCGTAAGCTAACACATATAAAATAATACAATCTTTTGTCGTACATTTATAATATTATGTTTTATTACCTATAAATGTATTATTAATTGAAACGCAATTCAATAGAATGGAATAAAAGTTTTATTTACCCCTTACATGGAATCAAGAGTTGTTCCAATGTTAAACAAAACGAATTTTTCCATCACTGAAAAAAATAAACAACTTGCTTAAAGTGCATAATTTCTAACAAAATTTATTACAGCACTGACCCAAAATATTCAAAGTATGAGAGCGTATATCATTATTTTATTCATTACGTAAAAATGACGATACATCATAGGACAATGTAATTTTTGTCAATTATTTGAATAACTGCTGTTGCATTGATGTAATGAAGAACGCTTCAATAAATCAACCCTCTTCAGAGAATTCATTCATTACATTTTCTATAATTTTCTTACACGAAGCGTGAATCTAACTAATTGATTTAGTGTTTCGAGTGAAGAAGAATGTCGTGTTATTTGGGTGCCAGCCAAAAGTGTTCCAAAACTAATTTGTTGCCACTTAGCAAACATTGTATGCTAGGAACACTGAAAGTTAAGAGAATTTTTTTCCCATGGAATAATTATGCCGAAGAGGAAAGTGGTTGTTGTGAAGTATGTGGAATGTGTGTAAATGCATTTAGGACTGGTATGTTATGTTTAGAGATTAGAGTGTATCTCAAAAATTGGTGTAAGAATCATCAATATGTTACTAGTTGTATTTTAACTATAAAAAATGGTTATGAGTGACTATTTGAAAAGCTATCTGTTCAATCCCATATTCTAAGCATTGAGATATTGAATTTTTTTTTCAGTATATTCAGTTTAGAATTATTACTTAAGAGCACTACTTTCCCGAACAATGTATTCATTCGTTCCATTGGAGTTAATCACATCCATTTAACTCAAAATTTGAAAGAATCTGATGAACTATTTCTTGAAACTATTTTTTTTTTCGTAAAACTGTTTAAGGGCAATTTAAAAATATTGCACAAGTTCACATGGAGTTCATTTAATTGTTAAATATCTCGTCAAGCGTTGGTGGAGGTTTTTTTTTTTTTTTTGGTGACAAAAAGTTCAACCCACCTTACCTTCCTAGATGTCTGTCATAATATTCGGACCGGCGTCAGGGTGTTCAAGTGGAATGGCAGTTAGAGGACTAATGTTTAATCCATGTGGCGACCTTTTTTTTCTCGACCGTGGTCAATAATATAATACGTAAGCAAGCAAAATATTTATCCTCTCATCTGCGCAGAATTTATGAAGTTGCGATTAAGAATATGGAATTTACTAAATGAGAAGTTTCACAGGAGTTTTAAACTTGTGCTAAATATGAAACTACAAGTTTATATCACCTATTTGTTGCATGTTTACAAAACAAACACTGACTTATTTGCTTTTACAGTGATAAAATAGATAACTGTCTAATATTTTATTTTGTACCTTAAGTGTTTATTATTTTTCCCCTTGAAGGGTGACATTTTCAGACTAAACAAGTCCAGTTAACCAATACTGAAAAGCTTCGAACTGCATTTCAAAAAATGAAGGTGTTGTAATGGGTTATCAAGTTATAACAAATTAGTAAAATATTATAATCCGTTTTCAAAGTCGAGCTATAATTTTACTAATTAATAAGAAAATAAATTGAAGCAGTGAATGCTTTCCACAGACTTTCTCAATACATTCGTAGCAAGATAGTTCCGCCACGAAGATAACGACGAAACCTTTAAAAATTAAACTAGCTATTGATGTTTAGTAAATTGCTCATACGCTTTTATGAATATTTCACAATAGATAGTCAATGATTTTGTTCTTAGTAAATTGATTAGAAAGTGTTAGAAAATATACAATTCATTGATAGATTACTATTCAATCTTAATTGCAAATAGCTGAATTTAAGCATGTATGACTGAATGTTTCATTTTATATTATTAATAGCTTATATTACATGGTTAGTACTATAAACGTCTGGTGAACTCTTAGCTGAGGTCAGATTATAAACTACTTCGACATAATTTTTTAATATTATAAACAAACTTATTTGTAGTTTTATTGGATAAAAAGTTACTTGAAAAAGTAGATTCATATGAAATCGATTTTTAAAGAATGGTAGTTACAATAATTATTGAGTTTCCCAGAATTTTTTTTTTTAGCAATAAAGAATATTAGAGTCTTCTTATCTGAACTCATGGCTTAGTAATTTTGTTCCAGTCATTAATATTTAGAAAACTCGTTTTATTATTCAGCAATTTAATGTTCTAAATCAATGGTTTAAATTCTTAGACTGCAAACTCCTTAAAGTTGAAGTATTCACTTTAAAATATAGCATTAACTAAACGGCATCTGTAATTTTTAGATAAATAAAATCAGTTGAAAATGTTTGATGCAGTAATTATGTAAAAGTAAATGCAATTAAACTCTTTACTATATTGCCTGCCTGTCAACTTCATGATTTTTTTGCAATAAATAAATTTTATAAATTGAATATTTCTAAATGAAAGTATATATAATCAATTCATAATGTTTTTTGTCAATAGATAGCTTTTTTTTCTCTCGAAATGAAACTTTGTTTAGTGTAATAAAAAAATCATTTTGGTACAATGCTACAAAAATATAAATCGATATATTTAAATCAATATATTTAAAGCCCTTAGTTTGCCTTAAACACTATCAAACTTGTCAGGTTAAACGTGGTTTGGAATTGCGTTGTCCAAACTCTGTGTTACTGAATATCTGTATATGTTACAATGAAGTAAAAACAATTATAATACAATTCTATCTCGAAATGAAACTGCTCTAGATAACATTTATATATATCAAAATTTAATTTAATTGTTTTTTCTGACTTTGAATAGAGAGGAATCACTATTTACTTTAGTAGTAAATTACTAAGCAATAAAATTTTTGATTCTCAAAAACTAAAATCTGAAGAGAAAATTATTTCTATTATACCACTTTTACATATTCATTTAAAATTAAAAGTAAAGCGAAATTTAAAAGTAAAGCGAAAATTAACTGATTAGAAAATTGTCTATATTATATTGCTTTTACGTTTTAAATATAAAATTTTATAATTTAAATCCAAATTTTATAATTTACATTTAAAAACGGTGCAATACAAAGATATATATATATATATTTTTTTAATAAAACCACTTATTTTAATTAACTGGTTGGTGTTTTTTTTTTGTTTTTTTTTGCCATCATCATCCTTGATAGTATTACTAGAATAGTAGTACATGATTAGTAGTATAAAAGTGTGAAGTATAAAAAAAAATATATACATCAGAAACGTTTAGATATTTTATAACTGACAAATGGCGCATGATCCAAGCGTGGTGTTGCTCAGCGTTAAATATTGTCACGTATAACGAACTGTACACAAGAAATACAACGTTGGTGCTATGTCTCGTAAGTATTTATTAGAAAGAATTCTAGAGCAACGTTTAGTAACAGAAGAAACTATCCTCTGCTCCACTCAACTCGAGTGACTCTTTTATAAAGCCAGATCGAATGTTCCAGAACATTCACCGGAAACAAGTAAAGTTGGATTTGCATAGAAGCACGAATACATCCATCCGGAAACAAGTCGTACCGGAAATGATAGAACGTTCTAGAAGGTTCTTCTGGAACAAGAAATAAATAGAAATTAAACTTTAGTAAAGTGGGTGCCGGTGGTATTCGAACCACCGACCTATCGATCACCAGCCTCATGCGCTACCTCTCGGCTATAATGCCATATGTATAAATAACCAAAATGCGGCATTGCTCCCTTCTTAGGAGAACAGCGTCCCGCTGTTACGGTAATCTTTCGGCTATAATTTGTCTTTTCCGAGCTCTCGTCATCGGTCCAGTGTATGCGGCTGGTATTTCGTCAGTGAAAGTATCCTCATCTCTTCTGCAGTGAACATGGTCCTCTTCAAAGTCAGTAGGATGGTTTCTTAAGAATTCATCTTGAGTCTCGGGATCGTGATAAGGCTTCATTCGAAGGACATGCACGGTGTCGATTGGTTTGCGTCTTCTTGACGTTGGATCGAAATCTTGTACCTCGTAGGTGACATCTGACAACCTTCGATTCACCTGGTACGGACCGAAGTACTTCTTGAGAAGTTTTTCCGACAAGCCCACTTTACGTACCGGTGTATAAACCCACACGAGATCTCCTGATTCATAGTGCACTGGCCTGTGCTTTGAATCGTATCTTTGCCGATCCTTTTCTTGAGCCTCCGATGTTCGAAGTCTGGCCAGCTGCCTAGATTCTTCGGCTTGCGTTAGCAATCGAATAACATAATCACCTCCTTGGTCGTCGTCGCAGTAAGGGAACATCGTGTCAAGTGTGGTTTCAGCTTCTCGGCCGTGTAGGAGATAGAAAGGAGTGAAGCCGGTTGTTTCTTGTTTAGCCGTATTGTAGGCAAATGTTACAAAGGGTAGTATCTCGTCCCACTTCTTATGTTCAACGTCCACATACATCGAGAACATGTCAGTCAATGTTTTATTAAAACGTTCAGTAAGTCCATTAGTCTGTGGATGATACGCTGTCGTCATTCTATGGGTAATACTGCACAGACGATTGTTCTCTTGGACAAGTTTCGATTGAAATACTTGTCCGCGATCCGTTATTATAACTCTCGGGGCGCCATGTTTTAGAAGTATTTCTTCGACTATAAATTTTGCAACTTCAGGTGCTTCTGCGGTTGGAAGAGCTCGTGTAACTGCATACCTAGTTAAGTAATCAGTGCAGACTATAATCCATTTATTTCCTTGAACTGATTTAGGAAATCTCCCCAAAAGGTCTATTCCAATGCGGTGGTAAGGTTCCGTGGTGGGAGGAATGGGTCTTAGCTGACCTGGGGGTCTCATAGGAATTGGCTTTCTTCTCTGGCATTCTCGGCAGTGCATGATGTATCGTCGAACATTCCGGTACAACCCTGGCCAATAGAATCGCTTCCGTATTCTGTCATAGGTTTTAGCGAAGCCCAAGTGTCCTGATGTTGGTGCGTCATGGAAGTGATTTAAAATTTCCAATCTTAATTGCCTTGGGATAACTGGTAACCATTTCTTTCCGGTAGGATCGAAATTCTTTTTACAAAGTACACCTTTAATGAGTTCGTATCCCCTTTTAAGTGGTTCTGTTGTTCCATAGGCACGAATTATTTTGACTAAATCCTCGTCGTTCCTTTGTTCTTCTGCTATTGTAGTCAGGGAGGTGATGGAATGATCCGCTTCCAACGTCGTAGTAACTTCGGCAATTGGGTTTCTTGACAAACTATCAGCATCTTTATGCTTCCTCCCACTTTTGTAAACGATTGAGACATCGTATTCCTGAAGCCGAAGAGCCCATCTCGCAAGTCTACCAGAAGGATCTTTTAGCCCAGTCAGCCAGCATAGAGAGTGATGATCCGTGACAATAGTAAAAGGCTTACCAAACAAATAAGGACGGAATTTATTTATGACCCAGACGGCAGCAAGACATTCTCTTTCCGTAGTAGAGTAGTTCCTTTCGGCCTTTGAAAGAGTCCTTGAAGCGTAAGCTATAACTTTCTCCTCCCCCTTTTGTATTTGGACCAGTACAGCTCCAATTCCGTAACCGCTAGCGTCGGTATGCAGCTCCGCAGGTGAATTCTCATCGAACAAACCTAAAACAGGATTTGAAGTCAAAGCTTTCTTCAATTTGCAGAAAGATTCTTCTTGACTTTTGGTCCATGTAAATTTAACATCGCCTTTTAGTAATGCTTGCAGGGGTTGGGCCTGATGACAGAAATCTTTGATAAATCGTCGATAATAAGAACATAATCCTAGAAAGCTTTTTACATCGTGAGTGTTCTTGGGCACAGGAAAGTTATTTACGGCTGTTAGTTTTTCAGGATCGGGTCTAACTCCTTCGCTTGATACGAGATGGCCTAAGATCTTGATTTGTGTTGCGCCAAAGTGACATTTCTTGGGATTAAGAATTAGACCTGCGTCTTGAATGCACTGAAGGACAACATTTAACCGGTCTAGATGGCTCTCGAATGTATCTGAAAACACTACTATGTCGTCTAAGTAGCATAGGCAGATTGACCACTTCAAGTGACGCAATAGATTATCCATCATCCGTTCGAAGGTCACTGGCGCGTTACATAATCCAAACGGCATGACTCTGAACTCGTACAGACTTTCGCCTGTGACGAATGCCGTCTTTTCACGGTCCCTATCGTCTACCTCAATCTGCCAATAGCCGGAGTACAAATCCACTGATGAGAAGAAATGAGCCCCTTTTAGACAGTCTAACGTGTCATCAATTCGAGGTAATGGGTAGACATCTTTCTTGGTTATTTTATTGAGGCGGCGGTAATCGACGCAGAAACGCCAACTTCCGTCTTTCTTTTTCACCAAGACGACCGGGGACGACCATGGGCTTTCCGAAGGCTGAATGATTCCTCTGTTCATCATCTTCTCAACTTCGTTCTGTATGAGACGGCGTTCTGTTGGCGACACTCTGTAGGGTCTTTGGTGAAGCGGCTCGTGATCTCCAGTTACAATTCGATGTTTGACGTTGACTTTGCTTGCTCCGAATTTCTTCTGGTCAAACGAGCTACCATATTTTTGAAGCAAATTTAGCAGATCACCATGTTGTTCGGGGTTCAAACCAGGATCTATCATCTGTTCACAGACCATCGGTAGCAATTCGGTTCTTTTACTCAATTTGACGGGCGCCACTGCCTCGGCAATCGTGTTTAGTTTGCCTTTTCCCAGTTGCTCAGCAGAAGCTATGCACATTCCCTTGGGAATAGATCGAGCTTTGTGATGTCCGTTTGCTAGCCAAAGTTCTCCACGTCCGTTGTCAAGGGTGATGATCGTTGAAGGAATCGCTATTTCCTTGCTCAAAACCAGGTCTTTCTTACCTTCTACAATGACGTCAAGAGACGCGTTAGCTGGGGCACCATGAACCATAGCCCGTTTAATAGAACGTCCAGGTACCACATAATCTTCTAAAGCGTATAAATGCCAGGAATCTTCGTTCGCCAGTGTCTCTTGAACGGCGTCTTCAAGAACCAGTTCAGAACGACCACAGTCAATAACTGCTTGAGAGGCTTCTAAGAAATCCCAACCTAGGATTATATCATGGCTGCATTGCGGCATAACAATGAACTCAAAGGGTTGCACTCTACCGTTAATATCGAGGCGAAGTATGCATCGTCCAGTCGGCTGTACATAAGAGTCATTGGCTACTTTAAGAAGTACTCGCCGTGTGGTTGGCAATTGCACTTTTCTAAGTTTTCGGCGATATTTTTCAGATATGACAGAAAAAGAGGCTCCAGAATCCACAAGTGCCGTCACTGGCGTATTGTCGACTATGATTTCCAAATGATTCCCGGACATCTTAGCGGCAGTCGGAGGGTTTCGCATAATAGCGGCTTCACCTCCACAGAAGCTCGCATCACCTAGTTTTCCTCGACGCGTCGACTAGGAGATCGACTTGAGGTTCTATACGGCGAAGGTGATCTAAAGCGACGTGTTGGTGATCGTCCTCTGTTTGTGAGCGGCGAGGAAGTTCTGGTGTTTGGTCGTAGATAGTCGTCGGTTGGTCTTTGGTAGCTATCGGCAGACGGTGTGGGGGTTGGTTGTCGACGAAAGTTGTTTCCCCTTTCGTTGCGGTAAGTGTCAAAAACGGATCGCCTTTCCCGGCAGTAGCGGACGACGTGTCCTGGACGTCCACAGTGGAAGCAAACTGGCCTGTTGTCTTCCGTTCGCCATAGATCAGTTTTTCTGGTAGCGGGTTCTATTGTCCTTTCAGGTCTTCTAACATTATTTGGTTGATACACGTACTGTCTTTTCTGGTTCCATGTAGAGGGCTGCGTAGTCCTTGAAACCGAAGCCAAGACACTCTACTTCTTCGCGAATGACATTTTCTAAAGACTGATACTGGGGTTGTTGGTCTTGCAGGTTACGTGTTAGTTTCTGAACTTCCTCTTGAACTATTTGTCGTATCATATATGCTAAATCAACGTTTTCATCAATTGGGGCCATAGAGACTACATTTGGGAGTCGTTGGTATTTTCGTTGAGCAACTCTCCTCTTGTGTTGGTCTTCGATATGCTGACACTGTTTAATAAAGTCATCGGCTGTAGCTATATCCTTAGCTAATAAGGCTGCGTAAACTTCTTCGGCAACTCCTTTCATCAAATGAGAAGCCTTTTCTTTCTCTTCCATTCTGGAATTTACTTGATGACATAGTGCTAGTACATTCTGGATGTAAGATTGTGTGCTCGTTCCCTGTTTCTGTGCTCGGCATTTAAGTAGGGCTTCTGCTTGTTGGACGTGATGTCTAGTGTCTCCAAATGCTTGTTTTAGTCCTTCTTGGAATTTTTCCCACGAACATAATTCATCCTCATTATTTTCAAACCATTGCTTTGATGTGCCATCAAGAAAGAAGTATGCATTAGCAAGGCACTCCATGTCGTCCCACCTATTAAATTTCGCAACCCGTTCGTATTCTTTCAGCCATTTTGTAGGATCTTGACCAGCTTCACCAGCGAAACTGGAGGGCTGTCTTATTTGCTGATACAGCCGGGAACCAATTTCAGGTTTAGTTTCGGTCGATCCGTCTGGCATAGTAATTTTACGATTTTTCCTTGGAGGGGGAATGTAACGCCCGTACTCCGGAGGCAGTCCTTGTAGTCGACGGCTTTTGCGGCCACTTTCTTCCTCCACGATCGGTACCCGGCGCCTCCACCAAACTGTCACGTATAACGAACTGTACACAAGAAATACAACGTTGGTGCTATGTCTCGTAAGTATTTATTAGAAAGAATTCTAGAGCAACGTTTAGTAACAGAAGAAACTATCCTCTGCTCCACTCAACTCGAGTGACTCTTTTATAAAGCCAGATCGAATGTTCCAGAACATTCACCGGAAACAAGTAAAGTTGGATTTGCATAGAAGCACGAATACATCCATCCGGAAACAAGTCGTACCGGAAATGATAGAACGTTCTAGAAGGTTCTTCTGGAACAAGAAATAAATAGAAATTAAACTTTAGTAAAGTGGGTGCCGGTGGTATTCGAACCACCGACCTATCGATCACCAGCCTCATGCGCTACCTCTCGGCTATAATGCCACATGTATAAATAACCAAAATGCGGCAATATTTTCAAGTTTTAATGAAACTATTTCTAAATGTAAATTTGATGAAATCTGTTTCTTTTAGAATATGTTTCTCTAAGTTTTATTAATGTTTCTTTTAGAATATATCCTGAACGGATTTTATTCTAAAAGAAACATTTTCTTAAACCGTGTATTTATGCACTCATGCAGACAGTTATTGTAGAAAAATTTAAACCCTAAAAAGTGCTATAACGGATTTTTTTTTTTTTTTTTTTTTGCTTTAAATAAAGATACATTACTTATATAAGTTAGTTTAACTTACCAAGCCTAGTAGATATTACTGTTTTAATGAATAGAGAATAGTTCATAAATTGCATAGTAAACATTTTAAGTTTTTAAGTTCAATATTATAATTTTAAATATACCTTAAAATAAAAATTAAATTTCAATATTATATAGATATATGGAATCATTTGCGTAGTTATACCTCCTTAAAAATAGCTTTTTTAACCAGTTTCAAAAGGATATAATGTCATGTGACCATTTTTAACATTAAAATATACGACTAATCACTTTATTTACAACACGATACATATTAAAATTTAATACTAAATAACTGCCATATAATATTTTAACTGTAGTAGTTTAAATATTTTGTTATGAAAAGAATATTTAATTAACTTTATAAATTAACCTAACTCAGCAAATTAAAATATCAACACAAATCATTATTAACAGTGTTTATCATCGAATATTCCTTCGCTTAGAAAGTATGTGTTTTCATCTTCTTTAATTAAATATCTTCATGTGAAGCTAATTTTAGCTTTTCTAATTGGTAATTAACTTTCTATTTATCTGCTGTTTATTTTGACTACGTAGCACAACAGATATTTGAAAGCAATTATATTTTAAGCAAAGCTTAGAATCATTCCTTAATATACTTTTACTTTTTAGAAATATCGCTAATGATGCAATCATCATTTTATAGAAACAAAAATTCTTTAAATTACTTTTTTAAATCTGCGTGTAAATTTTCACTTCATAGGATTTTTAAAACTCTGTAAAACTTAAATTTAAAATCAATTTCATCTGAATTACTTTTCATGCCTACGAGCACCAGTTCGAATCTTCCTCTCACAATCATCGATCGCTTGGAGCCTCCGTAATTTTCGGATGGGCACTTGAAAACTGTCGAAATGTAATTTAATTCCTGGAGATTCTGAGAGTAATCGAAATGCCCTCTGCTACTCGGGATGACACACCAGTTCCAAGGAAATTTAATATCGGACTAATCAGCGCGATCTTTCGCTCACTTGGTGTAGCGGGAACTGAGTAGCGTCAGGAAGCGATTTAATGCACTGTCTCTTGATACAGAAGGAAATGCCGGGCTGGATTAGATTGCAAACCTCTTCAGTAGAAAGTCAGTTCTGGAATGCATCGGATAAAGTAATTGGAAACATGGTAATTAAGGCTTCGTACAGTGTCATTGTGTAAATTAGCAGGAACTTGGGATGGATTTGGGATATACACGAAAAAAAGCGCTGAGCTTAGTAAAATGTATCGATTGAGATACAGAGTTATTTTTTTAAATCTTGCATCTGGTTTATAAATATTTTTATAATTTAGGATAAATTGATATTTATATCAGTAGATAACTTAAACACGATAAATCACAAAAATATAAAACTTTCCATTATGAATGGGACTAATGAGGAGTTGGTACCCGAAAATGTATTTAAAAAAATCAATTTTGAGTTTAATTGTTGTTTATAAAAATTTTAATTTTTCCCTCTAAAAAGATACTACATTTATCATAATATATCAAATAGAAGTATTTTAATATTTTTTAAAGACAAAAGAAGGAACTATTAGTGTAAGTAAAGTATTCTTTAAAATACGTTTTTCCCAAAACTTCATTCTTCATTATACCATATCCATGTGATTTTTTCTCAAAAATTTCACACAATACGTATTTAAAAATTTTACCACGCATTATTTTTATTCATCTGTATAAACTGAAAACATATATATATATATATATATATTTTAATTTAATAATTTTCACGACAGTGCATCCGCCAAGTTCACTGCCAGCCATCTTATACTGGAAGCCACTCATCAGAATTTTGACCTCTCATATCTCCGTGGTACAGTATGCCTGAGAGATGAAAATTTTAACCGGTAACTGTTAGCCACTTTAGTAAGACCCCTAAGTTTCAAGTCTCCAATTATATTGGTGGTCGATTTATTTAAATTCGGAAACGGCAAATAAAGACCTATTTTGAAATCCACCCAAAATCAACTCACTCATCATCCAATTACAAAGGTACTTCTAGTAGAGCTATGAAATTTGGTATGCTAGTAAGGTTTAACATGTATACAAAAGAAATATATAAAAATCGAGATTTTCCCCTCCGAATCACCTATAGGAAGCAATATTAAAAAAAAAAACTGAATTTCATCTTCTAATATATTTCCATTAGGGTTAGAGTTATAAAACTTGCAATACTAGTAGCTCTTAGCATATATAAATAGAGGACTTACACATCACGCAGAAAAGCCTTTAAATAATATATATATATATATATATATATATATATATATATATATATATATATATATATATATATATATATATATATATTTGGTATTATAAAAGCGACCAATGGCGATATATTATCGCCTACGAAATGATCGTCAATTATTGTTAATTTTTTTCCCATATGCCAACTTTTTTTGTATTTCTGAATAAACTATTTATTTAAGATGATTTTAAATTACCATCATTCATATTGAATCTATAAGTACGTCATGGACTGCTATCCGATAAATTTAACTTTCTCAGAAAAATCTCATGTGATTATCCCTGAATTAGATGTTGTTGAGATCGTTATATAAAACTTCCTTAAAACCAAATAATAATTCAAAGAATAAAGGAGTCGGCTAGTTATTTACCTCTCGGGGTTGGCCACCAATAATAAGTTTGTCAACGGTCGACTGTGTAATAAGTAAGTACAAAAAAAAAAAAAAAAAAAAAAAAAAAAAATGTTATCCCTTTCAATCTCAGAAAGTTTTCTTGCAAGTTTCAAGATTATGAACACTAAACATTAAAAAAAAACTAAATTACGGGTGATGAAAATTAGTAAAATTGTCTTATCAAAGTCAAAATTATCCTGTATAGGTCTAAATATCTAGCTACAAAAATGCTTGACCATTACTCGTCAGTGAATCTGAATATGTTGTTCCGGTCGTACTTCAGTCAACACAATCGGTACGTTGTGTGGTAGGTAGTGGCAAAGTAAAAAGAGTAAAGAGGCGTTTTTACAGTGTCGACTTTTATCAAAACTAATGAAAGATGACTAGATGCTAACTTCCTCCTGGGAAGTATTCAGGAAACAAAAAACAGACTAGAACAATATGCTGCTTGTAAGCCAAGGGAGTAATCAGACAAAAGACAGAGCCATATATAGGGATTAGCCATACATAGTTATACATTTAAAAATGTTTTTTCAGAGTGTTTGGTTGCATTTGTTAATTATAATATATTTTCTTTGGTCATTTTATGAGTATCACCGAATATTCTGTGAATTGAGTGACACCGATTGCCGAACGTCCGAAATGGTCCTAAAATGCGCTGTTGACTCGCAAACAATATTTTTAGTACAATTTTTAACTGATAATCAATAGTTGAGAATAACTATTCACAATATTAAAAACGTTTTGTTGCAAATCGGTATTGAAAGGAAAATAGTGTGATTTTCAAGCAGGGCCTGTCAATCAATCGACGCCTCATTTAAAAAAAAAATATTAATAGGATGAGTTTTTTTTTTTTTTTTTCTTCTCTTTCTTATCAACCTCGTGCTAACTAAGAAGAAAACAAAGAAAAAATGCTCAAAGAAAAAAACATATGTTCAAGTCGTTGGTAACTCGCAATAAGCGTTTGCTTACGTTTTACCATTTGGTCGACTCATTTTATTAGAAAGTTTATAAATAAAGTACCAGATTACCGTTTATTATTAGTTTTAATAAATTGACAAGAGTTTTGACAGAGTTTTTAAAGAAATTAAAAACATAGCACTCTTCACGGAAAAACAAATCTTTTTTTTTTTTTTTTTTTTTTTTTTTTTCATATCAAAAATGTACATATAATATTTATTTCATATATTTTATTTAAACTATGCATAACTTCTATACTAGTAGAAAAAAAGAAAAATCTATTCAATAGAGAATTTACCCTGTAAATCAAATAGTGTCATTTAAATGGTATTTTCTTTTCTAAATAAAAACTTAGATAAAGTATATTACTATAAAAATACAGATCCGAATTTAGTAAAATACAATTCTAGGTTTATCCATGTTATAGATTTTATAATTAGATAAATATTAATCTTATTGTTTTAATTTAAATTATAAAGTTTCATTTTGGCTTGTTTAAGAAAATCTACCTTTATATTGAAACTCTTGCTATTAATTCTATAGCTTAATTTTAATTTCGTTAAAAATGTTTTTAGCTTACTTAGTTTTCAATTTAAATTAGCTAAATTAAGTAGCATTTATGATTGCGAAAATTTTAAATTCGAAGTTAGCACATAGTTATCTTGGAAGAAAAACTGTTACAATACGAAATTCTAAAATTTGCTTATACATTTTTAAACTTATATGATAGTATTGGATTGCTTTGTTTTGCATCTAAAAAACAGAATTTTAAATAAACTAGATATGATCTCGAGCATGTCTAATGCAAATATATGGAAATAAAAATTTAACATTGAAACCTCGGTATAAAACGCGATATAATATTACCAATATAGTATATTCACAACACAAAATTGTTTTTTCTAATAATAAGAATATAATTAAAATCGAATTGGAATATTTACTCTATTTCTGATCAAATTCCTTTAGACAACACAATTCTTGAATATTAGTTAACGTTACATATATATTAGTTAAAGTTACATATATATTTCTTAAATAAATCAAAACTATGACCATCTAGTTTTGTCATAATACTTTGTACTTTTGTTTCTTCCTTTACAAAAAAAAATTGAATGATAAATGTAATCACAGAATTTGGTGTCAGAATATTTGAAGTACTAGAATAAAATATAAATACTTCATTAGCATATGAAACAAAATCATTTGACGCTTCTAAAAATTAGACAAACTAGTATCGGAAAAATAAATAAGTACCTCATATATATTTTTGTTCTTTCATAATTAAGATGGAAACCACAGTATTTGTAAGATAAACATGTCCTAGATTTTAATCATCTCATTATTTTCGTTCATTGAAGCTCAGCATTATCATTATTATTATAAGAAAAATAGTTAAACACAAAGAATCTGAATATACTTCAATTGCTTTAAAAACCAAGATGAAAGTTATTTCCAGTAGAAAAGCCGAAAAATATATTCTCTCATTCGTCTCAAAACACCATGTTAATTAGTGGCGCCGATTCCCACCACGCAGATAATTGTGACCACATCCTTTTTATCGTCTCTTTATTAGAAGCAGACCGCCAGACTTCCTCAAAGAATGAGCTATAAATCACTGCACACGTTAATTGCAGTAATTGGTACTTATTTATTCTTGTTAAGGATGACAGTGCTCCTCTTTATCGATTCCCCGACAAGAACATTCAGATGAGACAATTGGGCACATTTTTGATGATTCCAACAAACGAAACTAATTTAGATGATGATACTCTTTATGATCTGGTGGCTTTTAATAATAGCAAGGGATCCTTTAAGTTATGTTGAATGGAACTGCCAAAGACTCATGGGAAGAAAATTGGAATAAAAGAAGTTAAGTTTTGAAATATTGATGGTTGAGTTTGAATGTCCCCTGATTGTATGTGAAACGCAGTTTATGTTTATTTTCTTTTTGTCCTCCGAATCATATAATTATTAGATGTTTGAAATTTCTTAAATTTAGTGTCATAATAAGGGAAGTTTTATTTTTGTTTATTTTATGAGTACAGGTATTTGAGAACTCTATTTCTATTTTTGGGTTAGTAATTATTCATTTCCTTTTGAAGGTATATTAAAATAGATGATAATATCAATGGATTACTAGAACCTTTGTATTTAAAGCCCAAAGTAAACATAACTAGGCCCTCACTTAGAACCTTGAATTCATTTAAAAAAAATACTTAATATACTTCAAATGATGCATTCCTGGATAATACGTATGTTCGTTCTTGAACTTAACTGCTTATTTTTCTTAGAAGTATTTTAAGGTAGTCATTTGGTTTTCTGATTATCAACATATAATAAAAGTTATTTCCAATAGATGAATTTTTCTTTTCAATTTAATATGTAAATTAAATCATATTACGACTGACTTGGAAGTATATAAAATCAAAAATTGGTTTATGAGACCATCTCACAATCCACCTGTTACGTAATAGAATTTAGTGTCGAAAACGCATGCTTCTTTTTTTAAAGTGACATAATTTATGAGAATTTCAGTGGAAAGTAGTGGCATTATGCTCAGTTGAAAAAAATGCAGGGTTGTCAGAAATTGTGCTCATTCTTACCCTTTTTTAAAGTGTTATTTAGAGTTAATTACACAAGGGACTGAAGTGCAGAGAAAACTTGAGAATTCAAACTTTGACTATTGACATTTAAGTCTAACAGATATACATCATAACTTCTTATTCTTCTTCTTCCATTGGTTTGACAGCCATTGGTGGGCTAAGGTCTTCTTTATAATATTCTCCCATTGTAATATATTCTTTGTTAAGACATTCTAATTGGTGACTTTTTTTTGATAAGGTCAACGTTGATGCAGCCCTCCAACCTTAGTCTGCACCTGCTCAATCAATTTTTTCAAATCAATTTTATCTTTGCCTCCACATATCATTAATATTTATTGCATCACTAATATTCTTAAAAACCTTTCTTCCAAAGATTACGGGCCGATTTTCTTGTGATTTTATCATAGCCCAGGTTTGGAAGCATATGTGGGTACAGGTCTAATAGTGGTTTTATATCAAATATGTTTGTTTAATAATTTGATTGTAAGACATTATTTTATCCATTAAGACACTGATTAACAACAACTATAAGTCCTTTGATCTAGGTTCTCAACTGGTCCTGATTGTTCATATTTGAGTACAAGTAAGTGCAAAGTGCAACTAACATCAAGCTCAAATTTGTGGTTTTTAATTTCCAGAAATTTTAGATCTACTTATGTCTTAAACAAAGGCAATATCAGATTATAGCTTCTAAAAATGGTATTTTATTTTGAGCAATTATAACATTGGCAAAGCAAGGATTTAAAAAAAAAAAAAAAAAAAGAAGAAAAAAAAAAAATAGTTAAGATGGTTCCACGAGTACTAATACCAGAATCCCGCATAATCTACTACAAGGCTATATTTAAAATGGAGGCAGGTAAGGCATCATATTGCCGTACACGGATTTTAATTTCAAAGTATTCCAGAAACTTTTTCGAATTATTTGGTACTAGAAAAGTTTTATAAGTCTAAATAGATTTTCTAAGACTTCCAGGTCACCCAGAGTCCATAAAACATTTAGCGATCAATCCTATCGAAGACCGTTTTGTCTATTAATAATATTGTCCATCATTGGCCATGAGGCCGGAATCGATAGTGTTTATCTATTCCAACCTCGGTAAGTTTTTCTACAATTTCGCTCAAATGGAAATTTGTTCCTCTGCAGATTTTTCCCTCTTAAAACCCCATTGTTATTCCCTAACAGTGTTCCCAAACAAAGGTTATAGCCTCTTAAAGAAAAATTTTAAAAAACTCTATAAGTTATATTTAACAAACTGATACCCTGATAATTTGAACAAATTATCGTGTTACTTTTTTTTATGAATATAGCACAAAATTCCACTAGTCCAGTAACATGGTAACACCTCTTCTTTCCAGATTGAAAGGAAAACCTTATGTATTGCCTCAAGCACTGCAGGATTCTCTTGCTTCCTTCAAACATTCAGCTCGACTTTGATTACGTTCTGGAGCCTTATTTAATTTTAGTTGTTTAATAACCACTCCTACCTCTTTTGGAGAGGGGATATTTAAATTGGCTGTCTGATGAATATGTAAAGGCTCCAGAAAAGATTCTGTTGGGTGCCTTTAAAATATATCTGCATAATTGCTAAGCATTTCATCCATCCCTGTCCCTACAGAAAAATTCTGGATTTTAAGTATTGCCAACTAATACTAGGTATTTTTGTTTTTTATTGAAAGCTCTGCTTTCACTATTTCCTCTTAGATATGCAACATATTTAAGAATATCCTTTTGAAATAGACGTATTTTCTTTTTGTGTGTTGTCTTTCCTCTTCTCTTTGTCAATTTATATTCTTCAACTGAATTTATAGTAAATCTTCTCTGATGCATGTAATAATAAACATTGTTTTTTCCCTCAATAGCTAATCCACAATCATCATCAGACCAATTCTTCTTATTAGGTGCACGGCAGTGCATCCGCCAAATTCACTGCCAGACATCTTTTACTGGAAGCAACTCAGCAGTATTTTGACCTTTCATATTTGCGCATTACAGTTTACCTGAGAGCCGTTTTTTAACGCGTTAGTCACTTTAGTATGGACCTTAAGTTTCAAGTATTCAATTGTATTGGTTTTAGAGTAAAACGCGATAATAAAATTAGAAAATGGCAGAAAACGATATACTTTGAGATTCACTCACTCCCTGACTAGCAAATGACTAAATTACTTCTGATAGAACTAGAGTTATGGAATTTGGTATGCTTGTGAGGTTTAAATACAAAGGGAAAAAAATTTAAAAAATGAGATTTTCCCACATTTCAAGATAATTAAATTTCCAATTATGAATTTTGTCTTTGATTTCTTCCATAAAAGTGTCTCCAGTTTCCATGTCTTTTAATCTAGAGAAATTAAATTTGCACTGATATTTTCTCTGGGTATATTTAAAGTTTGATAGTTTTGCTCCTAATATAGCTATCCTTAAATAATGAGTAGAATCGATGTTAGTAACGCAAAAGGTCCTAACATTGAAAAGATTAGATTAGTGTCTGGCATCGATCAAGAACTGGTTAATTTGGTTTAAGGTATTATTTTCGGCCACTCGCAATGTCATTTTGTGAATATTTTAATGCCAGAACGTTGTACTTAGAATATCATACCATATTCCACCGCAAAATCAATGAGTCTGATCCAATTTTTACTGGTAATGTCATGCAAACTATGTTATCCGATAATTGATTTAAACTAACTTTCTTTCCAATCAATGAAATTTACCAATAATAATTTGATGTCACTTCAAAGGAATTCTCTATAGAGTGCATCCAAATCACTGTTGAAAGAATCCACATCAAAACTTTTTGTTTTTTAATGCTGTTTAATGGGATAATTTGTTGACACTTTTCAGATTGTTTTATGACACTAAACAACACATATTGAGCTAAGTTTCTAAGATAATGGTGTTATATGAAGTTAATATTTATCTTTAAAAATTGGGACATGATTTTACTCAACTACCAATGATACTCTAATGAAAGTTCATCATATTTGATGCATTCATACTCCATGAGTTAGAGTACTTTTGGAACATAAAAGTTTTTCTTAGAAATCCTAAGGAAAAGTAGATCTGTTCCAATGTCAAGATGAAGGACAATTTAGAAATACTTTTTTTTAAAGCTTTATATAATTTTGAAATAAATTTATTAGTTTTAAAATATTACTATTTAAATAACATGAAAAATTAATGTACTACATGATTGGGAATGAAGGACATGAACATTTTGAAAAGAAGAATTGAACATTTTGAAAAGAAGAATTGAACATTTTGAAAAGAAGAATTGAACATTTTGAAAAGAAGAATTGAACATTTTGAAAAGAAGTGTGAAGATGGATAATTTTTTTAATAGAAAGATAAGAAACATTTAAGCATGCCTTTTTTATTCAAATAAATTTAAAACTTGTTTGTAAACGATATCAATTATTAAACGTCAAAAAATTTACTCAGTCGACATGAGCTGGCTGGTTGATTTTCTGGATGATTCCAGCCTTTGAACAAAAAATTTCGCCAGGATTAGTTAATTATTTCCAGTTTTGTGCTACTTCTTTGTCGTTTTTTTCTCAATGATCCGTCTCGAATAAAGCTCATCCTAGTATGTCAAAGAACAAAGTTGTCCACTACAAGGTTCTGGATTAAACATAAAGATTGTGGGCGCAGCATTAAAGGAAGGTTGTTTTTTAAAATTTCTGAAAGTTTCATTCATTCAGTGTCCTGTAGCGAAAACTTAGCATTCGCATCATCGCTGTTTCTACCTGTATATCAGGTGCTATCGTTTCCTCATTTTTTCTAACAGAGTAGGCCTGTAAACACTTGAAAGAAGCACTAAGCTTCTTCAAACCACACATACTTTAATTTGAAGTTCATAGCACGAGCAGCTATAATTTATAAGGATAACAAACACAAATTGTTCGACTCAATATTTAAAAGCAACTACAATACTCCAAAAGAAACTATAACTTAGTCAAATATTAAAAAAAAAAAAAAAAAAAAGCATTATATCATTTAAAAAAAAAAAAAAAAAAAAAAAAAAAACAGAGACGTCTCCATCAACCGAACCACATCATTGGTAAGGCGAAATTAGGTGATCGGCAGATGCACCGGAAATATAAAAAAGAAGAAACGTAAACATAATATATATTCTCACAAGGCCTATTTGGATGCCCCAGTGTTACCACACTAAGTATTGAAAATTGAAAGCGTTGAAGATATTATACTAACTAATTTAACTAATGGTATAAAATGTACTCGAAATAGATGTCAAATAATGCAATTATAAATGCACATACCTGCTGGTATTCAATATCTCCAGTTATTCGAAGGCTAATAAAAGTTTTAGCAAGAACAAAAAATTCCACAACAACCTTTAAATACAAGACGGACGTCAGTCGAACGTTAGTACAACTAGAGCTTCAAATGTTTGCCACGAGGTAGCATTACATACCAGAGTATGCAAAGCTGTCAATGGCTTGTCTTTTCAAACATCCAAATTTACGCAACGTCCCAATGTTAACAATGCTAAATATATACACCTTCGGTATATATTTCGCATTAGGAACTTTAAGATATTTTTATTTACAAATATCTTAATATTAAACGCATTCGTGCTTATGATTTTGAAAATAAGATATTTCCTAGATATTTATCTACAATTTTACAATGATTAAAAAATACAATTATTTAGTCCGTTGATTAACTTAATCAAGATATTACTAAGCATTTTTCAATATTATATTTGTTGCTTTTTTATATAAACATACACCATTTATTCTCACAATTACTTTTTCTCATTCTAAGCAGATAGTTTTTAACAAACTATATAATTTATGCTAAGATTTATAACAAGCCAAAAATTTGAAATATTTTTTGAAAGTAACTGATGGAATATTACATACCTTTTGCACCTAAACTCATGCATACATTTAGTTCTTATTCAATATCCACTCTAGTATGTGATACAAAACTTTTTAACTCTTTCAAGGTAACGATATAGTGAAGTTTAAAGTAAATTATAAGCAACACACAAAATGATTATTTCATGAAATCGTTTTTAAAGCATTTAAATGACCATGAAACTGTGGAAACTGTTGCAGGATACAATGCATTAAGTCAACCACACTAAATTAAATTAAATGGTATTTTCAATGTTACTTCAAGCAATTTGTGTAGTATATATACGTTGGCGAATATATCTTTTTTAAAACGCACAGTTACATATATTCAAATGAGAAATAAATTAAATGTTTAATTGCTAAAATTATCTTTCTAGAAGAGGATATTGTCAATTAAAAAAATTATTTAGATAAGATATGTGTGGGTAGATTTCTGTTGTTATATTCAAATCTGTTTTCATGTCAATAAGCAGCAGAAGTAGATTATGAGTTAAAAACATAAAATATGATGATAGTTATAAATTTAAGAGATTATTAAAAAGATAATTGTCTGGGTTGTTCTGATAATAATTGAAAATAATTTGTTTGTTTTTATCCAATCCTGATGTGAAAAATAATAATCTAACGAAATTATGTAATTAAACTTCATTGCTACTTAGATTTTTAAGTGAATTATTAAATGAGCTACTAAATTATTAATTTGCTAATAATCTGTTTCTAAAACAGTATTAATATATCGATTATAAATATAAGATTGTAGCACTGGATTATTTTGCGAGAATACCTTCATTTCTTGCTCTCTCTTGAGCAGCGTTTGATTCAAAAACAATTCGGGCACAAAACAGTTGCATGTTTTTCCTTTTAAAAGTTAGTTGGATTCTTAACGATGTGAAGAGCACTTGTAAATATTAAAAGCTTAGTTCTTCAGTATTTTCTCGTTTACGTTTCACTTTAGTTAAGTAACCTGACTATAAGGTTTAGATTTTTCTTGAATTTTATAACTTTACATGGTTTTAATTTGTATTTAACATTGAAACATAAAAATTATAACAAGCGTTTTTATATAATATTTACAACTGGATCTAATAATATTAATGTATATAAAATAATAAATATAAATTTAACAAAATATTAACTTAAGCATGATGTGGTTTTGCAGAAATTAACAGAAAAATATTGCTATTTATCTATAAAGAAAAAATATATATATATTTGTCAACAGACGACCATCTTCAGAAAAATACCACTGTTTAGTAGCCGCATCCGAAAAAACTTTTATCATTTTATCATAAGCGTAGGTGGAAGAAAGATAACTTTGAGAGGAGAAGTGGGGTTGAGAATTATTTTTTTACTTTTTTTATTTTGGTAGTTTATTTTCCAAATTCTATGTAACTTAATCGAATTATGTATATGGATAGTTAGAACAAGTTTATACAAACGTAGAAACATTTTATTACTTTTGTTATTCTTTTTTACTAAAAAGCAAAAGTCCTTCATATAAATATATGCTAGTGTAAAACTTATGAATGAAAACCAAAGCATATCTGTGGAATTGAAATAGAACAGTATTGAGACACTGTGAAATTACAATGAGGTGTAATCCTTTGCTATGTACATATGTTTATAACATTGAGGAAAGAAAAAGAGTGATAAAAGATTACATGTTTAGAGACAAATTTCTTTGACACATTTCTTATGCCAGCATGCATGCTTCGAAATTGTTCCATGTGCATTTTTGCAATCAAAAGACATTCTTACATATAGTATATTCCACAATTAGAAAATTTAACCCGGTTTCAATCATTCGAAATTGTTTTTTCGAGATACATAGCACACTTTTTCAATGATTGACTTCGTTAAACTGTTTTTCTCTTAGTAAAATACCTAAATAGATTTTTAGAATAAAACACATATAAAACACATTTTTCCAGAAAAAAAGGATTTATTAGAAAACTTGCATATATTTTTAAAGCATTATAAGCAATATTTAAAACAGTAATTAAATATACTTCTATTGTAGCTAGAATAAAAATATCAACATTACTGAAGACATAAATGATCATAGTTTTAGAAAACACAAAAACTGAAAAAATAATGTTTTGATCATTTGTGTGCACCTACTCTCGTCAAAGTTGTTAAAGGGAAATTTAAAAATTTTCCCTTTGAGAGTTTTTTAAAAGCGTTTTGTTTTATGATTTTTTTATATTTAATGTATTATTTATTTTAAGGGGAGTTGGAGTTCAAGAGTGTCAAAAAATCAGTTTTGAGATTAATATTGTAAAAAAAAAAACACTACACACAACGTTGAATATGACGGTGCAAATAATTTTAATCTCACTAAATTAGAAGTATTTTTTTAATATATTTTTTTTTAAAAGTGTTGCCCTTCAATTTGTATTAGCATTTTCAACTTTTACGGCTCATATCTTTAAACAGCAATTTTTAGACGTAAGAAACATTTACTCAAAAACTATTAAAGATAAATGCCTACAAATTTTCAAATGTATTCTTACCAATATATTACACAATTTGAAATAAGAATTTTTAAATATTTTGTTTTGTTGCGTGACAAAATTAAAATGTCTAATGTTCTATAAACTTTTCAAAAATTGTCATTTGGTGACAATAAAGCTGTATAAAATATTTAATTTCAAAAATATTTTTTTAAATGTTGCACTCAAATTGTGTAATATATTGGTAAGAATATATGTTGTAAATTTTAAGCATTTAATTTCAATAGTTTTTAAGTAAATGTTCCAATCGTCTCCAAAATTTTTGTTTGAGATATGGGTAATTAAATTTGAAAACTATAATACAAATTGATGCACAACACTTTTTTAAGAAATTTATAAAAATACTTCTAATTTAGCGAGATTAAAACTTTTAGCATTGTCGGATTAAAAAAATTGTGTAGTGTTTTTTCCAGAATTAATCTCAAAATTGATGTTTTGATGTTCTTAAACTCCGAGTGTCAAATTATTCAAAACCAATAATCTGTTGTGTTACATGCTCATTTAAAAATGTTTACGAGATTTAAGTGATCTAATGCAATAGTAATACTGGCTGATATTAAGTGAAACACATGTAAAACTTCGACCAAGCATAGCCTATACTGCAAAATCAGTATAAGTATCCTTGGGGAAAGCTCAGACACAATTGACTCTTTCATCATTAAACAATCTAATATTTCAGGAAAAAAAAAAAAAAAAAAAAAGAACTCACCATGTCATGTTTGGGTTCCAGCTGATGAAGACTGAAATTAATTGATTTGAATAATTATTCACAATTAAGAATGATTAATTAACACAATGAAATATTATATTATCATCAATATGACGTATGTCGAACAGTTTTCAAATTTATAGGGTATTTGGGTGATGTTTAAAATTGAGTTATAAGATTTCAGTATTAATCAGAATAAGAGAATTAAGAAAATGTAAGTGGTAACAGTTGTTGTCAAAATATTTTCCATTCCTCAATTATATTTAGACTTGAATGTAAAAACTCTGTCGATTTAGTTCTTTTTAAAATGTTTTATGGATATTAAATTGCAGATTTTTCAAAATATTCTTTTTTGTAGCTTATTGAATAAATATTAGTCTTAATATAAGCCATTGTCCAATTTCAGTAAACTGTTACAGTAAATTATGTAAATAAATAGCCAAGAACTATGAAAAACTATAGTTTAGAGTTGAAATATAAATTAATAATGTGTTTTAATGCATATTTTATGAATAATAAATTCATATTGCCCACGTTTTTCTAAGTCGAGTAATTATTTTCCAAAAAATATTTCACTTTGAAAATATTTGTGAATTTTTTATTTTAATATTTGTACATTTAAATTAAGTGTTTGTGTATATATATTGTTTGTACATATCAACACTTTTTCCAACCAATATTATATATTTTAAATGGATACTTTCGCAAACTACTACTTTAAAAATTGTATGAAATTGTAAATATGAATGCAAGAAAATGTGGCACTAATTATTAATTTTTAGTTTTGAATCGATGTTCATAATACTAGTAAAAATAATTATATTTTAATATTCATAATAGTTTCAGGTTAAATAATATGCAAATAAAGATTACATTCTTTGAACATTCCCTATTGGTCTGAATATATATTTTCCTTGTCAAAATCCGCACTTTATTTAGCTGTTTCAATTGAGAGATAGAAATAAATACTGGTGCACATATTTGCATAAAAGTTCTTTTAGCATATCAAATGTTAGCGGTATTTCAACAGATTCCCAAAAGCATATCTGGAGGGAAGAATGGTACAAATAATAGTTTATTTAGAACTTATTAATTAAATACGTTGGTTCAAATTTTTATAGGGGTCAGTTAAACTAACAATGGCTAGAGGCTAAATCTCTGTGTTATGTGAAAGAAAAATTATAGAATTGCTTTGTAATAAGAAACTATATACTTTTTGAAACACGCTATACACACATTCTATTACAAAAATCACGGAGGTTAGCAGCACTACAGATATCTAGCCTCATGTTCAGATGGTAGTTAATCTATTTTTAATAGAACGTTTTTATTTCAATTACACGGAACAAATAGGAGTATTGATTTTCTTAGGTTTCTATTAAAAAATTTTAAACACAGCTTAGAAACACCATCTGAAACATATGCAATTATCGAGATAAAATGAGGTAAAAAGTATTTCATGATCATGTTACGGTAGAAATGAGATAAAGGTGAATCGGTTTACACTAAACGACATTAACGAATAAAATGGAGAAGTAAACAACGGTGATTATTTGTGACAAGAATTATTACTTGTAATTAAAAAAAAAAAAACGCTTTTTTTGAAGCGCACTGCATTTGTATTGGATTTGTATTATCACTACCACATTGACATAATCAATATATTGGAACACTTCCTTTCATTTGACTTACATAAACCATAGACTATACACATTACTTTTTTATTTAAAATATATTGCAAGAGTAAAAATTTAGAGGTTTTTGTTTTGTACACAGCTGTTTAGTATTGACCCATCATGTATATATAGATATGTTTCATAAGACTCAACAGTTAAAACATTTCGACTAAACATTTTTAATTTAGTCATGTCAGTTGTAGAAAAAAGTATTTTAATGCAGTGTTATACATACAAATTACATTTAAGTTAGGAATGGTGTATATATATTTTAAAATTAAAAAAAAAAATACAGTGTCAATTTAATAAAAATTTTAAGCAGTTTATAATAGCTTAGAGCTTGTGACCAATTCCGTTTTCTGATTTTACTTAAAATAACTATCGCAATCTACAAAATATAGGAAACAACTTTCACGTTACATCAGAGTTCAGTTTGAATCTACAAGATTAAGTGCCAATCGAAACAGCTAAAAGGGAGCTTCACGAACAAAACAATTGCTGCAGATTGGCTATTCGGTTGAAATGTGTGCGAGATGTTGATGGAAATTACAACCATTAATGGCTATACCAGCGCAAATATTCATTAGCATAATTTCTTAATTTTCCCTGGGATGCATAAGGCCTTCAGTCTAGCTCTCCATTCTCTCCTGTCCCCAGCAGTAACTCCTACTTTTCTCCGGCTCGCCCATCCGACCCTATCTCTCTCACTCTCCTTCGTCTTTCTTCATGTTAACATAGATCGGCGTCTCAATTCTGGAGCCAAGTGAGGGTCAATTTGGGGATGTCATAACCTATTTTTCTCAAGATATTGTCAGATAGGTGCCATCGTCCAATTTTTATTTCCTCATCTATTGATCTTAATTGTGTTTTCGGTAAGAGCATTTAAATTGTAATTGCGTTTGTCCTGAATATTTTCAAAATCATGCTAAGATATTTATTTCACAATTACTGGTAGAGTAAAAAGTAGAAGATGATAAAAAAAAAAAAAAAAAAAAAACGAAGATTATGTGTGTCTGTTTGAGCCTCCTTATGGCTTTATGGAAATTGACATCCATTATGCGTACAACTTTTAAATTTTAAACTTAAGTAGTTTTGGCCTTTTAATTATGCTTTAGATGATTAAAAAAAAAAAAAAAAAAAAAAAAAAAAAAAAAAAAAACGAAGATTATGTGTGTCTGTTTGAGCCTCCTTATGGCTTTATGGAAATTGACATCCATTATACGTACAACTTTTAAATTTTAAACTTAAGTAGTTTTGGCCTTTTAATTATGCTTTTGACAAACAGAGTGTTCAAAACTTTTTTTTTTTTTAAATTTTAATAAAGATGCTTCAAATAGACCTAGAGTTTTGAAATGTTCCTCTTAAGTAATTTTATCCTTATAATTTATTTTTTCACCAGCAGAATAATAAGAATTTACTTAGCATTTAAACTTTTAGCACGCTTATGCATGAGAAGCAATGATCCTTTCATCAAACAAAGCGAGCCTATGATTTTTTAGCAATCCTTTCAGCGAGCGAATCGAATCTCTGATTATGTAGAAAAGAAACATTTAGTGTTCGAAGCGGCTTGGTTTTACGTAACAAGGAATCTTTCAGCGAGCAAAGCGAGCCTGATTCGCAATGTATCAAAGCTGGGAACTATTTGATGGCAAGGTCACCGCAACGTGGGCCACATAGTCAATTGCAAATAAAAATGTATCAATATCAATTGTCTTAACATAATAATGTTCCATGTAACAAATATTTTCCGATCATTCAGAATGGATACATTTATTTAGATCATCACCTATACTTTCATATTAGGACCCATCATCCAAAATCAAATATTTTCATTTGTATTATTTCTTCTAAACAATTCGCTAGGTCCAATTGATTGGGTCATAATTATGCGTCATATTGTATGTCATTATTATATGTCATAATACATATGTCACAGTTTTAGTAGTACAGAACATATTTTTGTTAAAGAATATATTTCAATTTTGACCTCAATTAAAAAGTGACATATTTAATGTAAGTAATGTAGTATGCATGTTTGATCTTACTTAAAGTACCTTTACTACACTATCTTGATGTAAATTACGATTTTGTTCTAGCAGCAGATCTAGAGCCTGAATTCGTACAAAGTATACCTAACGTTACTGCAGTTCTCGGAGGTGAAGCTGACCTATTGTGTACCGTTGAAAACCTGGGATCTTACAGGGTAAGTATTGGAAGAAAAATAATGTATTTTAAAATCCAAATATAATTTATATTTCTCAAGCTACAATATATAGCTTTTGATGATAATTTTCTTATGGGTGTCATCTTTTTATATTTTTTCTAAAGCTGGACATATTTGGTAGGTTGCTTTATGAGAATTTTTATAATTACACTTTATCCTTCTCTCGTTAATTTAAATAATTTAGTGGACCCTATTCTTGGTATGAATTCATTTTTATTTCTGAATTTATATATATATATATATATATATATATATATATATATATATAAGGCAAAGCCCTCACTCACTCACTCATTCACTGACTTACTCACTCATCACTGATTCTCCCACTTCCCACATAGTCACAATTCTGAAAATCGGCACAAATATCAACAATGGTAAAAATAGAAAAAGTAAGCTACTTCGATCTCGATTAACCCACTTTAAGGGTTCGAAAAGGGGTTAAACGTTCCAAACGGGGGACATTCGAATATTCCACTTTCCATTTGGTCACAACTCTGAAAATCGGCACAAATATCAACAATGGTAAAAATAGAAAAAGTAAGCTACTCCGATCTCGATTAACCCACTTTAAGGGGTCGAAAAGGGGTTAAACGTTCCAAACGGGGGACATTCGAATATCCCACTTCCCATTTGGTCACAACTCTGAAAATCGGCACAAATATCAACAATGGTAAAAATAGAAAAAGTAAGCTACTCCGATCTCGATTAACCCACTTTAAGGGGTGGGAAAGGGGTTAAACGTTCCAAAGGAGGGATATTCGAATGTACCACTTCCCATTTGGTTACAACTCTGAAAATAGGCACAAATGACAACAAAGACAAACATAGAAAAATTAAGCTATTCCGAGCTTGATTAATCCACTTTAAGGGGTGGAAAAGGAGTTAAACGTTCCAAACTCAAATATCCCACTCCCCATACAGTCACAATTCTAAAAATTGGGGCAAATGTCAACAAAAATAAACATAGAATAAGTAAGCTATTCCGATCTCGGTTAATCCACGCTTAGGGGTCGAAAAGGGGTTAAACGTTCCAAACGAGGGACATTCGAATATCCCACTTCCCATTTGGTCACAACTCTGAAAATCGGCACAAATATCAACAATGGTAAAAATAGAAAAAGCATTCTATTCCGACCTAGGTTAACCCATTTTAAGGAGTGGGAAAGGGGTTAAACGTTCCAAAGGAGGGATATTCGAATGTCCCACTTCCCATTTGGTCACAACTTTGAAAATTGGTACAAATGTCAAAAAAGATAAACATAGAAAAAGTAAGCTATTCCGTTCTCGATTAACCTACTTTATGGAGTCGAAAAGGGGTTAAATGTTCCAAACGAGGGATATCCGAATGTTCCTCTTCCAATGTAGTCATAATTCTGATATTTGGTGCAAATGTTAAAAGGACAAATTTAAAAAGAAATAAGTTATTCCAATATCGATTAATGAATTTTTAAAGGATGAAAAGTCGACGCAACATTGAAACTATACGAGGATTATTTTAATGTTTCAATTCCAATACAGCTACTACTTCGAAATTTAGAACAAAGAGCAAACATAAACACAATAAACTATTTCAATCTCGATTACGTAATTAAAAGGGTCCGAAGGGAATTAAACGTTCTAAACGAGGGATATTCAAATGCCTCTTTCCAATATAGTATTCACAATTATAAATTTCGTTAAAATTGTCAACAAAGGAAAGTTTCTATTTTGATATATCAATTTGTCGGGATCGAAATAGGTGCAAACGTCTGAAATGTAGAATACGTGAATGTCTTTTGATCGCTAAAATGCTAATGGTAAAATTTCGTAGCGCCGCACGGGTATTCAGCTAGTATATATATATATATATATATATATATATATATATATATATATATATATATATATATATATATATATATATATATATATATATATATATATATATATATATATATATATATATATATATATATATATATATATATATATATATATATATATATATATATATATATATATATATATATATATATATATATATATATATATATATATATATATATATATATATACATAATACATTGTGTCCCACAAATGACCGACGATTTGAAAAATCAATTAAAAAAAAAAACGGAATTTGATAGAAATATGCGGTTTGCTGCAATATGCTTAAATTACCAGGGCATTTATTCTCACCGATTTTCAAAATTAGTTACAAAAGTTGCCCACATATGGCTCTGATGACTAGGAGAAACTACAAAACAATGTTTTCAGAACAACCACCGTTTGTAGCAATAACCTGGCTTGGTCTGAGGACAGGTGATGGAACTCTAAAATAATAAAATACGCAATTCCAGCGAATAAACTATTTTTGAAGCATACGCTAGGATGTAGAAATAAAACAAATCTGAAAGGTCATAATGCGTAAAGATGCGCAACGCCATCTGTTGTCGATTTTTGTAACTAATTTTGAAAATTGGTGAGAATAAGTTCCCTGGTAATTTAAGCTTAATTCATCAAACCGCATATTTCTATCGTCTTCTGTTTTTTTTTTTTAAATTTTTTTTTTAATTGAATTTTCAAATCGATGTTCATTTGGGGGACACCCTGTATGTATATATATATATATATATATATATATATATATATATATATATATATATATATATATATATATATATATATATATATATATATATATATATATATATAAACATACAGGGTGTCCCCCAAATGAACATCGATTTGAAATTCATCTTCGAGACCTCACTTACAAAAAAAAAAGTTAATTTATCTGTGTGTTAATTAACTCTTTAAATTCATGTTAGAAACATAATTCAACTGGTCAAATTAATGTTTTGTGAATAATTCTATGCGTTTGAAAGCAATACGCAATATACAGCGATACAGATTATACAGCCGTTATGGTGAAACAACGCAACTATATGTTTTACATGTATTTATTAAACATATGTGTGAACTTGAGTCTAGTAGACATAATAATTTCTATTGAAATGTAATTTAAATGCTTTATACATCGGTAAGTTCATAATACGTTTGCAAGTAATTTAAGTGCTACGAGCATAGGTTGTTAATTAAATATTAAAGTTACAGTTTTATATTTATTCGACATGCACTCGTTTTTGAGTTTTAACTTGAAGAATATATACATTGTATAGTGTCTTATACTAAGTCCTTGTTTACAAAGAAGGAAGGACATAGTCAGTCAGTCAGTCAGGAAGGACAGTCGATAAAAGATAAAAAAAAGTACATTTTTTTTTTTTTTTTCTTCTTCAGGTTGAAATAATAACTTTCAATAATGACTTTTAATGTAATTATGTATGGTAATAACAAAAATAATGTTTAACGGTATTAGTATAAAATGTAACACAACAAAATTTAATCAACATCAATGCAATATGTTATCCCAAATAGTATGACATTGCCTTAAAATACAACTCCGTCAGTTTTGTAGGGTCATCTAGATCAATTTTCAATTGTTAAAGCCTTTTTATTTATATAATTTTTTCATTTCTATAATGTGAATATGAATTAAATAGCAATATTTTTTTTGTCATGTATTGTAATTCTGCATCTAGATTATTCTTTCATGCAGATATTTTTTATTTAGTATGCATATAATTTTCTTTTAGAATTTGTCAAATAGGTAATGTATTTTTAAAAGGTAATGTCATTCTTGAATCGTGCATATTTTGAAAAAGTACTCATTCTAATGCCACAAGTTTTATCTTTAAAATAAGCTCCAATAGCTTAAAGCAGAGTAAATGCCCAGAATACGTGATAAAGTTTCATACACTTTTTGAATGTGATTATTTTAATAACCAGCGTGATAAATTAAGGCTAGAATTGAATAATGTAAGAACTGAAAGGCTAAAAATTCTTTTTAAAAGAGAGTTTAAACCGAAAACTCAGATTCGATAATTAAATAAAACGAAATCTACAAATGGAATTCTGAGATAATCAGAAGCATCAATTTGATAAATGAATAAAAGATTCCCCTGCCTTATCACCCGAGAAAATTGCATAAAGCGGGACGAAAATCATCTTTATGCATAGATGGTTTCTACTTGCATTCTTCTCTTTCGAGAGTGAAGGAGAGCAAGATAAGAACGACTCTGCGACGTTAAAATTCCTTCACATCATTGATACCACAGTCCCAAATTGGAATTCCTAAAACGAAAAATATGGAGTCGAGAGGAGGGTAAAATTGAATATCATTTTAAGTTTGTGAATTTATTTATTATGATTCAAGTTTATTCTTTCAGTATTTCTCTGCGGCGTTTTCTAATTCTATTCAGTATCGATAATCTGTTTTCCCCAAACAGAATCCCATTGTACTTTTCTATGCATTTTTCAGATACCAAATAAATCAGGGTAAGCTTCTGTGAATGGGAGAATGTTGGTCGGTGTGTTCATCTTGCTGCTAAAATTAATAGTTAGGTTCAAATTGAACAATGGAACAAGGATGGAGTTTTGGTATAAAAATATGTGAGCAAAATAAAATGAATACTTTAGTTTGTTGTAAAATATCAATGATATCAATGATAGGGCAGATTAAAAATAAATTATATATTTCTAGACTTTATAATTAATAGTCATATTTAAAACATCTATTGATTAAGAAATTCAGAAATTTAACCAAGACATGTCTACTTTGATAACAAAAAATAATAAGATAAATATTTTTCAACTTACAATATTTCATTCGTTAAGAAAATATAAAGGTATAGAAATGTTTTTTGTTAAGATTGTACAAATGAGTTTTTCCATGATTTTGATGAACAAGATATTAATATCGAAAATAACTGGTATAAACTGATGTCTGGTATTATTTCATTTATTCCTTTAATTGGTTTTAATTTAAAAATAAGAATACAAATATTCTAAAGTATATTTTTGACAAATCATAAGCATAAAATATCAAATACGAGATTTATGTAAAACCAACGTCTTGGGCTAAAAAATCATACTATTATGACAATCACATGCATTAACGCGCAAACACAATAATTAACTAAATGGTTTGATAGATTCAAATATGAAATTTAATTTTAGGAGAGTGGAAAATTTACTAGCAGAAAAAATTAGAAATGTGCGAATACTGTGTGAATTGTTTGAGAACCACATGTAATAATTTTGATATTTTTTCACCACTCATAAGGCGGTTGTTTTTACTTTACTCAGAAATACTGAAATTGGAGACTTGTAATTAACAGAAAATAAATGCACATATTTAAAATTATCAGGCCACTGTTGTATTCTTCATTTTATTTATTATATTTATGGATTGACCTATATTTTTTTATCTTAAGCAATACGCCTTAACGTCTTACAACGACCTCATATCTGAGAGTTGTTTAAGCTTTTTTCCGTTAATTACCATAATTATGAGTCGACAGAAGAAATTATCGGAGACTTCATCAAGAGCTGCCTCAATATCGCAGCCGAACATTTCCTTTTCTTCGATGAATCCATACCAACACCTTTTTCTATACTTGAATTATTTTTTTTTTTCTCCATTGCTTTGCTCTTGATTAGACATGTTAAGTTTTTTCTCCTCCTTTTGTGTTCTGAAAGAAATCCAATAGATTGCATCCGATAAAGCAAGCGGCATTCTTATTGTGTTTTTCTGAAACAAGGATGTTAAAAAAAGGCCTATATCTTCTCAAATATGTGTATCGTTCCAGAAAAGTTGAATGATCCTCAGCTTGAATCAAGAAAGAATCATTTATAAAGATAGCTCCATCAAACATTTTTCTACGCCTGATACTTTGTTCTACAAACTTTCAGGGGAGCTTAACTTTCTTTTTTATAAAACAGGAATAGTAACGGAATTTATCCGAATTTAGGAAAATGGTTTAAATAAGATATCATGTAATGATAATTTATTACTATGTTTTTAAGGTAGTATGAGCATTATAAAACATTTTATAAAGATCATAAAAGGATATTTTTGGTTTTGGATCAATGCGTATTTTTTAGAGTATGTTTAGAAAAAAATACATTTTATTAATAATTCATCACTAAAATTTAATGGAAGCAAGGAGTGTAGAACATAGCAGAACTTTCAATTACACTATAATACTGGTCACTCTATTTAAATTTGACATAAAATGGTATTATTACTATTTGTATATTTTCATTCTATTGAAAAACTGGTAAATTTGGCTGTATTTTTTACAATAATTCTTACAACTGCAGAACGCCAAAAATGACGAAATTTGCGAAATACTTTTCAATAATTCTTACATGATCCTTTCTTGTGAGAGGAACAGAGGAGAGGAGAAAAACGATCGTTGATGAGCGATGCTCATGGGAAGATAATTCTGCGTTAAAGATATTCATTTTTGAACTATTTGCACCTTTATAACATTTTGAAGGGAATTTTGGAGCGATGCCCAAGGGAAGAGAACTATGTGTTAAATACATTCGAGCGATTCTCTACTGTAAGCGCGTGACATTTTAGCTCTTTTTTCTATTCATAAACTAATTAGAATTCTAAAATTATTATGAATCTAGCAATTATGCTTTTGTTTTATATCATATTACTTGGTGACAAATATATATGAAAAAATAATTATTTTTACTAGGTCAAATATGCATTTATATCGTCTGACGCACTGGACATGTCCGTTATGCTGACCACGTACACACAGAAAAAAAATAATTCTAGTCTACTTTTTAGAGAATCGATGCTCCAAAACGTGGAGTATAAACGGAGAGTGGAGTTGAAAGTAAAAAGGGAGTCGACTTGTTGTAGCTGATGAGGCTATCGAATGGTTGAGGGTTCATCTGGTCAACAAACAGGAAAGGATTAAAGATTCACCAGAGAGTTTTTTGCAGTCTCAGTGTACTTGTAATAGCCTTAGATTTTTCCTACACTTCAGTTTGCTCTCGGGAATCCGTTTTGGGCCTCTCATATTGCATTCAGAGTTCTCCCTTGTCACTACTCCGAAGTGCAAGTTAACAGTAGTCATATATTAATCGTGCAAACTTATAATACTAGAAAATAGTAGAAAGTGGCATCAGACAGAATACACAAAAAATCAGCTCATGTCCATCATTGCTCAATCCCAAGCAGGTAGTAAATCCTGAGTTCAACCCCTTTCAACTTATTGTGTCATTTCTTTGACCAAATCGTGTAACCAAGTCTGTTTCCCTCAATTACATATTATCGTTTTATCAGGGGTAGTTCTTCATCTGATTCCCTAAAACATATAAAAAACATTATAGCTTTACACTAGCAAAATTAACTCTTAAACTATCCATGTTTTGACAGAATTTTATTTGTTAAATACACTATTACCGATATTATTAAGCAGAATGGAGGCTATTTGTGTAATTATTTATGTTCCTCAAGCACAATAATTTCAACCGACGTGCATGTATTTTTTTTTTTTTTTTTTTTTATTCTAATGGTATTAATTACTTAGTCATGATGTGCTTTTGATACTAAATATTTGACTTTCTTTCATTTGTTATTAAAAAAAAAAATATTAAAATAAATTAAAATAAAATAATATTAATTAAATTTACATGCAAATATAAGTCATTAGTTATAATAATATTTTATTTTTTTATTTCAGGTTGCCTGGATCCGAGTCGAAAGTCAAACCATACTCACTATTCATAAAAATATAATTTCGCGAAACTACAGAATCACGTTAAATCACAAGGATCACCGTCATTACAATTTACACATCGCCAACGTTCAGGAAGTTGACAGGGGTAGCTACATGTGTCAAATAAATACGGTGCCTATGAAGAAACAGATAGGTTATCTTGATGTTGTAGGTAAGACCATTCATTATAATTCACATGTGTAAAAATTTTACAAAACAAAATATATGCATTTACTCCACTCAAATCAATACGACGTAACACAAAAACTTCAGTGTATCCGAAAAAATCGTAATAAATACAAATTTCCCTGACTTGTATATCGATATCATTTTAACACAATTATTGTGACATATTAATTCTTCTATGAGGGTATATTCAGAATGGTGAAATGTATAGAACCCGAGATTAACGCTGTGGAGTCTAAAATACGAGAACGCATTGCAGTAACGAAACCATGCATTGCACGGGAATACTTAGACTACAGAATACTCAGGCTTACAACAATACTTAGGATTGCTACAGGGAACGTTTGAATGGAAAAGCACTTATTGCGCTGCTATAGAAACGACGACCTCTCTAAATTAGACCACCAACATTAAAGCGAGTGTGTTCGGATCAAAATTAATCACATATGATAGAGAAGTCATACTGATCCGTATGGAAATAAACTTTACTGCATGTGTTTTAATTTCAACAGTTTATCTATAAGTAAATCCCAAAAGTTTGCAAACTTCAGACTTTATGGGTGAAATAAAATATGCTTATTCGTATCAAATTCTACTGAATACTCTAAATTCTTTATAATTATTTTTTGCAGCAGTAGGATAAATGCATAGCGACATTTCAACATATTTGATTTAGTTTAAAATTCTGGCTATTGATTTGTGAATTTCTCAATAAATACAGCATCAAAAGTTTGATTTAAGAGCATTTGTCACAACCTATAATTTATAGCCCAGAAGAGAATTTTATAATTATTATCTCAGTTATAGGCTATTAAATTGATGGTTGAGAACACCTAATAGAATAAATATAATTGTTCCTAAAATATCATGAGTTAGATTCTACTATTTTTTTACCAAGAGAACTTTAGCAATATATAAGAGTTATATTTGATTCCAGCATTAAAATTTTTTGTTCCACAAATGGCATGCAATTTTAAGGTAAAAAGCATTTAACTTCAATAACTTGGTTAAGAGTACATTTTTTTTTTCAACACTGTCCTCATACACATAGTTCTTCTTATTTTTAAATCATATACTATAAAATGTAATTCACATCGTAAATAAAAGGAAAATTGAGATGAGAAGATTGCGAAGAGATGAGAAGATTGCGTCAACTTCTTGACCATGTACACCTACTAAGCAACAAACTCACCACTGGCTTTGCTTGACACCAACATATCAGAAGTGAATGCTCGAGTCTGTGCAGACTGGCGCCTCCAGATCGATCGCTAGAGAGATCTTATACTCCTGTCTGTTGCACAAGGGGTGAAATTCTAACCCTCGACAATTACGATGACATTGGCAAACGGAAGCAAGTCCACGGAAGAAGCGTACACCACTCCTGTGAACATTAGCATTGAAAAGAAATCCATTACATTGAATATTTAGGCTCTGCCAAGAGCAAAAGGGAATATAACTCTGCTAGGGACAGACTTCCTGGAAAAGACAGGTATCGTACTCAACAAGAAGAACAGGAATTGGCACTTCTATGAGAACCCAAAGCGGAAGATTCACTTTTAAGAAGATATTCCAGTTAGCCTCTAACATCCGGTAAAAGCTGTTATTGTACTAGACGATTCACAACCAGATCTCCCTCAACCAGGCATCCTGCATGAAGAAACTGTTCTAGAACCGGACGTTCCACAATCAGATCTCCCTGAACTAGGTGTCCTGGCCTGAATACATAACAGCATCCCAGACTGATGAGGTTGTGCAACCAGTCAACTGTAGACTTCAAGAAAAGGAAGGAGATGGCTTACCAATAAGTAGCGAACCCAAATTGGCAATGGAGTTCCAGGGTATCTTCAATCCAGGGGAGGACCCTACACTATATCTGGAGCATAGCATTGGCATAGGAAATGCACCCCAGGAGGCAACTACACCGTGTCGCATGAAACCTGTGCTCCAGCAGGTGCTCAAGAAGGAATTTGATTATCTCCTTGCCTCTGGAGTAGTAGAAGAGTGTGACTCAACCTATGCAGCACCAGTTGTGTTTATCTCTAAGCCGAATGGAGAATTCCGGCTATGCGTGGATAACAGGAAATGAAATTCAGTCATGAAGTCTGATCCTTACCCATTACCGCAGATGAATGACCAGTTGCAGAAATCCTCAGTGTTTAACTTTATGTGCCCCATCGATCTAAAAGCAGGTTACCATCACGTCAAGGTGTATCCACCGGACCAAGTCTACACTGTTTTCGATTGTATCTTTGGAGTTTATAGCTTTATGCCTTACGGATTGAAGATAGCTCCAACAATTTTCCCAAGAATGATGGGCATTTTCAAAAATGGTCTAAACATCAATACATTTGCTTTGTAGGATGACATAATTGTCATGTCTCCAACGTTTGAAAACCATCTTGAAGATTTGCCCCTAGTCTTCAAAAGATTTCGACAATTCAAGTTGCAAGCAAATCGTAAGAAGTGTCACTTCGTTTGTCAGGTCAAATACCTTGGACATTGCATCACAATTTGCGGTATTGAAGTTGATGCCTAGAAGAAAAGCCTGATTTCATCACCAGTCCTCAGACAACTAGACGAGAGCCAACCGTTCCTTTCCGAACTGGTGCATTGGTCTACGCTTTGGGAGTTGTCCTTAGTCAAGTGCAAGGTTGGGATGAACACCTAATAGAGTATGCACTCGTCTTCTTATTCCAGCTTTGAGAAATTATTCCACAACTGAACGGGAAGCTCTAGCCGTCGTCTAGGCATTGAAGAAATTTAGAGGATACAGCTAGAGTTCTGAAATCCGGGTTATTTCGGATCATCAACCGCTTAAGTGGCTGTTGAGTTTGAAAACACATACAGGACGTATGGCTCGATGGGCTCTACAATTCAACTTAAAGCTTGAATACGTGCCTGGGAAAGCGAATGTAGTTGCGGATGTGTTATTAGACCTCAGTGTACCCATGGTGAATTAGATTGTGTGTACTGTGCTGTTATGGTGGACCCCCCACCAGGTCGTCTAGTGACATCAGCGAAGAACAACTCAAAGATGAAAATTTGAAGACAATTATTGAGATTTTTGCACAAAGTTACAAGAACGAGAATTTACTCAATTGGGTGAATCGTGGATACCTCATGACCCAAGGAGTACTCTACAGATACTGACTCGGAGGAAGCACAGTTGGTAAACCCCAAACAAGAATGGAACAAAATTATTAAAGAACATCATAATGCCCCGACTGTCGGACACTATGGTGAAGAAGGGGCATTTAAAAGACTCTCCAAAAGATATTATTGGTCATGAATGAGATCCTTCCTCTTCAACTATATCAAGAAATGCCCTGATTGCAGTCGATATAAAGCTGAATATCAGAAGCCGGTTAGACTTTTAAGAACACCAGTTTATTTCCATCGACTTCAAACTTTAGCAGTTGATCTTTTTGGCCCTTTGCCCGGCAAGAAGTGGATATTCATCGTGGAGGATACATCTACGAAATGGATATTACTCTTCGCCTTGCAAGATGCCACAGCCCGAGAGTGTGCCATAATCTTGCTAAAAATGGTGATTTTGTGATATGGGCTACCGAGACGTCTAATCTCTGACAATGGCTCATCATTCGTCAGTGCTGGGATGCAGCAGATCTGTAATCTAGTGGGCATTACACATATTCTTACACCAGTTTATTTTTCACAGGCAAACCTGGTTGAGAGGAAAAACATCGAGCTAAACCCTCTAACCTAGTTGGAAATAGCCCTTACATAGCCTGGTCCAAAAAACTGCCATTGATTCGTTTTTTCATGAATTATTTTAAATGCTCGTCAATGGGATATTCTGCTGCCTTCCTGCAATTTAGTAGGGAAATGCGCACACCAGACGACGTGAAACATAACTTACGCAGTACGATCCACAACTCCAACTTCGTGTCAGAAATCACCCCATACTTGCGTAAATTTGCAAATCTGAGTAAGGAGATACCGAGTAGAGGAAAACCACGATCAGCGAAAATTGTATGCAGACAAAAAGCTTAGAAACGCAGTACAGTACACACCTAGCGATAAAGTCTGGGTCATCACTCATCCTCTAAGCAGCAAGGCTAAGAAGAAATATGCAAAGTTCACGGCAAGATGTTATTGATAGACCATATATAGTGAAAACTCAACGCTCGCTAACCAGCTATGAAGTGGCAAATCCAAATATCCCAGACGTACCATTAGGAGTGTACCACACTTCAGCTCTACGCTCTTGCCTCGAGTTTCACGACAACCTTAGCCCTGTAAATACTCCATAGTACAGGAGATATAGCCTATTTTTTGCCTATAGGTGGAACTAATTCCCGCAGAAGCGGCGATTGAATTTTTTAGCTCGTGGAAGATATCTTTTTAACATACTAAAAGTCTAGAAAAATCTGAGCGTGCAAAATGCGTTTTTTGGCCGCCATCTTGGATTTTTTTTTGTAAAAATCATAAAAAGTCATGTGTGGTACCAAATTACACAAAATTTTATGCTGAAAAAGATTATCATTTTGGTTTTAAAAAGTACAAATAATTAGCAAAATAGTGACCAAAAAACTAAAAACTTATTTAGTGTTAAAAATCCTTTTTATTAATAAATAATAAAATAGTTTTATAATACGAATGCATCATGCATTTCGTCAATATCTTTCATCTTCATAAGAAAAAAGCTGTATATATTCTTCTTCTTTTGAAATACTTCCTTTCAGTGCACTATTTGTCCAATCTCTACCAGAACAGTTACAACTTATCTCGGTACATTCCAAGCCATAACGTCGACACGTACATCTACCACTACCACACGGTTCATTTGTATACGTTTTCCATGTGCAGCTGACCTTGTTTAACAATAACTCTGGTGCAGGGCTCATTTCACACGTTATGGGCTGTAGTTGGTCTCCTACTTTTTCAAACCCCACACTTGACAATATTAGTGTTCATAGTTTTCCAACAATAACATTGTAAATGTACGCGGAGAAGACGATAAACAGCAGCATCTTCTGTAGGTGGCAGTCTTACCATATTAAATTCTCTTCCACCGTACAATGATATCAATGCTTTGGTACCAATATCTGTAAGTTCTTTTCTGATCCAAACAGAGTTGTACAAATATTAAATTCCTTATATTTCTAAAAATGTCTATGTGCTGCCTATTTACTTTTACCAAATAAAGAGCTTGTGATATGTCATCTAGTTAAAGCACGTGAAAAGAGAATAATTTTGTATCCCTTATCCCAAGCACATGTTGCACCTTTAATGTTACGTTTTTTTATCGCCGGAAGTAGGAGGCAAACAAATATTTTGTGTATTATGGTAAATCAAAAGTACAAAGGTAATTTTTCCTCAGCAACAACTGTTATACGCATTTTTTCTGCTAATGTCAGTGCTGTTTTCATTATAACTGTATCAGTATCATCTATAGCATGAATCACAGTGTGACCATTCTCTTCCAAGCGTTTTTCAAGCCTTGTAATAAAGGATTGTTTACTTTGTTTAATTTTTACTTTGGGTCCTTTGCCAAATAGAAGTGGATAGCCCTCAGTAAATTTCACTGTTACTGATGATTGTTTTGTGCGTATCTGATGCTCTACATCCTTTGTAGTGGAGATGATATAGCCACCAAATACTATTGTCACAACTTGATATTTCTTATACAAAAATGACTGCTATATAGTTGTAATACATTTGAAAATGTCCCAGTTTTTGGCCATGGTTCAGTGAAATTAACTGAGAGCTCTCCACTTCTTACTGGCAAAGGACCCTTTATTTCCAATAAAAAAAATATACAGTCCTTTATAACCATGTTTGGAAAACACTTGGAAGAGAATGGCCACATTGTGATTCATGCTACAAATGATACTGACACAGTTATAGTGAAAATAGCACTGATCTTAGCACAAAAAAATGCATGTAACAGTTGTTGCTGAATACACCGATGTCTTTGCACTTTTGATTTACCATAATACTTTTTCAGTCTTCTACTTCCAGCGATAAAAAACGTAATATTAAATCGGTGCAACATATACTTGACGATAAGAGATGCAAAATTATTCTCTTTTCACATGCTTTAAACGGATGCGATACCACAAGATCTTTATTTAGTAAAAGTAAATCGACAGCATATAGACATTTATCTAAATGTAAAGAATTTAATATTTGTGCTACTCTGTTTGGATCAGAAAATACTAACAGAAACGAACTCACAGATATTGGTATCATTGTACGGTGGAAATCCAAAGACTGAGAATCTGAACCTACTACGATAAAATATCTACTTGAAAAAAATCACAACTGCCAAAAGTGAATTTAATATTGCAAGATTGCCACTTACATAAGATGCTGCTGTTTACCATCTTCTCCGCGTGCATTTACAATGTTATTGTTGGAAAACTATGAACATTAATATTGCCAAGTATGGAGTTGGAAAAAGTAGGAAACCAACTACAGCCCATAACGTGTGAAATGAGCCCTGCACCAGAGTTATTGTTGAACAAGGTCCGCTGCAAATGGAAAACGTATACAAATGAACCGTGTGGTAGTGGTAGATGTACGTGTCGACGTTATGGCTTGGAATGTACCGAGATAGGTTGTAACTGTTCTGGTAGAGATTGGACAAATAGTGCACTGAAAGAAAGTATTTCAAAAGAATAATAATAGATACAGCTTTTTTCTTATGTAAGATGAAAGATATTGACGAAATGCATGATGCATTCGTATTATAAAACTATTTTATTGTTTATTAATAAAAAGGATTTTTAACACTGCATAAGCTTTTAGTTTTTTGGTCACTATTTTGCTAATTAATTATTTGTACTTTTTAAAACCAAAATGATAATCTTTTTCAGCATAAAGTTTTCTGTAATTTGCTACCACACATGTATTTTTATGATTTTTACAAAAAAAAATCCAAGATGGCGGCCAAAAAGCGCATTTTGCACGCTCAAATTTTTCTAGACTTTTAGTATGTCAAAAAGATATCCTCCACGAGCTAAAAAATTCAATCGCCGCTTCTGTGGGAATTAGTTCCACCCAAAAACCTATACCTCCTGTACTACTACGCAAGAGAGGTCGTCGTCCCAAGTAGAACTGAAAAAGACACTCTTGCTGGATCATTACCGGGACAGCGTCGAGTCCAGAGGCAGAGTCTGTAGCACTGAATTATTTTGAGAAAACAACTTCATTTACTGCTCTCCCGTGAACTGCCATTGATTAAAAAAAATTCGCCTAAAAACAGCTGTTTTTTATTTGAAAAAGTTAGTTGGATTCTTAACTCTGCGCTTGTAAATATTAAAAGCTTAGTTCTTCAGTTATCCTCTCGTTTATGTTTCACTTTAGTTAAAAAACCTGACTATAATGTGGACATTTTTGGAAGAAGATCGAAAAGAATTTTTAAACGAAATTCAGTGCTTTGCTTTATTTAGTGAGAATAAACAGCATCTTAAATGTGTTTATTAATGGGGATGAGCTCACTTAACTTGTTTTAAATTCCCAGATATTTTTCTTTTACTAAATGTATGCAAAAACGCCAGAGCATTTGCAAGTAATGAAAAGAATATTTATTAAAGTAAAGGTTGTAGCCATCTAATAGTTAAGAGTTTAAGAAAACTCTTAAGAGACATTCATCTGTATGCTACTCACAGACAGACATCCAGGATTGAAGTGAAGTAGTTATAGAAAATATATATAGAAATTACAGTGCGAAGAGCGCAGCTCTACCAGTGGTTATTCTATTACACATACGAAAAAGGGGAAGCTATATGAGATAGGAAAATAAACATTGGAATACAACTCACTGATTGACAAAAAAATTATTAAGAATTATTTTAATATAGTTATTACCTAAGGACGAATTAAATTAAAAAGTTTTCAAATACGTATATTGTAGCAAGTTTGAAACAGTTTCATCCCATACACCAAAGTTTTGTATCAATTAAAACTTTATAATACAACTTGACTCTTAATTTTGTATTGAACAATGTGACACATTGTTTTAAGTTTGTATAGCATGTATCTATATTATTGATGTCAAAACTTGTTTTTTAAATAAAAACAATTTTGTAGAAATATGGTATTATTTATACTTTTAATGATTTAGAGTATCATTCCTGTTTATAATAGTTCTTACTATACATATTTTTTATAGAATTCTGAGTTTCCCCAACTAAATTACAAAGAATTGAAATCGTTTGTTATTTAGAATATAAAAGTGGCGTTTTATATGTAGAATTGCATTATAATGTTCATAAATAAAAGCCTGAAAACTTGCATAATTATTTTTAAAGCACCACAATTGTATATCTCATTGATATCTAAAATAAAAGTTCTTTCCCAAAAAAGTAGAATCTAATAAGGCGAGAAGAAGATTAAAATGCTACATGTCACCGGAACATGTTATTCAAAAATTATTATTATTATACAGAAACTCAATAAGACGCTAAAATAAGTAGTAGACATTTCTGACTTTTTAATATTTATTTAGACTTTTATACAGTAATATAGCTACATGAAAATAAGATTTAATACAATTTCATGAGTAACATATCAGTGATGCTTTTGACTGCAACACATGATACTTATTTTTAAAGTAATTTTGTCATTTCCTAAAGAGTACATTGATATGTACTCTTTAAACAAAAACTTGCATTTGACATACCTCCTTTACTCGGATTATGAACGCAATCTAATCATAAATAATATAATATAGCTATCTCTCAGACTCAAAACAATGGTATTTCTTTATTGTTTATTCTTTCTTTATACATTTGACTCCTGTTTTAGAAGCATTAGAAAATCCATCTCGAATGTTTGTTTCATTTTTCATGACATCAAAATAAAAGTAATTTCTTAAAGTTCTCTATTTATGTGACATTGGCAGCTGAGCTCTCTCTTTGAACGACAAGCGAGCTATTCCTCTTTTTGACAGATCCTTTTACTGCTAGGTTTTCGCACAATTCTTCTTGTCTCCAATCAACTGCTTCCCTTAAATGCCTATTTATCACTGTCAGTGACAGACCAAATCAAAAGGCTATTTATATCGTTGAGGGATCTGAAAACGTAAATTTTGACAGAAACATTTATTTCGCTTCGTTTCAAAAACATTCTTCACGCGAATCATGTTTGGCTTGATTGCCAATGCCATTCCTTCACAAACAAAAATTCCTTTTCTTTACTAAGCTTTTTCCCAGCTACTTCAGGTTAAAAGCAAATAAAAGAAATAAAGCAGTATGTTTGTTGTTGATGATACAAATAAAGTTTCCTTTCAAATATTTCTTACAAATGGATTGATTCTTAAATACATATATGTTTACTATAATTTAACAAATAATATATTTTTTACATTGTTTACGTTAAAAATTAGATATCAAGTTATAGCAAAATGTTAAAACTCTGTTTTCTAAATATAAGTATAATAATATAATTTAATATATCTATACAAAACTAGTTCTTGAAAATTACTATATTAAATGGAATAAACCGAGTTTTTTTAAACAATTTCAAGTTTTATGTTTACGTTGTCCAAGTAATTTTAACACAACATTCATAAAAAGGAAACTGCAAATTTTCTTAAAAAGAGTAAATATATTTGTTTAACCAAATGAAACTCAAAGATAAATAAACTGTATTGTATATTAAAATGTCAAGACAATACCAAAAAAAAGTAAATATTTTATATTATAAGGATTCTTAAGAATAATTTAAGTAGATTTCTATGTGACACATAGTGATATCTTACATTTTTCTTAAAATGCGAAATCAAATATAAGACTTCAGGCAATTTTGCTTTTCACATTTTTTTACCTTAATAATGCGCCTTTTAAATGCATCCTGTGATGATTTTATCTTAACAAGTTTTATGCAAATATCGTAAAAACATTAATTGTAAATGCATTCCTTTTAACGTCTCTTTAAACATTTTCCTCAAACACAATTAATTGTAAAAGATTATATGACCATCATTTATTTTAGAATAGTTTTCTCCATGTATAAAAGTCTTAAAATAAAATAATTTAGAAAATGGAGTTGTTAATGCAAAGTTTTTCTTTTAAAAAATAAGCTGTATTGCTTACATTGTACAACTCGAACCAAATTTATTTTTCCTATAAATAATTTAAATTATACTTTAGTGCTTTAAGGGCATTGGTTTATAAGAGTTCTCAAGGTCATTGAAAGTAATGTTCTTAATATTTTTTAACTTATTTTCAAGTCTTTGAAAGTGCTTGAAAATCCTTAGAGGTGCTTAAAAGTCCATGAAAATGCTTAGAGGTCTTTAAAAGTCCTTAATTTGTGTGGATGTTATGTGTCTAACCGTAAAATTTATAAAGATACTACTCGAACTTGCTATTCCTGCGTGACTGTAACTTATCCCTACCGTATAGGAATTCTCCAAAATATTTGCATTACGCATCCACCAATTTGTAACATTTTTGTTAGAATATACTTTATTAAAAATTTATGCATAGCCATGATGTCAAAAAATAAATTTTCAAAGGGTCCTTAAAAACGTTATTTAGGTGCTTAAAAATTATTGAAAAGTCATTTATTTTCATTCTGTGATTTGAGTGGGAACCCTGTTCATAAGTTTGAATGGATAATGATGTAACTTCCATAAGAATTCATTTTAAAAAATCCCACAACATTACAAATAATTGCACTTTTTATAAAGGTAGTTTGAAATACACATCTTTAGATATAATATTATGTATTTATGAATTAATTTCAAGGTTGATTGCGAATATATTTTCACCATAAGCATGAACTACAGCATGAAATTGACATGATCTTCATTACAAATATATGTTGCTGTATACATATTCAATAAGTGTATGTATGGTAAAGTTGTCTTCCAATGAAAAATGTGGGTACCAATTTAAATTATTTCACAACATCGTAATCCTAGGAGTGTTTTAGCTTCTATACTGCATTAATCTAGTGAGAAGCTTACTTAAATGTTATTTTCGTCTTTCTGTCGAAGATCAATGTTCACAGACAAAACTACAAATACCCAGACATGTGGATATGTCAACTCAAAGGTATCGTTGAGAAAAGGTATCATGCCAACAATTCGATAGCTGTTTAAAAACACAATTAACAGAAATGATGATCGTAAGTCAATTTTATGCTCTTTTATCGAAACTATAAATGCAGCAGACATGTGCCATGTCTGTTTAAAAGTATCAAAACTTTATAAAAGGGACTTTTATCTGGAAAAGAGAAAACATAAAATCTTTGATTAAATTTAATTATAAAAGTTTATTTTGTAATCGTATTTCATTTCAAATTTCATAGTAAATTAAAAACTTATATGTTTATTTTTAATACTACTCAGTAAAAATATTTTGACAGTTGACTTCTAATTAGAAAATTTTATTTATAAAGAAATTAAATGCCTAGATCGGCTTCATATCAAAGAATTTGTTTGAAAGAATGAATAATACAAAACATTAATTAATTTAAAATTAAATTTAGGGCAATACTATACAATAGATAAAAAAAAATTGACGATTATTAAGATAAGTAAGGTTAACTACTTGTTTACTATATCAGTATATTTCTTTCATTCACAAAATTATTTCTTACTTCAAATCTACATTAGTACTACACAACATCATCGCAAATTTATAAGGTAAACATTTTAGTATAATATCACTGAAAAGAAGTGTTCAGGTCTGGAAATAGTCCACTTGAAGAAAAAAAAATAATAATTCAACATAATTCTATATCTCTGAAAAATTCTATTCATAGAAAAATGCACTTTCTCCATGAATTTAATCTTTTTGTATAATGATGACCTTTGGTTAAATTCTTCAGAAGAATTCGATTGAAAAGTTATCCGTCCAGCTCAGTAATAAACGAAAGAACTGTTATTTTACAGCGGAATGGACGGAAGAAGAAAAGACGTAAAATTTGACACTAATGTCCCACCGCCAGGGAACTCCTTTATATTTTTCTTTCGGATTACTTTTCTTTTTTATACCTTTACTTAAGCCATTTTCTGCAAACAAGAAGAGACGCTTTTCTCTACAAGAGAGACTCTCCCGGGAGATATAACGTTTACTTTAAGGTCGTATTTTAGGAGAATGAAAGTCAGTATGGTATGACTGGGAAATAGCCTGAAACAATGAGTAGGGATCGATTGTGTTTGGGCACGGATAGAAAAAGGCTACGTTTTCTATGAGAAATCTGGTTATTAGATATGCAATTGAATAGATAAAACTGTGAAGCATGTTTTTAAAGAAAACTTTTACGCAGAAACTACATCTCAACTGTTTGAAAAATTGAAGAAAATTGAAAGATTGAAATGAAAACATGAGTTCAATTAAACATGCGTTTATTTATAAAGTTTGAAACATTGGAAGAGGATGATTGAAATATAGTTTATTTAAATAAGTAAGTAAAAAAAAATAAACACTGAATAGGTTTTTTTTTAAGGTGAGGTTGAAAAATGTTGATTCAGTGATAATGTAAAATTAAGCAGCAAGTTGCAATTTGAGATGAAACCCATAACAATTAAACAATTTATTATAATATTTTTACAAGTAAATTAAATATACATATTTATGAAGATATGCACACAAAAAAATACTATGTTATGCATGATGCAAAGCATAATATTCTCTTTAAAATTAAACAAGACTTTCATAAGTTTAAGCACATCCTACTACCATTTTTTTTCTAGTTTAGAAATAAAACTTAACTTTGCATCAGTGAACGATATAATAAGATAAAACAGGTATTCAGTAAACTTAGACTCTGAAAATACATTATGTGAGGATACCACTTTGTTACAGTGCCTCCCCAATTTAACCAATCCGACCGAAGTAACGAAGTGCTGGTTCGAGAAGGCAACAACGTCTCCCTCAACTGCGCCGTGACTGGTCACCCTCATCCAAGCGTCATGTGGCAAAGGGAAGACGGGCAGACGTTTCTCGCTGGAGCAACGCACAACAAAATCAAAAGTAAGCCATTATGAACCAAAATTAAAACATATTTATTACTTTATTTATCCATTTTATATATAAAAATTGGTAATTAGGGAAACTTGGTATTAACCTTTTGGAAATAGGGCAAGTGAGTAGATATTTTCCTCTGATGGATACGTTGATTCCACTCTATACATTGAGATAAGATTACTTGAGCTAATTGAATAAGCTACAATGATGTTTGAATCGGTTTTACTTCGCCTGATTGACGGATTGGAACGATGTGTGGCCGATTCATTAACCCTTTGCACTCGAGCGACGCATCTCAGGCGCCACATGATTGGATGCCGCAACTCTAGAGCACCACAAAGTTTGATGCGAAAATTCAATGCTAGTTTAGTTTCTATGAAGCGGATCCGTAAGCGCGGATCGAACAAAAAATGCCACGAAATGTCTCAAGTTACTGGTACCTCTGCGCGAAAAAGTATCGAGTGCAAAGGTTTAAAACTCTTATAGTATCTATGATTTGAAAAGTAAAATATTAGTTAACATTTAAACTTAAATGCGCTTATTTTCTTTTTGTTATCAACATTTATTTAAGTTTAATACAAAACTATATGCACAGGCTATCAATATTGCTATAGAAGTTGTGATTTCTCCGGGACTATATTTTTACTTTGAAGGATCCATCCTACAGAGCATACTAGAGGTCAGAAACAACGATCAAAATAAATATCGATACTATATCGTTGCATAGAAAAACATATCGATAAATGATTTTTTATAATTTGATTTTCAATTTTGCCAGAAACAAAGTTTTTCGGGGATTTCTACTTTTCATAATTGCTTTTTTTGTAAGGTGACTACTTTTTCAACTGAAATGGATCTATTACCAAAAAAAAATAATATATATATATATATATATATATATATATATATATATATATATATATATATATATATATATATATATATATATATATATATATTTTCGCTTAATTGGTGCAGTGATTTTAAGAAAAATTTAGATAATTTTCTATAGCTTTTAAGTGTATGGCAAAATATTGAATATTGGTGACATTTTAACTGTCTCTCAGCCAAGTTCAAACTTTAGTTTTGAAGTTTTTGAAAAGGAAATAAAGTACATCGAAAAAACACATGGAATTACAAAACGATCATCACAAAACTAAACATGTTTGAAACTATCGATACATCGGTGACTTTTATAGATATTTTTAATATCAATATTTTTTTAGAAATATCGATAAAAATATCGTCGTATCGATATATAGCCGACCTCTAGCTCATACTCAAGGCTCAAGTAATATCGTATCGAGGTAAAGTTGATTCCAGCAGGTTACTTAACTTGTTCCTTTCAAGTCCAAACGACCCCCCACTAAGGTATTTATGGTTACCATTTCCCATTACACCCTGCAGTCCTCAGCTTCGCTAAGAGCAGATGTTTTGGGGGAAGGAATAAAGTTAAGGGATTTTGTCGGTTCTAGGCTAGCTTAGAGAGGATGTAAGTCGGATATATTTCGATGCTGAATGTCAAGCGGGACGAGTTTATTTGTGACATGGGTCAGCTAGTTGAACTCCGTAAAGAAACAAATAATTGCCTGGCCGTGCAAAAGGGTTCAGCCCTTATTGCTTGAGGAGCGTAGGTTTTGGTCCAATGAAGGGAGCATGTCTGAAAGCAAAGTAAAAGCGCACCGAGTTTTTTAAAAGCTGGTGCAACTCTGAAAAATCACGACACTTCACGACTCCTCCTCGATCTTGTCTGCCAATACATATAATCAAGATCGAGGAAGAGTCGTGAAGTATATATATATATAATTGGTGGAAAATGGTTTTACGATGATATCAAATAGAATATATGTATAGCTTCATGCTTTCTGTGAATTATCTATTCTTTTAATACTTCGTTTGATAAATGTTAACATGCATAGTTTATTAAGACATATTTGAAAAAGTTCCGAATTCTATGTATTTTGATTTTAATATATTTCATAATATACCGATGTATTTAATTTTCACTGAGGAGGGAAAATATAAAATTTTAAAATTTCCAATTCTTGACCAAATCGAACTAAGTTATATTTTTACAGAAAATTATTAATCGAAACATTACATGTCAAAAATATTCTAGTATTAAAATCTGTCTAAATAAAATAAAAGTTGTATAAATTTTAAAAACAATAAGCACATTTTTTGCATTGCAATCAATCCTACATCGAAAGTTATGTCCATTACAAATCGCAAGAAAACAACTTTAAGTAACATAAATGAATCGTATTAGAATTATTGATTACCATATTATGCTTGAAAGAAATAATCATAGAGTAATTTTCTCAGAAAGAAATAATCACACAAATCAAACGAGATTTGATGCGAGTTAATGTACAAATTAGAAGATATTTTTTTTTTTTTTTTTTTAAAGTTTAAGTGCTTTTGGAGTACATTGAAAATTTATTTCCCTTCATTAAAAATTTCATTTGGAACTGAAAAACTGACTTAATATTTTAAAATCTTAAGGGAAGAACAAGTACTTAGAAAATCGAACAAACCTACTTATACTACATATATCTATATATCTATATATGTATATATATATATATATATATATATAGATAGATATATTTATTTTAAATCAGTGTTAGCCTGACAGTTGATAGATTTCTAGTAATATTTCATAACTTTGAGTATTTGTCGGGCAAATACTACTTTATAAACATAGTTCCTAGTATCGCGCTGTGCAGTTTGGATATAATAGATGATATTTTCATAGATGAAGAGTTTTAACTCACACCTCACAGTTATACCTATTATATAAACATCATTTAAACTTAGCAATATGTAATTACACATACTTAAACCTGATAATTTTTGTTATCTGAATCATATGCAGCGAACTATAAATCAATTTCTTTTTATGTACACATTTTCTTCTAAACACTACATTTATAAATTGATAATCAAGTTTTTAACACATTTAGTACAGCTTTTTAATTCTTTCGACTCGATATGGTAATTGATTTCATATTCGGAACGACCTTTGATTGGCATACATATTTCATGAATAGACTCGTCCATTCCTGTCTGCACTTTCAAAGAGATCTGTTACCAGGGGACTGAAGGTGTACATCTCTCTCACTTGGAATGTACTGACTTTTCGATCGACATTTCGACACGTAATATTTATATTTTTTCAAATACATACAAATTTGTTAATATTATTACGTTATTGCATAATAGGGATTGATAAACAAAAAATTTCAAGCTGCAAGTAAAATAGCTAATGAACTTCTGTTTTATGCAAAATGAATATTTGCTACTTTTTGCCATGTTTGCACTTACGTAATATTTGCATAAAGCTGTCCACATTGACAATCAAACATTTTTTTATACTTTTCTTTTAAACAACAAGCTTCGCCAACCTCATTTACATAAAAAAAAGTTTACGAGAAATTCTAACACGAGCTATTTGTTCCAATATAAGGAAATTCGATAGCTTGGTGAAAATGTTACCTAGCACTATAAACAATATGCGGGTATAATTATTTGATTGCGGAATATTACTATATTTTAATTGTGTAAAACAAAGTGGTAAATATCGTAACAAAAATGCGTTTTTTTTAATTAAGGGATTAATAATTTGAAATTTCAAAATCAGTTTATATTTTTAATTAGCTTGATTTTAATTAAAATAAAAATTGCTGGTCTCAAGGATATCAATCCGTAATTAGTTGATTATTATTTTTCTCGTCATATCTTCTCAGCCCACATCAAAATGACATTGTCAAAAATTTAAGAAAATGAAATTTAAAAGATAAGATAGTATATTGATTATACATATGATATAATGTTGTTTTGATTTTAAATTAAGATGTTATTATTTAGGTTATGGAGATAATAAATGTTGAAAAAATGGATACAGATAAACATTTTTAAAATAACTTGAAAATAATTTTCTTTCAAACTCAACTTTTAAATTAATTAACTGACGTTAATAACGACACTTCAACTTCTGAAAATGTGGGTAACAATCAATCATGGTCTCTAACTCTTTAACAAATATAAACTGGTACTTCTGTAAGGCGATTCTCATGCATGACTGTGAGAGGACAAACACCTTTTGCCAAGTTAACTACTTGTAGCTTGACCATGAGCCCTACAGTGACACGCACTAATTAATAAGCAATACATCTTACATCTTGCAAGTTTAAAAGAGGGGTAGGCCCAGATAAGAAAAGCAAGAACTTTTAAGAAGGCATTGGCGATCTTTTCAGAATAACAATCCCTTCGTATTGCCAAATACTTCGCCACCTGGTCACCAAAGCAGATAAAGGTATCTTTAACAAAGTTATTTCGTAAAGTGCTACAATGAAGGCTTTTCGCCATCCATCACTAATGACGTGTCGCACTCCTCATGTGGGGAATAAAGGTTTGGTACGACATTTAGAACAAACCGGTAGCCAAAGGAGGAACTTCGAGCAAAAATTAAGCCAAACCTATTGTCGATACGGTTTCACAAATATTGGCCATGCTTTTTGTTATTCTTCTCAGATCAATTAGAAGAGTCGTTCGTAAAGAATCAATCAGAAGTGTCTATCCTAAAAATAGCATAATTTTCGATTTTTTTTATTTGCAATAATTATAAATTGAAATCTTCTAAATACACATGCAAAATGTTAAAAATGTAACTACGTTTTTTAATGAGTTATTTGACATTTTATGCTGGATGAAAGAATGATGTTCTTAAGAAATGAACACTTTCAATTGATTTTTCTCTCGGTTTGTTTTTTGTTAATATTAGGTTTTTTAAAACGCTAAGCCTTTTTTATAATTAATGGAGAAATCTGAAATTTTTAAATCGTGATAAAAATATTGTTGCGTGGATTGGTTCGAAAGATTTGAAGCCAAAGCAGATCAAAACTTGCAGAAATGTATTCTAATATAACTCTTCACAGATTCCTTTACAACTCCAGAACTTCTCGTTCTAGTAGACTCAATACAGCTCTATACACAACAAGAGAGCACAAAACAGCAGTTAAAAACTTTACAACACAACTGCTAAAATAGCTGCAAAAGACAATGCAATACAGTTCACTTCGGAACTACTCTGAATGCTCACTGAGACTCAGTATCTCAACTCAGTAATTCAAGTCAACTAACGGACTCAACTAATTCCGTAATTCCAACCAACTCCACTCACGGCCTGTCTTATATAGGAGTCAAACATTCTTGAAACTTCTAGAGGTAGATGTTTGGAGAACTTTCCAGATCGTAGTCGAAAAGTTCTATACATGTACATGGGGACCGAAAATGTCACCAAATGGTCGCCAAGTTTGGCGACAAAATTAGTCGCCAAAACCGTCACCAACTTGGTACTATCTCGCCAATTTGTGAGATTGCCATTACCATAATGTTAAATGCCCTGCTCCTTGTAAAACTCGCTTCCCAGCGTTATCTCTGAAAAACACGTTATCAAGCATTAAGACCCATATTGCAGTGAAGCCAACTTAAGACGGAACTATTGCACTGCCTTATGTGAAATGTACATAAATGTTCCTATTTACAAAATTAACACTACGAAATATTTACAAATAACAAAAATTCGTAACAATATGTTTATTTTGTGACTTGGCATCCTAATTAAAATTACATGTTTTATTTTTTTATTTTTTTAACTCTAAAGTAAAATTATTGCTAATTTATGGGATTCTTTTTTATTATGCATAAATTAATATTTATAGTATAATTAATTACGTGTGTTCCCGATTTTAATGCCCTTAATGCATAGGAAGATATGTACCACAAATAAATTATCCCAGAAAATGTATATTCGGTTTGTTAGTCCACAACTAAAACTCTATTATGAACTCTGGAGGTTTAGTTTGGTTCATTCTTCTGAGCCTGATTAGAATAAGTGCCTTTTGTGTGTAAATGCGCCGAGGATGTGTACCCCTCAGAAATGATCTCGGAATTTGGGAGCTTTAGACAAGATAATGACTGATTGAACAGGGTCACCGGATTACGGATGTTCTTCTTAATTTCAAGTAGTATATTTGATACTTTAAATTGAACTATTAAAAAAGTGTAATTTTAAGTGAGTAAAATTTACTTATTTTTCGATTAAGTACATGTCTATCAAAGCTCTGAAAACACGTACTTCAATTTTGAGTTAGATAGCATTTCTCACCATAAAATAACGTTTTATTGTAAGGAAGCAAGTACTTTATGATCACTAGTTTGTTACCTTAATGATTGCATTACCAAAGATAGTTTGAATTTGATCAAACTGATAAAAAATGTCAGTTTTTAAACTAACGGTGTTTTTTTTAAACACTTTTTTTTTTTATCTACTCGAATGTAAACCTGGCAATCCTTAATATTTTCATGCATAAAGCAAGAAATTGTTTTTTTAGTATTTCGTACTCGCTTCTTACCATTTATTATTTTTTATTATAAGTTTGCAAGTTTTTGCAGTCAAATTACAACTAGTTGTTACACATTTTTAATTTTGTGAATTAACACTTTTTTTGTAATGTGGTAAAGAAGATTTCTACTTGAAGAAACGAAACAGATTTTGATTGTAAACTTTTCTACAACACTGCATCATAGTATTTTTTGTCATTCTTAAAAAATAATTTATATCTTCCATAAAATAACTAGATACTGTAAAAAACCATGCAAGTAAAATGGTCAGCCGGAAAAAAAACTGTGAAATTAATTTTTACTTTTCAAACTTTAACCATTTATTTCATTATACAACTAAATTTTCTTAAACTGCTGTAAACTTTCATAACAATCTTATTGTACTATGTATAAGTTGTTCATTTTTCAGAAATGTCGTATGAAGGAGAAGATTTAGTTTTAACAAAAGTTAGTCGCCTACACATGGGCACCTATATCTGTACAGCAGAAAATGGAGTGCCACCTTCTATGGCTAGGAGAACACAGCTTTATGTACATTGTGAGTACAATAATGCTATTTAATTTATTATAAATCGTAGCAGAATTTACAGAGCAATCTATTATCTAAAAATTTAAAATATATATTCATTCAAAAAATAAAAAAATCATACAATAAGATTTGAACATATCAAAAAATGTCGTTCCATAAATTTGCATGTAGTATTTGTAATACTTAGTTTGTTTCATTTAAATAATCAGGTAGTATTTTCACTAAACTGCATATTTTATTTTAAACCTAGCCCAAAATAAAACTTGCATACAATTTAAGATCACTAATTTCTAATGAACTACATATGCGCATAAATAATGTTTGCATACCAATAAAGGATAAATCTACTATACAAGCCGAATTCGATTTCGGGACAGTCTACTTAGACCTTAAATGAGTTTTGGCAGATAATATATTCAAATATTAAATGGTGATTACCTTTCCAGTCCCGCCAATGCTGTGGATTCCAAACCAATTAATCGGTGGCTCCGTGAGCAACAGCGTCACTCTCGAGTGTCTAGTGGAGGCTTTCCCAAAGTCCCTCAACTACTGGACGAGGCATGACGGACAGTTGCTCATTTCTGGAGACAGACACGCAGTCACTGTTCAAGAGAACACTTACAAAATGCACATGAAACTCACAATACGCAGACTTGTCAAAAGTGACTTCGGAACGTACACCTGTCTTGCCAGGAACTCATTGGGCTCAACTGAGGGAACCATTAGGCTTTATGGTGAGTGTGTTCTAAAACATTATGCACGTAATGCTGTGCTTTAATTATGTATAAATACAGCTGCACTACTTTTTTTTATTAACTGAATTGTTAAATTAAGCTGAATACTTTTTAATAAACTGGATATGATTTTATAAACTGAAATTATGTAAAAGTTTTAAGTAGCCCTGAAACAATCTACTTTTGTTCTACAACTTTGTGATGGGTATCATGTCCAGAATCGGTATGATCGAAACAAGAATTAAGAAATTTTCTGTACATTGGATTCTACCTCACTATTATAGTGTCAACAATTGTTAGAGTTGCGTAAAGATTCATTTTTCATTTAGAATTGATACATTGGTACATAGGTTTTTCACAACAGAGTTTATTAAAAAATTTATGTGATAAATCGATTTTAAGAAATGATTTATATTTTTGACCTAAATACACTTCCTGGTTTTGGAAAACAAATTTCATTTGAACGTTTTAATAATAACATTTAAGATTTATTTTAAATATTTTAGTAAAGGACAATGTAAGGTTGTATTAAGGCACCTGTTTCTATACAATAACCCTCAACTCTCCCTTACAAACAAATGCTTTACTTTTAAAACTGTTTTTAGTCAGAAACAATTCCAACGTTCGGGTTTTATTTTTCTTAAATTTTTAATTACTGTCTTATTTTGTTCACTCCGATATGATGTGGTGTATGAGGCTTCGAGATTTTCCCGCCATTCTCTCAGGTCGACAACTGCCCGTCTGGCCGAAGTGTTCTCTTTCATGTTTCAATCATTTTTTGAACAGTGTTTTTTCCCCTTTCCATCAGGTGCTATATCTTAGTAGAGTCTACAGGTAGCATTCGTAGGATATTACCAATCCAGTTCCAAATTCTCTCCTTTTGAGATCAATTGCTGAGGGATTGCTACTTTTTTGTGGTAGAGTTCAAGAGTACTTATATTGTTTGACCAGCATATGTTTAGGATAAACTTGATTTAAAAAGACTCTATTTTATTTTCTTGCAATTTAGTTATTTTTCAAGTATCTCTTCCAAACAGTATCACTAAAGATTTTAAATTTTTAGTTGTTTCGGAGATTTCAAGGTTCTCAGACAAGTTGCAACAGTAAAACGGCATGATGCACTTTTTTCAATTCTTGATTTAATATCTTCATTAGTGCCACCTTCGTAATAGTCACTAACGTAGTCCAAATACTTAAAGGTGTTAGTCACTCTTACTTCTCCTTGATATATGTACTTTTGATTTGGATATTTATTACTAATTTTGTTCATTTTTATGAAGAGCGATTTGCATTGCATTTTCTTCAAATCTTGTTTGTTTTTTATGTATAAACTCTAGCCTAAGCTGTATTATAACCATATTTTCCATGTATACTGCATTTACAAATAACCAATCTGTTTTAAATTCAAAGACGAATTCCTTAACACAATATTGAAGTCAAACGTACGAATTATTAAATACCATTAATCTATAAATGTCTTAAGGTTTGGTTTAACAACCAACATAAAGACTTAATATCTACTTATATTGAGTCATAAACATTACCTTAAAATATTGTGTAATTCCTTATTGTTAAATTGATCATTAAATAATGACTCTAAGCTTTTGTCCATTAGCATATATTTCATTCAATACTTTTTCATTACCAAGTACAACAAGTGCACTTAAAACTTACTAGGTTTAATATTTTACAAATATTTGTTCAAATAAACTTAACAGAGAATTAAAATAAAATACAGCTGTTGAAATCAGGATAACTCACAAAAGCATTGCTAAAACCACGATGTTTAGCCAAAGACTTTAATGTAGACAATAATTGCACAGCTCTATGAAATATTTGATGCATTGAATAGGATTTACTAAATTAATGGGTTACAATTAATTTGAATTGCTAAAAGCTGTATCTCATCAATTATCAATTGAAAATTCCTTCCAGAGTAGAATGAAATTAAATTAACCGAAACCCTACCCTACACTTTGTTTCAGGAAAGGAAGCAATCACGAGTTTATCTTTAAATATTAAATGCAGTAAATAGTTCTAAAGTTAAGATTTCAACGGTAAAGTAGCATAATTAAACTTTCCAATGATTTGTTTTGGCAGACGGTAAGCTGTGTTATTATGTATTAGGTTTATCTCGACAATTTATTTAATTAAATGGACCTTGACACATCCAACTAAATATAAATTACAAGAATAATTTCTAAAAATTGTATGGAGGAAACAAATTATAGATTTCTGTTGTGACTTATAATACCTATTGTGGTACCTCAAATGTGCTAATAATAAATATGTATATACTTCAAAATCATTAATATTCTGCAAAAAATTTCAATTTATATGAACTAGATTTATATAAATCAATGGAAATTTACAAAATCTAATTATACACTTTAAATTTTACTCTCTTTAAACTTACAAGGAAAATATTTTTATTTTTTTTTATTTTATGTCTTATATACTTGTTGTCTAGTATAAAAACATAAACTAAACTACTGTATTTTAGCAATATACAATTTATGCTCAAATGTACGATCAGAACCATTTCAATATATACTTTTTTTATACTTTTCCAAATTATATACTTATACTTTTTATATACAGATAGACTTTTTAGCTTTAATATTTACTAAACCAAACAATGTTAATTGAGAAATAAGTTTTACTACAATTCTAATCTATTTAATTAATTTATTTTTTAACATTGATATTACATAAAGTAAATAATTTTTAGTCAGTTAATGTAGATAATACAGCAACAAGTAAATTAAAATACTCTACATTTTTTATCCACTTCTAATAAAATGAAATTAAGATGATTTTGTTAATAGCTGATTCCACTTTAAACTCAAACTAAAATCCCATGTTATTGTTTATAACTTAGTAAATTCATGCGGTATTTATTCCCATATTTTTATTTTAAATATGTCTGTCGTGTTTCAAAAATGAGAAAACTAGCAGCAAATATTCAACGTATATTAAGAATTCAAAGCATCCGATTCCATCGACATTAACAATCTTTTAATGAAAATGGATCAAAAGCCACTTTCATCCAGCCATTTGAAATGCAATCCTTTAAAGTGTCATTTATCATATATGCCTGAAGTCCTAAATTATGGATCCAAGAGATAAATGTCCAAAAGGGGAAACGGATTTGGAGAGGAAATGGAAATCTCTATTTGATTGGATGAGATGCAATCTTGCCATATGGAAATACATCAATAAACTGCATAACAATATTATAATAGTTGTAGTTTAAGCTTCGTTATTCCAGGTCTTGAGTAAGTAGTGTAAATTTTTTAAGCTATTGGTTAACAGTTTAGCGGTAATAATATAGTAACAGAATAATTTTTCAGCAGGCAAGTTTTATATTTGTTTTCTACTTGTTTGATAATTGGAAGGCAATTTTTTTTTTAATTTACAGGTCTAAAATTATTTTAATTTAATTAGAAATATACGTTTAATATTTTTTTCATTTTTATTAAAAAGTATTATGTAATAATATTAATTTAAAATTTAACATTTTAAAATTTTGTATTGAATATATTTCAATAACACTGCTTTCTGAAGTCTTAAACTATATAACTTGTTTATATTTAAAGCAATTTAATCATTTTTCCTTCTTTTGCAGAAACAGTTGATCCACATAGTACAAGCACTGCCAAAACAGATTACGTAGAAGGTAGTATTAAATAGTTATGTATTTATAAATTTAATCTAAACAACTACAATAGTTTCAAATGTTGCAAACAATTTACACAAAATGTTATCATGCTGTCGATAATTGAATTGGCAAAATTATTATTGCATTTTTAAAATAATAAATTATAAGTAGTTTATTTAATTACTTGATTTAATGACTATAAAAATACTGCTAAATGATTAAAAAACTTACTTTTGCATTAACACATCTAATTTTTTTTAAACCTTTAAATAGATTGGGAGATTTTAATCTTTAATTGCGTGTTTAAATTTGATGCAATAAAAATATTCATGTTTAATACGAACTTTGTAACGTTTTATTAAAATAGAACTATAAAATTATAAGTCTTGCTTCTTACCACAAAATAACAAATCTCATTTCTAACTTTGCTCAAAATTTGTCGCAATTTTAATTTAATTAAAATAAAATGTTTTATAGATTTTTACGTGGCATAAAGTATTGGAGAATGAAGAATTTTTTTTATTTAATTTATTTCTTAAACATTACGTTATTGTTCATGTCATATCAATTAAAAGGAAATTATAGTTTCACTAATGTCTCATATTAAATATCATTATGTACATTTTAGATACATTTTTGTTTTAAATTTAAAATTACTCACTAAGTGTTTTATGAAGCAATAGGTATAGCACACTTCATCGTCTTAAAATGCTAAAATTATTATGCAGTCATTCATAACCTTGTAAAATGCAATTTTTTATTTTTGAAACGCATGATATGAACAAAGTTGATACACGTTTTGATATGAAAAAGTGTAAAAAAAAATTGAAAAAAATAAATAATATCTTCCGATCGGGCCTTCACCTCAAAGTTGGAAGAAAATACAAAAAATAACTGTTTTCCTAAATTTTTTTTAAATTTATAAACGTTATATATTTTAAAGGCAGTAGTTTGCAATATGTAGTGAAACGGTAGTACAACACAGGAAAACACAATTTTATGCATTTTTAAAACATATATTAATAATTAAAAATACTCAAAAGTAAAATTTGTTGTAGGAAATAAAGATTTTTAAAATGGGTACTAATGTTATTTCTCACATTTTTCTAAACATGCATTTGGTTAATTTTTTTCTCGAGCTTTCTATCCCAGTAATGCAATTTGAAGGAAGCTTTTGTAATAAAGTCGGGCATTATGGATCTTTTTTTTTTTTTTTTTAAAGTGTCCTAACGTCTTTTGCGTCAGCGCCATCCACTTTTTGTCTTATCCCTCTACATAAGCGTTCCACTGTTTGTGAGTGACGAGGAAACTATGTGAAGTCGGATTTCAATGGTCCCTAGTAGCACAGAAACGCTGGTCAATTTCACCAGACTAAAGCCAATTCCGATGTGGAACGTTATGAATCGGTATTGAAAACAATATTAGCCAATCTCGCCCAATTCTGGATAAAATGTGGAATAGGTTTTGATACGCCGATGCACAGTTTTAAACTTGGTATATTATATTTATGAGAAACAAAACTATGTGGTGGTTTTGACTTGTTTGTTGAAAAATCGTGTATTTTGGAACCATGCTCAGCCAGACTAGCCAATCTTAAAGTCTTCCACTGTTTCCTCCAATACAGCTGTATTACTTCGGATGCGCCAGTCTTTACTAATGTTCGTTTGTTACTCTTAACAAAGGAGGAGTTCTATTACAAGCATTCCAATTAATTATGTCCACGTAATCAGTGGCAATAAAGTTCAGTTTGGTTGCCTAAAAATGCCTGATTGTCTTTCTCTAGGAAAGTACTTGAGATTTCAAAACCCGACGCCTCAGTTCTCTTACATTTCTCCTTTGGTACAAAATCCTTGCCGAAATAAAAAAAATTGGGTGAGGAAAGGAAGCATTTCGTTCAATAACTGAGTTTAAAACTTCCAGTAAATATTCAGGGAGGTATCGAGACATTCGAATTGCCTCATATATGTTCTTAGGTCCTTCAGGATTTTTTATTTTTTTTAAATTCTAAAACAATGTGGCATGTGACAATTTAAAATAAAAAATACCACTTGCTTGAACTCATCCGATGGTTTACATTCACTCGCATATACTCTAAGTACTCTGCTTTCTGTTGTTAGCCATCGGAATTGTGAAAGGAGATTGGGTTTGCGAGCTAGCAAGTCATTGGCCTGATCTAATCGCTTCAAAAATATCAAGAAGATATAACTGATCTGTGCTCAGTAGTTTCACCTCAGCTTGAGGAATTGAACATTCAACACGTAAAAAATCAATTGAGGGAAAATGTTCACAGTTCTCATTCAATTTTTGATCTATGAATCTGAAAGATGTTGGTCCTGTTGTAGTACTATATCTGCGTGTTGAAATAGGCGTCGGAATGGTAATTTATGAAGTATAGGAGGCATATATCCCAATGTAAGTGGTCTACCAACGTGCAATTTGATCTGCCAGATTATTTCCAACCAATATTAATGGCAGTCCCAATCACAGCCACGTGTGACATGATCCAATGAATAAGCAAGTATATGAGCTTCAAAGGAAGAGAAGGCACCACAAGAAAGGCATCCCAGATTGAAACCCGCCAAAACACAGTTTGTATTAATGCTTCAATGGTTATGCGCGAAAGATTATTATTGAATAATTACTTATTTGATTTTTTTTCCAAGTTCTAACATCTTCACTCTACACAATACAAAAAAAATGTACCTCGACAATTTAGTGATTGGTGTATTCTACAAATTGATGGAAAAATGTTATTTTTTGTATTTATTATAAACTTTGAAGTGAATGCTTGAAGTAAATAAAACAGTTTTAACAAAAATATGTAAAAAATAAAGTTAGTATTCATTTTAAAACAAAAATCAGTTTTTTAACAAAAAAATTTATTTTTGAATATTTTTAATATATGTTTTAAAAATGTATAGAACTGTGTTTTCCTGTGTTATACCACCCTTTAACTACTCATTGAAAACTATTGCCTTTCCAATGTATAACGTTTAGAAATTTTAAAAAATTTAGGAGAAATATTTATTTTTTGTATTTTCTCAAAACTTTGAGGTGAATGAGCAATCGGAAGATATCATTTTTTTCCAATTTTTTTTTTTTTTTTTTTTTTTTTTTTTTTTTTTTCAGTCTTTCTGATCAGGATGTGTATCAACTTTTTTTACCTCATGCGTTTCAAAAATATTATTTTTTTTCGAACCACCTTAATATATATATAATAAACATACGTATTTTTAGAAACATTTAGGGTATTTGGTTTCAATTATATGTGATTTTCAAATTGAATGGACAAAATTAGTCGTAAGAAGGAAAAACAATTTCCTTTAAGCTACATGGTCAGAAATTAAATAGTTATTATGATATATTAATTTTTGAAAACGTTACAAAATCACACTTATTTCTTGATAGATGAGAGATTACAGATGCTTGATGACTCTTTAAGTCGAGAAAGAAATTTTCCAAATCAATCACCTGCACATGAACCAGCCAGTACGCAAGGTACATTTTAAAACTTCTAATAATAATATGTTATGATTTGAATACCCTTTTGATCAATCAATCCCTACTATTAAGCGAATTCCTTACTAGCAGGGTAATACTTTATTTGATACAAAATGCTCATACTCAATATGTTTAAGTGTGAAATTACATTTTTATTTCTTGTCTCTAAGATCATAGCGTATATTATAAATATTGTTTAATAAAATGAAAATGTATATATAAATATATATAAATAATAAAAAGTTATATAGTTAACTGAGAATAAATTTAAATCAACATGTCTGTTATAAAATTAAATTATTTAATTCGAGAACGTTTAAAGCAGTCATATGAGAAAAGAGTAATTTAATGAGGGATTCACATTTATATTTCTTATGGTACTACAGTGAGTTCATGTGACACCAAATTAGTAATTAATAATAAACTTTCAAATAGTAGTTGATTTAATACGTAGGGCAAAAAAGGGTGTTACGGAAATTATTTGTTATACTGTTAGAAATTTGGATTTCATTTAAATTGGTGAAATGCTCAGAAAATTGTAAATTATTTTAAATACGTGCGATTTTTTTAAATAGTTAATTTTAAGAATTGTAGATTTTAAATTTTAATACAATCCCATTAAGGTAATAAGGTCAATAACATTCGTGTGTCTGATGTAAAATCCCATTAACGTAAAAAGAATTACCATACTCAAAATTAACCAAAATATATGTCTTGACTTATTCAAACTCTCAATTGTATCATTGAGACTGCTTACAATTTTTTCAATTTACACTGATTTATTTTCTTTAATATTAAAAGAATCACATAATAAATCAAATGGGCCCGTTTAGAGGATTAAATCGTAATTTTTAATAAAAAGTTTTTAAAATATGCAATTCATAACCTTAAAAAAATATTATTATAAGTTCGGATTTTCGTGTCTTTCCTAACGTTTAATTCTATTTTTAAAATTGATTCTTCAAAATGTAATGAGGTATACAAAAGATGTGCGTAAAATCAAAAAAAAAAAAAATTCAATGTTGGACTGATTTCACTTCTAAAGACAAATATCCTTCTTAAAGTTATTTCAATTGCATTTTATTTATAGATGTATGCTTTTTCATTAACCCCATTTAAATTTAATGACTCTACGTCTTTCAGATACAGCCCATGACGACTCGTCGATGCAAATTCCCTCACATATTCTAACACCATTTTCCTTGTTCATTCTTTTCGTTCTATGAGAAGCACTGTGTTGGAGCACTGTGAAAAGAAACGCTCAATGAACAAGAAAAACATTGATCAACAAACATGGGAAGTATTTGGCTTGAAGACATTTTAATGAAAGCTTTTTTTTTTCCCCCGCTGAAAGAACGTTCGTTAATAAGAGAGTGGCTCAGATTGCAGAATGTTTCTGACTTCTGCTTGCAAGGAAATTCCAATGAATCCAAGGAAGGTTTTGTAAAACTCGTCATCATTTCTAATTTTATATTTTATCTAGCCATATTACTAGTCCCAGAATATCGTAAAAATTCATGTACAGTACCTGACCCTTCATAAATGGAGAGTAAACGTTTCATTTTTTGAATATTACGTTATTTGTATCCACCGATAATTTTTTGTAATTTATACAGTATTTTATTTCTCTGAATCATAATAATAAAATTAAATGAAGTTTTCGAATGTCAGTCACCATTTCAAAATATAAGTGTTTTTTTGTTCCTTCCTATTTTTTAGAAATTATTTAATGTAAACTCAATCAATATTTAATGAAATCATTGCATTCTGGTGCTAATTAAAGACAAGTATGTTTCAGATTTTTAATCCCATGTATCTTCGGTAATAAACATTTAACACCATATATATTAAAATGTATAGAAGTATGAGAATGCAAACAAACCACGAATATGTTTTATTGAACATGGTTGTTTGTATTCTAAACCCTGCATATAGTATATAATTTCAATTTATGTTTTGTTGCAGCATTTGAAAAGACAAATAAACAGTTAAATGTGATTCCAGAATTTTAAAACAAAGTTTGGAATTTATTTAAAAGTACCATACAAAGCTAAATCATTATATATTGATAATATATAATGTTTTAAAAATAATAGATTCAAAACAATTTGGATATAAATATCCTTAGACAAATTCAAATTGCGCCCTCTTTTTTGATCGGAATATGGAAAATTGATGATCCAATTCTCGCTTTGTGTTGGTCAAGAAAACGTTTGAATGTCAGAAATACAAATGTTGTATGAAGTGTCGCAAAACAAACATTACATATACTTCTCAACCGAGAGAACGCATATTGAATTCTCTAATGTAATTGGTGTTCATTACACATTCAGTTCTGCATCTACAATTTTCGCAACACCATAAATTAATTAGCATAATCAATATCCCATTCTTTTTTCTTTTCTTTTTTTTAAAAATTCAAGTAAGTTTTTTTTTATCATACTATTTATCAAATAAATTCTGCAGCTTTTTTATTAAATAGCTATTTTGTGAATTAAAGATTACCTAGTGTACCAGTTATTTATTAATGCTTTTAGTTTCAAGTTGGCAAATTTTAACTAAAAAAAAAATTGTGTAAGAAATTCAAGCTAAGAGAAGTCATATCATTCTTATTCACTTTTTAACTACATTTTTCAAAGTTTCTTTCATCATTCAACTGATAGATAAATAATACCGTTTCTTTTCGCTTTTGTAGAATATTATTAATGGAAGTTTCTAATTATAATATTCAAATACAAGACAGATGCCAATTATCCTAATCTCCCCATACAATAATTTATGTGTAATATATGTTACAAATTGTCAAGTAATAAGATAAGATAAATTAATATTGTTATATATGATATTGAGCTTTATGTCAATGTTACTTCCCCATTTATGTGTGTAAATCTTATGTAAAATTTATACCTTGTGTAAATAAAAACAAATTAAAATTGTTGGTAATATGAAAGAAATTTACAAGGAAGTGTCAAAGTGATGACTACAGCGCATCATACCCTGTATAACTGAAGTTGAAGACATAGAGTGTATTTTTGAATAAATGAGAAAAAATTGTGTTTCTACCTTGTGTAAGTGGAAATCAATAAATTGATGTGGTTTTACAGACTTAGGGCTTTATTTTATTGTCCGTGTCATATTAAGACAGTTTCCAGACTTAATAAAATTGATTTATGAGGACTTTTAAGTAATCACATTGACTTCAGATTTTAATTATGTTTAGATAACATGCTAGATAAATATTTTTAAAACCAAAAGGTCGTATTACAGAATTTCGGAATAGATTGGGTAAATTTTAAAAATTGTTGAAAATCGAAAAAAATATTTTTGAAAGATAATATCATATACCAATGAAAATTAATTTTTGTAGTTAAGTTTGAATAAAAGTAAAAAGTATTCTTAAAATTAAAAACATTTGACTGATTAGAAATAGTAATAAATAAATACATTAAATTAAGGAAAATATTTTTTTTTTTTTTTTTTAAATACTTGAATCATACATGACTTGCAACTTGTAAAAAGAAATTAACAAATACTAGTTTACCGTTATTACAAAACATATTTGCTATTATCAGGTATATGATCTTTGAATACATTTAGTCTTATTATATAGTAGATTCGGCTAGGCGCCAAAAAATAGCTGAAAACTGCACTTCGCGTTATAAGTCTGTAATTTGGCACTTTGATAGAATATGTCATTCTAATCGTTTTAAGAAGTGGACTCAATCGGATATTACTTTCGGTCGAGTTTTTATACTAGTTCAAAGCTACGCATAAAATGTTCGTTTTTATCATTACAAATAGTTTTATGTGAGATCAGAGCCCAAATCATGAAATCTATAGACACGTGTAAAATGTTAAATTATTAGGCTTTTAAATTTTATTTCTGATCCAAATATATAATTTTTTTAAATTATTTTTTATTTACTTTGTTTTTAACTATTATCCTAATAAAAAGATTTAAAAAAGATTTTATTTTACATTTTATTTATAAATTTAAAAAGGTTGTGTATTGCTGGAAAAACTGAAGATCAAATGACGGATATATACGCCCGTGACCCTCAGAAGGTTAAAGTTAGACTTACAAATTCAATTCTTTAAGTTTTAACGCCTTCATATAAAGTCATTCTTAAAAACTCTTAATACTACTTGTTGTTACATCAACATCATATCATAAGGCTGGATTTGCTGGATATAAATTGAAAAATTTCAAACGGAAGGAACTGAAATTCCGACCGGATACGAATATAACTGCGCGGCTAGAGGGAAAAAAGTGCATTTCGTGAAACAAGTCTGTAATTTGACACACTTTGATAGAATATGTCATTCTGATCGTTTTTAGAGGTGGAGCCACTTGGATATTACTTCCTGTCGAGTTTTTATACTAGTTCAAAGCTACGCATAAAATGTTCGTTTTTATCAATAAAAATAGTTATATGTTGGGTCACAGCCAAAACCACGAATTGTAGACACGTGTAATATGTTAATTTATTAGGTTTGGATGAAAGATTTAAAAAATGGTAAACAAAAGTTCAATTGGAAATGATTTGCATCTCAACCGGAAGTCTATCTATAACTGTTTAAACTACATCCAACAGCTTAAACTACATGTAAGAAATATATGCTATCAATAAAAAGATAATTTTCCTGATATTCTGTGATGAAAAGCGACGATCGAAGTTTTAAATGTCTTTAAGATTATAATTAAAAGTGTGTTTCTTTAAATGTTACCACAGTCATAAAAAGGGTCACAATTAAAAACTATTAATATTACTTGTTGTTACATTAAATTATAAGGAAGGATTTGATGGATGTAAAATTTACATTTTCAACCGGAAGTGACTGAAATTCCGACCAAAAGTCTGCTTATAAAGAACTGATACTGGGCATATATTAATACATATATGTCGTATACACAGTGGAGATGAGTCAGTACCGACTGCAGCGCCTATCGACTGCAGCGACACTGGGTTTAAAAGAGCGAGACTAGAGAGGAGCGATAGGATTCTGCCCTAGGCCGCCATCACGATCTTCTAGTGAAGGCTTAACAGTCTTCTTTTGTAATTTAACGAATATGAAATAATGAAATTAAATAACTTTAAGCAACAAAACTGCATCGTTCCTATTTTCCCCTAGACTACCGACCACAACATGGGGTCTCAGCCGGTTCTGAATCCGATCTTATATTCGATGCAAATCATCACAGTACGGGCAAACAATACCCAGTAGGCCCATAACAGCGCCTCTCAAACTCTTCAATTACACTAAAAATCGGGCAAACATCACCCGGAAGGCCCATACCAGCGCCTCTCAAACTTCTCCACTACAAGAAAAATTGGGCAAACAAAACCCACAGGCCCATCACAGCGTCTCTCACACCACGGGCAAAACAAACCCAGCAGACCCATAACAGTGCATCTTACGCCATTCCTACCAGAGGAGAAAATTGACTTTCGACTGCCCAACGCAAAGAGCCAATACTACCGTTCCACAGACACCGCAGAAAACGAGAAAACGACCTTCCACAACGTTGTCTTTCCAACACCAGCGGAGCCAACCACACCGCTCCAGAAAATCATCCCTACAGCGCCCCGAAAGAAAGCCGTAGAACGAAGCGTTTCACCTCACAGGAAAGCCATCCGGAGTTTTCTCGTCCCCTTCGATCTTCAACCCTTCTGAAATTCCGGAGCTTGTTCCCTCTTCATCCTCTTCGACTGCAAACCAGTTCCAGCCTTTCCTGTCACACACTGGGAGATTCAACGGGGACCAACACAACGTCCCCTTCCCAACAAGCAACGCAGCAAAACCAACATCACAAGTGTTTCATCACATTTGTGCCATTGATTGTGCTCTAAAAAGTTTCATCGCGTGTGTGCAAAATAATGCATGTGATCTTCATATCACGTAAGTGTCTACCTACTACATTGTGCGCGATTTTGTGCCCAGTGTTAAAAAGTTCTTCAAGTGTCATCAATGTCAGAGAAAAAAATTAAATGGAAATCTTGTCCTTGTTCAACGTGTAGCAGATATCCAGGTAGGATTTGAAATTACCTTTGTTTACAAAAATGTATAAAAATTCTCGGAAGGACGATTTACTCAAAATTTCTAAGGAAATAGGTATCACTATCCCAGAAAACGCTACGTTATTAGTGATTAAACAAAATATCGAGTCATATCCTGTATTTAAAGATGATCCACAGTTCATTGTAGATTTAATTTCGGATAATATCGCAGAACGCAAGGCGAAAGAGCAAGTAAATTTAGCGAAAGAACAGGCAAATTTAGCGAGAGAACAGGCAAATTTAGCGAAAGAACAAGTAAATTTAGCACAAGAGCAACTTTCTCAAGAATTAGAGCTGGAAAAATTAAAATTATCGCGCGCCGAGAAAGAATTAGAAGTTGCGGCTCTTAGAAGAAATATTTCGGAAAACCTGACAAACACAATTACAAATAATGTCGCCCCCGACTCTTCGACATCCAGCCTCGAAAATCTTTTACGAAGCGTTAAAACTTTATCTAAGCCAGTTCCTTCACGAGCAGAAAATTTAAATTTGTTTTTTCATTCTTTAGAGCGTGCATTTGCTACCAAACAGGTACCACAAGAATTTGAGGCAGAAATTTTGATAAATATTCTTGGAGAGCGTGCAAATAGTGTATTATTGTACATTTCGGAGACTGACCTAACTAATTATGAAAGGGTTAAAAATATAGTTTTGCAACAATTCCAACCTACAGCCCCGGAAACTCTTATTAATTTTCGAAGAGCTCAAAGGTTCCCGAACGAAACTCACTTTCAGTTTTCAAGCCGTTTAATTGTAGCTTTCAAGTATTATTTAGAATTAAGAAATGCTAGCACGGTAGAGGAAATATGTTAATTAATCGTTAGTGATAAAATATTTAGCACCCTTGATCGAGACACCCAATCTCACATTGCTGTCCGTCAAGCGGATACGTGGTTTAAACCGTCTCAACTAGCATTGGAATGCGACAACTATTTTAATTCCAAGCGAAAGTCACTAGCTGAAGTACATTCGCGACCCCCTTATGATAACAATAAAACTGTGTATCCAGTGCCGGAACTAGGGGGGGGGCAGGCGGGGCCGCTACCCCGGGCGCTAACCAGAGGGGGCGCCGAAAAGCCAACAAAGCACTATTTGTTGTATAAATTTTAATATTTGGACGAAAGGATAATTTTTCATAAATAAATTTTCATTTTTTCTTAAAATTCTGGATGATCTTTAAGATATCCAACAGAAGAAAAAATCAACTAGAAAAAAAAAAAATACATTTCTGTACAAAGAAAGTAATAATCTATCCTTTTACAAAAGAATGACAACGAATTCTCCCTACCCCCTGATGAAGAATAGGTTTGTGCTACATGGCAGGCTGCCAGAAATGCTAATTTAAAATCGCATTGGTAATATAGTCGCAATGTAGTTAGATAAAATTTAGCATTACAACAATTTAATGCTGTTGAAATTTTCGTAAATTGAAATATGTCGAAGAAATTATATGGGGCGCAGAATCGCAGAAAAGCAAAAGAAACTCCAAGAATATCCCAACCTTTTATCATCTTGGCTAGTTCACGAGACTGAAACCAATGAAGGTAAGAATTTTTTTAAATTTGTAACCTAATAAACTTCGGAAGATGTGTATTAAGGACAAGGGTTACGTTTGGGAAATATCTCTTGCCAAATATATTTATTGTTCTCTAGGAGTCCGCAGGAATTTTTACAGGGGGCTGCAAGATGTTGAATTGTTTAGAAATCGTTTACTTTTGTTTTTGAGGTTGATTATCATTAACTTTAAAGATTTATTGCGATTCCTAATGAATATTAATTAGCAAAAAGTTAATTAAAAATTGAAATAATTAACGATTGAAACGTTTTCTTTAAGAGAATAATTTAGTATTTCTTCAGCTAAAAACAGATTTTTTTTTCATTTTTACACATTTTGAATCGTGCTGAGTTTAAAAAACCTGGGGGTGTTGAACTTTGAACAACTTTCAATTCCCACTGTTTCCTTCATTTAATTTAGCAATTATTTTGGCTGTAAAAATGACAGCGCAATCACGATTTTGACAAAAACCGTAACGCCAGGTGTAATGGCCAAAGTAGGTCAATCCGTTTGAAAGTAATGCTGACCACAGACAACACACGGACCCACAAACTTTTTTTCTAGAACACTTTTTTGATTCAGAATGTTCTGAAACGTGAAGAAATGCAAAAAATTATGCGATAAAAAGTTGACACAAGAATTCCTATTGAGCACAAGAATTCCTATTTATCGCAAAACATATCGATTTTTTAAAAATAAAAACGAAAACAGTAAATTACATCTTATCCAAATCTCAATTTAAATGCACTGACTAAATATGTGACTATATATTTTTAACAATATATTTTACTATATATTTTTAAATCCCTTATATTAACTTCCCTTTTGTTTGAGTGTGTGTTTGAGCCTGGCGTACAAATCTGCGGATGCTTAATTAACCCCCTTCCCATCATCCTATCGTCCTGAAACTTGGCCAATTAGCTTAAAGCCCATGACAATACATTGGGTCTATTCCTAGTTGACGTTAAAATATCGCCAAGCCGATTTGGCGCTGTTTTGTAGGCGATACAGTTCTAAATTTGGCAATCCCATTTTTTTTATTGACGCGCTTTGGCTTCAACCTTCCTATACTACAAATCATGGAGCTGGTTCGTTTCTCAATTTTTCATATTGGAATTCCGAATTGACGACATTCTGGCTTTGTCGCCAACTTTTCAAAAGTGCGCCAACCCATAAACGTGAACTAGGAATTTACCTTTTTTTTTTTTTTTTTAATCGACGCGGAGTTTCGAAAGCATTTTAATAAATCATTTTTAAAAAAAATACTTTTATTGTTAATAAATTGATAATTCTTATAAGGGATTTGATTAAAAAGTTTGTTTTTTACAGGTTAAATTATTAACACTCCTACTTTTCTTTTTTGATCATACACAAGCATTCAAACATGTTTCGTAAAAAGAGAAAACGGAAGCATAAAAGTGCCTAAGTGTAACATTTTATCTATTCCTAAATAATGAAAAAATAATAAAACATCAAGGCATGAATTCTAAAAATAGATCTCAAGGCCTTATTTTTCATAAAAAATAACGAAAAAGAAAGTATTTTCCAGGAAGTGATAAATAAAATAAAAAGAATCCAGTCTCCATGCTACGAGAAAAAGGCGCCAATTTTCAGTGTGAGTTATATTGTCATTTTGACGGCATTATTTTTCACCAAACAGATGTCATGTTCGTCAAATTTTATCCATTGCGTTGGTGAGAATTTTAAATTCTCCAAGAAAATGGAGAACTCACACATAGCACAGTAAGTAATATATTATTCATTCTATTATTAAAGTGAGTTTCAGTAAGTTTAAATTAATTGTTCTAAAATAAACATTTATGTGTTTACCAACTATTCAATGATTTTTGTGGACAAGTCATTAAATTAATTTGCTTTTGTGTTCAATGAGTTCTGGTAATATTCGGAAGCTTTTTAAATTTTTGTATTAGTATTTTACAGAAGAAAATATTTTTTGAAATGTAAAACAGCTTAATTGTTTATGATCTAAGACGTTTTGAAACCAGGTTAACCAGATTTTGTGTTAAAAAGTGTTACATATCATTCAACTATATGTTCTTTTATTTCATTGTAACTGACATTATTTGTATTGATTCATTAGTTTTTTTTTTTTTTTTTTTTTTGTCTTTATGCAAATCTTTATTCAAGCAGAATGAACCCTGGTCATTAATAAGGGCTTGTCAAATATATTTATTTAAAATTTCAATTAATTAATTCTTTTATTGTTTGTTTCAAAACAGAATTTTACAAAGGAAAAACCTTTGTTAATTTTCAATGTATATATAGTTAGCTTCAAATCTAAAAAATTATTGTGTGGGGGCGCCAAAATGAATTCTTGCCCCGGGTAAAAAGTGACCTAGTTCCGTCCCTGTGTGTATCAGAATCGTCAAACAACCCAGGAAAATTTCCGTAAACAATTCCCTAAAACTGAAAATACTATTTGTGCAATTGAAGTTGTAACGCCTCTTATTTCTAATAATTTTATTAATGAACTCCAATATGAAATTTTTTTGGTAAATGATGAAATGGTAGTTGCTTTGATAGATTCGGGAAGCTCTATTATCTGTATTAACAGTGCATATGTAAACCCAAATATTATTGGTGATAAAGAAATTCTGTTACAAGGCGCATTTTCTGAAGAAACTGCTAAATTAGCACATATTAAAATATCCCTTCCCGAAACGCCACAAAATTCCTTAATTGTTCCTGCAAAAGTGTGCAATAAAATTCAACGACCATTAATTATCCCACCAAGTACTCTTTTGAAACTGTACACTTGTCATGGACATAACTTCGATTCAGAATTCTTCACCTCACAGACACTTAAGAATAAAGCACTTGAGAATCCTTCCCAACTCGAAACAAAATTCCATTCCCACACTGATGCAATTGAGACTGACCCTAATACCGCGAGATCAATTTATAATGATGTATCTTTCCACACATGTAGCCACCCTCACCCACTTAGAGATAAATCTGAAGACTTCGCGAAAATTAATGGCGACTCTGATTCAAGCCAGACTTTATTTATGGAATTCACTGAAATTGAGGATAGTAATGAAATGAACGATTTTATTTACACTTGTAACGCTATACAAATAACTGAACTGGATTTTTTACACGTAACAAATTTATCTCAGCTAAAAGAAATTGAATCTTTAATTAATCCTTATCAGCCACATAAAATTAAAGAAACAAATTTAACTATGCAAATTATTTTATCAGACGAAACGCCTATTTATCAATTGTCCAGAAGATTCCCTTTTTCGAAAAATTACAAACATAATTTTAATATCGTCTGTGCTTTTTTTAAATTTCTATGGCTGTAACCCGTTTGTTCCACAACGGCAAAAGACGCTATTGATAAACTGATACAACACCAACAACAATCGGAAACCCAGTTCGAATTATTAGCGACAGAGCTAGTGCATTCACTTCCATCGAATTTCAAAACTACTGTCGTGATGAAAAAATAGAACACATTACTATCACCACAGGTGTTTCACGAGGTAACGGACAAGCCGAAATATTCTATTCAACCCTCATCCCTGTATTAACAAAATTATCTCTAGAAGAACCCACTAAATGATTTAAATAAATCCCTTCTGAGCAAAGAATAATTAACAGCACCGTATCACTCGCTACAAAATATACCCCATTCTAACTCCTCACCGGTGTTAAAATGCGGAATACAGATGACATTCGTATTAAGGAAATTTTAGAAGAAGCCCAAATTCAGGCGACAGTTACCGATCGGGAAAACATTTGAACAACCGCTAAAGAAAATATCCTTCAATATCAACAGCGCAGCAAAGTTCAATACGATAAACATCGAAAACCAGCTGCTGTGTATCAAATTGGTGACAAAATTGCGATCAAGCGAACCCAGTTCAAGCCGGGTTTAAAATTACGTGTTAAATTTTTTGGCCCGTACGAAGTTATTAAGATTCGACCAAATGATCGTTATGATGTGCGAAAATTGGGTAGTCATGAAGGCCCAAATTTGACATCTACAGCCGCCGATTTTATGAAAAAATGGAAAGACAATTGAACCATAAACTGTGTTTTTTTTTTTTTTTTTTTTTTCTTAATGAACACTCATAAACTTACAGTGAACTTATTATATAAGTGATTTTTTTTCTTTCAGCATTTTCATGAGTTGAACATTTTCTTATAACTATATGTTACTTATACTATTATATGTTACTATATTACTTATTTACATTTTAGTATTCCTTTAACTTTTGTGATTCACAGTTTTCTGTATTTTTAAACGTTTTCTTATCAATAACATTTATTTTGAAAACTTGTTTTGTTAAATTGATATGTACTGTTTATCAGTTATATTTGTATGTTTATTTTTCTATCAATTTATCCTCCAAATTTTTGAATAGTGAAAATTTTCTTGTGAATTAGGAAGCTTAGAATATACATTTGTTTTCTTTCTTGTACTCAGGTATTCTACTTTAATCGCATTTTACGTTTTATTATTTACCAAGTGTTTCCATTTAATTTCAAGAGAAAGAATTGTAGTTTTCGAATTTTATTTCTTTACTTTTGTAGTTTGTTTCTTTCTCTTGTAAGTGTATTTTTAGAAATATAGTTACATTCAGAGGACTGAATGGATATCAGAATGCCCGAGTGTCGTACACACAGTGGAGATGAGTCAGTATCGACTGCAGCGCCTATCGACGGCAGCGCCAGTGGGTTTAAAAGAGCGAGACTTGAGAAGAGCGAGAGGATTCTGCCCTAGGCCGCCATCACGATCTTCTAGTGAAGGCTTAACAGTCTTCTTTTGTAATTTAACGAAGATGAAATGATGAAATTAAATAACTTTAAGCAACAAAACTGCATCGTTCCTATTTCCCCCTAGACTACCCACCACAACATATATGTATCACGGTAATATAGTGTCAGATAGCCGGTAGATTTCAATTTATGTTTCAGAAAAATAAAGATGATCATGCTGAATATAAAATAGTAAATTTCAACCGGGTGATTGAAATTCCGACCTGAAGTACGATCGTATGCACATAATTTTTTTAATGTAATTCAAATATGACCAAAATTTAAATGTAACTAAGTGCACCCACTCAAACTTGGACTACAGCATAATTATTTTCAAGGGAGGAGGTAAAATATGAAGGTTGTTATATGAAGGTGTTAAAATTTAAAGAATTGCATTTTTAAGTCTAACTTTAAAGAAGTCTAAAACTTCAAACGGAAGTCACTTTTTAAATTCAGTTCATCATAAAATATCATCAAAATTCCCTTTTTAATTGTAGCATATATTTCATACATGTAGTTTAAGCTGTTGGATGTAATTTAAACTGTTATAGGTATAGACTTTTTGTCGAAATGCAAATCGCACGGTTGACCATGTTGTACCATTTTTTTTTTAAATATTTCATTTAAGTCTAATAATTTAACATATTACACGTGTCTATAGAGTTCATGATTTTGGCTGCGAACTGCTTTTTATTGATGGAAACGGACATTTTATACATCACTTTAAACTAGTATAAAAATTCGACCGGAAGAGAAATCCGAGTGGCTCCACTTCTTAAAATGATCAAAATGACATATTCTATCAATATTACAATTTACATACTTGTTTCATGAAATGCAGATCTACTGAATATAGTATCTTTAATTAGTTAACATAGCTAAAAGTATGCTTTCTTGAATCACAAATTATAAGTTGCTTTAAATTACTGGTTTGATTAGGTCAGAATACTTCTTGTACAGTAGAATCAATATCCACAGATGAAAGGTCATATGTGTATAACATCTTGATTCATCAAATCATGAATCTTAATTCGGAACAATGAGGGTGTTGCATCATCTCCAATTGCAGCTGATAGTATCTAATAGATGGCGCAACATGTCCGCCTACTTTCAAAAATATCTGTTTTAATCTGTATCTGTAACTTTAACTGTATTATTATTAAAAAACTTTGGAAAGAACATGGTCGTCGTACTGTTCTGTTTATAGACAAAATAGACCTATACTTTCTGTATTTTACATCTGGCGCCCAACTTAATTGAACATATCAAAACTATGACTGCTAATTGCATTTTTCAAAAAAAAGTACTTCGGAGTGCGTTGACGAAAGCAATAACAGAACTTGATGCCGCCATTGAAGCCGGGCAGCGCTTAACAGCAACTTCAGCTTTCGCCAAATGCGAAGAAAAATCAAACCGATTGTTCGAATATGACGTCATCGTTTTGGAATACATGTGTTCGGTGGACAAAGCTAAAGAAACAAGTAAGTCTGAGAACCTTAACTTGTTGGAAAACGAAATGGAACAATGTGAAATTTACCGAGATAGTTTTACGTGTGCCAAAATAAGGTTTAAAAATTTTTTAGAAATCTGTGAAAAGTCTGAATTTGTGCCACAGACCAAACCTAGGTCTGATTTAATGAATGTAAATTTACCTAAGCTCGAATTGATCGAATTTGATGGTAATCCTAAAAATTGGTTTGCTTTTTGGAGCATGTTCCAAAAAATTGATGCGGATCCGAATTTAGAGGATGATGTTAAATTTGCATATCTGATGCAAACGATAAAATGTAAAGCATTTGAATTTGTACAATCGTATCAAGTATCAAAAAGCGCTTATACCACTGTAATTGTTAACTTAAAAACTCGATTTGCCGATGACAAAATGTTAATTGAGTTATTTGTTCGCGAACTATTAAAACTAATTTTAAACCAATCTCAAAACATGTCTTTTGTTAATCTAGTAGACCAGTTAGATACTCAATCGCGTTGTTTAGAAAATTTAGGCTTTACAAAAGAAAAATACGCATGTATGCTTTATCCTTTGGTAGAAGCGTCTATTCCTGAAAATATATTGGTTGCTTGGGAAAGGGAAATAAATTCCTCTTCTCGTTCGACAAATACGAACACGCATGACCTTGACCTACTTATGAAATTTCTACGAAATGAACTTGTAGGCTTGGAGAGGATTCGCATTGCGAAAATTTTTTGTTCTACTGATAAAAATAAGACACAAAAAATAAAACTCGAAAACACTCGCAATTCGAACGCTTTACCAGTCGCAACAGCTTCTACTTTAATAAACCAAATAAAAAAGGAAAAACATCAAACAAATGTATTTTGCTTGTTCTGCGAAAAAAAAACACACAGATCCTGTGATTGTTTCACAGCTCAAAAGATGACTTTTCAAGAAAGAAAAGAAAAAGTGTTTAAAATGAAAGTGTGTTTGTCGTGTCTGAGAATTAATTGTCGCGCTGATAAATGCGGAATGAGTGTCCGGTGCGTAGTTTGTTCCAAAAAACACTTTCCAATTTTATGTCCAAATTTGTGTAGGGACAATGAAGATTGTTCTTCGGAAAATAAAACTGCAACTAATAGCGTTATTAGTAATAGCTCTACTGGATCGCCAGAAGTTCTGTTACAAACACTTATGATCAGAGTATCGGGACCTGCAAAAACAAAGGTTGTACGTGCATTGTGTGATTCTGCTTCGCAAAAGTCATATATAAATCATGATCTTGTAGAGTTTTTAAACTTAAAAACTGATCATACTGAATTTCTTAAACACAGTTTATTTGGTGGCATAGAAACGGAAAAAACTAAACATCACGCTTTAAAATGTGAACTTCATGAAATTCGGGGTAATTATACGTGTGAAGCAGTATTGTTGGCTAAAGATACCATTTGTGGTACAATCCCAAAAATAAATAAATCAGATGCAGAATACTTCACTAAAAATGGAATTTATTTGTCCGATAGTGAAAACAACAGTTCCACTATTTCAGTCCTTTTTGTTGCTGATTATTTAGGTAAACTTTTGACTGGTTCTATCAGTCAACAACCAAATGGTTTAACTGCTGTTCAAACATACATGGGTTGGGTAGTTATGGGAAGATCAAAATCCTATACAAATAGTTCCAATCATGCCATGCCCATAATTTCGCTACATAGCGCAAGCAAAATCAGTGACCTTTGGTCATTAGATGTTCTTGGTATACGAAATCCAGTAGAAACCAAAACAAAAACTGAATTGGATAATGAAACTCTATCTTTTTTCGAAAAAACTATTAATTTTCGTGGTGATAGATATGAAGTAAATCTTCCGTGGGTTGAAGGACATCCGGAATTACATGATTTGCGTTTCCAATCAGAAAAACGTCTGAATACCATGACTTCTAAACTTAGATCAATGGGAAAATTTGATTCATATGACAAAATTTTAAAAGAATGGGAACAACAGGGAATCATTGAGCAAGTACCTGATAGTATTAACGAGGAAAATTTAACGAAATTGAAATGCAGGTATCTACCTCACAGAGCTATTTTTAAGGAAGCTAGCTTAACGACAAAAATCCGGCCTGTATTTGACGCCTCCGCTAGGGATGAAAATTCTGTCACCCTAAATCAATGTTTAGCTACTGGTCCAAATTACATAGAGATGATTCCTTCCATCCTAAATAGATTTCGCAAGGATAACGTCGGTGTAATATATGACATTCGCAAAGCGTTCCTTCAAATAAGCATTTGTCCTACAGATAAGGATTTTCTTCGTTTCCTGTGGTGGGATGATTTTGAAAGGCGTAAAATTAAAACTTACAGACACTCCAGAATAGTGTTTGGCCTATCTTGCAGTCAGTTTCTGCTTATGGCAACCATTTATCACCATCTGAACAATGTAAAGGGAAATGAAAACGACATTGCAAAGAAATTAAAAGACTCATTTTATGTCGACAATGTAGTGACAAGCGTCGAAAGTGATTTCGAATTACAACGATTTTCAAAGACAGCTAGTCAAATTATCTCCCGAGCGGGTTTTGAGTTTACGGGTTGGGTAAATTCCTCACAGAGTGAACACCAAAATCTGAATTTTAATAAACATTCGTGTACTCCTATTCTTGGTCTAATATGGTGACCCGATTCAGATATGTTAGCGTGCGATGTTAACTGCGTAAAAACTAAAATCGGCTACACATGTTCAAAACAGCAACTTCTGTCGATCGCACACAATTTTTTCGATCCAATTGGCTTCACCGCACCCGTGACCCTCATTCCGAAACTTCTAATGCAAAGAGCATGGAAACATGATAAGCTAACCTGGGACCAAAAACTGCCGTCAAAAATAGTGGAAGAATTCGAAAATTGGCTCGCTAGTTTAGAGTTTTTAAATTTAGTTCAAATTCCACGTTATTTTGGGGGGTTGATAAATGAGTCCAGCTCTACAATTCATATGTTTAGTGATGCCAGTGGAAAAGCCTTCGCTGCGTGCGTGTTTTTGCGAATTGAATGCGGAAATGAAGTTCAAATCAGACTAGTTCAAGCAAAATCGCGTGTCGCTCCTCTAAAGAAGGATCCCATTACTAAAATTAAAACTGAGCTTACCATCCCAAAATTGGAGCTTTTAGCTGCTCTTATTGGCACTCGTCTTGTCCAGACCATCAAAACCTCTTTAAACATTTCAAATATCCCAACTTTCTACTGGACAGACTCCAAAGTTGTTCTATGTTGGATAAAAAACCCTGGAACTTGGAAAACTTTCGTGAATAATCGGATTAAAGAAATACATTCAAGCTCTTCAAAAGAAAATTGGTATTATGTCCCATCCCAAATGAATGCCGCAGACATTGCTTCTCGTGGATGCAATGCGCAAACTCTCTTCAGTCTTCGTTGGTGGGAGGGTCCCACATGGTTGAAAAACCGAGACTCTTGGCCAGACACTAAGAACTCTGATTTCTCAAATGCCACTGAACTTGCTATTGCAGAGAAGAAACCCACAGTTACGACAAATCTTTCGTTAGGTAAATCCGAGTCTAATTTCTTCGACTGGACTGAACGAGTATAGAAGTTCTCTTCAATTGTTCGAATTTTGGCCTATGTGAGACGATTCATATTCAATGCTAAATCAGCAGTGCTTGGCCGGGAAAACTCCTTCCTTAAGGGAAACCTAAGCCACGAAGAGATCACCAAATCCGAGCGTGAAATACTCCTTTTCATACAAAGAGAGGCCTTTGGAAAAAAACCGTCGACTCATACCACCAAACTTTGTCGTATACGAGAATTCCGATGGACTTCTTAGAGTTGAGACAAAACTGGCCTCCGCCGATGACAGTGACTTCTTCAGACGACCCGTCCTATTACCAGACAAACACAAACTTGTTTTCCTGCTTATCGACGAGACTCATCGAATCTACAACCATGTAGGTGTACAAACACTTGTCACAATCCTTCGGGAAAAGTACTGGATTTTGCGATCCAGGAAAGTCACAAGATTAGTTGTTTCGAGGTGTGTTGCTTGCCAAAAATTTAAGTCGAAGTCTACCACGACGATGTTTGCTCCTCTACCTGAAGAGCGTGGGGGAATGTCATCTGTGTTCGAGACGACTGGTGTGGACCTGGCTGGTCCGTTGGTCCTAAGAAACAGTGACAAGGTGTGGATCGTGATTTTCACATGTGCCGTTTATCGCGCAATCCATTTCGAACTTGTCTCGGACATCTCCACGCAAGGTTTTATGCTTGCATTGAGGCGATTCATAGCGCGTCGTGGTCGAGTAAAGACAATTTACTCGGACAATAGAACAAACTTTGTAGGTTCAAGCAACGAACTCAAAACTATCGACTGGAGTGCCATCACTGCTCACACTGATTTGAAAAGGATCTCCTGGCATTTTAACCCACCCACTGCTGCTTGGTGGGGATGGTTTTGGGAGAGAGTGGTCCGAATGCTAAAGGAATTTTTGAGACGCAATTTGGGGAAAGCTTACCTTCACTATGAAGAACTGTACACCGTTGTGTGTGAATGTGAGGCAATCCTGAACAGTAGACCCCTTACTTACCTGTCCGAAGAGCCCTCAGATCTAGTGCCATTAACGCCATCTCTCTTTTTACAGGACCAAACTGAGTACTGTGTCGAGGATCTGGATCAAAATGATTTAAATAACCTTCGCAAACGTGCGAAACAACTTCACTCTATTAAAGAAAAGTTAAAAATGCGGTTCCAAAAGGAATATATCTCTGTTCTTAAGCAATCAGGAAATATTCATCAAACTCCACTGGAGGTTGGGGATATAGTTTTAATCGGTTCTGATATCAAGAAACGTGTTGATTGGCCTTTGGCAAAGATTGTTGAGATTTATAAAGGTCGTGATGGTGTTTCCCGCGTTGCAAAGGTTAAAACTCAAAATGGTGAAATAGTTCGGCCGTTTCAGCGATTGTTCCGTTTAGAAACTTCCGGAAGAATTGGTTACGAAGTGTGAAACCTAAAACTACAAAAAGTGGTAGAATTATCAAACCTGTTAAGATTTAAACCTAAATTTAAATTTTGAATGTTTTACATTTTGTACTTTAGCACTTTTTATGTGATATATACTTAGTATTTTTGTAATAATTTAGAGTTAAGTTTCTTAAATTGATTTTAATGCTAAAGTTGAGTTTTCTAACTTTACTAAAGTTAAATTTAATAACCTTTTGAGGTTGGAGGATGTTGCATCATCTCCAATTGCAGCTGATGGTATCTAATAGATGGCGCAACATGTCCGCCTACTTTCAAAAATATCTGTTTTAATCTGTATCTGTAACTTTAACTGTATTATTATTAAAAAACTTTGGAAAGAATATGGTCGTCGTACTGTTCTGTTTATGGATAAAATAGACCTATACTTTCTATATTTTACAGAGGGAGTTTTAGAATGAATACAACTAAAGTTAACCATTCATTTGATGAATATAATGTAATGAGGAATTTTCACGTTTTTTTGGTTTTATTTTTTATAAAAAAGTTGAGGAAAAATCATGAAAAACAATACCATTATTTCAAAATTTTGAGCTCGGATGGATAGTTAAAAAATAATATTTAGTATTTCACTTTGCGATTTGGTGGGAAAATGCTACTTTTTCATGAGGCGTCACAGCACGGAAGGTGAAAATAACCTACTATACGAGATGAGGATTGCAGTTCTGCTTACGAAATGTCGACTGTTTAGTTTAGCTTTGACCAAGGCCTATTCTAAGGAAAATTTACAACTGTTATAAAGTTCTACCTAAATCCTTCTTTCCAATACAGTCTTTATTAAATGGAACTCATAAAAATATCGGGTTATCAATGTGCTTGAAAGAGCAATTTCCCCCTTCCGTACAGAATTTAAAAATGCGATTTACAAAAAGGGTAAAGATATTAGAGGTTTTTATTTTTTTCAAAAGTAGCCAAGTAGAGTCGATTAGGTGCCAAAAGTGATTGGCATATATTCATAAAATAGCGAATAGGAAGCTTTCAAAACATAATATGCTAAATGTATCCGAAGATAAACATTTAAATCCTATTTAGACAATGCAATAATTGTTGCTTGTGATATCATAAATATGTAATATCCTTTAATAGAGAGATACAAATATTTTAGGTAATAATTGTGTTGGAATATTACTGTAACTAGATATAATTATTGACATGAAAAATTCTCACGTTAATCTTGTTATAAAACAGTTATTCTACTAATGACACACATATTTTATTGGCATATTGGCATATTTTAATACAAAGACTTATGGCTATGACATGAGAAAAAAAGTATACCCATTTGATTTCAGGTAAATGTTTAAAAGGCAAAAAAAAAAAAAAAAAAAAAGAGGTTCTTGAAATTTTTATACCAAAACCCATTAAATAATTATTTTTACACGCAGTCTTCTTCACAGTGGCAGAATAACAGAACAATATGCACATATCTCAGATACAAGTTTTATTAAATAGACTTCTATACATAAGAGGTTACAGACATTTGCATTTATATTCTCGAATGTTGATTAAGGTTGACCTCAACCGTAAAATTGTTTAAAAAAAATGCTCCAAGTTAAGGTATTTCACTGGCTAGGTAAAAAATGACAGCCGATACTGAACCCTTAATGGTAAAATAAAGGTATAGGTACATTTATTTTGCCATTAGTGGCTGCTTTCAAATATCGGTGTGGATTCAATATGTTAAGGCGATTAATAGCAACAAACAGTAAGAGCAAATGTATAGTCAAGGTGCAGGTGATTAACAAAAATTTAATAATTATGCTTGAAAGACAAAAATTAGCACGATACAAGGTATATATAAAATTTATTTTGCTATAAGAGGCTGACTTTAAACTAAGGTGGGAATTCCATGCCCAAATGATAAATGCTAACAACTGACATCAGCCACAATTTTTTACTTAGCTAGTGAAATATATTAAGTACACTAAGTTTTAACTGGTTTTATGTAACATGGCAACATATATGTATTACATTGGAATTTAAGGATCAATACCCATTGAAGGGAAAATAGTTCGAAGTGTTTGTAATACAGATACACTATGGAAAACTAGTGTTTCTGTAACTTTATGAGTTGTTTAAAAACAAAACCTTAGTTTCCGTAAATTGTCAAGTGTAAAAAGAACAGTAGTAACTATTAATAAACACATGAAATGTGTTATTTAAAATGCAAGCTCTCTCGTACTAAACAGAGGGATAAAATAGTCACTCATATTTTCAAAAATTTTAATTGAACATATAGATTTCGGGAACATGTAAAAAGTTTTGAATAGTTTTTAAAGTGTGCGATAATTCGAAAATGAAGCTAAAATTTGGCGAATTGCCGTTACCGTTTTCTTCTTCATGTATTCAGGATGGAATGAGAAATGTTAAATAGAAACATAACTTAAAAATGTATCGTATTTGAATAATTTAAAGGCAAATGTAAAATAAGGAACTAGCGAAGTAAGTCATCGTTCGTTTCGAATGCTTATAGTAAACCAGTGCAGGATTTACGTATAAGCTAGACAAGCTGTAGCTTAGGGCCCTCCGACTTGCTTGGGGCCCCCAAAAAATTGTCTGAGTGAGCAATGGATGATGTAAGTGGTGACGTCACGATCGTCAAGTGATGCTAAACAATCCGTTGACATTCAAAGTTCTATGCATTTTTAGACTTACTTTCATTGAGTGAATTTAGAATCGTGATTTAAATTAATTCAGCAATATTTGATCTTTTAAAACCTCCTAATCTTATAAATTAGAACTCGTATTATGTAATGGTTACTTTTGGAAGATTATTTTTTAATGTAATCGATTGTTTTTATGTATTTTAAATCGCTCTTCTGCTATCCTGTGCTGAAATCGAAGACACTTGTTATCGAAGATTTTTATTCCTACAGTTGGTATTTTATAATAGAATCAAGGTAAATATAAATTTTATCTACATTTTTAAATGAAAAAATAAAATATTTTTAGTCAATCATTGTAAGAATCCCCCAAATTAGTCTAGATGTATGTAGGAAATTGTATGCTTCACTTTCGGATTTTGCAAAAGGTTCCATGAATATGTTCGATCCATTTGAAGAAAAAGCAAAGGAAAAATTGCCTGATCTTGATTACAAGAAAAGGAAAAGCAGATATAGAAGAAGGCATATCAATGATGATGAAGATGATGCTTTAGAGAACCTTGAGCCTAGAGACATGTTCAGAATCAAAACATTTATACCTGTGATGGATGCATTGGAGTCAAGTCTGGCATATAGGGCCTCAGTATACAGTGATGCTGCAAAACAGTTTTCATTCTTCACAAAATTAGAAGATACAGAAGAAGAGATTCGTGAAGGAGTTAGTGCTTTATGCCAAACATATCCTGAAGATGTGGACATGAATCTTGCAGGAGAAGTCAAGCATTGTCATCAATATGTTATACATAGTCAAGCCTATGTTTCAGCGAAACATGATTGTCTGACACATCAGGATCTGTATATGATAATGTTGTCGATCGTATCCAATCAGCATACCCTGGCATGCTGAATGTAGAAGCAATTTTGGGATTGTTTCTTAGTATGATGGTTGCAAATTGTTCTGGAGAAAGATCAGTTGAAGAGGATAAAACATGAATTTAGAACAGCAATGACTCAAGATAAATTATGTTCCCTCAGTCTCATGTGCGCATATAAGTGACAAACTACGCAGTTTATCATTTGATGATGTCATCAGTGACTTTCCTCTGGCAAAGGCAAGAAAGAAAATATTTTAGTTTAATATAATTCCGTAATCCTTATGACATGTTTCAAGAGATTAGATAATAAGCCTTTGTATATTGTGCCTTTTAAAAGAACTTTTGTTTCTTCTTACTAGAGTTTACATTTTTACGTTTGTTATGAATAAAAATGATTTTAAGTTAAAGATTTGTTATTTCACTATCTATATACTTCGTAATTGTATTTCAGTTTAACCCTCTAGGTACCTGAAAATCATATTTGGCACTGACATATAGTATCTGGACTTATAAAGGTCCCCGTATCTCAAATAGCCTAGGGTCTTGTGATGAAGCTATGTGTCATCACACTAGAAATTCATGGAGGGACTCCGAAAGTTTACGACTTTTCCTCCCCCCCCCTTCCCCTTCTTGTGTCAATTCAGAGCTACTACGAGTAGACTCGGTGTCTCACTGATCAAAAGAAACATCTCTCCTCAGAAGAATGGATAATAAATCCAGTTGTCTTGGAAGCCAGACATAGCTGGACATTGGCACCCCTTTTGGACACTTCAGACGGTTTTTAAGAATTTAGGGTCCCCCTCGCCGGTCACAAAAAAGACCTACCGACCTACCAACCAGAGAACAAGGGCGTGATTTTGTGCCACCTTCGCTCTTGGAAATCATCAATAGAGGGAATATAACACACCTCTCGATGATGCCACCAATGCTGGACCTTTAGAGTAATTTTAAAAAGCAATGAGGAGAATTGACTTTTTAGATTTTAAACCACTTCGCTCCCAGCTCTCTTAGTTCCAACACTCTCTTTAGACTGAGGGACATAGTCCTGCTTTTAGTAAAATCAAACTTAATTTGATCTACTTCCGATCATGTTGGGTCGTGTAGCTGTGACCACTATCTGGGTAAGTCCGAATTACTTGTAATCTGTGACCCATTTGTTGATTAAATGAATTGTATTTAACTCGTGTTCAAGCTGCTGTCATTCCTTTGACTTTAATTTATGGCAAATTTGGATGGTATAATATCTGGTGTTTTTAAATACTCGAAATCCATTATACGAACTAATTTATCACTGTGCCTTTACCACAGGCCTTATCAAGTCTAAATCCGGCCCTGTAGTAAACATGGAACTGCAGGACTACGTTGTCCCTATGCGCTAATACGTCATGGGGGCTTTTATGTGTTTTGGTCAAGTGACTTTTGTTTTGATTTCAGCTAATTTAAAACTCTATTTTTTATTAATTGAAAGCATAAAGACAAACAAATAATTGCACTGCTCAAATATATTCGTTTGATAACACAAGAAAATACAAAAATTATTCATTTTCCTCACATGTGCATCAATTTCCTCATTATATAAAACCTCACTCGATTGGCAATTGCTAGTCAGTGCGGCAAACTTAACGTTCCCGTTTGACGCTTCGCGAAATTTGGAGTACTAAAGCCGGAAGTAATGGCGGTGAAAACCTCTCATAAGTATTTCTGATTAGAACTTAGGAAGGGGGGATCAAAATTTGTTAAGTCGTATGCAATTCACTAAAAAGCAAAAAGTGGAAGCTTCAAGCAACTTTTCAGGTTCCAATTAATGTTTTTTTGCATATTAGTTAATAATGTTAATTAATTAGTTATTTAATGCTACCACATATTAGTTATCTATTTGTCAATGCTATTGAATTTATCAAGACTAGCTCGCCTTTTAGGTGTAACAAACCCTCATATCAATTCCCAAAACAATACAATACTGTTCTTCTTTAATTTATCCTTGGAACTAGTTACACTCGCGTATTTTGGTTGCTAAAATTTTGCCATACCATCCATCAAAATAAACGGCATATATAGTGGGTGTCCAAATCCGCAACCAGGATATTTTTTTGGGCTGGGGGGGGGGGGGGTTAAGGTGGAAGATTTAATTTGCGATTTTGCAACAACAAAAAGCAGATTTTTTCATTTGTAATTTTTTCATAGTCAAGAAACTCAAATTCATATTATATCTATGACCTGAATAATTTTTAATGCAAATACATATAACAAGCTTAACATAGGGCTAATTGCACGAGAAAAAAAAGGTTAGTAGTCAAATAAGATTTCACATAATTTCGGGAGGTGGGAGGGGGGTTGTCATGTTGGTCCACCCCCTCAGGAGGACAGTAGACGCCTGTCTACTGTCCTGAGTGGGATGATTTTCAATTGATTATGATACCAATTTTATTTCAATTCTCGGTGTTTCCCTGATACTTTTTGTTTTTCTACCTCTGATTAGGTTGGGGTCTGATTCATGTATCAAACTATGCTCAAATATTGTCCATTACTCGTGAATACAGCAGTTGTGACTTTGTTTGTCCCTATATATATTACTGACAAAAGCTGTTTAATCCTGTTTGAAACGCATCCTCAAAGTGGGGCGCTCAACATATTTGCTTAATGTAAGACGCGTTTCTGGTGCCCTCTTGGTCTTCCTCCATCACATCGTCAATTTCATTTCCTCCTTTATTCTTATTGAGGAGTAGATTGAAGACAAAACAGCAGACGTCTGTTTTGTATATTGCTTACTTTAAAAACAGCCTTCTTTTTTAAAAAGTCTATAGCAGTGCCTGCATGGTAGTGTAAATTATTTTAGATAGTAGCATTTTGAAATGAAGTTCTTAAGTTTGTTTTCCAATGACAACCGTTTAAATTTATTCAAATTATAGAAAAATCCTTATACAAGTATTAATTCATATTCTAATATAAAATAGACAAATCTCTGGAAAAACAAGGATGATAAAAATGTGTGGTAAAAAATGTGCTAACCAAGTTGACAGCTCAAAAAATGAAGGAAATCACATATAGGCAAAACCAAGTTGTCTATTTTATATATTCAAAGCTATAAAACTTTTATATCCTATTTTGTTTGGATGCGTGTTATTCATATGTTTGAACCAAGATTCTCGTTCTTTGCTTCAATATTTTTTTAACGATATGAACAAAGCTCCGATATTTCTGAAACATTATGAATATCCTTTCATAGGAGTGAATATATTAGTAATTATTCAAAAATGAAATATCAATTGTTGCTTTCAATTGCCATATAAGAAATATAGAGAAATAAAAACATTGCATTCTGCTAATTTTTTGTTTTTACTCGTTTTGGAAAGTCCTGAGTTAAAAAAAGTAGTGGAAAGAAATTATGTCTGTATTCAATCTAACTCTGTTCAACTTTTAGAGATGGATGAATGGTGACCATGGGAAGTACTATTCATTAAATTTTTCGTCAAAATATATAATTTCATATATAATGTGAGAACATTGTTGTATATTTCTTACTGCTAATAGCAGTATGCAGTATCTATATTTAAAAATAAAGCAACAAAGAAATAATTCAATATCATAAAAAAGAAATACGATCTTGGTTCGTGTGAACGGATGCCTCATGGTAGTTCTGAGAAAAAACGGATTGCAACAATATTTAACGATTCGTTATATATAATAATAAAACAAGCTGTGTATCTGTCTGTCTGTTGCTCTGTGGATCTATAGAAACCTACTTAAAATTGGAGTAGAGCTCTGATATTTTCAGCATAAGTAGTTTTGGCCTTCTAATTTTATGCATCTCAAACAGAATGTTAAAATTTTAATTAGTTCTTTTTTAATTAATTAATAAACATTTTACAAAACGATTACTAATAGGGCTACAGCTCTGAAATTTTCAACATAAGTAGTAGTTTTGGCCTTCACATCATGAACAGAACGTTAAAATTTTAATTAGTTCTTTTTTAATTAATTAATAAATTTGTTACAAAACGATATCTAATAGTACTACAGATCTGAAATTTTCAACATAAGTAGTTTAGGCCTTTTAATTGGACTTTTAAAAAACAGAATTTAAAATTTTTATTGTCTTCTTTTTTTTTTTTTTTTTTTTCTTTCTTTTTTTTTTAATTAATTAATTTATATATTACAAAACGATTTCAAATAGGGCTACAGCTTTGAAATTTTCAACATAAATAGTTGTAGCCTCTTCTAATTGGAATTTTGAAAAACATAATTATTTTTTTAATTGTTTTTTTTTAATTAATTAACAAATATTTTACAAAATGATATGTAATTGGGCTACATTTCTGAAATGTTCAATACAAATAGTTTTGGCCTTCTAATTGTACTGACAAAAAGAATGTTAATATTTTAATTTGTTTTTCAATTAATTTTTTCACAAAAAGGGACTTCGAATAGGCCTATATCAACATAAAAAGTTTTAGCCTATAATTTTGCTTTCCACAAACATGTGTTAAAATAATCTTAAAGGGGTGTTGTATTATTGTATTAATGGGGATTTTTTTTTCTTGACAAGGAAGAAGCTTCCAGTATTAAGTCTTTACTTAGCAATTAGATTTTAGTGAGTGAAGCGAGCTTATACTTACGCAGCAATGAACCTTTCAGCGAGCGAAGCGATCCTATGTTTGCATAGCAATGAACTTTTTAACGAGTGAAAAGCCTGTGTTTATGTGTCCATGAACTTTTCAGCGAACGAAGCGAGCTCGATTTTGCGTAGCGATGAACCTTCCTGCGAGCGAAGCTCCAAAAACTGGGTTTTATACACGAATGACAGATTTCCACAAAGCGAGGCCTCACAGCCAGCTAAAATATTGCACATGTTAAAATTTCGTATCGAAGCACGGGTATTTAGCTAGTAATACATAAAATTTAAATCTGAATCAACTTACCCTATTTTAAGGTATTTATCCTTAGCATCCCTTCAATTTTTTGGAATAAATTATCTAGATGCATCCAAACACATACTATTATACTTCCATACTACTATAGTTCATTTCCTCATAGCAACACTATAAAAATAAAATCATTGAAAAATATATTATGAAAATTAATAACTTATTACCCAATATCATCCAATATTTAACCTAAAAAAAAAGTAAATTATTTGAATTAGATTCAATGAATCAAGTATAATTCACTGACAAAAGATCAATATCTGAATCCAAACAATTACACGAAAGTCATAGTTAGGAATGAAGCTAAATGAAAGTAGTAAGAACTAACTGAGTGACTCTTCATCAAACAAGGAATCGTAGGTTTGATTTGTCAGCTTTCTTACATTTGATGACGCAGTAGAACAATGAATAGCAACGAGATTCGAATACAAATAGGCTCATTATAGAGAAAGACCCAGAACTATAATGATTGATCTCAAATATAGGAATTTCCTAGGCGAGAGTCATTAGTTTGAATACGACTATCCATAACATTTTATTGTAAAGAATAAATATTATTCAATAGATAAGAGTAGTGATACTAAGAGACGAATTTTAAAATGAAACAATTAATTACTGATAAGAAAAGAATTGTAACTGGGTGAAACTTTTACAACTTTGTATTGGTAATTTCTTTTATTTATTTTAAAAGCGCGATTAAAATCTTTATTTGCCGCTTTGTGTTTTTGTAACGATATAATTCAATGGAGATCAGAAGAGAATATTTTAGCTTTTAGTTATTTTTTTTTTTAAATAAGTTTATCAACGTAATTTGTTGAAAGAGGATTTAAATGTTTCGTAAATTGTCCCTTATGTCAAAAATTACTCAATTTAAGAACTACTAGGTAGATCCATTGTCAGAAGCATAATATCAATGCTAAAACTATATTCGTATTATTTTATTATTACAAGTATAGATTTTTTAGGTTGTGAAGTTTAGTTAAATAAATAAGCAATCCTGATATTTGTTATCAACGAAAATCATGTTTCTGAATTTTTCCAAATATGATTTATTGCACTCTTCGCGTTTGATATCGTTAAAATATTATTATATAAACAAAAATGGGCACATTATACTCGCAAGTCACAATTAAGTACAATAATTTTTAAAAAGTAAACTTGTTACCTTCTTTTTTCATACAAAAGAAAGCCTGGTCTGTAAAGAATTTAGCTATGATAAATTCAAAAGTTAATGTTCTCTGAAACAGAATAGAGAATTGTCAGCTGTCAAGTTGCTTTCGATAAATCAAACTGAAACCGTTCGAAATTCTATGTTGTTTCAGTTGCACGCAGCAAAGATTCGTTGCAATCTAAAGTTGAATACATAAGTTATTTGCCGGATATCAAGAACTTCTGTTGAAGAGCACCACCTTTACCCCGTGTAGAAAAGTAAGGAAATTGTTTTGAAATAACTTAAGTAAGAAATTAAGAATATACCCTTTCCAAGAATGCGAAATAAACTCACTAAAGCGTGAAATTAAAAACTGAATGCTACTCAAATGAGTATTTAAGATTTAAACATCTTTTGAGAGTTTTAGAACATTTTCGCATCTGAAAAACTATTTGAATGATTGAAGTGAAATAAGTTTGAATAAATAAAGTGAGATATATTTTTCCATCAACGTAGCGTACTCCAGTGTGTTATCCGTTAAATATTACTTGTTTCAAAATAGTGACATAAAAAGTTTTAAGAAATTAATCATATTCACAAAATGCAAGTATATTTTTTCACAATGAAACATAGTTCACAATTTTTAAAGATCATCAAAGCTAAGGGATGCATTTGAGTAATACCAACCATACTTCTATGTAAAGCCTTAAAAAATCATTGATGTACATATATTCAAGGAATGGGTACTTATTGGGAAAAATGCGTAGGAGATTTTTTTTTCTTTTTTCTTATGGCTATTTCTTTTTTAAATCAACTTACAGTGATTTTCACTGTAAGAAATAATGTTTTACAACTATTTTGAAATTAGTATATTAATCTAAACTTTTCTATATTTAATTTAATAATTTACATGTTTCCACATTTCTCGTATAAAACGAGGGTTGCTATTTATATTTCTGGCCTTGGCAATAGTAAGTGTTTCCGGGCAACTGATGGCGTTTGCAAACGATAATATAATATTCTAAACCATAATTTCTTTAGAATTTTTGGCATTTTAGCGTGATTTGTGTTGTTTACAGTAAATTGAAAAATTCATCTCGGGCAAAAAATAGAATTGACTCGTTAGCATTTTCGTCCGATTACTTTTCATAACTTTCGACGTAGATTATCAAGGCAAGAGTGCTTCGATGAACTTAATTCTTTATACAGCGATAAAGCACCATCCTACAGCACAGTAAAAAAAAATGGAGTAGAGAATTCAATTGTGGTCGATGTTCGCTCCAGGTCGGATATCGTGAAGGTCGTCCAAAATCGGTTGTTGTGCCAGAAAATATCGATGCTGTGCATGAACTGATAAAGCAAGATCGTCATGTGACATACCGTGAGATTGAGGCCTCTTTGGGCTATATTATGAAATACATAAATAAGATATTGCTCGAACATTTGGCCGTAAAAAAGATTTGTTCGCGTTGGATCCCGCATAATCTGACAAACGCTCAAAAGAAGGTTCGAGTCGATTAGTGCAAAAGATGCGTTTAATATCTGTGTATAACATCTACACAGGTGACGATTCATGGATCTCAGCATATGAGCCCGAAACAAAACAGCAATCGACTGTATGGACGATGTAACAGCAATCAGCAGGATGTGACAGCAATCGACTCCCAAGACGAGGCAAATCCAACAAAATATGTTCAAGGAAGAAGCACATCGAAACAAATAGTTGCCTGTTTCTTCGGCATTACCGGTCATGTGACCACAGGGGCGTTATAGAAACGCAGGACTGTCAATTCTGAATGGTACACGACCATTTGTTTGCCAGAAGTCATCGGAGAAATTAGAAAAAAGCAGAAGAGGTGAATCATTCTTTACCACGATAATGCAAGCTCCCATTCATCGGCTCAAACAAAGGAATTTTTGACCCTCTAAAACATCGAATTGATGGGTCATCCGCCGTACAGCCCTGATTTGGCATCCAATGACTTTTTTTTATTCCCGTACATCAAATATAAATTACATGGTCAACGATTTTCGACACCCGAAGAAGCGATTGAGGCATTCAAAACGCATGTTGTGGAGGTACCTCGATAGGAGTGGAAAAAGGGTTTTGAAAATTGGTTCAAACGCATGCAAAAGTGTATTGATCTTCACGGAGAAAATTTTAAAAAACAATAAACTAATTTTGATCATAAATATTTATTTTTTACAATGTTAGGCCAGAAATATAAATAGAAACCCTAGTAGTGATATTTCTTTTTATACATCATCAGTTTTGACACTTAGTTCCAGAAAAATTTGTATCATTAAATAGTTTAGAAGTTATTGTAGCCTTAAAACTATTTCTGTCTTCATTTAATTTAACGGTGTCAAATATCAAGTAATATTATTAATGATAACACGTAATTAATATATGTTATAGTAATCTATTAGCATTAATCAATAAATTATATGAATTAATTCAATGACCTCAAACGTAATTACACTATATTTACAATTATGAGCTATTTTCTCTAATACATTCTACATATAAAGTGTGTTCCTTATTTCTAATAGTGCACACATCTTACATGCTATTTATAAAAATGACTTGTAATCATTAAGTTGCAATTGCCACGGGTATACAAGTTTGTATCGATAATAAATTTAAATTCATTTTAAAAAAATACACCAAACATTTTATTGTTTAGGTGTGTTTGTTTTAAATTGAATAACTTTTCATTCCCGTCTGTATTTTGAAAAATAGTAACTAATTATATATATTTTTTAAATAGGAAGATTTATTTCATTATTTATTTATTAGAATGGGTTAATTTTCATTTTTTTTTTTTTTGTCAAATCGATTGGAAATAGCACGAAAGTGTTGCTGAATATAAAGTAGAAAACAATGTAACACATCTTTTAAATTGGTTAATATGTTTTTTCTAACCATTAAAAAATTGTCCTAAAATTGTCAACGACCTATAAGAAAGATAGGGGGAAGGAGACATATTTAGAAAAATGATAAGAAACACCATGTGTTATGATGGAATCTGCCATTTGTGCAATTTGGAAAGCGGGGTGTCGAAATTCGGCATCTACTACGCGTCATCCTTCTTACTTTTTGTATGTTTGTCTTTCTTGGCATTTGTACCAAATATCAAAGTTGTGACAATATTGGAAGTAGGACATTCGAATGTCCATCGTTTTGAAAGTGTGACCCCTTTTTGACCTTTTAAAGTTGGTTTATCGAAATCGGATTAGCTTTCTTTTTCTATGTTTCCCCTTCTTAACAATTGTACCAATTTTCAGAGTCGTGACTATGTGGGAAGTGGGAGAATTAGAGATGAGTGAGTGAGATTTATATTATATATAGAGAGAGATTTATTCTGGTTCAAACAATTTTATTATTTATTTATTCTACCGTGATTAGATGATCGCAAGTTGGTTTATTAGTATTCCGTAAAAGCAACCTTTTACTAACAGTTACAGCCCCAAAATTTGATAGAATGCATTGTTATCGATTTTGAATCTATCTGCCAAGTTTCAGCCCGATTGAATGATGAACCATCGGCAAACATACCCATAAATAAAATCGAAATTAATATTAGGGGTTTTAAAATATACATATCATTCTTTTACAAGAGTCAAATGATTGTTTTCCTTGTTTATCAATTTTTTGGTGCTATTGCTCTTATGACAATTTTCGAAAACTTTAAATCCGTTTTCAAACAAATCTCTATTCTTAAGAAATTTACAAAAACTAAAGTTTCTCATAATGCAGTTGCAACAGTATTATTTTAAAACTCAAATTGATGGATTCAAATGGTAGCAGTCACTACATTTTTTACTAGTTAAATGTGTATAGTTGCTATAATTTGAAACTAGTGTTATTTAAACATCTGAGTTATGCCATAAAAATCCAATTGAAAGAAGAAAAAAAAATTCCATAATTTGTAAAATAGCAAGAATTTTTATTGAAAGCATTTTTAGTTCAGTCCAAATCAATTTTTAATCCTTTAGAAATTGTACTTTCGCTTTTTGAAAAACACTTGTTTCAAATACATAGCTTCGAACAACTTGTATATCTGATATCCACAGGGTTGGCGACATTTATTACCACGTACAGAAAGATAATAGCTTGAAAAATGCATTGAAATTGTCAAGGAAAAGTAGATACCAACGAGAATATTTAATTTTTAATAATTTTTTTTTTTTTAATTTTATTTCGTTATTATCATTGTAATTAAAATTTCTAACTAAAATGCTGGTTCTAATTGACATACATTTTTAATCAAGTATTCTTAGATTTCGAAACGAGGAAATATTTGTACTCTGTATTTGAGGACATAATTACAAAGCTTTTAAGAGAATACATGGTTCCAGAAATTCGAGATGCTCTAAATCAATTTGAACAAGCTCACGATTCATTTAATGACTGCGGAAAACATGGCGGATGGCGTAAAGTTACATTACAGCTCAGTTAACTTCGTTTTTAGCACGATTTTAAAAGTGGGTAATTGAAATACTCGAGGAATATCTAACACGTTTGAAAAAATATATATATTCTTGTTTCGTTTGTCTTTTGTCACTCGTAATTGAACAATTAAAAAAAAATGAACTTGTCCTTTGAATAATTGGTAATGATATAATTGTACTTACGTATTTTTACATAAATTATTTAAGTCATAAAAATTTTCTCCATTCGATTAAATAACAAAATAAATACACTGTAGATCAACATAACACCACACCACTTAGTAATTTTGTATTTAGTGTAACACATCTCCCATATTAATTTTTTTTTTTTTTTTTTTAATTTTATACCACCTTCAATATAGGCACGACTTTATCAAGGTTTCAAAATTTTAATGGCATAAACGTACGGTGCTTGGCAAATGTAAGACAGCAAGGGGTGGATTCCTCTAATTTAAAAATAATTCAGCAATACTATTTATCTTTATAAGTATGGGGAAAATAGCATTTATTTGTACATTATACATGGGTTAAATTTTATTCTAACACTTGACATTTACACAGTAAGAAACTCTAAACAACATGATAACACGGGAGACACAGATTTCAAAAGGTTTTTCTTTATTTTTTAAGAAATATATTTAGTAAGACATCTAACTCATCGTTCTGTATGATCAATAAAGAGCCAACTGTTGCATGTATCAACTTCAAATTCTTATATGAAACGTCCTGTAAGAATAAACTTGTATTAATAATTGTGTAAACTTTGTATATGTATAGCAAAATAAATATACATGTTTCATTAGTACAAGGTATTGTAAACTAAGTAGCATTCCCTTGAACCCATATTTTACTTTATTTGTATTTTTGTTAAAGAATGGCGTATCATTTTTCACTCTAATCTATGCTATTGCTGGAGATATGTATACTAACACTTTGTCGTAAAGTGACATTAATGGCTGTCCAATCGGATTGTCTACGTGAATACGCAATGTATATCACCTTACTAATTATTGCCACATTAATCACAAGTGTAACCAAGTACATATTACATTTATTTGTTTTCTATTTAATTTTTCCCTCTGTAATAAGCTAATAAATAAGATATGAGTACGTAGATATGCATGCATGTAATATTAAGTATAACGTGAGAGTTTAGAACAAAACATTTTTAGAATGTGTTTTAATAAGTTTTTAACAATTATGTGGATTTATTGAAATCATGATTAAAGTTACTTTGTAAATGTGTGACTTTTTTGCATTTAAAGGAAGTAAAATACAAATGTTTTCCATATTTAGAACATTATATCTCATTTTTATCAATTGTAAAGAAAATGTAATCTCTATTACAGTAACATATTTATTACATATATGACAGGGACATGTCATCACATTTATACAGAAGGTCTGATTCTCTGTGAAATATTACAGTATGCATCATTAAACCTGTATTCGATTTGTCTGATTCATCCGGCCCAAACCGAATATGTTCTGTGCCTTTAAATTAACGAACAGCATCTTACAGGTTGAAAACTGCATTCCATTTTCACACAAATCATGTCATTAGTCAAATTTGAAATTTCCTCACTTTTCTGTAAGCGAAATTATCTAATTGTTTGTTTTTTGTATCAAATCATTATGGTAAGAATTCAATGAACTATGTTCCTGAGAGAAAAAAGAGCAGTTACATATTTTCCCAAGTTATGAAAAAAGTGTTATTTCAATGACCGACACAGGTTTTAATAAGCATATCTAAGACACTAATCATGAATTTCCTTGGAGTAGTATTTACATTTGTTGCATAAGATATGAAAAAATACCCTAAAAAATCCGGTGCCTTGGAAATGACTGCTTCAAACTCCACATATGATAGTTTTCCATCGTCGTCTAAGTCCCCTTCGTCAAGAACTTTTTCTACCACTAACTGCACTTCGTCTTCCGTCAATTCTGATCTAGTGAGTGCTGTGACAGCCTGTTCAAGATCTTTAGGCCCAAGAAACTGATCTCCATCGTAATCTAAAAACCCAACTAAATTTTTTAAACAACAAAAAGCATTGTAAAAAACGCATTTGAAATATGTACTTTGAAACGAGCAATTATGTTATTCAAAAGGTAGATTGCATGGGACATTCTGTGCTAATGTTAAATTTAAAATAGATATTCTAATAGTGACTAAAATCAAGACTTTTATAACGATGGATGGTTATAAAAATGGTAAATATTTTTCAGAAATCATCTAAAAATTAAGAAACTGATTAATTTGGCTTTAGAGGTATATTTGTTTTAAATTTGAGAAAATATACAATGGAATAAGTGGCATTTTGAAAAAAAGGCATGTTTAAACAATTACTTATATCACAACATAACCAAAGTAGAATTCACAAAAAGAAGTTTTCACTCATCGCATTATTGTTGTTTGAGTTATTTGATTATGTCTTCTACTCGAAATAAAAAGTAGTAATGTTTCTTTTTATAGAAACATTAAATTTCACGACGTATTCTCTTTTACGTTAATTCCAAAGTCGTCAACACTTTCAATTAACTTTATGATGATATTTAATCTGAGATTATTTTCAACAATATTAAAAGTACCTTGAAATCATTTTGATTTTTCACCACCTACAAATTAATTAATTGATCTAATCTGTTATTTGATCTTTTCTCTATATAGAAACTATAAAAAGATAACTTGAAATGTAGGAAAGCATTATGTTTTCTCTCTTTGCTCACCGTATATTTTGAAAGCGTAAACTTGCTTGACATTGCGCGGTGCCTGTTCGCTGAAAACAGAGAACATGTCAAGGAAATCATCGAATGTCAAGTTTCCACTTCCGTCGTTTGAGAACACTTTGCAAATCCGTTGTCGAAAAGGGTTTTCCTGTAAGTATAGAAGAAGATATTCTCTTTATTCTGAAGCCTTAAGAAAGAATGCATATGTCACTTTCAAAGAGGATATATTTCTGAAATAGATATAGCGTTGTGCTTGTAACCTTAATATGTTATACATATATATATATATTTGTATATCACAATGTCATTATATATTTTAATTTTAGATTTTAAATGAAAATAAAGAGAATTCTAATTGTTGACATTTTCTATTGCTATAATGTTTTTTTATACAATTGATTGTATTAAAATAATTTATTGTTTTAATTGTTTTGAAAAGGATGATATAAATAATAAGTGGCCAATTCTCTGGATGACGCATGATACATGTTCGCTCTTCTTTCTTCTTGTAAATGGATTAGAATAGCAAAATTACGATGGATCTAGTATTTTTGTTTTATATAAAATCTATCTATGTGTGGCAAACATAATTGTTTAATTATAATCTGTTTACAAGTAGAGAAAATTGCCAAAATGTTATCTGTACTACATAGAATTACTTAAATAGGTTTAATATTAATTAATTTAATTGTTGTTAAGCAAATTTTTGGAACCTCTTATCGCAGAATATTTTAGCTTTTTGTTTGAAGCTATCATCCTACTGAAAAAATATTTAAACATTATTACCGGATGTCCCAAAAATGACCGATGTTTTAAAAATCAATTAAAAAAAAAAAAAAAAAAAAACACGGAAGGTCATAGAAATGTACGGTTTTCTTAAAGATTTTCAAAATTATTTACAAAGTTCGTCAACAGATGACGCTGATAACAAGAAAAAACTGCAAGACAATGTTTTCAAAATAACCATCGTTTGAAGCAACAACGTGGCGCAGACGCCCGTTAAAACATTTAAGTTGGAATATTCTGACAAGCAGCAGAAAAGTATTGTTCCAGTTCATCTACAATTTGTGAATTATGACGATACACCTAGTCTTTCAAGTACCCTCAAAGGAAAAAAAAATCACATGGCGTCTAATCTAATGAATAAGGAAGCCATTCCATGCCACCTTGCGTATGCTTTTCGTAGTCAAGGGCAATGGCTCGATCACCGAAATGTTCGTTGAGAAAATCGAACACTGCCATTTGATGTGGCCGGGCACCGTCTTGCATAAACCACGAGCTATTCCAATTGTCCTCCAAATCATTTTGAACGGTCACAAATTTATGGAGAATGTCCAGATAATTTGCTGAAGTAATTGTTTGGTGACCAAAAAAGGGCCAAATAAGTCATTTGAAGGAAATGGCGACCCAAACCATGACTTTTGGAGGATGCAGAGATGAAGGTATGGCTACATGCGGATTGTCTGTTCTCTAAATGTGCCTGCTTTGCTTATTAACGAAGCAATCGAGAGAAAAAAAATACGCTTCGTCGGAGAATCAAATGTTTCCAACATCGATTTCGCAGTCATCCAACTTCAGCAGCAAAGCATTTATGATAGTCTCGCGTGCATTCATGGCATCAGCACTCAGAGGTTGTCGAACCTGGATCTTGTAAAGAAACAAGTGAAGACTTTAACGCATAATTCGGTGTATAGTCATTCGTCGTAATCCAGTCTGACAAGCAACACGGCGAACAGAAACTTGGGGTAGCAATCCCAAGTGGATGCCCTGCTGAACTACTGCAGTATTCGCCTCTGAAACTGCTATTCTTGGACGGCCGACATTTTCAGCATAGTCGTCATAGGCGTTTACAGTACGCTGAAATTTTTCGAACAGTGCTTGTATTGTACTGTTTGCCGGACCGTTTCTGACATTTAATTTTCTTTCGAAAACTGCGCCTGGTTGCAACACAACTGTGATCCAGATGATGAAACTCCAAAACAATAAAAATGCGATGTTCCAGCGAATAAACCATTTTCGAAGCATACGCTAGGATGTAGAAATAATACCGATCTGAAATGTCTGAATGCGTACAGAATAGTAGCGCCATCTATTGATGAACATTGTAACTAATTTCGAAAATTTGTGAGAATAAATTCCCTTGTTATTAAAGCTTAATGCAGCAAACCGTACATTTCTATCGTCTTTCATTTTTTTAATTGATTTTTCAAATCGTCGGTAATTTTTGGGACACCAAGTATGACTTTTGCGAAGTGATATATAGATAGTAATTACTGAACTGAAATAATTTATATTGCCCAATATTTATATTTTGGTATCAATAACATAAGCTTGATAGTGGTGATAAAATATAGTAATACATCTAGAATCTAAGCAATCTTCCTTTGACGTGTTGCACAAGAGGGATGCTTATCACAATATGTGTAAAATGAATCTATTTTCAAAGTTTTATAATGATATTACGATATTACAGTTGTTGTAAGAGCATTTAAAACATAACTGCATCACTTTAGCAATGTGATGTGACATCGATTTCCTCTAAAAAAAATAAAAAAATATTAGTGTCTTGTATGGAATGTATCACAATATTGAATATCGACTACCATACGTATGATGGTTGACTAAATGAAGCACATTAATAGACATGAAGAACCAGATGCGAAAATTTAGGGGAGCTTCTAATAAAGTAAAAGCTTTGTCAAAATAAAATACTAATATTAAAAGCTTTGAAAGAATATACTCCTTCTAATCTTTAAAAAATGCACGTCTACCAAAATTGAATCTTTACAAGAATTTACATCCCGTGGAAGTAGTAAAGCTTTCGCCATAAAGCTAAACGTCTACTATTGGATACGGATTTAAGTTTGAAATAAATAATAGACTTTCAAATAATAAACAGTGTATAGAAAATGTAATTCCATCAATAAAAGAAAAGTTTTAATGTGCATACGAAGAACTAGCTACTATATAAAATAAAGTGATGAAATTTTTTCCACTACGAAGGAACAGGATATATTCGATGAAAAGTTTCTTGCTGTAGTAAAAGAAACTCTACGGAATTTGGAAATTCACGGAATTCAGGCATCTACAATAGCGATTTCAGATAATGTTTCCATACGTATTATGCTTCAAGCTTTGATGGATAATCTACGGAGAATTGGGATCAAACCTAATCCAATATAATGACATGAATGGTCTGAAGTCACAAAGCATTTCACATTTTTTGTAAGGAGCTACTGATATTCTTTAGTTTCTAACGATGTATAAAAGCAATATTTGACGGCACTTACATCTTCACAGGAATTGAGGTTTCAGACTAGAGTTTATAAGATTTGAAAAGAGAATACGCAGTTGTGAACGAGTCAGTGAAATATCGGGTATATTCTTTGAGAATTCGTCTCGGATATTTAGAGAATGTCATAACTGGTAAATCCGTATTATCCCACGCATGCGTGATATAATACTATACACCATTTTACGTAAATCACTAAAAATCTCGATATATTACAAGGTTAGTCACTCTTTAGCTGCTAACTTGATCATCTTTAAAGGAAGGTAAGAAGCTTTAGACGATTCAAAGGCAGGATAAGGGTATAGGCTAATGTCGGAAACAGAGTTCGGGGAAGATTAGCAAGTCCTTGCTGAATCTCGAGCATTGATCCAAAATACACTATTAATTTCAAAATAAACCTGTCAAAACCATGACAAAACACATTTTTTACCCCTCTGTCCTTTCTTACAACAATATATATCAATTTTAAACCTCTGCATCAACATTTCGAAATTTCCAATATATTTTACACAGCACTAGGCGAATTTAACCAAGATCCTTAACAACGGTCAGTCTACAACGGTCCACATCAGGATTGACCAGTGTTGAACCGATACTATACTAGCCAGAGCAATTGTGCTACTGGGGGTCAGTCTAAGAATACATTTTGTTTTAGTAAACCTTAAATATCACTGCAGAAGGGAAAAAATAATTGTGAGGATCAGCATACAAATGTCCTTGAAGATATTGCCTAACGTGAAACTTTGGTAATTCGTGATCCTGTGAAATTATCAGATTGCGCTTCTAATATGGAGTATACGATCATACTAGAACGCGACTTAACAAGAAAACAACACAGTCTGCAAGATGACTAATGCATTTATTATATTATAATATACAAACATTGTTTATTTGTAGTTACTTTTTTATATATCCTTAACATACAAGATATTTAGTTTTATAAGTAATATTTTTCTTAATTTGTGGAGCTGCTGGGTTTAATTATAAGATTGTCATTTGAACCGAAGTGTGTCGTCTCCATACGATTATAAAAAGCATCGTATAATATCGATGGCAATACTGTATGCAGAATTAAACAAGAACATTATCCATTGCCACCATTTAATTGTTTTTTAATTAAATAATACTGACGTTTCAGTTCTAAGCTTAGTTCCTTTTCTTGCGTTAACAGTTATCAACCCATCTTAAACATCCGAAGCATTTCCCCCAATATTAACCCTTAAATGCATGAATTTTTATTTTTAATGAATGAAATTTTGAATCAATTGGGAAATGGGTGGAGCTAATGAGAAAAATTTAAGAAAAGAAAACACATAAGAATTTTGCATACTGATGTATTTTTTCATCACAAAAAAATGCTACATTTTTCTTACATAAATTTATCAGTACACGCAAAACTATAAATATTATTAGTTACTCTTACCTTGTTTCTATCCGAAAACAATTTTTCATGTATGTTTTTATTACTTTTTATATAAATAATCGTAATTCGCAACACCTGCCGAAATGAAATTGTACTCAGCCAACAGCGCCAACCAACAATAAAAAATTTCACAGATAAAGAAATAAACTGTCAAAGATTCTAATTGCATTCGGAAACGATAAAATATGTTTGGCAAAATTAAAATTAAAAAAAAAATTCACTGTGCATAGGTTGCTATATAAAGAAATAAGAGGTTTTAAGGAATGTAGCCAATTCGCAACAATATGCATTTAAGGGTTAAGTATACTTTGCACTTACGTATGTATTGACTATTTGTAAGACATTTAAGTTAAGTAAAGATTAGATGCTTAGAACTCTTCAGCACTCTGTTCTCGGCATTAGGGTTGGGCCCCCTTGAATTTCATTGAATCAGAGAGAAGATTTTAAATAAAAAATTTGACTCGAAGTTGTTTATTTTCACGAGGTACATTAGTTTTTTAAAACACTGGTTGACTATCAATCGGATCAGATTGAAACTTTTTTTATGGATTCTGATTCTTCAATGGTTAAATTTTCAAACCTCCAAGCATCAGGGATTAACCATTTTGTCTGAAATGACGACTCATGTGAGTTGCCTTTTGCTTTTCTCCCCCCTGACATGTGTCACATCAAAATCATAATTACGACTTAACGAAATCAGATCCCTCTAACATTAGCTCTGTGCACCCGAAACCAAAAATAATCCCTACATGTTTCAATCCGTTAAACACCTGCTAGTTATTTAAACTTTTTGCAAGACTCCAATAAATACTTAGAATTACGATGCATATCTCAATCCATCAATTGTCAGTAAATAATTATTTTAACATCATGCAATTGTTAAATCAAAGTAGTTTGAGCGTCTTCAGTAAAAATTAACGAAACAGTACTTTACCACAATTATTACATGCAAGTACTTATGTTATGTCAAATGATCAATCCTTGGTACGAGTTTATATCCATACGATAGGTTGGTTGGTTGTTTTCAGATTATCTGGCGCCGTCAGCAACACGAGAGCTATAATGCGCCGGAACATTAGACAAGCCAACATACATTTACAAACACCCATGCCTAACACGGGACTCGAACCCGCAACCTCGCGGTCAAGAAGCTAGCACACTAACCATTATACCATTTGGTCGGCCCATACGATAGGAGTTACGAACATAAGTACCTGAATTAGCATCAGGAATCAGGAAGTTAATTTGAGATTCGTTAAATCTAAAATTAAAATAACACATAAAAAATGTCATACCACTTTCAAGTTATTGATAAAGTAAGTATAATTACCTAAATTTAACTAGAAGTACTTTACAACTCGACGAAGAGTAATCCTGTCGTTAAATAAATATATTGGATAAAAATTGTATACATTGCTATAATGCAAAGTTTTTCTACAAACTCACAAACTTAGCGACATTTTTACTTTTCAAGACATCCAAATTTACAGTAATTGTGTTACTATACTTTTTCCATCTAAGAAAATGCTTTAGTAATAAAATTAAACCAAACTTCATGAGTATTTTTTGAGGATCTGAGGTATCATAATACAAATGTGTGTCTTAGAAGCACTCTTTTAGTGGCATTTACTGTTATTATAAACATTATTCCGATTTTTTTATTCATCAAGATCAAATTTTCATTATCTTAATCATACGCATGCATAATTTTACGAAGACCGGTTGATTACTAAAGGTTCAAACCATTTCAATGAAGGAAAATAATTATGAAATACATACATATTGAGAATAATTGGTAAACATATCATTGAGACCACATAAAAATGATCTCAGAAAAAAAAATATATATCTTTTCATGTTGCTCCTACCAATCAAAAATATGGGCGTTCACTTTATAGGCTGAACGTTATCAAGAAAGAAAACAACGATTTTTTTTTAATTTTTTTTTTTTTTTTTTAAAGTTAATAAATAATTAGCCACAGAAAATAATAAGGCAATTAAGTTCTGAATATACGTCATTTGTCAACATTGTTCTTGATGCGAAGTTTAGTTATTGCTATGAAATTTTTTATTAAAATTTACTCATATGACGACAATTATTATAACTTTTCTCTGAAGTTACAAAGAAGAAGTTTATCTGAAGTTAAGTTGCAAAATTACTAATTTTGAGACAAAAGTATATATCCAGTACAGAAGTTGGTGATTGCCTTATATTTCCTTAAATATTAATTGAATGCAAGTGATGAATGTTGCTAATGGGCAAAACATAGCTCCACGCTTGACAATAGGCACATATTTTATATGACAACAAATTCAATATTAAAAAAAATTTAGACTTGCAATTGTATTGATTATTTACTTTCACCATAATCAATAACTTTGTATAATGCTACTATACTTAATTTTATAAGTCGTCAAATATCGTAATTTTTGTTAAAATATTCACAATAAAAAATAAATATTTTACTTCGTTACGTATTTTGTGCAAATATTGTAAGGCTATAAAGTTTTTTTTTAAGTAGAAACATTGCAATTTAAATACATATGATTCAAGCAATGGCCCAGAATTTAAATTTTTAGTGTAAATTTTCTAATATTCAATGTATTTTTCATCACATAAAATAAGTTTAACCTTGAGTTCTGGCATTTTTTCAACTTTTTCCATCAAAACAGTCACAGAGTGTGCTTCGTCTCCTGTCATAACTTGGGGTACTTTATGAGGATCCAATTCACGATATCTCTTGAAGACTCTGAAATAGACTCATATACTGACAATTGCAAATATTGTGTATATGCATAAAATACATGCAACTGCACTAAATAAATAAATTTTCATCTACACATGTCGTACTAGATTCAAATTTGAAAGAATCACGTGGAGTAGAATTTCAAATGTAGAGTGTAATTTAAAATATAGACTATAACTTAAATGTTAAATTGTGTATTTTTATTTTAACAAAATACATTGAATTTATTTAGATGCATATACATATTTTCTATTGCATCAGTTCACATGACCTGACGATTTCAATATTAAATGAAGATGTTAACTTGTTTGGAAGACGAATTCCATTAATGCAAAAAGTTCGTGTCTGGGCATTTTATGCCTTTTAAGCATTTTGAGGAAATTTTGGTATATGCAGAGAACATTTGAAAAGGCATCACCAGAAGGATTTTTTTTTTTTAAATTTTTTTTTACATTTCGTGAAAAACCTAAATTTTTCTGTACCCGGCTCATTCTGCGCAATCGCGATTTTTAAAAAAAAAACCTTACTGCCACGTCGTATGCTCATTGTGCTCTACTGACATGCCTACAAAATGGGAGCCTCACATTACGTGATACTCTCTAGAGGGATACCTGTTATCATAAATACACACATGCAAGACTCAGAAACCATTTTAAATAATACCTCGTTTGACTCAGAACCATTTAAAACCGCAAACTGACCTTCCCCACAAAATAAACGAGTTTTTTTTTTTTTTTTTTCTTTCCTTAATGCAATATTCTCATTCTCCTATATTACATATTAAGTCCTTAAGAATCAAAATATTTGAATTACAAAATTTTTTGGTACCCAAATAATTCGTGCTCTTTGAAAAAGGTGAATATAGGTGTATGCTAATTTATCATGTGATATAATTAAGACCGTGATATAGAGTCCAGTAGAATTGTAGAACTGAAATTCTATTTTGAAAAAATACTCAAAAATAAGTCCCTACAAACAACAAACTATTTATTGTGCAGCTCTACTGAGTTAATAACGTGTCAATAAATGCAATAGTATTGTTTCAGCATTATCACCTTACTAAAGTAACTTTACTTGAAGTAAACACAAGAATAAAACTCAATAATCAAAAATCTTATAGGAAAGAGTAAATAAACTTCTTTTATCTTTAACGTTATGTTATATTTTTTTTTAACAAAGGGCATCCAAACTTCATTTTATCTGCAGTTTTTAAGGATTTATTTACAGTTGTTTCTGGAGTGGTTTCTAGTCAAAGAATACTCAGCACTCGCAGAGTATCCCCATATTCATTACTTTCAATTACCCTTATGTATACATAGGGTAATAAAAATATAGGATTCGATCAAATTTTTTTTTTTTTTTCTTATCGTTTTGGAACATCCTGATTTCAAAAAAGTGATCTAGAGAAAATGTATGTATGTGGTCAGCATAACTCTCGATAAAACTCCCCTTCGATGCTCAAATTTGGTGTGTGGGTAGGTGGTGGTCATGGAACATACCATTAAGGTTTTCGTCAAGATCACGCATGCGCATAAGGTAGCTGCTATTGAAAAAATCATGTTTTTTAATGATTGCTGTAAAACGGCACAAACGATTTTGATCAAAAAAGCTGTGGTAATGCCTCTTAAGGTGTTCTAAACATCCCTACAATCGACATTTCCATAAATATGCTTTAAAGGCGTAAAAAGTTGAAAAACGAATGTCTTCAACACGGAGTCCTCTTTGCTTGAACATAGCTCATAAACTATTTTTTTTTCTCCTCTTCTCAGTTTCACTTATAGGAAAGGATAATATAAGAATTATCGAAAAGTATATCGCCAAAATCACAATTTTTTCGATTTTTTTTTTTTTTTTTTTAATTTTTTTTTAAAGACACACATATTAAGTATCGCAAAAAATATCTCCAAACTGGCCATTTTTTCTAAGCAAATGATGGAAATATAAAAACCGCACATGACACAAATCCACATCAGTAATATAGTGTACTTGAAAGTTGTGAGATGTCCCACACCCCTAGTTTTTTGTGGTGTTTGTCTACTTGAGTTGCTAGAACAATTTATTATATTACCAAAACCTGAATTCAACGTAAATTTAAGAAATCGATGACGAATTTCACTTTCCAATTTGACAAACTAACCACAGTTTAAATTGTTCATGGAATTTATCTTAAGACTGCAGTAAAACTTCAACAATAATGGCTATTGTACTTCCTAGGTATGGTTAGTTATGAAAGGTGTATCTTGTGATTTGCCTTTCAACTCCATTGATCCGGAAATGGAGACTTGTGCCCCTTAATAACCACTACTCATCAGCTAAGTCTTGGATGCTCAAATTATATAGAAATATTAGTTTAAAAATGTGACATTTTCACAAGTACCAACTCTAAATTTGACACTGGCTATGGGACTAGAGTATATCGAAAAAGTTTTATGATTTAAAATTGCGTTGTAGCTCAAAGGTAAAATATAAAAGGTATAAATGCAATGTACTATTAAAATAGAATTTTCTAAAACCGTCATCAGTCTCTTTACGCATCACTTAACATAAAAGTAATTTATAAAATAAAACAGCTTGTTTACAGTTTGCAAATTTTTACTTAACAGAAGCCAATTCGAACAGTGGCCTTTAAGTAGGACTTTTACCAAACATGTTAGAGCATTTTGCATATAAAATGCCATACAAATGTTGATGTCCCGTTTTTATAATACGTGTACTCGAGTGTGACATAAACATTTGAAAAAGCCTTTCGCTATCATTTTTTTTTGTTTTGCTAGTAGAACCCTAAAAAACTTCAGATTTGATGGCTTTAAGCATACCTGAAACTTTCGTATTGTGAAAGTAATTCAAATATCTCCGAAGATTTCTTCAGAAAAAGAATTTTTCACAACTCTTTTTCTGCATAAAATACATTTCTTTTTCTTTTACGAGATAAGGATGTAAAACTGAATAAAAAATATTCAAAGAGGCAGAATTTCCGATCAAAAGCAATAAACGAGCGAAGCCATAAATTGCTGCTCAAACGAAACAGTGAGATATGTTCAGCAAGCCATAGGTAAAGAGTTTTGCTGTAGTTAGGGTAAAATGTTTTGGAGACTTTCACGAAGGAGTTGGAATCATAAAAATTTGAATAAAAGTTCGTGTACTTCAACCTTCTTCTCACTGAATGAGCGCAATTTATTGCCAAGCTGCATTTAAATTTCTTATTATTTTGAAGCATTGTGGGTGTAGATTTCATAGAATAGAAACAATGTGCTTTTTTTGAATAATTTTTATATATATGTTAGTAATCGAGAACTAAACATTTTTTGTATTACTGGTTGCATTAACTTTAAAGATTTGTAATAAGTTTTAAAATGTATGTAGGTAAGTTCAATACAATTCAAAATTATACATGAAACTTACAAAAATAATTTAAAATATTATTTAAGATAGTATAATAAAAATTGTTCGACAAGCATGTTAATTCTGACCATGTACTACTGTTTAAAATTTCATTATTCGTTTATATTACTGGTGAATAAAGATAAGTCAGCTGTTGTTTTCTTAAGATGACCAAGTCTTGCGCAAGCAAATGATTAATGGCATGGAAGCAATGACTTGAAAATATTGAATAGATGCGGCGGTCGTCACTTTCACCATATTAATTATCTTTTAACTAGGTGTATGGACCGGCGTTGCTCGGTTTATGGGAAAGGTAAACTTTAGTATTGATTTAGGATAAGTTTTAGTTTGCTCACTGTTTCTTATGAATAATAAGACTACAATTGTGTATTTTGTATCAAGGCATAAGTATTTGGAGTCAATTGTGCAAAATCATTCTTTGAAAGACTTTTCTCAGAATGAACTGAATTGCTCGATAATTTTTTATAAGTGCATAAGGAAAAATTTTTTAGAGATAAAATAGTTTACTGCAGTAATATAGATTACATATTTGTTGGATTATTAAAGTTTAGCCATCTCATTAAGTACATTTTAGGATAAGTCTATCTACTGAACCTTATATATCAAATATCTTCAAAACCCCAGGTATGTCATTATATGTACAAAAGTATAGTCCGATACTTGGGATTTTTTTTTCCTTAAACAAAAATTCAGTAAGCAACAATTTCAAGTATAATATTTACGTTTTTAAAACTTTTTAGTATTTCAGTTACACTTATTAATACATATATGAGAGATTGTTTTAAATAGTTTTATATTATAAAGCAAAACCTGTTGAATTCCAAAAATTTGCTGGTCAATTTTATGCATGATAAGCTTTTTTAAAACCTTTAACTTTCATTATTTAGCATGGTAACTTTTTTTTTTTCATTTGAGATAGAATTATTTGAAATAAGGACGTTCTACACCATTAGCTTCAATAAGAAAATATTTTAACATGTATATTAAAATTTAAAAAAAAAAAAAAAAAATCGTATAGTGAATTTTTATAACTTAATGTTACAAATAATTTAAGGCGCTCCTGGGAAGTTTCAATAAACAGTGATTAGAGATGTATTCTAAAGTAAAACCTTCAATAAGTGATACACATCTCGTAAACACAAAAACCTATTTAGAACTTAATTAATTTCAAAGCAAATGTAAAAACTTTTAAAGATTTTTACCAAAAAACAAAAATATGTTAATATTTATATAATCACAGCAACCTCTAAAAATGAAAATATCAAATTCTACTGAGAGTTCACTTAATTGATTTTAAATCATATACTTACGTTAGTATCTCTTTCCTAGTAAAAAATGTGCAGTCCTGTAAATTTAAGACAATTCGATATCAAAACTGTCAATCTAATAGTTATTCATATTAATGACACCATCTAACAAACAAAAATTACCGTTTAAATCATTAAATCTACATAACTACTATTCCACCTAAAAACTGAAACATACACATTTGTACTGAATATCTCACCTGGTAATCTTCCAGCTGCTCTTCCGTAAATGTCGCTACTTTGTTTCCCATATCCTCAAACAACCTTACGCCATATAATTAAACACTACATTTTCGTGAACACTTATGCTGCAGGATAACTCACGGAAGTACCTGCTTAGGGAAAGATGGAGTTGATCTGTCTCAAGAAATACTTAGCAGGTCGGGCCTCCCTCCAAGAAGGCTGAAAGAGGGTGTTGTCATGTCCACTGCATTTCTGGAGAGAGGATCGGCCCTTTAATTTGCACCACACCCTTTAAGGTTAAAAATAAACCGCCACAACGGTGGATCTGCATCTTGTGTCCCTGGAGTGCTATTATTTAAAAGGTTTTATACATTAATATTTTATTAAGGAATGCATGTGACCTTGAAATTGAGAAGGTACAGTTTTCTTAATTTTAAAACTAGGGGGCATACTGTATGCAATTTAAAAATGTAACATAAAATGTAAATATAAAGGTACAAAGCTGAATAAAGAACGTAATTGAAAATGTCAGATTTTGTTTAAATTTTCAATGAGACTTAAGTTTATTTTATATCATACGTTATCCAAGTCTTAAATTTCAAAAATAGTTCAAGAGTTCTCTATAGAGAAATATGAGTTTTTTCTACATTGTAGTTAAATCCTTCTCTTTATGTTTTAACTCTTTATGTTTTCCTGTGTTAGAAAATAGTTAATTATGATGTAAGCAATTTTTTTTTATTTATTTATTTTAAAGTAAAATTTGGAATTTGTTTCAATATAGATTATTACAAATTCTAAAAATAAGAAGCTTGTATAGAACTTAAAATGCGTGCCGTACACACTTATTATCATTTAAAGATACGGTTTCTGTTATGTTGTTTCAATAAGACACTCTGATAATAAATACAAGTGATTTCTCAAATCTAAACTAAAAGTAATGCATTTAAATAATAATTAGATTTGAGCTGTATAAAATTGATTTTTTTTTTTTTTTTTTTACAATGTTAACTATTGTGAAGTTTCAATAGTATTCTTAAAACTTGCATTATTTGGTATCCCATTGAATAAAATAATCACTTTGAAAACCTATTAAAGTACAATGGTGAACATTACCTTAAATTACGAGTTATGAAATAAAAAACCCGTATTTTGATTTCCCTATAAAAATACTTCATTGTATCATTCATTCAGCTATCTGACAAAATATCTTAATGTTGAAGCCGTCTGTGGTGAATTCCGCGTACCTTTAGCAAAATAACAATTGCAAAATTATTAGTCATATTGATTCATAAAATACTAGTAATCGCTTCATATACTTACCTTTTTCCCTGCGTCGTTACACGCATTGCAGTGTACTAAATATTTTAAAACTTTATACAAACTCCCTATATGCACATAATATGCTTATTTAATGTATATCTCAAAGAATAAAATGCATCTCAAATAAAATTTTGCGAATAAGTAACATTCCTAGAGTCCAAGCTCTTAAAGGAAAATAATTTCAGATGACTGAAAGCCCGCATCTTCTTTTCACTTGCAATAAAGCACCGAGCTCTGGCACTCAATCTTCCAAGAATTCGTTTATCTTTTTTTCAAGATTCGATTCCGTTTGCTCTGGCAACGGCCTTTCTTTTCTTAAAAGACCACTGCCCCCATCCTCATTGCAAATCACGCTCACGTCCAAAACTCTCTCGGAAACTTCAATAAACACAGAGAAAGAGGCGAGTTCTCAGATTCTGGGACAATGTCCTGAAAGTCACATCAAGAGACACATTCCGGAGAGTGGCCTCCTGCTGAGAGCCATATTTCAATAAAGCTGATCAAAAGAAATACTTTTTTTTGTGAGTCTTGTCTCTATAGAATCGGTCATGATGTTCGCGTTTTGAGTATTGAATGTGGTTTGATCCTGAATACCGAAAATGAGGAAATGTTTTTTTTTCATACTAGATTTGTGATGATAGATAACCTGTTTTAAGAATTGTCGTCAGATGGTGAGCCAGCATTACCTTAGGTTTAAAATCACACAAAATATACCAGATCACATATATATATTAAATATAAAAGTTATATTTTGGTCACAGTCACTCCACCTAACTACTAAAGCAATTTTTATGCTTGAAATCATTTGAAATAACTTGAAATGTCAATGTGTCTTAACGATCCAAAAGTACATAAAAACGAATCAGAAATTATTTTTTTTTCCCATTATTCCTTATTTTTGAGCTGTCAAATATGAATCTAGAGCAGTGCTTTTTTGGCATTTGTTATAACTTAAGAAGTAGCATTTAACAGCATTTGTGCTTACATTCACGTCAATTATAGACTGCTTGTCTAGATGTTAAAAACTCTTCATAATATAAATTCATTGAATTCAATTAATTGTTGTTATAAATAATGTATTTTCTTATTGGAAGAAAGTTAAGCTTTCGACTGAAGGCTTTATATTCTGGGCAATATGTTCAACTTTAGCTTATGAATACATACAGTGAGTCGAAGTCAAATAAAACTTATGCAATTATAATATTTTTAAAACTCTTTTTCTATGAACATTTGGTGGAACTTTTAAAGGTTTCTTTAAGAAACTTAAACTCTAACTTTTTCCTGCAAAGTAATAAGATACATCAGCAATATTTGTGCTCCTGTAAAATGAAGTAATAATCTTTTCAGTTTGTGTGCATATTGAATCAAACATAAAATTTATTTAATCCAAAAAATACGCACAGTTGTATTTAATTTCAGGAATATGTTCATATTTGCTATAATATATAACTTTTAAAGTGATAATCCTGTTACTGTTGTTTGAAAATGTAATAAGTAAAACTCTACATTTTCTAAAGTTTTATTTGAAGCTGAAACGTATCATAGTTTTTTTTCAGTTTTTTTTAATTTTTTATTTGAATCGTTTCAAAGAGTGAAAATAAAAATAATACTATATTATATATTATATTTGAATATGTTTTATTATGACGATCCTTTTTCTACCTTTATACAAAAACGTAATTGATAAATGATATGCATATTCAGACGCAAAAACCATCAGTTCTGATGAATAGTTTATTTGAACTGCACATTGTTTTATCTGTTTGAAAATTGAAGCAAAAGAAGAAAAAAATAGAAATAGTGTACAAGTGTTGGATAATTGTATAGTTAACTGTAGAAGGTAGCATTATAGAAAAGATAAAATCTCAATTTAATCACTGAGAAAACTTTAAGAGAATCTTATATCACTTAGGTATATATATATATATAAAAAAATAAAAAAAAAAATAAAAAAAACTTCAAAATAGTAAGTTATCAAAGCGATTTTGAATGTACAGGCTACGCACTGGACCACATTTATAGAAAACAGTGAATTTTTTCGTCAACCATTGTTTTAAAACAAAAACTGTCGCCACGTGATACTGCTAGGTTCTGCCAAATGGTGAAATAAAGCATCGTGGAACCACAAAACACCACTTAAATTTGTATTTAGGAACGTAATTAATAGAGTGATTCAAAAACGTGAGGAAAATTTCAAACTTTAAAATTTCACTGAGGCAAAGGCTAATTGTATTCTCCCACCAAAAAAGAAAAGTAATGTTAAATTTGATGAAAACTGGACAATATTTGGATTTGGTGCAACCAACTTTAATTTTAAGAATATTAGCCTTACTATGCACAACTTGACACAAAATACGCTATTTAATAGGGTTTTTTTTGTCTATATATTTTGCATGGAAAAAAATATTTGATGGTGTAGAATACAATATTTGATAATATATATTTTGATAGTTAGCATACCTGTTTACACTGGAAAGTTCATCAGTAATCGCTTACGTCACTTTCCTAATACAGTTGTTGTTCTGAAGTTAGAAAACTTTCTTTCAACATCCTTCACCACTCTAATGGCAATATCAATATTTTCTTCAGTTAGGTACTCTTCGTTCTCTTAAAATTTCTCTGGGTTGGGTAGAAAATCATTTCCAATGCCCATGACATCACAGAATCTCAGTGAGTTTGAAGAAAAGAATTGTTCAAAGTTTTGCTCGAGGATAGCTTTTGCTGTGGGAGTTCATTTCTTTGCAATGTTCTCTAAAATCAGATTTGTATCATAAAGTGTTGCAATAACTTTAAATTTGGTTTTAGAAGTAACTTTTGCTATGATAATACAAACAAAATACTATTTTAAAACACTTTTTAAATATGGAATGCAAAGTGTTACAAGAAAATTAGGGTTAGAGAAACTCTGGACTTGGCGTTGTTTTCAAAATAGAGGTAGTGTGTGGGGTTCAATTGTAAAAAAAAAAAAATTAAAAAACAAAAAAAAAATAGCGCGTTTAGTTGTTACATACTACAACTAGGAAGATAGAAAACAGAATCTAAAGATTATCAACCCGATAGTGAATCTGAAGTAGATGAAATGTGTATCCTATGCTACGACCTTTTGTCGAAAAGCAAATCAAATGAAAAGTGCGTTAAGTAGAGCAATTATGAAGGGTGGGGTTATGATGTCTGCACTAGTGGATAATCACTATTTGTGTGTTAGAATTGTGATTCTGATGACTATATGTAGGTGAGGATAATTAATGAATACTGTTAACCCCCCAAGTATGGTTAATAAAACAATGCCTTCTAAAGTTTTCTCATTTTTAGCCAGTGTTACAACATGCCCCTATAACTGTTACAACTTGCTCCTCAAGCGGGATAGATGACACATTTTCTTACGTTAAAAAGGCATTTTTGTTGAAAATTCTACTCAAATGAATCAGTAAAAAAAGAACAAATAAATCATCCTTCGAGAATTCAAAACATACCAAAATCATCTGTACTTCAGATGCTACAGTTAAATATGTAGAAATTGGTACTTCTAGACCCTGTACCCCCAGCAAACTTTTGGTTCCACGCTATATTCCACATTGTTTATAATTTTAAACTATTTTGGTTGGAGACGACTGTGCAAGTAACAAAAATACGCTGGTATCGGCTCGACACTGGTCAATCCCTATGTGGACTGTTATAAACTGGCCGTTGACATGAATCTTGGACAATTTCACCAAGTGCTGTGTTAAATATACTGTACATTTTGAAATATTGATAACATATTATTAAGAGAAAGGATGCAATGGTAAAAAATATGTTATCGTGATGGTTTTGACAAGTTTATTTAAGGGGGTCCGGCACATGAAAAATTTTCAGATTATTAATTTCGAGTTTATTATTGTTTATCAAAATATGTATTTTTCTCTTTAAAATGATGCCCTATTTGTAATTATACCTTATTTCAAAGTATTTTTAATAATTTTTTGAAGTAAACAAAATGTAGGTATTTAATGCATGTTTTTTAACTTCAAAGCCGAATTTCTCAAAATGACACTTTTTCATGTTTGGGGGCACATAGCTTAAAATCTATATGACATAAATGCTTGAAATTTTTTATACATGTTTATCTAACGTATTTAAGTACTTTAACACGAGGAATTATTGATAAGTAGTATACTTTTTTTTTTTAAATAATTAGTCTAAAATTTTATAATTTTTCTTAAACATATTTTTAGAAAATCATAATTATTTTAATTTTTAAAAAATAAAAAAAATCTCGTGTTAAAGTATTCAAAAATATCCAAATATTATACTGTGAATGTTTCATAATGATTGAAGAATCGGTTATTAAATGAGATGCCCCCAAAGTTGTTGAATTTAACATGGGCTCCTATGGAGGTGCCGGACCCCCTTAAGGGGGTGAGGTACCGAAAATAAAAAAAAACTTTATTTATGTACATTTTTAAGACAAAAATTTATTTTATGTATGCGATACTGTTTATATATCTTTGAGAAAATGTTTTTTTAAATATTGTGTTTTATTATTTAAAAAAAAAATTAAAAACCAAGAAAAATCCATAATAATTGATGTTTGCGTATTTTGATATAAATCAAGAAAAAATAAAAAAAAATTCAAAATGAAAGCTTTCTGTAATACATAATTATATAAAGAAAATTTCGTCTTCACAGAATTTTGATAGGTGAACTAAAAAAAATTTAAAAAATTCTCAAAGTTAAAATATTGAAATTTTTGCTTTTTTTTATGTTATCTTTTACGCTAAAAGTTATATTTTAAAACAGAATTAAAAAAATAAAATTCTGTGTAGAAAAAATATTTAAAACTATATAAATTAAATGCTCCAAAAATTTGAATAGCCAATTGTTAATGGTTCTGGAGATATATCGATTTGAATATGCAACATCTGTGAAAAACACTAGTGCTCGAAAAACGCACTTTAAGCAGACGCTTCAAGGTGTTACGCCCATTAGTGATGTTTAAACCACAGGTAATTTTGTGGCGTTCTAATCACCGGAGGAATAAGATAAAAACATCATTCTCTTCAGGAATGTATGAACTATTTTTTAAAATCAGAAAAAAAAATTGGGATTTTTGAAGAAATTTTGGTACCATACCCCCTTAAAAGCAAATCCTGTATTTTGGAACTATGCTCGAGATTCGGCATGGACTAGCCAATCTTCCTAGAACCACAATTCCGTCAATGGTTAATACCACTGTGCTATCTGGGTAAAAACGTAAAAAAAATTAACGTTTTACTTCTTCAACTTGAAGTGCCAAGAAAGTATTGATTCAAGTAAGTAATAATAATTCGAAAAAAACATAATAATAGTTTACATTTGAGGGATTGAGAAGCAAAGGGGTCTAAGGGATTTTCTTTACTTTTGATAAAGTACACTTTAATGTTTTTTATTTACATTAAGTTCCATGAAAACTAGAGATATCTTCATCCCAGAGGTTAGTATTTGAACAATAAATAATTTTCATAATAATTCAATATAAATAAGAAACTTTAAAGTGTTTTTTTGTTCCTCTCAAAAGTTAAGATAAGTCAGTTGGACCCCTTTTCTTCTCAGGTCCTCAATTATCATAGTGAAAGTGAACACAGCTTGAACTTGACATAAAAGAATAACCCATTTCTAACACTCTATTATATATTCATCGGAATTTCTATATGTTTTTGCGTGGCCAAAAATAACGAACCAATTATATGGCGAGTTAACTTGTAAACGTGTGAGCTTGAAATTAATCTTAGTGATTTATTGTAATCTAATCCGACGTCTTTTATGTACGCTGAAGTACCAAAATCCATTGTGAACCGCATGCAAAAAAAAAATTAAGTAAATATTAGGAATAGCATAGTAACAAGTGTATGAGCAAGCGGAATTTTTCGATGCATTTACTTGTGTATCTAAAGTTATGGGATTACCGTATGCATACATATGAAGTGAATAGTATACAGTGACACAGTAACAGGTTTATGTATAGGCATATTTTAATTCTATGGAATTATGTGCATTTGCGAGTCTTACGAAATGCCTTCAAAAGTGAAATATCTTCAAACGTAGCTTTAGATACATGATAAAAAATAATCAGTGTTTGAACACCGATTGACGATTGTAGTTAAATGCATGAAAAATTCATGTTTGAAAATTTTAAGACACGTATACTTTATAAATATATCTGAGTGATAATTTTTAGTAGTACCTCTTAAATGTCAATGTTTTCTTTGTGTTGATATTTTTTTTTTTTTTTTTTTTATGTATTGTTCACTTTTTTTTTATAATTACGCCAATAATATTTCTTCTCATTATTTTGTTATTATTTGGACTTTTCCAATTTTATTGACAGTAATCAAAACACCCTTATAGGTATAAATTCATATTGCTCTTGCCTTTTATCTCTAATTCATACAAAATGCATAAAATACTCTACTTTTTCAAGTTAGTAAAAAGACCATAACAGCTTTCTTCACCAAATCACTCACATTCAGCACGAAACAAAATTATTGACACCTGCCTAAAAACCCCATCGCTAATGCTTTACTTACTTCTTTTGAAATTGCTTTTCAACGAAAAACTTTTCAATGCGGTTTGAAGCATTTCACTAGATCTGTTGAACAGAAATAAATAACCAAAGGAAACATCGAACGTTCCTTTTGAAAGAAATGTTTTAAGTTCCATTCGTCAGCGCAATTTCAATCGATGCAAGAGTTCAAACGATCAATAGTCTCCCTACAAAGATTTTTAAGAGCAGAAAGACATTCTCTGAGTCTGGCCGAAAAAGAAGTCACCGACATGGGCGACAGGTTGTCCCGTAGCCCGGAAACCGGTGACGACAGTTACCTCTGAGAACATTTACGACGAACCATCTCTTTATTTTATTACTTGAAACGAAATTTGGGAGATCGATGAAAGCCTCAAACTTCCCCATTTTAGATTTCAGACTGTCTGATACGAAGAAAAAGAGGAATTGTAATGATATAATAAACGCAGTTTTCAACCGATGGTGTCTAAGTTAAATTTTATACCCGAGAAAGTCGATTTTGGCGACAAGTGGGGAGTAAAAATTTAACGATCACGAATTGTTGAAGGAGACTTGTTTAACGAATGAAAAGTGATAAGTTCAAGAAAGAATGACATATATGTAATAAAACCTGATACACACATTAAAATCTGCTAGTTAGTTAACTAAAAATTGGATTTCTATGTCATCTGCAGATATAATATTTGAAATAAACCGAAAAAAGTTTATACTTGAAGAAGTAGTACATTATCTTAGAGATATCCTAAATTCTTAAACACTTTAAAATTGGATGCACAATGCTATATACGTTAAGTCTATCATTTTAATTTTACTACTTTATTGAACAACTAGCTGAGTGGCCACGCTGTCATGAAGGCCGCTGTAATAATTAGAGTTAATTTAATATGTGCATTTAATATCAGTATTTTCACTGTTTTCGCAAACGAAAACTTAAAGTTCGTATAGTGGATTAACGTATATATCAACACAGATCTAATATAACCCTAAATTACCAAAATTTAGAGTAGATAAATAAAGTCAAAGGAATTACAGCAGCTGCTTTTAAGTTTAAACAATTCATTTAATTAAACAATAAGGGTTACAAGATTACAAACAATTCAGAATTTCCCCAGATCGAGAATGTGTTTTAGGTACTCGACCCATCTCGGTCGGGATCAGAAAATTAGAGTTCAAAATAATTACAGCACTCTGGCCTGCAAAGATCCTAAGAGAGAGTCAAGTGTCTAAGGTGAAGACTGATAGTGAAGTGTCTTGAATTGTGTGTGTTATCTCGTCTTGATCTTTTCTAACCTCTTAAAACTCACTTAATGGGCGTATGGGAGAGAGGTGTGTTCAATACTTACATTTGGACAGCACAAAGAGAAGGCTGTCGCAATCACTCCCTCGTATGCTCTGGTAGGTAACGCGGTTAATCTTTGTAGTAGCGGAATGTGGGTGCCCTAAATCCTTCTTTAACTGTCAAGAAAATGTCTAAAATGTCACCATGTCTGTCATCCCTGACACTTGGATTTATAAAGTATTCTTTTCTGGAGTGAGTTATTTGTGTGTTGTTCATGCACCGAGTCCAGAAATCGCATCTAGAAAGACAGAGGGGGGGGGGGGGAATGTCGTAAACTTTCTGTTAGAGTCTCCACTACTTGAATTCTCAGTGTGATGAACCTAGCTTCATCACACCTGCATTGTGGAGACCCGTTATACGTGAATAGGTTCCAGCTTTTGACGCTTCGCGGATGGGCTGGCTTCGTTTGCTAAAAGTTCCATTCAAACACAAATATAACTCACTTCACTCTCTGAAATGTTTATTGACACATAAACACAGGGTCCCTTCCGTTGAACGGATCATTGCTGCGCAAGCAAAATCTCGGTTCACTAGCTAAAAATTAATTGCTATATATACCCTTAATGTTAGTGCCCCCTTCCCTCCCAAGGGAAAAAAAATCGCCATTAATACAATATTATAACCTGTTAACGCCTGTCAGTAAACGAGGTCCACTTCCCGTCAATATCTTTAACTGTCACCGCCTAGTTGATTGTGAAGACGCCCCATTTCCCCATATGTATTTGATTTACAGATTTGTGATATTGAGATTTACTTGCCTTTTTAGTAATTTTAACAGTACTGCTTTTAGTGATATTATAACAGCAATAAAGTTTTTTTTTTTTTTTTTTTTTTTTTTAATTTTTTTTTTTTAAACATTAGGATTGGATCCGAATTACTTCGTTAATGCAGCCCATTCCATTTTGAGATTAATCAGTGTCTCACCACCAACACACAACTCCTCTCCCCACCCCTCTGAGATTGTTTTAACATGTGTTTGTGGAAAACAAAATTAGAAGGCAAAAACTACTTATGTTGAAAATTCCAGTGCTATAAATCTATTAGAAGTTGAATTGTAATAAAACTAATTAAAAAAAAAATTAAAATTTTAGTATTTTGTTTGCCAAAAGTCCAATTAGAAGACCAAAACTACTTATGTTGAAAATTTCAGAGCTATAGCCCTATTGGAAATTGTTTTGTAAAATTTTTTTAGTAATTAAAAAAATAAAAAAATAAAATATTAATATTTTGTTTTTCAAAAGTTCAATTGGAAGACTAAAACTACTTATATTGAAATTTTCAGAGACGACTCTTACTCAAACGACTCTTAGAAGTTGTTTTGTGAAACATTTGAATTGATGAAAAAAATTTAAATTTTAACATTTTGTTTTTCAAAAGTACAATTAAAAGACTGAAACTACGTATATTTAAATTTTCAGAAATGTAACCCTATTAGAAATAGTTTTTTTTTTAAAAAAAAGGAATGAAAAAAATGTATCAGGCAAAAGTAATTAAAATTTTAACATTATATTTGTCAAAGGTACAATTTGAAGGCCAAAAGTACTTATGTTGAAAAAAACTAGAGGGCACATGCCTGTAAATGCAATTAAAGGAATGATTCATAAATTTGAAGAAAGAGGTTCTCTGGATAGGTCGTTGAGCGTACAAACCAATCAACCAACCTATTGATGTGTTGCATAACTGGTTGGTTGATTTGTACTCTCAACGACCTGTTTTCATTCGGCATGACCGCTATTCAGGTTGGGACCTGCATTTTGACGTGGATTCTGAACCACAACGAGCATCGAGGCCTAATCCAGGTTTCGGACCCGTCACCTTTTTATCATGCGATGCCAGTTTGTTGGTTTGTACTCTCAACGATCTATTTTTAAGCACAATGACGGTTAATCACGCTGGGACCTACAGCTTAACGTGGATTCCAAACCACAACTAACATCCATTCATAACCCGGGATTCAAACCCGGCACCTTTGGTATGTGAGACCAGAGCGCTAACCCAACAGCCATTAATTGATATGTTGTATGCATTTGTTTCTAACGCGGTGGTGCATTTTCAACTTATGGTTGGCCTACAAGGTATGCACATAGAGCATACAGGTGTGTAAATAAATAAAATAATCTGTTATTCTGTGTGTTTTTTTAACTGTTATAATTCTTTTTACTTCTTTACATCCCCATCTATTGGCAACATTTCGAACTTTTTTTTTTTTTTTTTTTGAAGGAAACCTCGGGCGCATTGTCTACATAACACATATTTGAAGTTTCATTCGAATCCGTTCAGTAGAGCCGCAGCTACGACCCTCTGAGTACCGACAGTTTAATTCTAACCACCCTGTATTAACACATTTAAATAAACGTATTAATGTTTAATATCCTGTTTTAAAAGTTAATTTATGTTTAATTTAAAAGGTAAATGTTTCGTTGATTGAAAGAAAGAAAAAGGAATAGCAAAAACGATGGCTTAAAAAAATGAATACTTTCTAAATGAAGAACTGTAAGAGTTGAATTTTAAGTTAAAAATAGATAGTAAATGGGATTTTAAATTTAGAAGTTCGTAAGAAGTTTTTCTTTGTAAATATGTTGAATATTTTAAACTAGATTTAATATATATTCAGTGACATAAACCTAAAAAATTTGAAATCGCATTGATAAAGAATTTCCTTCATATACCGGAAGATTTGAAGTGTACATTTTGGCTCTTGCTTAAAACTGTGACGTAATCATAGAAATCGTACATATAATATCCAGAAAACTTTTTTCCCCAATAAATAACAATGCTATATTTTCTCTATAGAAATATCAGAGAAGCGATTTTTTTTTTAAAATTTTAAAAGGATGTTTTTGATACTTCTTAAGCGACATCCTTTTGCTGTATCAATATTCTGTTTAGTATTTATTTTTTGTTGGAGACGCGTTGAGAGAAACGTCAAAAGGATTATGTCAGCTCTCTTTTAAAAAGATTGCCTTAGCACTTAGTGTTGTCAAAAACTCTACACCAAAGAAGTTTATTTTTCTCTTTTTATTTAGGTATCTATCTTTCATTTTTAGAGTAAAGGTACTTAAAAACTATTTTTGATAACTGTTATGTCACTCAAAGTGATAAAAGAAGAACTACTTCAAATTTAAGATGTATTTAACACTTTTTTTTTTTTTTTGGCTGTAAAAAGTTTTGATTCAAACTGACTTTACCTTCATGTAACTAAAAAATGTAGAATTCACCTTCCAATTTTGTATGTTAACCTAATACTTTTCTAAAAATCATTTTTAAAAATGATTAATATATATATATATATATATATATATATATATATATATATATATATATATATATATATATATATATATATATATATATATATTTTGTGTTATGTATGTGTACGATTATAAGAAGCATATTTGATATTTTCCTAAACAACTATATATATATATATATATATATATATACACTGGTGTCCAAAAGTTAAGCATAATTGATAATTAAATAAAAAAGGAACTGTACATCAGAATGGAGGGAAACGTGATATGCGAGTGTAAAATGGTTATAAAATAAGGAAGCAAATCAAAAGAACGATAATAATTAATTTTATTATCCAAAGTAGCAGTTTGAAAGAAACTAAGAATAGCAAGGGTTCACACTTTAAAGAATAAATGAAAGAAAACATTAAATAAAATACTGATGCTGCAGTTTAATAAGGCGTGTGGTCACTTCTGACAGCTAGGCACGCTGCACAGCGATTTACCATACTTGCTAAAAGATGATGAATGAGTTGTGGGCTCAAATAGTTCCAAGCTTCTTGAAGAGTTCTTTTCAGTTCTGTAACGGAGTTTGGTGGGTGCGAAAGGGCTGCAATTTGTCACCCGAGCATATCCCATACATGCTCGATAGGATTTAAATCAGGGGAGTTGGCCGGCCACGACATGCGCTGGATTTTTTCCGTTTCAAGGAAGTCATCAACCACCACCGCTCGGTGACGTAGCGCATTATCATCCATGAATATGAAGTTAGGACCGACAGCACCTCGAAACAAGCGAACATAAGACTCAAGAATTTCGTCTCTGTATCTTTGACCAGTCACAGACCCCGTGTCAAAGAAATGGAGGTCTGTACGGCCGTCCATCATAATGCCTGCCGATACCATTACTCCCCTTGATGAAAAATGATGTCTTTCCGATATATTTCTTGGTTCAAAACATGTTCCACGTTCTCTCCATATCGTTACCCGACGAGAATCACTACTCAGACTAAACCGGGACTCGTCACTGAACATCACATTGGCCCACTCTCCCACACTCCAATGTTGATGTTTCAAACTCCAGTTCAAACGAGCGCGTTTCTGAGCAGACGTGAGGGGAATGCAAACTGCTGGTCTTCTGGCATACAGGCCAGCATGATTGAGTCTCCTGTAAATAGTTTGTCTCGAAATTCGTATTCCTGTGGTGACTGTGAGCGCCAAACCCAGTGATGTGGCAGTACTGCCCCTCTGACGTCGCGCACTTATTACCAGATATCGGTATTGGCGAGGGGTTATGACTCTTGGTCGACCTGATACTGGTTGTGGGGTAACATCTCCCGTTCTTTGAAACCACTGCCACAGTCTTGAGATCACAGACTGGTTCACATTCAGAATTCGAGACACTTCGGTTTGTGATCGTCCGGATTCCAGCATTCCAACGATTCTTCCTTTCGCATGTCCAATTGGCGTCTTTGTGCCATCATTCACCTTGTTTGATGGTTAACAACGCTCTTTCGCACAACAGTTGCCCGAAAGTTGTCTGAACTGCCTATGCTGCTTGAATCGGTTTCTCTGCGTTCCGACATGCGCATGTGTTTCACGCAGGACGTAGTCGACTGAAAAGTTTTGCATTAACCCAATGTTTCTTCTTCACCCAATTAATATCCGGAAGAAATTTGGAATAATTTTACGAATATTTACTCCTTGTTTTTCGCATTTTACAATTTATGCTTAACTTTTGGACACCAGTGTATATATATATTTATATATATTTATTTTTTGTTTTATATATATACGTTTATAAGAAGCATATTTGACATTTTCTCTTTTAAAACACAACTATTGCCCTGCTACTCTGTTGATTACTGTTTTTCTGTTTACAAAGTCTTTTTTTTTTTTTTTTTTTTTTTTTTTTTTTTTTTTTTTTTTTAAACCAAGTGATTTAAAAAGAAGAAAATTGTATTAGAAGAAAAATAATGGTATTTGGTTGATGGGAGGGTACCTTACATACTAGTTAAAATGAAATATTGGTAAATGTTACTCCCCCAAAATTCCAAATTATTAGATTTTATATATTTTTGAAGGATTAAGTGATAAAAATGTTGAAAGATATCGTTTTAAGAAGAAAAAAACGTAAAACATAGCATTATATTATAAAAAACTAAAGTTACGGGTTTCTTCATAAATAATTTTTTTAATTTCTTTGCAGTTTGTCCTTTGTTCTGCACCTCAATTTCAAGTTTGACAATACGCACAGTTCATTAAAGTCTAATTAAATACTAGATTTCGAGTAGCAACACACGATTCGAGTTTCTGTGGACAAAAGGCGTATGATCTATACAAAGAGCCATTCTTTGCTAGCAATAAAGATGACAAGTACAGTTATAAGCGACTACTAAACATGTGCTTAAATTGAGAAAAGCCGAACTGAAAGCGCTCTGGTCTCGCAAGCCAAAGGTGCCGGGTTCGAATCCCGGGTTAGGCACGGATGTTCATTGTGTTTCGGAATACACATTAAACTGTTTGTTGCGGTCTGATTAGCCATCACTGAGCATAGACATAGGTCGTCGAGTGTACAAACAAACCAATTGAGAGGAAATAGAGTGTGAAGCATTTGAAAGAATTAGTAAATATTATAACTGGCTGCGTAGAACCTGATTGTAGAAACCCATCGTTGTGTACAAGACACAATTTTTGGGTCTTTTTTCCAACTTTTTGATGCTTCGAAAACTGGGCTCGCTTCGTTCGTTATAAAGTTCATTTCTACGCTAAGCCAAGCTCGTTTCGCTCTCTAAAAGTTTCAATGCTTTGCAAAGACATGCTTGCTTCGCTTGTTAGAAAGTTCATTGATGTGCAAGCAAAGGATCGCTGTGCTCGCTAAAAAGTTAATTGCTACTTAAATCCTTGTTATTAGAGTCCCCAATCCCCATCTGTCAAGTAAAAAAATAACACAATAAAAAAATATTTCCTTCTTCAAGAATTTTTTTTAAAAAACTTTTAACCATTTTTCGCTTTACAACAAATAAAATAACACAACACAATTTTCCCCCTTAATGTCTTTTGGGAAAACACCTGAAAATTACCATGATATCAGTCCAACTATACAAAACCCGCCCTCCTCCTGTGAAAGAAATTTTTTCACAAAACTGCCAAAAAACAGCTCCGTAAAACCAAACCCCTAATAACTCAAAAATACCATTATTAACCCCTTTCGTTTCACTCTAGTATTTAAAATTTTCAGAGCTTTTTGTGTATTGAAAGTCACTTTGTAATATGAATTAAAAAAAAATTAAAAAATACAAAAAGAAAATTAGCAGGTCAAATCTGCTTACATGTTTAAATTTCCGTCAGAGTCTACATATATGGGAAGTCACTTTCTCAAAAAAACTTTTTAAAAAATGAATGAATGAATTTAATAAATTTAACATTATCTTAATTTAAATTTTAAAATTATTTTTGTGAGAAGCAAATTTAGAAGGTAAAACTAATTATGTTTTAAATGTCAGAGTTGTATGCTTATTTGAAGTCACTTCTACAGATATACATACTTTTTTTTTTTTTTTTTTTTTTTTTTTTTTTTTTTTTATAGATTCGTTAATAAGTCGTAAGTCGTATAGTATTCAGACATATAAACATTATAGTATTTTTTGAAAAATAAATTTTTTGTCATATTTTGCGAGTGAAATTAATATTTTTAAAAGTTATAGACATTTCTATAAGAAATTGTATGTAATGCAAAGTAAACTGTCAAAAAGCCTTAAGACAATTTTTTATCGTTGCAGTAACAAACTTATTTAAAGCTGGGATAAATGAATAATAAGTGAATAATTAATGAATACTAAACTAGGATTCACATGTCTGCAAAATATTTTTTTTTTCCAGCTGCAGGAGGTGTTTTTGTTAAATATTACGTTTTTCAGTCGCTGAATCCGCTCAGTATCCCTCTATCACATATCGTTTTTTTTTTTGTTTGTTTATTTTTTCTTAATAAAAGATGTTTGTTACAGGGGAACAAAAACATAACACTCATGAAAAGTACAACAGTTTTATTATTATGAGTCAAATAATAATTCTTATAATTAAACAATTCTTTCATGAAATGTACTTAACTTTCCGTGTTCATTCTTTTTGCCTATGAAATCTTTCCCTCCTCTCGTTTATATGTTCTAGTGAGCTTTTTCACCCTGCTCTTTACTGATGGCTCCCTAGTTTTTTAGGAAACTAGAGGGTTTCGCCCTCTGCTCGATAATGCTGGCCAACCCCCGAACGCGCTCTCTGCGCAAACCGAAAATCATTGGCGTTACAGGGAACTTACCAGATATTCTCGATCAATTAAACACTTTATGTAAAATCCAGAGTCTGTCTGAATGTCGGTTCATACTGAAATCATTTGTAGTAGTGAGTATAGGGACAAATTAAAAATGTTAACGAACACACATCTGAATTTACTTATTATTATTAAACAATAAACTGATAAATTTACCAGCTCTATCAATTAAACACGCAGTGTAAAAGGGACAAACTAAAATTGCTGTGGTTCAATTAATGTAATAATCATTGCTTTTCGATCTGATGCTTGTTGTAACAATGGCGGCCAATTCCAAAATGTAAAAGAACCCGAGTAAATAAATAAATAGAACACACATAGATTATGTAAATTTGTAAAATGTGTAATTAAAAAAAAAAATTAAAAAAAAAAAAAAAAAAAAAAAAAAAACTAATTTTAAATTCAATCAAGTAAAAGCCGAATGTCAATTACAAGTCTTAATCAAACTGCGATATCTGAATGACACATCACTTGAATTGTATGCATGACATGATGTCGGAACTGATGTCACTCCCCGCGCCCACGTCTCCCTCATCCTTTTTGCGAGGTAGAATTAGTCCTACGGAGAAACGAAGACGCAAAAAAAAAAAAAAAAAAAAAATAGTATTAGTGTTTACAAAAACATAATGTATCAAATATTTTTTTTATCATCCAACGACATTTTTAATACAATCCGCAAGAGAAAATTGCAAAGATTGTAACCATAATTTTTCCATGAAAAAAAAGTAAATATTTCAAAAATTTATTGAGATAGAAGAGTAGGAGGAAACCTTTTTCACACTAAATTACCAATAGAGCCAAATTCTAAAATTTTATTACAAAAAAAAAAAAAAAAAATTCATTTGGAACTAAACGAATGCAGAAATTACTTATTTACTTACTTATTCAAAAGCTTTGCTTTTGAATTCTATTTTTTTTTAATTGTTTTGTAATGTAATCACAATACATGGTTTTTTTTTTTTTTTTTTTTTTTTTTTTTTTGAAGCCCTTAAAATGGTTTTTTATTGTAGTAGATTCAGGCTATAGAAAGAAGTGTACAATTAAATTGTAGTGCGATTTAATAACTTGCTATTAAAGGCTGGCATAATTTGGCCAATCTTAACCAAATCAGAGGATTTTGTCATTTTTTGATCACAATTTATAGTTTTAGATCCTTCCTCCAGTGGGAGATCTTGTTTATTTTGCTGATAATAAAACCTTAAAGGAATAACAAGAAAATCAACCAAATCAAACTGCATAAATCCCATTTTTTTTCTTTTTGAAGTATGTGACCATTTTTAAAATCAAGTTCCTCATATGTAACTTTATGGATTAATGGTAAAGTATTAGAATTTCATTATAATATCGTTTTAATAATTAGTTGAATTTTCTTATAATATTTTATTACTAATTAACTAAAGTTATCAATTTTTTTTATGTTAAAAATATGTATATAACTTATTTGGTACTTTTCTGTTTGAAAAAAATTAATTTTTAGCATATCTGTGCATAAACTTTTCTACCACAAGGGGATAGCAGTAAGTTTGGGTTTCTAGTTAAAGTTTAGAAAAAAACCTAGGTTAAAATACATTTTTCAGCTTTATTTAAAATCATAAATATACAAATAAAATGAAGATGAAAAAATTACAGATTTTAATACTAAGGAAATAAACAAAAAACGCTACTTAGTTAAATGTATGTATTTTTTATGGTATTTGAACATTCATAAAATAATTTATCATTTTCGTGATTGTTGCATTGATTAACAGTGCAACATTCTATAAAGCTGTTTGGAATATATGATGTAAATTGTGGGGAATGCATTAATTATTATTATTTTTTTTTGTGTGCAAATTTAGCGTCCACGGATACTTAAAAAAATAAATAAAATAACAATGTATTATTTCAATTGCCAAATACACAATTTTATCTGTATAAAAATGCATGCATTTGCATTTGTAAAAAAATGTTTACTTCTCATTTAAAATGTAAGCAATAGGACAAAAATGTGTTCGTGTCGCCATCTATGTTACAAAATAGCTATTTCAAGCCAATTGTTTATTTTTAACTAATACTTTTGTATTTACGTATTTGGATTTACAATTGACAATTGATATACTTGCATTCCCTGCTAATTCGATAAAAATGTCGTCTTATGTTTTCTAAAATCTTTTGCAAACTCATTTAATATTACTGAAATCAATTCACATTATTTTATATTGAAAAATGTAATCACTTTAAAAAGATACCACTTATGTAGATTTTTGCGAAATCTGATTTTCAATAATAATCTGATCCTTAGGAGTGATTGCGTAGTTCAGAAAATAAATTGCATGTCTACTTATTTTTGGAACATACTATTTTTCAAAAATATAATTTAATACGTCGTATTCGGCAGGAACAGATTTATTTTATGTCTCAACCGATTATTGAAATTTCTTAAACAGTGGCGGCTAGTGCAGGGGGCCCGGGGGGGGGGGGGGGCTCACCTTTTTGGCCTTGGTTAAACTTGATAATATTGTTTTGTTGAGGAATTTCTGTAAAATATTTTATTTTAAATATAAAACTAATGTAGCATCAGAATTTTAACTATTTTGAATGGAGTAGCAGTTCTCTTGCCACAAACTTAGTGGAAATATCAATCAAACGCAACCATTTGAACAAAAAGTTCTTTTCCAAAAGGCCAGTTCTTTTCAAGACAATAAAACAAGCATTGTCAGTATTGTGGGATATGTTTGAAGAAAAGAAATTTAAAAAAGTTATAAAAAAAAAAAAAAAAAAAAAAAAAAAACCTTTTCAAAGAAGTAAAGTAAGCACAGAGGCGGACTTAGGGGGGTGTACGATGGCACCCAGTAAAAATTATTTTACATATGAGAAGGTATCACTAAATATTTTTTTCTGCATGAATGCACGTGTTTTGTTGTTTTTTCTTTCTCCCTTTAATTCCATTTTAAAAAGTAAAATTCCCAGATAGTTAAAAAAACGATGAACAAAATGCAAAATGAAGTTCTTCGAACACTGAAAAAACAAATAATTCTGAACCTTGTCAAAATAACCTTGAAGTCTATCCGCCATGGGACTCATTCTTTAGGGGATAAACGACTCCTTTTTGGGCTCTCAGACCTTGAAACTAAAGAATACTATGTAGAAAGCTCGGTGTGTGTGGAAGGTGGGGGGGGGGGGGGAAGGGCTTCTTCTCTTCCATGGGTATCTATTTACAGAAATTCAATATAAGGAATGGTCAACTTTGTATGTTGTGAAAAGCAGGATTGAGACGGAAGTCAAGCTTAAACCGTCGAAATAAGTGTTGCGATTTGTGTTGATTTTAGTGTTGATTATGATGGAGCATTAAAACTGAGAGAGTCGTAGAGAATAGATGAAAAACTAAAATTATAGATGGCTAAAGAGTACTACTTTTTCAACAAAAGGTATTTTTAAGATCATTTAATTTTACCCTTTATTTTTCATATATAAACGCAAGTTTTTCTTAATAAATAAGTGTTTAAACAGAATCATGATTTTTTTTTAAATATTTAGAAACTGGTATTTTGTTCGGATGATCCCAGGTCCCTTCGTATATTTGAGCTCAATTTGTTAATTATATTTTATCTTAATTATCATAAATAAGTGTCGTAAAAATATAATTTACCTTTTGAATTAGTTTCATTTTAGAGGTGAGTACTTGTATGGTAAGCAAAATTAATGTCACCTTACCGCCTCTGTAATAGACAACAATGGTCATTATAGGACTCTCTCTTTAAACTAACGTCTAAATCCGCTTCCGATTATGACCGACACAATAAAAAAATTTTCTTCTTTTAATTGAAACAATATTTAAAGTATTTTAATGCATATAGGTGTGTTTCTGCCGTCTCCAACAAAAACAAACTTACATAATATTTCATGTATATTATCATTTAAACAAAAAAAAGCTTCATTTTAGACGAAGACCTCTTGAAGGTTTTGGGGAATTTATTTTATACCAAAAGTGAAATTCATGATTTAGATGACATATTATTTTAGTAACTTATATTTAATTAATGTAATGATCTAAATATTCAATTATTTAAACAATAAAATTCAATTAACGCAAAGAATTTTATACAAATAACTTAAATGAAATTTTAAAATAATTATTAAATAAGCTGGATTTGATTTAAAATTATTTTAGGTAAAAACATTAGGGTAAAAAAATACTTTTTCATGGCCGATTGTTAACACATAAGATATATTTATTAGCAATTTCATTTTTGAAAATTTTTCTGTCCCATTCAAAAAACACACGCTGGTCCACCTTTTATTGCATAGAGTAGTGTTAAGTCCTTATCCCCAGTTTTATTCTAAATTTAATCTAAGCAATGATAAAATTGTGAATTAGATTTATTTGTTTCATTTTTAAATCAAATTTGCAAGTAGCGAAGATTTTTTTTTATTGATTTTTTTTAAACTCGTCCTTGATAATTTTCAACATTAATTATCTTTAACTCCTTCAGTTGTCTGAAATTTCCATTTATAAAGATAACAATAACTATTTTTTTTTCTGTTAAATTTCTACAAATGACAAAAGTGACCACACTGAAACACCAAAATTTGTATGGAGTAAAATATAAGTTTGAAAATTTTTATGTTGAGTAATGAAAATTTCACACTGAAATATTAATAAATCGATATGAATTAATTTTATGTTCAAATGAATAATTTAAAACCATACTATACTTTTTCTAAAAATTTCACAACTTTTCTCCATTTAATTTTTAATTTTCAATAGTTTGTTTAATTCATATTATGTATTTTTTATTTGTATATGCATTTGTGTTACATTTATAAAATTACATGGAATTAATGTATTTTGAATTTGAAATTTTCACTCCCTCCTCCACCCTTTTTTTTTTAAAAAAAAGTCCCGTCATTGTTAATTTTGGCCCCCTCACTTTTATTACTCACGAGCCACCACTGTTCTTAAATATCAAACAATTATATTAAACTTTCGTTATAACTATAAAAACTGGCATATTTCAAGGAACAATGCATTTTCTGAATTTAATATAACAATATATAAATTTACTATAACCAGCTCTGTTTTCCAAAATAATACAACCATTGCAATGACAATTATTGAAGCTTTTTCTTCCGAATACCTTAGCATTTGAAATCTTACAAATTACTTAGTATTATTTACCAAAATTGTTACCTTAAAAAAATTCCTAGAATGAGTTTTCAATGAACAAGTACATTCCATCTTTTTTTTTTTTTTTTTTTAATCTTAAACTTACTGACAAAAAAAAAAAAAAAAAAAAAAATCCGTGAAAGTCGATGTTTAAAAAAAAAAAAGAGTTAGAAAGGAAATATAGTTTTATTAATTGATAAATCTCAAAGTATTACATTACTTATATAAAACGTTAGACATGTATTTTTAATCTGAAACTTTGTAATGAATTTCTTAATTACATTATTAATTTATTATTATTATTATTATTATTATTATTATTATTATTATTATTATTATTATTATTATTATTATTATTATTATTATTATTATTATTATTATTATTATTATTATTATTATTATTATTATTATTATTATTATTATTATTATTATTATTATTATTATTATTATTTTTATTATTATTATTATTATTATTATTATTATTATTATTATTATTATTATTATTATTATTATTATTATTATTATTATTATTATTATTATTATTATTATTATTATTATTATTATTATTGTTGTTGTTGTTGTTTTAATTAATACTCTCTTTTCATTACTTCATCCTTTTCTCAGCCCAACATTTACCTCGCAACTAAATAAAATATGAGCCTTTATAACAGACACCCAGGTCTCATATACATGCAAATACGGATAAGAAACCAAGGAAGGTAATTAAATTCAAATACTATCTTTATGTTCATTAATAGCTATTTTCAGATCTCTATATTTTCTAAAGTTAAGTGTTTGTTAAATTTTCGTTTATTTTTTTAAAAATCTCTCAACGTATAACATGGAGGATACTGTGGTTAAAATCATATCTATTTAAAGGAAAAGACTAAAAATAATAGTTCTAAGCTTCTCACAAAATCATTCTCTAGCATATGTGCCTTTTTATAATGGTATAATTAAGTAATAAAAATAGCGAATAGAGTGTTAAAAATAAATTTTTAGTGTATATATTCGATAATAGATGTCAGCATCAAACAAGGAACTAAATGAAGTGATCACTTGTGTTATATAAAAAACTTATGTTTTTTAATAACACACTTCTAAAAAAGTTAATGGTTTTTCAGTTATTCGATATTTCACATAAATATTGTGTGAATCAATAAGTTTTTCAATTTGGAACTAAGGTATGTGCATAAATAACATAGACCTCGGGTCAAGCAATGTCTTTTAGAAAGTCTGTTAAGGTATACATATACGTTGGGAATTGCAAAAATTGACCCAAACAGGCATTTTCGTTTTTTCATTCTAAAATGTTCTCCAATTCATTATCTTTAAAATTATACCAATAACTTTCTTATAGTTAAAATACTTTTTCAATTACACGCAATTTCGTAAAGGTCGACGTTTAAAACATATTGGAAAAAAGAAAATGTCGAAAACTTTGAACTCATTTTCTGGAGAACCATTGTTCATTGTTGAGTGAATGTACTCCAACGGTGATATCTTAAGAGTTAATTAACTGATTTTTAAAATTTAAACTGTATAATTTAGATAACATTTAAGAGCATGGGCTCTACCTGTTTACAAAAATTTTGGTAAAAAATATATTTTTTTATGTATTTTAGAATATTTTTATTTGTGGAAATTTTTTAATTTTTCTAGTATTTTTCATGATAAATGTTAAAATTTTAAAAATATTTTAGTTATGCATTATATTTTGCTTGGGTCCATGTATCAATACCCTGTCTTTAATTTTCAGTAAGAAATTTGTTTCAAAATTAATTAGGTATTATTTTATCATCGTTGCAATTAAGCCTTAATTAGTGAATTAAAATTCAATTAATTAAATAAATATTTTATTTTTTTTACTTTTTGTTACTGCAAATACATTACATTTTTTACTCTTGTAATTCTCACAAAAATTTGACACTCTGGTACAAGAAATAAAAAAAAAAAATTCCAACGTATATGTATACCTTAAATTAACTTTTACTTAAAGTTACAAACCATAAATACTTTTTTTTTATTACTTTTAAACATTTTTGTACGATTTTTAAGTTTTTGGGGTTAAAATTGTTGCTAACTTTGATAAACAAATTTCTTTTATTCTATAAAATTACATTTATAACTTAAATCAAGAGGGATATACTTTATGGAATTTAGAGTCCAATACTAATTATTGTATTAAAAAAACCCTCGAAAAACAGCTGTTTCTCGAGTTTTTTTTTCTTTTTCTTTTTCCATGCTTTGACAACCAAATTATTTGGAAGACTTATTATATTTTGCACAATTTAGTACTGCCCACTTTAACACTTATTATAATGTGTACAATTTAGAACTGCCCACTTTAACGAAACAGTGCTGTGGAAACAAACCACTTGAATAAGCCTCTTTGTGCCTTTCTTGTGCATCTTTGTGTTTGGAAAAGGTTCGTCTTGTGCAAAAAACATTCTCTATTGTATCTATAATACATTAGCAACACTCGTGCTATTGTAATGTACATATGCTTTCACGCTTCTCCTATGCACTAATTTAAAACTCTCAATTATACCAAAGTTGGGAATACAATTTAAAAAGCGAATTAATTATCAACTATATACTATAAAGATTAAGTTATCAGACACACTGACTAAATCTAGTACGAACGTTTGCCCTTTCATCTTCTATTGTGTCCATAAGAATCTAATCCTTGTGTACCGTTTAAGTGCATTTATTTTTTATTTTTTATTCATTACTAAATAACGTACAGTTCTCTGAGAATTTTTTTTTTCTTTTATTATAATTTTTATAATAACAAATGGGAAAATGAGGAATATAGATTCAAAATATTCATAAGAAATGTAATATTTTGAACTCGGCTTGGTTGTGATCAACGATTTAACGACCACTGAAAATCGACATCTGACAATGGTGTCTCCCAAAAAATTTTGGTAATTTCATCAAGCTGAAAGTTAAGTGTCTACATGGTCAAAATCAACACACCGATTCAAAGACATTAACAGCCGAACACTTACTTCCTAGTAGGGTTTCACTAAATCATCTCTTATGTTTTTGCACCGATCATCATAACTAGTAGCGGAAACAGATCACGTCAGCGCATTGAACCGGATCCTTGTTGTACTAGTCGACTGAATAGATGTTAGTCGGTGTTCGAAAGACCAATTATCTGGCAATACACTTACTGGTACCTTGACAACACCTCAATCAGGCTTCATTTCCATGGCTCACTTACACATGCCTTGCGAGGGAGGTTCCCGAGCACCCAAGAAATAGTGCATCGTCTAGCAATCCAGCCTCTTAGCTATGTTTGATTTAACCATCATCCTTTGGTCTTTCTTACAAGAATTAAGACAGCGATACATTGCTTATCTGTAAGATACTTAATCACTCTTTGTTTTCCCGCTGGTGGACCTAATCATTTTGATCAGAGTACATACGTCGAGATCCTCTTGATGGAGATGATTGCTCTAATGTACAGCATAATGGTTCGGTCTGCCTAATTAATGGCACGACACTGACCATTCCAGCTGCTCTTTCCAGACTAAAAAACTCCCAAATTGTATTCAAAAGTAGCAATTTTTATAATTATAATATTAAATAAAAATTATTAAGTTTCAATGATATTGGCCGTTTAAACCATAATCTAGAAGAGTATTACTTGGAAAAAAAAAATATATATATAGGAGGTGGTGGTGATAGATCGGAAAAAAAGGTTATACAATGAATATGAATACCACTCTTAAGGAGTCAAATTAAGATCAGTGAAGCAATTTAAACGTTAAAAATAGTGAGAGATCAAATATTTGGCTTTATATTAAAAGTAGTGATATTACTTTGTAAATGTAGGGCAACCTACTGAATCAATCCCTTTTTTTTTTTGTTCCATGGGTGAGTTTGTAACTTGTAAAAAAAATCTTAAATTCAGCTATGCCAAGTGTTGCTGAAAAGCTATCTACGAATGAAAATCCCTCGAAACATTGTACAATTAATAATTTATTTAACAAATGCCATCATACCAACATGTGATATAAGTAATAGATGTGACATAAAAATTTGAATTTTATCATCGAAACATAATTATTTTTCACCGAGTCATCAATTACTAACTTATCATAGTATATATGTATTTCTTAGAAATTAAAAAAAAAAAAAAAAAAAAAAAAAAAAAAAAAAAAAAAAACAGTTGTATTTACTTATTATACAGTGGATCGAAAAATATTAAACAAGCAGTTACAAGCAGGGGTGGCAGATCTGATACGTTGTTTTCTTAAGTTATTCGGTATAATTTTTGTTTGCAAGGTTTCCCATTTACTTCAATAACACTGTGGTGTTAAATTTATCTTTAGGAGCAAGGCAAATATTTATCTTACTACAACAATTTTAATTAATTAGATATATCCATTACTCTAAGGCACTTTGAAAAATATTTATTGGAATATATTTCTTATGTAAATTATTGACATAAACACCTAATAGATATGAAACTAAGTATTTTCATTATCCTAATACACACTTTAGAATTTAGTAAATATTGCTAAGATTTGGATAATAGCAATCTTTAGTAAAATGATTATTGAATATTTATTCAATCGGCCGATTTATGCATAGTAAAAAAAAAAAAAAAAAACATTGGGGAAGGCAATAACAATGGCTAGTTATTATTTCTGCCATAGAAGAGTTCCATTATAAATGATATCTGTATTTTTGTAACCAAGTAAATAAATAGATGGAACTCTATTTGGATATATTAGAAAGATGTTTTTGTAAATTGTATATATTATCATTCATAGATAACCGATTTGTCACTTTTGGAATTTGAGTTATATTTTTTATTTTCTTTCCTAACTGAAATATTTTTATTACTTAAAGTTTCTGATACCAAAAAGAAATATCGTTCTATATTAATAATTCTTGTAATGGCATACGTAAATAATGCATTATTTTTTTCTAAACAAATGTGCATTAGAGTATCTCGAATTCTTCTTTTCAGATAAATTGTCCAATCTGAAAAAGCATGACTTCTCAAATGTTTATTTTTGGCACTCTGAATATGGAATGAAATACAATGCCATTTAGATAACTTTTAAATGTCCCACGCTCGTTTAAAAATGTCTTTAATTTTTTTTAATTTTCGTCAAAAAACTAGATTTTATTGTTCGATTGGGAATCAGAAAATTCTCGAACCCTCAAATGTTTCCTTTTGGGACCTGATAATGGAACAAAATGTTATATTCAATTGTGGAAATTTTGTAATGTTTTAAACTTGATTACAATTATTAATTTTAAATTTCATATTTTTTGTTTGCTTTAAATAGTAATCTGAAGTATTATTAAAACCTGTTATTTGCTTTCTTGATTCAGTTTTGACTCTGATGATATGTCCGTTAGTTTTTTTTTTTTTTTTTTTTTTTTTGGTGTACGCTCCCTTTGATGCTTCTGTTGTCATTTTCACTACACTTTCAACTGTCTACTTTATAATATAAAGTATTAAATCACTTTTCTTCACACTTTTCAAATTATTATCAGACAGCATGTGCTAGGTGATCGGTGGCTGGTTTTAAATCTAGTGTTGGAAGACTAGAGTAGGTTCGGATCCTAATCCCATTGACCGTTGCTTTTCTTGAGCTAAGGGTCATCTTGAATGCTAATGTTCTGACAGTTATTATTTATCGTTCAAAGTAGAATGTTTTTTTATTGCCAAATTTTCCGTTACGATGGATATCAGGGTCAATTATAAAGTGTTATTCTCAGGTCTCTACCGGAAGGTGCCTGGCAGAATTTATTACGTTCTAAAAATGTTTGGGTGATCTGTTCAAAACAATTTTGGAGATGAACAATACAACGGAGTATACCTACATATTAATTTTCAGAATTTCATCTTACTATATTTTGTAAACTTTAGCATTTGGAGATAAATATTAACTAATATAGTGATAAAGAAGGGATTTGTTTAATACACTTTGTCTGGCACCAAATACGGGAAAAAGGTAAGCAACTGACCTGTTAAATTAATAGAACAATAAGTGATAAGTTCGATTAGGCACTTCCATATATTAAACAACATTTGTATCACTAATAATGTCTCGTTATCTGCAGTCGTTAAATTTGTATATTGGAGATAGAGGTTTACAAGGTATTACAGATCTACACGACAGTAGATGGTTCAGAAATAGCAAACTCATTGAATTAAAAATATTTAGGTTATAAGATTATCATATGAATATTAAGTATCCCATTATGGGTATTTAGGACAAGTACACGATCTATGAGTGAGTCGAAATTAGGGAAACATGTTGCCATAATTGGGATGATTAAGATATTGAAATAATTTAGTACATATTTATTAGAAAAATTGAAATTAGTAAATATCCATAAAAAGAGAATATATTTCTGATGCCAAGTTGCATCTAAGATTGCAGCTTGGCAAACAAATTATTTTGACAGAAAGTGAAATATAAGGAATTTTTAATGCATACGGGCATCTTAAAATGCTTCATATGAGATTTCTGAATTTATTGATCACATGCATACGTTTTTTAAATATTAGAAAATAATAAAATAGAAATAACAAAAATTTCATAGAAGCAATGCTTAATGGATAATTTTATTTTTTTGTACAACTTAGTTTGTGATAAAACATATTTCAGATTGGTAAAAGGGTACTTATAACATTATTTTTCTTTTAAATAAATTTTCATTCTTTACACACTATATAGTCTTGTATATAAAACTTTTGTTGAAATCGATTCGAATGCATATTTAACCGTTTTCACACTGAACTCTTGGATAACATTTTCAACATTAAAGATAAAAATTATGTTTTCCAAAAATGTAAAATTACATTATTGATAAAGAATTTTTTTTAAATGAATTTTAAAATTAAAGTTTTTGGAAATCTAATGTTATTTTAGTCGCCATATATGCGATTTTATTTTGCTTTCAAAATGGAATTAGCTCTTCTCATTAAGACGTAATTTTCAGTAAATTTTAACCGTCAAAATGGCTAGACAGTAATTTCCCTTGATAAGGTTTTTAGACATGACTAAAAGGTACACCTAATTAGAAAATGAAAAAAAAAAAAACAGTATTCAATAGTCTTTACTAAAAGATAATGCGTAAGAAAAACCCTTTGAAAATAGTAGGTTTTTTTAAAGATTTTTTTTTATGCCCTGCCTTATAAATAAGCTAATAATTGCGCTGTTATCATTTTTTAAAGAATAAAGAAAAGTTCACAAAGCATTAATTAGACGTAATTATCCTCCTTAATGTATACGCATGAAGAATAAAAAAGTTTTTTTTTTTTTTTTTTTTTTTTTTTTAAAGGAATCCTAGACGCATTTTTAAGTAGACTTGCAAATTAAAACACTTTTTTTTAAAGTCAACAATTATTATTTACTTATCAATAAAATATCAAAGGTCTAGATAATAACACTAATAAATCAAACATTACATAACATGTTTATGATAATTATAAAAATTTTGTTATACTTATTTAACATCATAATATTTAAAAAGTGTACATGCTTGAAACATTACTTTTCTCTATTTCTCTTTAAACCTTTGAGGATAAATGATGACTAATTTTGTTCGCCGAGAGCATAATGTACACGTTTCTTATTCATAAGTAAATATGTATAGCACTGCAAAATATAGTTATTTCCCACAATAAATGTAACACACACATAACATTCAGCAATAAATTAACAACGTAACATAAAAGTAAATGGTTTACACTTTTCCAAAATTTCTGGATGTCATTTTTTTAGTAACTTTTAGAGTATTTCTTAAAATTCATTTATGAATTTTTTATATTATTTTCCGGATTACTATGTTTAAACTGATATTGTTTAATCATTATACTGTATTAAGAAATTTGAACCCTAAAAATATAATCCATAACATATCTTATTTGTTTAACCTACAATATTATATATATTAAATAATTTTTTTTTTTTAAATATGCAATTATGGTTATATAATCCGTAAATTCATTCTAACATTTTCCCTATGCCACAATATCTTGTCTCAGACAATACGATTACTCTTTTCCATTACATTTTTAAATTGGTGCTTCTCATTATGGGGTTAGATTTGAAGTTTCCCTGCTTCCTTTGCAATGTTATCTTGCGATCTAATGAAATACGCAGCCCTTGAACGTCGTCTTTATTCTGAATTTCAATTGCTCGCGGGCAATTATCATTTGTCGGCGTGAAAAGGAAGACGGAAATTCGTTTGCATAGTATTACCCTCTCTAATTGCTTTTGTGCGTACGTTTTGGTGCTGTGTCGGAAATGCGTTAATAATTTCTAAATTTGCAGGATGAACCTTTTAGTTAGTTTCTTGGATTTTTTTTTTTCTTTGCTTGTGCTATAAATTGTCAGACGTAATGGTTTGTTGAGATTGCAGTTTTGTGAAATAAATGTTTTTTGATTGGTTGTTTCGGTAAAGTTGTGGAAAAGTTAGTTTGAATAGGTAAATATATTTCAAGAATTCATTAATTATTTTATTATACGTTGAAGTTGCTGACATTATCTCATCCACATCACAATATTTTTATATTTTTAATAATATAATCATATATATTTTGATTTTGCATTTTGTTATTTTAATTTATAGCTTGAAACGAAAATTTTGATGTCTATTTTAATAAAAGATAAATAGTTTCAGGGAGGATAAATTTAAAAACTAATATATTTTTAAAGTATCATAACTGATTCGTTAATATTTGAATAGCTATTAGTGTTTTCAAGAGCAATCCAATAACTTAAAATATTAACATTCGCAAATTAAAAAGATAATATATAGCCAATTAAATGTCCATGTATTTTTTAAAGTTTTAATGTTCATGTATTATGCTGATACACACTTCATTTAACTTTCACATTATAAATCTTTAATGTGATTATTTGTTAAAAATCTAATTCTCTACTTTCTAAAAGTTGTATGTTTATATATGTAAATATAGATGGCACCACGATATATTATAGTACTTGGATCAAACAAGAATCTGTATATTTCCAAAAATAAATAATAAAAAAGCATGTTTGCTATGATTAATGTGACATTGATTTTTAAGTTACTATTTCATAAAATGAAATTATATTTTTACTTTTCTCAAGGATATCGAAATTTTACTTTGGATCAACTTTAAAAAAATGCTTTTCCTTAAATCTTTATTTTCGTTATTATTACAAATAGTGATCCCCACCTTTTATTAACATATTTTAAAATTTAATAAATGTTTATTGAGTTGTACCTATTTAAAATTTACTGTTGCGTAATGTAACATTATGTTTAGCAGTTTAATATAATATTTGTATCATGTTAGAAGTATCCTGTAACGTTCGAAATATCCTGTAACGTTAGAAATATCCTGTAACGTTAGAAATATCCTGTAACGTTAGAATATGTAATATTGTTACTTGTAGAAAGAGTGTAAATTTTAGCTTTTATTGTAAAGCATTAAGAATTTTGCTCTTATATAATTTTTTTATTTAATTTCAGAAATAGCTAAATCGATTTTTTTTTTTTCTAATATTTTTTTTTTTTCCCTTTTTTTTTCCCACACGTGCTACATCATTGAGCAAAGCGGCGTTTATCTTAAGCGACTCAATTCAGACTAAATATGTATTTAAACTTTATTACCTAGCACAAAGTTAAGTTGAAAAAAAAAATTGTCTTTTGCTGTAAAATATTTGTAAATAGATTGAGCATGTTTTGAAACTGAACGCTTCCTGTTTACTTAAGTATTATTATTTACCCTCGCTGGAAGCCTTCAAGTAACAGATATATTTTTGAACTAACTTTTAGTTTTACAAAAAAGAAATAGATGTATTGCGTTATAAAATGATCTGTGATTTTTCATAGAACTTAATGAAATCTACTTCAGACAAGAATTCTCTTCAGAATTTTTGGAGATGAAAACTTATATGTTTAAAAAAAATGGAGTACTTTTTTAGATTTTTAGATTGTTTTAATACTGTAGTGCAATAAAAAGAAATACTTTAAGAAGTTATTTTGTAGCTATTATAATAAAGGTAAAATTTTATACATTTATTAAGACACAGAAACTGTCCTACTTGCACACACAATTAAATTTTCGATAGCAAAATCTGTCAATTATATATTTCTAAAAGTGTTCCAATATACAATACTTTACCAAACAAGTATAAATAATCCATACGTGTTTAATTAAATATTATTTTAATTAACGCAAAAGCACTTTTAATTAAAGAATACATTATCAAAAAGTATTTAAAAAATTAATAATAGTTGCGCATAGTTTCTAAATATGATTTAATACCCCAAATTAAAATGTTAAAAAATAACAATCATACATTTTTTTTTTTTTTTTTTTACTTTCGAGTATATTAATCCTCACTTTTTATTTCATCCTAATCCATCCGAGTAGGAAAATACCAATCCATTTCCATTTCCCGGGAATACCTTTTGTTTATTGTAATCTCCTGCGGTCTGCAGGTTAGTTTTCATTTGTGCTTTGAATAGATTATGCAAAGTGCTTTCCTTCTAGATAAAAGAAAAAACGCGCATTTATTTTGGGAAATTTTCTCATTCAAAATTAAGCTTTCCTGGTAAATATTCAGATACGATTTTGCATTGTTGAAGGAATCAGAGATGTACATGTTCGAAATAATATACTCTGGAAGGTAATGAAATGCTTAATAAGTGATTTATTCGCAATGATTAAATATTAATATTCCCAACTTCACCTAAATGTATTCATTTTATAACAAAATATAGAACAAATAACTTAGGAAATGTGCTTGTGTTTGCCATTGATACATATTTACTAATGACCTAGCACTACTTTATCTTTAAATTTCACTTACTGAAAAAATTATACTTGTAAATGTGTCTGATTTTGCAATCTACATCTTGTTTTGAGGTTGTATTTGTATTTCTGAAGTTTGAACACTAGAGTTAGTAGTTACAAATTCCATCACTATTTAGCGAATAATTTCAAATCTATATACTCATTACCACAAGAGAATCTTTATGTAGTATCTAATGGTAACTATAGTTTAATTAAACTATTGATACTAAATTAATAATAAAAAAGTAATCCGTGGATACTTCTATGTCATTATAAATAACAAATATTTTACTGTTTAATGGTATGACACTTAACTTATATTACTCTACTTTATGGGCAAATTATTTTTGTAATGATAAGCGAACATTTTTAAATATTTCATGTTTCCTTTCATTTATTTGAATTCCCGATTTTCTTGATTATTATAAAATCATTTTGTGGACTTTTCAAAAATCAATAATCAAATATTCTTAGTTTGTTTTGTTAATTACTAATTATCAGCACTAAAAAGTATATATTGTTTTTTAATGAAAAATGTCATCTTTTTTGGAAATCATTATTCTCTTTGCTTCATAAATTCTAGTAATAGATATTTATTGATTGTATTCATACACATTTATTTTGTCATTGTTCACTCGAATTTTAGTAGATATGGAATACCATTACCTTAGCGAAGCATTTAACCCTTACAATTCGCTCTTACTCGTTCCCAACTTTGCCGATATCTGCTATTTACTTTAATCATCCAATTAAAACAGTCAAACACTGATTTGTTGATATAAACGCCCATTGAGATCTAACTCAAACGTTCCCGCAAACATCCAACAGTCCAACACAAACCAAATGCCTACTAATTTCTCGTTTAAGTATGCAGTGACGAGGTGCGCAGAAGAGATAGTCCAACCAATTTATCTCTTATTTCGTTGATTGTGACCCGTTAATCAAAAGGAGTTATAGCAACACAAAAACTTTGCTGAGTCACTCTTAACGAGCGAGAATTCGCTAATACCTACACGGCAATTAGTACGAAGCATGGATGTTTTTTGCTTTGATGCTAGTTATTTATTTTCGTCGCCATGGCAGAACCATCGAAGTGCAATTACTTCCATCTGATATTCAATTATCAGTGGAAACAGTCACCAAAATGCAACTAACGAGGTGCTTCTCCGTATGATGTTATTTTTAGTCATTTTTCCATCGGAAGCTAATTAGCGAGAAAGCAACGCTGCCGTGAGATATCAACACATTTAGTCACATTGTGGGCACTAATAAAACTCAAGAAATGATTTCGGGTGCCAACAATGGCCGCGTTGGTTGATTAGAGTGGAAGGGTGCGGAATGTAGCAGATATTTGGAAACAAAACGCTTTCTTAGCGGTCGAAATCTAATTATGTGGTGTAAGATTATGTGAAGTATTTTAAAACACTGTAATGATTTTAAGTTGCTTATAATATATTGGTTTCTTTATCGTTAAAGGATAGTATACGTATGAAGATTGTGAATACAAATTAAGTTTATATGAAATGATCTTGTTGCTGTAATAAGATTGATTTTAACCAGTAGACAATGGAGTGAACGACTTAAAGATTACGTATCTGTTTTGGAATTTGTGGAATAGCTACAAATGTACTATTAAGCTAATATAAAAGAAGAAAAATATATATCAATACTATCTTTCATCGAGATAATTTCTTACCTTTTTCAATTTCAATTTCATTGCGTGTTGCGATAAAGGATAATGATACAATTCTATTGAATTTCTAAAATCTGACGCTTTGAACCGTTTGATGAGAACAAAAAGTAATATTTCATCACGTAAACATTTCATAAATCTGAATTGTATTTTTATTCAGCAATTAATTTTAATTAATGCAATAATTGTAAACAAAAGTGGAAGTACAAATTAAAATAAATGTCGATGTCTAGATTAGGTATTTCTAAAAAACTGTATAGATTACAAAAAAAAACAAAAAAAACAAAAAAAAACTTGCGTTGTAAGGAATCAAAGTACTATCTATTTCTACCAACCACGTGTCAATGGGTGAGACAGGGATGCTCTGTGATTGGGTGGTGTAGAATAGCGAGAGGATTGTGTGTTCGTTGCAGTTGGGTCGTAGAAACTCGAAGTTTGAGTGTATTTGTGAATTGGTTGCTGATGTTTGTAAACGTTTGTCATCTGGAAAGTACTTCGTATTGTATTATTTTTCAAAGTTTCTCGTACACAAATTGATATAATTGTTCATAGTAAATATTTGAACTATTTTTAAAAATAGGTATAGCCTGCCATGAAATATTACCCGCCATATAAATTGAAAATTATTTTATATAGGTAGATAACTTATATTATATATATATATATATATATATATATATATATATATATATATATATATATATATACATATTATTTTTATATTAAATTAATACTTAATGTTTTGTACGACCTGTAAGGATTTTCTACATCAAAAAATAAATCAGCTAATGTAACATATAAACAAAATAACTGAGAACTCAGCGAATGCATATATTAATAAATATATCAATATTTTAATTGCAGTTGCTATTGAACGCTGGTATCCTTCTACATGAGTGTTATGGTTATCGACTTAACAGTGATAATAAATCTATGTATATCTGCTTTTATGTACTAATTTATTTTATCCTTAATATGTATGGTTATAATTCCAATTTAAAATTAAAAGTGTACAATTCTAAAGTATTAAATAGAGCAAAAAACTAAAAATAAGTACACATATTTAAATTAAATTTACAAACTTAAACTTAAATTGTTTCTCACATAATTATATGGGAATCATGAATTATACATGTATTAATAAATCAGTGTTTCTTTTAATTCAGTCACAAATTATTTCTGTAACTGTTACCTCAAACGAAGTACAAAAAATGAAATACAAAAAATGAAATGCATAATTAACTGCAATTAACCTAAAATAGATTTTAAAACCATTTCTAACATTTTTTTTTCAAACATATAGCCATGAAGTCATAAGGATATTTTTAGATTTAATTAAGCCCTTGTTTTCCTACACTTATTTAATGTATTATGTACGATGTATAAGTAATATTAATTATAAAATATTTCTTTTTTGTAATTTATTTTAATTATTTTAGATAATTCAAACAAACTTTGTACATAACTGTTTCAAGAAGTATTACGCTCTGATTATCAAAATTATATTTTAATTTCTGTTCGAATAATTTGTCTAACAATTTATAATTTTTTTTTTTTTTTAAATATTAAAATATATTTTATCCGAACAATTTTTATTACAATTAAACAAAAGGTAATTATTATTTTTCTTTGTTATCGAAACTTTCTTTTTCAGGAACATTTTTCTGAAATAAAAAGTTTTTGTTTCAAATTAAAATATTTGAAAGCAAACTAACACGTTTCATTGAAAATATTTTAAATTCCACATTAAAATATTAAATGGTTTAATTGTATTAATCATAATACTGTTACTTTTAGTTTTAATTATTTATACATTAAAAAAAATTAATACAGACAGTTTCATTTAGAACAAGAACCGACATAAAATTTTCAAAAATTACTTTTAAATGGAAAATACAGTTGCATTAGTGAAAAACCAAAATACTATATAATTAACTCATGATAAAACATTAAAATATGACGTACTAATAAGACATATTAAATCATGTTTTACTTCTTACAATTATGTAAAATAAGTGTCGTAAGTATTATTTTTAATTAAAAAATCAGAAAACTAATTAAAAAAATAATCGTTTTAGAACCTTTTGTTAAACATACTTATACCATTGTTGTTATACAGTGTTTGCATTTGTATTATTAATTTTTAAAACATTCAAGTAAATATTAAGTGTCCAAGTATTATTGTCATACTATAAAAGAGGTGTTGCTATGTTGCATTCATAACAAAGAAGGATGTTAATAATAATTTATTTTGTTTAAAAATATACAACCATGCTTTTTTATCACAGTGAACTGTGATTATCTAACTCGTATACATTAAGTAAATTTCCAATTATTTTTTTTTTTCTTAATCTTCTTGTCTTACAGTGATTGTGTTTTATGCTAATCTAGACAAAAATATACTTTCTTTTTTTTGAAAAATTATGCATTGTATTGTACCAGCTAATAAATAAATAAATAAATGAATAAATAAATAAATAAATAAATAAATAAATAAATAAATAAATAAATAAATAAATAAATAAATAAATAAATAAATAAATAAATAAATAAATAAATAAATAAATAAATAAATAAATAAATAAATAAATAAATAAATAAATAAATACTTTTTATTTTTATTTTTAAACTACTTATTTCTTTGTTTATTGTGCAAATATTACTATTTTATTATTTTAAAATATTTGCATAATAAGTAAGATCAATAATTAAGTAATGTATATATTAAAAAAAAAATCAAATTCCTAAAAACTTGAATTTAAGCAAGTGTTAATTGAAATCGCAGTTTATATATTAAAAATAAAATAATTCTCATGTTAATCTTAAAAGAAAATGATACTTTGATTCGTTAACAGATGTTAAAAAATCAAAATTAGAGATCGATCATAACAAGGCAATTTCTATAACAGGTATGAAAACATATGTTTCAAATTTGTATTATTAAACATAGATAAAAGAGGGGAAAGCATCAAAGTATCATTCTAGTTTATTGAAAAACTTTATTATGTCATTCACTGATCTCACTATAATAATGCAATTTTCATATCTTGTTACTTAGATATTTATGTTACATTTCTTTTAAATATACTATATTTCTTTAAGTATATCGAATTAATAAAACATTAAAATAATAACATATTCTTAAATAGTATGACATACCAGAGTTTGAAGAATAAGTCACGATAATCACAAATTTAAATATTAGATCAAAAGTAATATTTTAAGAATGAATAATAATACTTCGAAAAATTTGCTATACAGTTATATGCCATTCTAATTTAGATACATCACTAGTGAATGGAATGTTTTGTAACATTTAGAGCATTTCCCGAGAACCATTATACCAAATTGAAATGGGACTGATTTTGTCCCACGACTTGGGCATTGAAACAAGATTAACTCTAATTGGCCGTAAACAGCGAACAAAGAGGACTAACTGACGATTGTACTTGAAGATCTTGTTTTTTCTTTCAGAATGTGAATTTGCACTTAGCATTTAAATTATATATTATATGAGATAATACCAAGCAAAACATTGGTAGTCCATTACACAATTTAGTTTCAACTGCAAATATAAATTTATATTTAACACGTCTTTCAAAGCTTATATTTGGTATTGCATAAAATGATTTTTCTTCTAATATAACTAAAATTAGAAAATAAAGTCTGGATTTATAGGTAAAATATGCTAAAATAAATAGACACAAAATTATACAAAATTGTGATTTACATCATTCTGATTCTTTTAGGAAATAAGTTTTAAGATGGTAATTAAAAATTCTAAAGAACATTGAGCTTGCTTTTAATTTTCAAAACAAGAAGTCTTTGTTCAATACTAAAGAAAGCTGAAACTGCTAGCACCGGCTATTGTGAATGAGATTTCTATTGAATAACCAATGCATATTATTAGGTTCCTGAGAAAGTTACTTCGAAAATTTTACTTTTTTTATGTTCTTTATCTTCCACTACCTGTATTTAAGAGCCATTCTATTAAGAAGCAACATCATTAATAAGTTTTAAATTACCTAGCAGCATATTTTAAGTTTATAAAGTTCAGTCAAACCCCTTTAGCGCGAAGTCGATAGGGCCGCTGAAATTGAGTTGCATTGAATATTTGAAGTTTGATGACATCAGTGATAAGAATTACTAGAGGATAATGTAGGGTGCTATCCATTAGTTATATACATAATAAAAGTTTTCTAATTCCAGTACTCAATGAATTAGGGGACATTTTAATGTGCATTTTCTTTGAGTTTGACTTGCAAATTCCTATCCATAAAATTATCTTTAATAATTTAATATAGTTACTGATAAAGTGAATATTACTTGCATTATTGAAAACTTCCTGGGTGATACAGAAAATAGTTCGACTGAATATCAATTACAAATACAAAATAGTTATATCTCTTCAAAGAATGAATAATATATAAAGATATAAGAAGAATCAACAAATTTACTTTAATCTGTGTTCGTGAATGTCATGGGATTCTTGCCAATGAACATGCTGATTTACCGGACAGGCTTGGATCCACCAACAAGACTTTCGGGATACCACCATTTGTTCCAGTCTAATATTCCAGGTCTAGGGCTCATTTAGTTCCAAGTCTTTTTACAGAAATTTAACTAGAGTGGAAAAAGTCTCAAGGTATGACACAGGGTAAGGGACTTGACAGAAATACTGAAGAAATATTATTGGTTTGTTAACTGGTCAATGTCTTAGGAACTATTTTTAAACAAGAGGCTGTGGAAACAGCTGAAACAGAGCACGTTTTTAGCAAATACCAATCATACATGGGTGTTAGGCTTAACACTTTGGTGATTGATATAAAGTCTGATGACTTTCGTAATGTTCCCTTTCCAAACTAGTTGGCCTGCCAAACTATTGGTAAGGCGTCCACAATGTTTAGCATGCCATAGGCTTTATATCTTCTTAGTATGAGAGGTACAATGGACAATCCGGCCTAAGCACGATTGGCTTTGCCACTTTGTTTCTAATCTAATGTATAAAGATTATGTCTTTTTACTTAATTGATAAGGTTTAATTTTTAGTTTACAATATGAAACAAACAAGATTTCAAGTTAGTTATATAATGTATTTCTGGTACTCTTTTATCTGCTTACTTTAATGAAGGTTATTATAAAACACATATTGTGTCCAAAACAGTAGCCATTAGCTTTATTGAACGTTTTGTAGGTATGCATGTTGTACAAGATTTAAAAAAAAAAATCATAAATTCATAACGACATTAAAGGAAAAAATATCTTTAACTATGAAAAAAAAAATTCTCTTTACACTTTCATCCGCGATATTTTACAATTCAAGTATTACACATTTTTACTAGGATGTTACCTTAGTAAAATGTATCGCTACTACAACAGGTGGTAAAATATGTATTTAGATAGAAGTTAAATGAACATATGATAACTGTCACTGTATCATTAGTTTTTAAATTATTCAGCATACATATTTTTTATCAAGTTTTATAGTTAAATATCATGAGCATATTTTTTCGTTAAAAATAGTAATTTTCTAAAAGTAAATAAAAGTATTTATTTTTTAACTAAGGCATTTATCAAGTAATTTTTATACGTAAGAACAAAATATTAAATAATGTTTAGGAGGAAGTTTAGGACTTTAAAGGGTTGACTAAGAAAATTCACAATAAAAACATCGTCAAATAAAATATTTCTTAGCTGCGTCTTTCTTTTTGTAGATAATTTTAAAAGAGATAAGGAGTAAGACTACGAACGAAACGAGTAACGCCTCTCGTTTGATACTCTGGCAGCGAGGCGCTGTATTACGCAGTTCCATGTTTTCATATCTGAAGTTATCAAAAGAAACAAACAAGTCAGGAATCACGTCTGCTTTCCGATGCAGCAAATAAATAAACAAAACAGGAGATATCGGGATGTTCCCTAGGAAGAATCACGCTAGCAGGATCGGCCCCCTAATACTCCAGCAAAAAGAAAAAAAAATACGACAGGAAACAAAATACAAAGAGAAACTCTTGATGCCCAAGGAGAAAAAAAAGTTACTGTGTTGCAAGGCTCTGCCTTACTTCAGCCAAGGGGAACATTCTCTAGCTAAAATAGAATATCGAAGCGAAGAGGTTGAGGTGTTCCGGATTTTTTTTGTGTGATTTTATCCTGCGACGGAAAAGCACTATTGAAAATCTGATTTCATCCTTCCCCAAACTAAGAAGAGAAGCTTGGTAAATAAATAAATCTATAGATAAGAAACATGGCGAATAAAGTGAAGATACTCAAAAACAAAACGTAGGTATCTTCATAAAAAACATTTAGTTTCGAGTATCGGACACGTACGCAACGTGACTGAACGTTGAGTTCTGATCACGTAACGATATAAACTTAAATCTTTGAGCATTCCCACAGGTAGTGGATTAATTTTTTTTATCTCAATGTGTACAGAATATGTGTGTCTTTCTAAACTGAATTCCATTCACCGAGGGAAATAATAATTACATAAACAATGCAATGGATAAATCATTTAAAAAATTTCTACTTGTAAATTTAGTATTACATATTAGCAGCAATTTGAATAACATTTTGTATTACATTGTATCGAATTCATTCAGGATGAATAAATTATATATTATATTTATTATTTGATGATCTTTGAAAACAAAATAAAGACGGTTTCAAAACTACATAAAGTATTACAGTTAAATGAAATTGCTATTTTCTTTTTAAAAAATTAGTTTCTGTAAAATAATTGTCTTTTTCTCTTTATAAGTAGCTAGTTCTCTAATATGTTGTTTTAAATTGGTTTCTTCTCAAGTTATTAGATATAATGCAGAAAATATCCATGTTGGTTATGGTTACTTTCAATAAGATGGACATAAATAAAAAAAATATATAAAACCTAATATTAAAATTAAATATATATGATCTATAAAAATTTCGCCATAAAGAAATGTAGATTGTGACTTTTATTGTTACTAAAAGGCAATGACTATTAACGTTTTTATTGTGAAATATAAAGTCTGTATTACAGGAATATATAATTTGGTGACATTTATTGACTAAAATCTTTCTGAAAAGAATTAAGGGTTGTAACAAAACCCTTATTAATTAGTTTTTAAGAAAACAGTTATTGCTAAGAGGAAAAGCTTAGTTTTCATCCAATTTGTACGATATAATGCAATATATAATTTTTTAGGTAAAATAAAAAAGTTCCATGCAAAATAAAAAATATGTTTTTTATTTTCTGAAATTTTCCTATTTTATCGTAACATTCAAACTGATATACGACTCATGAACGTCACATTTATAGTTTATGTTGGATTACAAATCGATTTCCAGTTCTTATAGCTGGTACATCTTGTCGAGTGTTAGGTTATTCGTATTGACAAGAGTTTTTATTTATCCAGTCACAATCATCTGTGGAATTTGTTGGTTTCTGGGAATGTTTATCGCAAACAATCAAATATACTTTTGTCATCTTTGCGAAAATGCTTTTTGTCATCATCTCAAATGATTAGACTGAAAAGGGCACTGATTAGGGAGTTTAAGCAATGTTTATTTTCTTAATCGACGTCCATTTAAAGCTTATTCATATGTAGATGGAAAAGATTGGCTGTGTGTTAATATTCTTGAGAATAATGAAGCTTTTGACGACACACATGTTTCTAAATCAACGAGTCTACTGAAGAGAAATACGTAGTCTGGTTACAAAACTTGCATTAAACTTAAAAAACTTAATTTTGATGTATATTTGCATATAACACTATTGAAAAACAAACCGGTTTCTCGGAATATATAATCGAATGTTTCAGATTCAAAGTACACATTATATTAACGTTTTAAAAGAAAATGTCTAGCATGTAACTTCTTCATAAAATTGAACATTTGTCTTTGATATTCGTAATCGTATAAGCTAATTGTAAATAATAATTTATTATTATTGCACTACAAATAAATTTGCAATTCTTTACGTGGTAAGAAATTAAAATAGTATAAGTGCTTATTCTGAAATAGTAAAAAGAAATTCAGACACTCCAAGCTAAACTAAAAAAAATATAGTTTTTATTTTAACATTCATAAGTGCCTTTCGAACTTTTTATGAGAAATTATCTGAATTTTAATGAATTACTGCTATTTGTAATGTCAAACATTGGAAGTGATTTTTTTTTAAATTTTTTTATGACGCAGAGCCATTTAATTGCACATAAGAGCTCATTTCTATTCAAAACTGTGTTGTGAGTCTTCGGAAATATCTTTCTAGTATATCTGCAAACAAATAATGTTACAGTTTTTTTAATAAAACGCTTAATTTTTAACTTTTTACTTAATGTACTTCACATTTTTTAAGACAAGTGGAGTTTTTATAAGCTCTTACATACTAACCAATTTTGAAAGATTATAAATGGAAATTAATAATAAGAGGTATTACGAAATAACTATATATATATATATATATATATATATATATATATATATATATATAGAAATGTAAAATTTCTATGAAAAAAATGTATCTTAGTAACATAACGTTATTGAAGATCTTTTACCAAAATTTCATAGAAATATGCTATTTCATAATCTTTTCACATAAAGTATTTTTTTTAGTTCACACTTGCCATAATATAACAAAGGATTTTAAATAAAATATGATTAAGTTCATGTTCTTTAAAGTCCTAAAATCCTGAAAAATAACTTTAGTATCTCTTCCTTCATAGAATTGAAGGAAGAGGGTAGTATATTGGAGAACGAGTTTACAAAATGCCATATCAAATAAGGTAAAATATTGGACATGAGATGAAGGAGATGAGGAAATATAATTGTTTGCTGTCAACTGTCATTTCAACGGAACTATAAGAAAAGTAAACATAAATGACTTTTTGAGTTTTTTGTAGTTATTTTTAGAAACTTCGAATTTGTTTATGGAAGGAGAAAAATGAAGAGAGTGATACTTGTTAAAGGCAGGACGTCATATGCAGAAAATGTGACGATACAAGGCAGCTACTACGCGGATAACTAAATGAATTTAAATTGTCAGAAGGAAAAGTTGAAATAGCATGTTGTAAAAATGTTGCAAAACTTTCAAACAAGTTTTGTCGCCTTTAGTTTGAGTGATGTCAAAAATTTCGTGAATTTAGTTTGTACAGTCAATTTTGTCAGTCTCAGTCGTATAAAAATGCCTACGTTGTTTAGATCGAATATTTTAAGATGATCAACTCCATAAAAAACTATATTATTTTTTTTTCAAACAGAAGTGTTGAAGGTTAAGTATTCGATTAAATTTGTATTATTTATCTAATTTCAATATTTACTTTATTTAATATTCATGTTATAGCTAATACGATTAATTTGGATATTATATGTAATAAAAAGTTATTATACATACTAACAACTTATTACATTTAATATCCAAATTATCTAATCATATTAGTTATGACACATACAATACATTATTTTAAAATATGTTCTGCATAGAGGTTGCAAGTGGTGAAGTCAAATTGAGTCTAAAAAATCCATTTTTATGTGAGGTTCTGTGCATTTTAAATTAACTCTCATCGAGTACATTGCATTTCGTAAATAAAATTAATCCAGACAGCAACGATTGACCAATTAAAACCATGTTTAGATTTAGTAATATCGTTATTAGTTGGCATTATTAAACGAATTTTGCATTTTATTTAACATATATAAAACGTCGGAAAACATTATGGACAAAATACGCCTGTTGACTATACTACAGCAGTAATATATGTTTTTAGAAATGAATCATGAAATATGTTCATAATAAGTTCTTCTACTAGGCAAAAAACACTAGTCAATAGTGTGAAAATCTTGACATTGATTGAATTTAAATTTCCCGCTCACCATAACACATCTACCATAAATACAAAATGTCAACAAAAATATGAGGAATTTAAAACATATAAAAACAAACTCTTACATAAAAAATAATGTTAAAAAATATCGACGGAAAAATAGGACTTACCATTTATATGAATACAAGGTTTTAAATGCTCAAATATTGCTGGTTGAACTTCAATTACGAATCTAACTTGAGTCGAGAGCTATTAAAAAATTCATAGACTCTAACATAGCAACATTCTTCAGACTCAATTGATGAAAGTGAAGTCCCACTTGAATCCTCCCCTCGCCCCATTTGAGTAGTAATTGTTCCAAAATGGATTTTCTTCCATTTCATTTTTCCCTCAAAACGTACAGTTTTTATTTCCCCGCCTCTTCATAATTATTATAATTTAAATTACAAATATGGAATCGCACATACCAAGCTATGGATTAATCAATAATTAATCTAATTTCAAATGGAAGAAATAAAAGTTAACAATATTATAATATTTTATTATTTAAAACTTTAAAAGGAAATTGAAAAGACTTTACATTAAACTAGCACAATTTACTATTAGACTTCATCATCGTTCGCTTTTTAATGTTTTACTCCTACAACTTAAGATTTCATTGTTTGTTATCAAAAGCGAGTTCAAGAAAATTTTAATGATTAAAAATAAATACAAATTGATCGATAGTAGATATACTGTTTATTAGAAAGGTTTGTGTTTGCATCTTTGAATATATTAAATTGGAATGTATAAAGGCTATTCTAAATCAAAATCTTATAGATCTACTAAGAAACTTAACTTATGATATATTAATATTACTAAATGTTTCATTGTACAAATGAATCTAGCAATTAAACAGTAACCGCAACTTTTTGCTTACATATACGGATTCCATTCATTTCTATGGTTCGATGATTTGAAAATTAATGGTTACTTCATTTTAATAGATCATTTTAAACTTAACAGACACAAACATTTAAACTTAACAGTCCCATCCTGACGGGAACAAAATGACATCTCATTTATTTTCTTCGCCCAGAGATCCTTTTTCTGACAACTTCAATAACAAGCAACACAATTTTTTCCTGTCAACCATCCATCCCGAATAAAACATGTCCCCCACCATGGTTTTTTCCACGCACCGCAACTTAATTGCCTTCACATCCCATTGCTAATTTGCCAAAATTAATTTCCAGTTCTAGGCAGTTAAATTCCGTTTTGGGTTGCAATGCTTAATGATGATATATAGCTTAGTCGGCATGCTTCTCTCTCAAGGGACTTGACGTACGAGTTATGGATATGCCTTTAGATATTCAGTAAGAAGAGATCGAGCGAGAGCAGTTAGTTAAAAGCCGGCAGTTAACATTCAGTTAAATGTGTGTGGCCCGACTGGTGAATTTCGATTTTTCACTTCAGTAGGCAAGTATTTGCCGAGAGATTGGGAATAAATGACTTTACGCTCAATAAAAACGATTGGAGAGGATTTTGTTAAGTATCTGTGGAAGAGATGTTTTTTATGTCATATATTGGCTTAATGAAACTACAGAGTTAGATATGCTATTTTGCTTTACAGAAGATTTTAAAACGTAATTTCGGATGTGTGCAAAAGTTTTTCTTATAAATCGAAATTGCTTTCAAATGTGTTAAGTAGAATGATTGGGAAAAAGATATGAATAATAATTATTTCATGTAAGTAGAAAACGTTTTGCGGAAATATATATTGTGACTTATTACTTATTACTTCACCCTGATGAACGTAAAAAATTATACATTATAAAACTGATATAAAGTTAAAATTATTTTTCACGAAACTGAAAGTTTTGAAAACTGGATATATCATTAGTTTATATGTGGGTTTCATAAAGAGTCATACTGATATATTTAATAAGTCGATCCCCTCTGTATCACTAAGTCACACGTTACGTAATTTTAGTTTTGTACCTACCTTACCCAAACTCTTAAATATTAGAAATAGTAATTATTTTTGTACTAGTGTTCGTTAAATTATTACGAAATTTTTATTTAAACTTATATATATATATATATTTTTTATTTTGCTAAACAGAAGCAATAACTTAACATTCAAATTTCCACTCATACATAATAACGAGCGAGACATCGAAAAATTCAATTAACATGTTTCTCTTATCCTGATAGTTATAGCATTCCTGGGGAATAAATTTAGGAAAACTCCTAGCACTAATAGAACTGCGTCAAGGAAAGAAATTCATTTCCAAAAATAGCAACAATTTTCTATAAATACCAAATATGCAAACTCATTAGTTGACTTCGTTATTTTCAGAAGTTCGTATTAAGACATGAAAACGTTTCTATTTATTTTATTCTAATGATTTGAAAAATCCAATTATTATTTTAAAAACTTTGACTTAGTTTGTTATCAACTGATGGTTTACCATTTACAATCATACATACGTATTAAGGTGCACGGCAGTGCACCCGCCAAGTTCACTACCAGACACATTTTACTAGAAGGACATTTGGACCCTATGGTACATGCATAATTGCATATTGCACATTGCAATATACCTGAGAGTTGAAATTTTTTTACGGGTAGCTGTTAGGCACTTTAGTAAGACCCCTAAGTTTCAAGTCTCCAAAATATAGTGGTTCAAACAAAACATCAAATTCAAAAAGGGCAGAAAACGGCATATATTTTGAGACCCACTCAGTCACTCACTAACTGATCATCAATATACTAAGGTGCTTATAGTAGAGCTCGGACTATGAAATTTGGTATGCTTCTAAGGTGTTATTACTCAAATAATAGTTCGTAGTCACTGGTACATAGTTTATTGAAGATGACGCTCACACACGTAACTACACACACAGGACACATTTCGTACATCTTGAGTAATTTAAACGTAAAATAATCGTATATTAAATAGCATTTTAGAATAAACGTAAGCCAACAACAAACCAAAGCCAATCCAAAGTGTTCTGTTCTGTTGCCAGATTCACCAAACATAAATACAATATAAAGCGGAAGTGCAAAATGTTAAACGAGTGGCAACATACTCCTACCTTTTGTATTGCAAATAAAGCTTAATGCAACACAAAACTACAAATCAAAAAATATGGCAAACTAATGGTTAACTACTAAACATACTATGACAACTACAAATCAAATATATGGCAAACAAATAGTTAACTACTACACATATTATGAAAACTACAAATGTAAACAATCATATATGACAATATAATGAACATGACTATGAGTTAAGACAACTAGCTCTACGACAATGTTTAGTAACAATAATGAATAATGCAAATAATGGTAAACACAAATTTTAGTCATTAGCCCTAACTAAGAAATATTTACAGTTAATTAATATTACATTATTCTTCGACCACTGCGAGTTTGTTTCACTGGCTGAGAAACCTCTGTCATAGGAATGAGAGTCTCAGTCTTAGGAGTGGGAGGTTTTGAAATAGGAGCGGCTGAAGACTCCAAATAGCCAGAGTCGGCTTTGGCTTCTCCATCTTTCTCATTTGCTGCTATGTCAGAGGGCAAGTCACAGATGAACATCTCGAGTGGATACAGTCTCTGCAAAGGTCTAACAAGGTAGCCATTTGCAACTCTCAGTTTGGCAACTCTTTGGATACCATCCTTGCCAGGATACAGTTCGATAACACAACTTAATGGCCAGTTCAGTCTCTTAGTGTCCTCACATCCAATGAGAACAATTTCTCCCACAGAAATTTCCTTCCGCTTTTCCTTCCCAAGATCTAGATTTTGGGTTACGCACAAGTTCACCTAAATATTCCTTCTGGAATCGTTTTCGTAAATTCTCTCGTAAACTTTGTACATACCGCACTCTTTTCAATAAATGCTTGGAGTCGACAATGTCCAAGTCATGTGTTTCTGATCCTCTAATGTCTTGTATGAAATGAGCTGGAGTTATTGGTGTCATTTCATTTGTATCGTCTGGAAGGTAGGTGGTGGTCTCCCATTGATGACACTTTCAGTTTCGCACAATAACGTGAGCATCTCTTCGTATGTCACGCAAGCTTTTCCCAAGCACTTTCGTAAAATTTGTTTGATGCTACGCACCATCCTCTCCCACCAACCACCATACCATGGCGCTGTGGGTGGGCTAAAACACCATTTGATGTTTTTTAAGGCACATTCAGATTGTATTTTTTTCCAGTTCAATGATTGAAGGGCTCGTGCTGTTCCAGTAAAATTTGTCCCGTTGTCTGAATACATTACAGAGCGTCTTCCTCTTCTTGCAAAGAATCTTCGCATTGCCTGCGTGAATACTTCAGATGACAATGATGTAACGAGCTCCAGGTGAATGGCTCTATACACGGCACATGTGAATAAAACAATCCATGCCTTGATACCTTGACGTAAGTTCAAAGGTCCAGCCAAATCTACACCAGTGACTTGGAATGCAGTAATGCGTTTCGTTCTATCTATGTGTAGAGGTGCTGTATTTGGCTGTACTGGTTTACTTGAGTGTCGCTTGCAGACTACACACTTGCTTATAACCTCTCGAACTACCCTCCGACCTCGAGGAATCCAGTAAAGCTCTCGAATGTGGTTCAGAGTTGTTTAAACACCACTATGCATAATAGCTTTATGGACATGTTCTACGTACAGTCTCACTATGGGATGATCGGGTAGTACTGTTGGTCTCTGGAAATCTTCTGGATCTTCACCCAAAACCAACTTAGTTTCAACTTTCAAGACTCCAGATTCTTCAGAAAATCGTATTGACTCGAGTATTTTTTCTTCAATTCAGGAGACTCTCTTTGTACCAGTTTTATGATGGCAAGCTTTCTGTGTTTCTTCACTTGTTAACTCGGATGCAACTCGTGTGGACTTATTCTTAGCATTATTGACAAATCGTAACATCCAATCTACCATTCGTATAACTTTACTGTATTTAAAGAAGTACAGAAGTTCTTTGCTGAAGTTTTCTTGTAAGTTGATATTCGTACTGCAGATAACACTTTTCTTTCTTTCAACTAAAGCTTCTTCAGGCATCGTAATCTCAGTATTTGGCCAGGTATTCTCTTCTTCTTTAAGCCAAGGTGGACCCTCCCACCATCGACTCTCTATCAACTCCTTCCAACTGCAAGAACGAGAAGGCAGGTCGGCCGGATTCATAGTTCCTGGTACAAATCTCCAACTGTCGACAGCTGTAAGTTTACGTATTTCTTTAACCCGGTTGCCGACGAAACTGTTCCACGGTTCTCCCTTCGTTATCCAGCTTAGGACAACCATTGAATCGATCCAAAATAAATTTCTTAGAGGCTGTTGTATTTCTTCAAGAAAGGTACATGCCAATCTTGCACCCATTGCAGCTCCAAGCAACTCTAAGCGTGGAATCGTTGGTCTTTTCATCGGGGCTACTCTGGCTTTGGAAGATATTAACTGGACAGAGGTGCCTGCTTCTTCTTCAGAACGTAAGTATACACAGCAAGCATATGCATCTGCTGAAGCATCGGTAAAGACGTACAGGCTTGTGTTCTCAAGAGTTCCTTGTATCAATCGACGAGGTATTCTGCACTGTTCTATGAGATCAATATGCTTCACCCAATGTTGATATCGAAGGTGAATATTCGGAGGCAATTCTTCGTCCCAACCTATCTTGTTTCGCCAAGCTTCTTGAAGGAACAATTTTGGTGGTAATGTTGCAGGTGATGTAAATCCAATTGGGTCGTATATACTGTTGACAATAGATAGAAGCTGCCTCTTCGAAAGGACTTTGTCTGCTGATGAAGTTGTTTTACAGCCAACACAATAAATTTCATCTGTATGGGTATCCCATTTTAGGCCTAGTACATTCTGGTTTTCTCCATCTTGAATTCCATTATAAGCCCAGCATCTCAATTCAAAGGAAGCCTTTTGCATTACTTGTATAGCTTGCGATTGAAATTGCTCCAATTCTTCGTAGGTATCTACACTCTTGACTAAGTTGTCGACATAAAATTCTTCTTTCATACGATTGATTGTGCTTTGCAGGATTTCTGTTTGGAATTATGAGATTCAAGATGAAAGTTAATCGTGGAATTCAATGGAAATGGGCTTGATGAAACACCAAAGACAACACGGCAATGTCTGTAGAATGTCAGCTTAGTGTGTTCCTTGTCTTCCCACCAAAGGAATCTTAGGCAGTCTCGATTTTCGGGAACTAAAGAGAGCTGAAGAAATGCTTGCTTGATGTCTGCAATCACTCCAATGGCACCACAACGAAATTTACTTATCAGATGAGGGATTCGATGCAACAAGTAAGGTCCTGTACTAAGGCAGTCATTTAAGGAGGCATATCCCGGACGTTTGTATGAAACATCAAAGACTGGCCTTATTTTTGTTGTAGAGCTTGACAATTTGACGACTGGATGGTGGGGCAAGTAATGACAAGCTTTGGAACTTGACATTTCAATTTCCGTCACCTCCTCTGTGATGTTATCATTCTTCCATTGTTGTAAGACACTATCATACAGTTCGTAGTTATTGACCTTCAAAAGACGTTTAATAACCGTACGAAGTCTTGCTTCAGCCTGATCGTATCTGTCATACAGGGGAGGATGTCCTGCTAGCCATGGAAGTGCTACCTCATACCTATCACCAGTTTTCTGAATTGTCTCCTGGAAAAATGCAACAGTTTCTTCGTCTAGCTCCTTAACAGATGTCGGTCCAGATAATCCTCATATTGAGATGTTCATCGGTGCTGACTTTCTTGGTGGAATATTAACAGGAAAAATTGAAGTTTAGCCATCTGGGATAACAGCCATAGAAATGAAGCTCGGATGGAGTGTTTTAGGTCCAGGAAAGAGGAGAAGTATAAATATGGTATCGTTAAGTATGTATCACTCGGAGATACACAAAATATGGGACTTAGAGTCGTTGGGTTTATGCCCAACGACTCTAAGTCCCATATTTTGTGTATCTCCGAGTGATACATACTTAACGATACCATATTTATACTTCTCCTCTTTCCTGGACCTAAAACACTCCATCCGAGCTTCATTTCTATGGCTGTTATCCCAGATGGCTAAACTTCAATTTTTCCTCTTAATATTCCACCAAGAAAGTCAGCACCGATGAACATCTCAATATGAGGATTATCTGGACCGGCATCTGTTAGTTCAATACCTCGACATTTAATTCTCGTATCAAATCTGGGTCCCGTAGACGAGGCAAAGACGAACATATCTTGGACTGGTCCAAAACTGATATGTTATATGAAAATCTTCTATCGATACTCTCAACATTGATGTCATAGCAACCATGTCTTACTTCAGAAGTTTGCATACCCCCAAATAGTCCTTGAGACAATAACTCTGTTCCTGAAGGGTTCAACCGTAACTCTTTAACTACATTTTTGGTCACGTATGATCACTGTGATCCATCATCAAGTAAAGCTCTGACGTAAAGTTCTTGATTTTCATTTCTTAAACGTAGCAATAGTGTTTTCAAATATATTATCTTCTGAGGCATAAGCTCCGTAAATAAGGTGGACGTATTCATTTCAATCTTCGATTCAGTGGGGAATTGAACCTTATTTTCTTTAGGCAGTTCTGGGCACAAGATTACGTAGTGTCGCTTTCCACACACAAGGCAATGAATACCACTGCGACAGTTTTTTGCCAAGTGTCCAGTCTTCAAGCATACCAAGCAGCAGCGTCTACGTATAACAATTGACTTTCTTTCTTCTGTATTCATTGAGGCAGCTTTATGACAGTCTTGACTGGCATGACGTTTCTGACAAAAAATGCACTCAGTCTTACTAGACTTTTCAGAAGAAGATGTTAAAGTCATTGCTGTTGGCTTGTCTTTGCTAGAAGATTCCCTTTTATTTTTTGCAGGCTGGCCAAAAGCTTTTTCGGTCAAAGCCCGATGCTCTTCACCTTCTACTTCGCGACGAAGAAAAGACATCAACCATTCCAACAGTTTCTCTTTCGTAAGTAGAACGGTTTCTTTGCATTTTTTCTAGCATGGCAGCATAGTTTTGCGTAGTGACGCCTAATGTTTCTAGAGCTCTCAAAGATGAATCGAGCTTGTCGTATAAATCAGAAAGCTTAATATTGGCTCGGTTGTTTACCAAAGTTAAAAGATCTCGAATAAACACGTCAATTAATAAATGGACTGAAATAAATTAATAATCAAACCTGGACTCGAGATGTTCGATAGCCTTAACATAATTTTTCTTAGAAGATGGATAACTTTCAACTATACTTCGTGCTTTCGAAATTGGCTTCAAAGATGACAGAAGATACTGAAATTTATCCTCTTCTCGTATACCAGCATCTTCATGAATACGACTGTATTGCACCCAAAAGGCAACCCAAGTCCTTGGTATTAGGTCATATTCTTTTAATTCAATCTTTGGAAGCTTCAACTTCCCAATCGTAGCTGTATCAGTTGGCTCAGCATCACTGCTACTTTGCTGTAAATAATGCTCATATTCTATTTTAAGTTCAATAAAGCGATCTCTATACGTTACCATTTCATCATATTCCTTATCGCTTTGATCATAAAGTTCTAATAATTGAGCATCAGCCTTGAATAAACGCTCGGTTTTATCTGCTATCTTATTGAATATTAAACCAAGTTCCTTACCTTCAACTTTTTCTTGTTGTTTTTTCTCTAACTGATTACAAGTCGTGGTAAATAATCTTCCTAAATTCGTTCTTTCTTTCCGTAACTTCTCAATTTTGTCGTATTTAATCTCAACAGCAGTATCTTCTTTGGTTTCGTTGTCAAACATATCCGTTAGCATATTGAAATCAGAAGTAAAAGTTCAAAATCACGGACGCCACTTATTATTACTCAAATAATAGTTCGTAGTCACTGGTACATAGTTTATTGAAGATGACGCTCACACACATAACTACACTCACAGGACATATTTCGTACATCTGGAGTAATTTAAACGTAAAATAATCGTATATTAAATAGCCTTTTAGAATAAACGTAAGCCAACAACAAACCAAAGCAAATTCAAAGTGTTCTGTTCTGTTGCCAGATTCACCAAACATAAATACAATATAAAGCGGAAGTGCAAAATGTTAAACGAGTGGCAACATATGTATAAAAAGAGATAAAATCTCAAAATCGAGATATTCTACTCCAAAACCGCTGAAAGAAGCAATGTTCAAAAAATATGAGCTTTAATTCTTATATATTTCTATTGGCCATAGAATTATAAAACTGACAATACTAGTCGCTATTAGCATATTTAAATAGAGTAGAAACCTCCTCACACCACGTAGCCTCTAAAATCATAAAATAATGGTACTTACGCCTAATACAATCGATCATTGGTGATACCTTTAATTGGCTACGAAATGATCTCCGATTAGTAGTTTCGTTTTTGCCATTTTTTAGGATATTTAAATAAATTATTTATATAAAAGTAATTTTATATTATCATCATTCACATTGGTAAATCGAACTTTCTTAGAAAAATCCCGTTAATTATACTTTGTTGAGAATGCTTATTTTAACTTTCTTAAAACTAAATAATAATTTAATTAAAAAAATAAATAAAGTCGTCTGCTAATCCTAAAGTTCTTGTAGTTCACCGCCAACAAAAATTTCATCAAGAGTAGACTGTATAATAAGTAAGTGTCAAAAGAGGATAGATGTTTACTTAACCCTTTCAACTCAGGAAGTTTTCTTGCAAGTTTTAAAATTATGGAAACTAAACATTTTTGAGCTAGCTATCAGAATACAAAATAAGTAATAAATTTAAAATTAGTACCGTAAAAAAAAAAACCAAGTGAACCCTTCAAAAAAGCATATCTATAACAAAGTGTCAAGTTCTTCCTGCAATAAGCATGACTGTGAAAAATATTGATATATAATGTAAAACCATAGGCATAAACTTCATAGGCCACAATATCCAGCAAAAAATGCTTGTAGAACTTGGTCATTACGCTCCGCAGAACCAACGCGGCCAATGCGTGATCCAGATTACTGAATTGTTAAGTGCCACACACATTTTTAAGACTAGATCCTTTGAAAATAAATTTTGAATTTGATAAGAAAATCCTACTAATTACTAATTTTCATTGTCCGTAATTTATACGTTATTTATATGTTAACGTGAAACATGGCTCTGCATTAGATTTCGGTACTTTTCTATTTCATAGCTATTGCACGAAAAACTTGGCACTTTTTTTAGAGTTTTTGCTGTGATTTGAATTGTACCAGTTTATAAATAATCAATAAAAACAATGCTTTGTCACTGAGTTTTCACTATGTTTAAAAATAAATATTTTATTAATGTTGCGTTTCTTTCTTTCTTTTTTTTTTTTTTTTTTTTTCCAAACTTAAAAAATGTATTTAAGAAATATAATAACTCCTTATCTCCTAGCGAAAGACTTGAATAAAAACAGAAGAAAAAAATGACAGTATATATTTATAGCAATAATTTGTAAATAGAAACAATGTTAAAACTATGTTTACCCTCACATCAATATTAAAAACTGTATGGCTATAAGGGCCTAAGTAACAGATATTTACAAAGTTTTAAGAGTACAGTAGAAAGTCAAGTATTGCTTTGAATTTTCAAATTCCTTGAGTTAAGTATGTTAAAATATATATTATGTCAATTATTTAAAATAATTTAAATGCAATAAGTTAAACTGCTTGAAGGCAATCTAACAAATACTGCTATGATATAAATGCAATAATATAAAATACGAATTTTTTTGTAAAGATAAAATACTCAGTTTTAAGATCTACATACACTTCAATAATAAGTAAGTAAACAAAATAATAGGGGAACCGGGTTTAAAAGTAATAGGGTTTAGTTGCAGCAAATCAAATAATTTTTGCTAAAATGATTAAATGGCCCCAGACTGATGTACTTAGAATGTTAAACAATTAAACAAAACGATAGGAGCGATTATTGAACGCAGCTTAATATTTGGAAGTGAGTTGTTTTTTGACGAGTTTTTTTTATTCTTTATAATTTTGGAAATTGCAAGCAGATGATTACAATAAATTGCACAAAAAAAATATAATTTTAATTTTTTTTCTTCATATATTTAATATAAAGCGTTTGAAGAAAAATAAAGTTAAAGAAACTCGTGATATAGCGTTTCCAAAATGTAGTTAGCATTGGATCTCAGTTGTAAAAAAAAAAAAATTGGGTCTAGTTGTAACATGTTAAGACTAAGAAGATATAAGATGGAATCTAAGGCAACGTCAACCCGACAGTGAATCTGAAGTAGATGAATGCTGCAACCTCTTTTGAAGAAAAAATACAAATTAAAAGTGGATTAAGGGCAGAAATTGTGAAGGTTGGACTCATGTAGTATCTACTCGCGGAGAATCAAAATTTGCTTGTCAGAATTGTGATTCTGATAACTTGATGTAGGAGTGGATATTAAATGGAAATAGTTTTAAAGCCAAGTAGATAAATAAATTCATTTCTTGTGACTTATTTTTTTATTTTTAACCCTTTTTATAACATGCCCCTATAACTGGTACAACTTAACCCGTAGACGGGGTTAGTCGTAGCATTTTTCTTATGTGAGAAATGCATTTTTCCTGAAAATTCTATTCATCTAAAATTTTACTCAATCAGTAGAAAAAAAGAGAAATTAGTCATCCTTCAAGTATTCTAACCATACTAAATTGTATATACTGTAAAATACTGTATTTCGGGTGCTACAGTTAAATATGTAAAAAGTATTACTTCCAGACCTGGTCTCTTTCATAAAGTTACTATTCTTCTTAATTCGGTTGGTATAGTGGTTCAGAAAAAATTCTCAAAACCATCTTGCAAAGTTTTTTTTAGCACTTTTAAAGCAAAAAAAATATTAATTAATGCTGAAAATAGTCATATTGTTATTTTTCAAAATACTATATACTATATTAAATCTAAGTAACAGTGTGCAGTAGTATACACAGAATAATCTTGAAACCCTCTTATAAAGTTTCTTGATCATTTTTAAGGTTTAAAAAAAGTAATGCTGATAATTACCCACTTTTTTTTTAATCTTTAAAGTTACAATGAATTGAACTATATGATATAATACTTAACACATTATCGTGTGATTTTCAATCGTCACAATTTTTAGAATTGATTAGATACTGACTCATTCTTCGTAACTTCAAAGACTCAAATAGGACTCTAGGAATACAAATCTTTTCCATTCCGCATCCATCTGTCTTCCTGTTCCGACATCATCTATCAGAACGTAGTAAGAAACGTCGTGTCAACCGTCTCAACCAATCAAACGCAATTGAATGACCATTACTCTCTATGAGTCCTCCATTATTGGTCGGTCTACGGAAATGGTCGACATACGCACCGAAGTGACCAAATGATGAAAGACACGCATACCCATGATATCTTTCTTAGATGACTAAGTTCATAGCAACCATGACTTGGGTAGGTGATCAGTATCATTCAATGCACATTAATGGAAATATTCCGTGTTAAGATCAAATAAAATTAAAATGATATGGCGAAAGGGACTACGTGAATTAATATATCGGGAATAATTTTTATTTGGTATTGGTTTTATCTATTTGATAAAAATGTTATGCAACTATACATGAGGGGTTGTGGATACAATGAAAAAACTCAACAAAAGATGGTTGTCAGAAAAACGCGTTTGAAAAGCTTTCCATACATTGATTTCCCGTGCTTGATATCTTTCTCTGAGTATTTTGAGTGAACTCAACATGAAACACATACTTATAGAATCTGTGAAAAGGATTTGGATTACTACAAAAAAAATGTCTTATCTGATGTTGAGTTCTCCCTTCGTATTCCCAACGTCTCATGTACTATTAAAGTATATTTGTTATAGTACTAAATTTTCGAGAACAACTATTAATCGAATACTTTTGTGCACTTAAAATTCATGATTCTACTCACATATATGTTTATATATTTGATAATAAGAAGCTATTACATATTTTAGTTTCATTAGAAAAAAGTTTAATTAACAACATGATAGTTTATTTTCTTTAATAATATTTTACTGAAGTAAAACCCTATTTCATAAATAATATTAAATAATTCAAGAAATAACGTCAAATAACTTTTTAAAACACATAACATAGTTACGTGATATATACGTGCAAAATTCAATTAAGAGTTTCATAAAATAAAATTTAAAATTCAGTTAACAATAATAAAAGTCTATTTGAAATACTACTCACAATGAATACATTTGAAAAGAGGAATTTAATTAATCCTTAATCTAATAAATGTTATTCAATATAAACGTTTAAAATGAATATAACTATTATAACAACCTTTTATTATATTTACAAAGATCACTGATCCAAACTGGAAAACTATTCCTTTATCTTAAGCTCAAACTTATAAAACTCAAGAGACATTAGTCAAACTTATTAGAAATGTATCTTTTCCTACAAAATATATACAATCACCACATTCATTTGTCAAAAAAAGAACTAACACTGCCAAAAGACTAGTCTCGAGGACGTATAATCGAAAAGTGTCGAGAAAAATACAATTATCATTTCTCTCATTGTAAAAGTCGTAAATGAATTGTCACAGTTATTAAACAGTGTCTACCAAAGCGTCAAGTGCATTACCTGCAGAATTCATTTAAAAATGTAATCCGAATTTCTTCCTTAATATTCTTGTCACGCAATGTTAAAGCGACGTGTTGTGATTTTTTACCATGCTCTTCTCTTATATGCATGACTCTACGTGATGTTATGATCACTTTTTTAACTCCTTTGTGTTATATTATTTTATTCCTCTCACTCGCCAGATTTACGGTCAGATAATGAATTGCATTTGAGTGGATTATCATTGAATTGAAAGACTGAGTATTGATTACCTAAACTCATAAAATAATCATGATCGTAATTATTTTTATTAATTGAAGCGGAATAATATTTTTTTCATCCAATTCAGAACAACAAAAACAGTAATTGAATAAATTGCGTTAAATGTAGCAATTTTATTTTAAATGAATGTTTAGCAAAGTTCGAACACTTAGACATTTTAAAGGAAATTACTAAACCACTATTCCATTGTGTTTTTTCTGAAAAACGTATTTAAAGTGTGATTACTATATTAAAAGCATTTAACGTGTTACATGCAATAATAAAGAATAGTGTGACTTCATGGAAAAATCATGATCTTAAAATTTCAAAGCAAGTACTAACAATACAATAATAAAATAATTTTAATATATGATTAAATCAAAATAATTCATTTGCACTGTAGAGTTTCAACTACTAAAGGAATTATAAACATTTTATATACATGCTAGTTTTTGTTGCTGACTCGAAATGATCGCAAATTTAGGTTAAAAAATACAATTGAATTCAAACTTCGAAATATTAATTTAGTAAATTATGTTTCGAACAGTGGAGGATACATAAAAAGTAACATACATTCTGCTTAAAATAATGTAAAATGTTAATTGTTCATTCGAGTTGTAGTTAAAAACTAAAATCTGAATTCTTATGAATAATTAAGTCCATTTAATTTGTCGTCACTTCTTATACTTATCAAATATAAAAAAAAATTATCGTGGTGTGCAACAAATAATTCATGAGTTAACAAATTTTATTTTTTCCGTATCATCTAAATCTAATAGAAAATTTAGGAAATTAAAATTGAACATTTAAAAGCCTTCTAGATTATATCTAATAAAGCTATATTCTAATACAATGTAATACAAATAAATTGTAATAAATAGATACATTCAATAAAAGAATTTAATAAATACATTTTTTGTGGTTCACTGAATCCCGTCAACTGAATAATGTTATTATTTCTTAAAATGAGTTTTTCAAATATTTATTTAGAAAATTTAAACCTAGATATAATTGTAAAAAAGTTCCCCATGCATACAATAAAATGAATGTAAAATAAAACCATAATTTGCGTTCTTCATTTCCTTTTTTTTTTTTTTTTTTTTTATTAATTGTTGAATACATATTTTAATTTTATAACCTTCATTCAAGTAAACAAGTAATATTAAATAATACTGAAATTTACATAATTTAAGTCATAAAAATATTAAATAATACTTACAAATGAATGTTGCTGTGTTTTAACTGATACCTTATTTGAACATAGAAAATATAGATTTCTTAAAAATTTGCTTTTTATTATGATAATTAATGAATTGCCTACTAGTACAAGAGTAGGTTCTACGTTACAGTAGTAAAAATATGGCTTTTTATTTTTACCTAGATAAAGTATAAAAACATGAAACACCGATTCTACATAAATCTGAACTGCATAGTTGTTTAATGTTCGTACTTGTAATAGAAGTTTGAATCAAATATTTATAAAGTATTAAAATTTAAATATTTGTTTGTGATTAGAAGAACATATACCACTTAAAAGTGAATCAGCCAATATATATACCCCTTAAATATATGATGTTAGCTTATCTAATTTTCACAACAATTATTTACTCACTTTTTGTTATATAAGCAATGTTGATCTGTAAGGTAATAAAACAAAATCAATATCCGATTGTGGAAACGACCTTCTACCAATATTTTTGACATATACAAAATATATATAAATATATCTATCCATATATATATATATATATATATATATATATATATATATATATATATATATATATATATACATATATATAATTACTTCAAATCATTGCAATAGTAAATAACATACTGCTTCAAAACAAAATATACTAATACGATGCACTCCCCAAACTTTTGGAAGAAAAGTATCATCAGAACTGAAGGTCAGAATAAACACCATTTATGACCTCCTTTGTCATAAACAACTTTTTAAACTCGAAGAAAATAACAGTAAAATGATATCCATCTGTTGAAGCACCCTTCTTCCTTTGCCAATTTTCTCAGCTAGTCGTCTGAAGCACATTTTTCTAAAAAAGACGATATATTTTCATAAAACGCAGCGGCTTATTTCCAAAGTGTGAAATAAACTTAATTTTGGCATTGCCTCACGCGTCGTAGAGTAATGCTCTAAATTGCATTATCAACAAGAAAAGATGCGAAGAAAAAGACGTATTATAACATACTTTTGTATTTGTGTTTTCAATTTTATTTGCGAACGTGCCAATGGCGTGAAAATTACGCCAAACTGCCAAAACTTATGACATTTTGTTTTTACACAGTCACGTTTTTGCCATTATTGGTCTTTTTCTGGGTCCCTTTTCTGTATGAAAGAGAGAAATAATAGAAATTTAGAGAGATTTCTTCCCGCTGGGACTGACTTTATATATCTTTCAAAAAGTAATTTAAAAGCGAGTGTTTAATTATTTGCCATTCTTTCGGATATCGTAATATACTGACACATTTAAAACGCTCATTTAAATAAAACATCGTTTTAAAATTACATTTTATTTTTGTTTCTATTTTTCTGAATTAAAATGTAAAAGAATATATCTATAGCATTAGGAGACTTTAATTGTAGTTTAATGGATCTAAAACGCAATTTAATATAGATTGGAATAACTCAAATTTTCTAATGATGAATCGAAACAAATTATAGTTACAATTACACATAAATAAATAATGATGTTTTAATGATACGTCAATTTTAAACTCATTTCAAGGATATTTTTGTATTCATATTTAAATAAATTAATAATTGAAAACATATCATTCCTGTCCAAAAGGTTATTCTTTCAAATATCTCTTTATATATATATATATATATATATATATATATATATATATATATATATATATATATATATATATATATATATATATATATATATATATTGGTTATTTGATAAAAGTCGATGGCAAAAGTATGCTCAACAAAATACGGAATAGCATTACTAAACATGGAGGTTACATGTACATGAAAGGAACAACTTACCAGACTTTTGAGGATTGGACAGATTTTTCACAAACAATATAAAACTATGCATATCCGACAGCATCACCAGACAAAATAGTTGGCTTGAGCTTCACTTCAGGTCTGCTATAGAAGACCTTATTGCTTTCTAGTAGAATTGTAATCAAATAAGAGATATTCCATGAAGGTTACCTTAGCATCCCAGAGACAACTTATGTGCTTAAAATAAAGTGGAAAAGTAAATTAAAACTTATATTTACTTGTGGATTAGTGAATAATTTTTTTAATAAATTATTATATTATTATATAATTATTTGTGTATTAAATAAATGTTTAACCTAGATTTTTCCACTAACATCTTGTTAATATGGTTTATTTCCTTAGTTAACACTAAAAAAACAGGGGTGGGGACATTCCATGAAGGTTACATCTCTCATACTGTGGATTATTATTATTTTTTTTTTAAATAATAAACAAATATGTAAAATAAAGACTGAATACATTAAATGTAAACTTTTTCCTTCTTAATACTAATTTCATCATTTAAAGGAATAAATATTAAGCCAGTAAAAGCACAGGGACTGAAGTTTCCCCTTAATTTCAGAATCACTCATATAAAATTGCCTGCGATGGCACCCATGTGAGTATTGGCCTCTGTCATCTTTAAATTTCGACCCAACGTCCCGATCGTGTTTTTGGTGGCCGTTCGCAGAGCTGTTTTTTGTGCGTGCGAAACGAGTCCGTTTTTTGTGATACAAGTGCCGGTCCAACTGTCTTTAGGGTTTTTCCTGCACTGAGCATTTTGCCACAGGAAAAAGTAGGTGTTGCCATTCGAATATTTCGAATTTATCTAACTATAACCGCAACCGTGAATAACATTTTGTTGTGATTCACAGGATCTCGAGCTCATACTTCTTAGTTTTAATTAAAGAAGAAAATATTTCTTTATTAATCATTTTTTTTACTAGTCATCATAATATCAATTCAAGGTGTATATTTGCAACGAATTAATCTATCTTAAGGCATAAATAAACCTTGATTTCTGTTAGAAGATGATTCCAAACTGTATTTAGAAATAATTCCAAACTTAGCTAAATTTATTTTTTTTAAAAGCAAAGGAACCCACGTAGGTTATTTACCTACCTCAATTGTATAGCAACTTTGGCCAATATCGGTTGTTATTGGCTAATCCCGATGTGAAGCATTATAAATGAGCTAATGGATACCAATATTGGCCAATTTCGACTAATACAGGGCAAAATATAATGGAAATTTGAAGTGTTGATGCACTGTTTTAAATTTGAAACATTTTGGAGGGCACAAATATTGTGATTTTTAGATGCTTTCGATTTTTTTTTTTTTTGAAAATTTTAGTTTCAGCCAGAATTACCAATTGGGCAATTTTCCAGAACCCGTATTACTGACACTGGCCAATACTGCTGTGTTACCTGATAAAGGAGTAGAAGCAATGTGTCCCTTCACACGTTAAATACGTCGAGGTACCAGTGTCCTCAATTTGGTGTAGCCTGTAGTTGGAGAGAGATAGGTGATAGCGCATATGTTAGACCGTCGTCATTCAATAAAATTTTTATATTTCAAGACTTAGTTGGAAGTGGTGCTCAGTATGGTCCTAGTTTTGTACTTGAGCCAGAAAACAATCCACAACCAATTTAAGGTAAATATGCTAAATAAAACTGTAATGAATATAAACTTTATGATGGCAAATCTTAATTTTGCTCTTAAAAAGTTTTCATAAACAAAATTCTAAGATTTCTTCATATGTATTAAATCATGCTGTTAGCTTTGATATAAAGGAAAAGGCTCTGTATAAATATAATTTAGTTTTTCATTACTCATTTGCTTTGTATACACTAAATTTGAACATAGTAGGATCATACTCATTTATCTTTTACTTTACAGCCGCACTATTTAGGGAAATAAGTGTAATTTATTTTTGACCTATGTTAAACAGGAAAGTTTACGAAACTGTTATAATAGTACAAATTGTGTTTCTTTCTTGCTTAAAGTAACTGATGAGCATACCATAAACTTAATCTTCTAGGTTACAGCTTTTGTGATTCAAACAAAAAGTATAGCAACAAAGGTTTACTTTTAGAAAAATAAAAAACAGCTTTCTAGTTCGTTAATTGCATTTCAGCAAGGTCGAAACATCAAGTTAGTGGTTGATGGCACGGGGGATGACAAAGTAAAGAAACATTTCTTCTTTTAAGATCTTAAAACAAAACTTTAGAGTTTTTAAGAAAAAGAAATATTTACAATGAGGTTGGACTTCTTTGTGCGTTCAAGGAGTATTTTATCAAAGTAAGTGAATGTTACGTTTTAAAACTTCTCCAACGCAAAACATGTGTTTAGTTGTTAAAAACCTTTTAAGAACTAAAAGACAATACTAGCTTACGAATAATTGATAATTAATTAAACAAAACTATTTTTTGTTGCTGGACATTATGACTACATATTGTTTCGCTCGAGAGCCATATTGTTTTAAAAACTTGAATGAACTGGCTTATTCATAGTTTTATAATGTAGTATAACATGTTTTAAAGCTTATCCTTTTCCAATTGAATTGGTTAAATAACTTAATGTCAATGACCGACAATTTAATTTGAAATGCTGCTATTTCATAAATTATAGATTATGTTTTTGAAAATTGTAACATGTATATTTACTGACTCGGTTGTATTTTAGATTGTGGCTTTTAATGAATATATGTACATACTTGAATTTCAACAAAAACTATTGAAATATGTTACCTGTTCTTCACAAAAATGCTTTAAATCAAATAGGAACTTATCATTAGAAAAAATAAATAATTAATTTCTATTTCTATGACCAACCTTTGATTAGTTTAACGCTAAAAATATTATATTTGCTAGTTACAAAATTATCAATCATCTATTAAATTTTCTGATTATTATCTGTGATTTTTTTTTCCTTCTTTTTTTGTGAAAAATAATGTGTTATAGTATATTCTTTAATGCGTCAAAGTGCTTAAAACATTATTTTAAAATATTTTGCATTTGGCAATAAAGTTTATATTAAATTTGATCATTTAAGAAAAAGAAAAAGTATGGTAAAATTGTTAATAATTAACGCTAACATTCCATCTTTGGAATAATTTGAAAACTTAAAAAAAAAATTTAAGCAATATACAGCTTGAAAATTATTAAAGAATTCAAAATTCATGAAACACGAAAACATATCACCTGATTCAAATTAAAATACACTAAAAAATTAACAATAAACAAAGTTGAGTTCAGATCGAGTTTTCATAGTGCATACTAAGAAAAAAGCCATAAATTCTGTTCCTTTAACAAAACCAGTTTTGTCCATCAAAATGGTAATAAAAGGGTGTTTGAAAGTGGCATTTTTGTGATAATCCTAAATTGTCAATGATAATAAATCTATCTGTCTACTTTCAGTTCAGTTGTATGTTAGGTTGCAAGAGCAAATTAACCCTCCTCAAATTTCTCCACTTTAAACATGCAAGAAAACAAAATAAGAAATAATATACAAGATTTAAAAATATACCTTGACTCTATGGATAGATTGCTTTTGAGGGGTCTGAAATCAAGAAGGAATCAAAAGGTCCCTAAACATATTGTGAACTAAAATTTAAAGAGCTTTTCAAATTGCTTTGATTTTTTTTTTTTTTTTTTTTTTTTTTTATCTAGTTTTATGGGTTGTATTAGGTACTAAATGTGTGATCGTATTGGAACCATTTGTGTATGAGATATGTATTTAGCCGGCTCGAAAAAGTCGAAGTATCTTAGTTTTGCGGTAGTAAGGACAAATTGTTAACTGTCATCAATAAAAAGTGTGTAACATTTTATAACTCTGAATGGATATCTTCTGCGTTACCTCAATAGGTCGAAAGTTGGGGAAATTGAAATAAAAAGGCTTAAAACTCAATAATCATAGATTTCTTTGATCATTTTGCAGTAGTGCTTGAAAGTTATTATTTTTTAACAACAAACCTGCAAAATGTTTTCGAACAATAGATTAATATCTTCTGCCGCCATAACAGCATCGAATTTTTAAATTGAAGGCAATTTTTTAAATAAATACGCATTATACTAACTTCATTATATTGCGAAAAAAAATATTCATTCTTTCATACATACAAATTACAAAAGAATTATTGCTTTTAATCTTTTTTGGACACAAATGTTGGTATGTGATTTCAAGATTATAATACTGTTCTATTAAATCCATTACTATCCTGCGATCCGATTATATATCCCGATATTTATTAAGTTGGCATGAATAAGTCACAGGGTCATAGATCTTTTTGCGCTAGTGTGGAAAGGTTGTTAATTATCATCATTAGATTGTGCAAAATCTTATAACACTAAAGTAATATCTTCTGTCGAGAAATACTAAGATGGCAACAATGAAGTGTTTTACTTAACATTTGCCAGCAAATCTCTTAAACAGGTCACTTTGAGTAGGCAAATGCGTTTAAAACTGGATGAAACAACTCTTGTCAGTCACAGCTATAGTGTGTCCAACAGAGCCACAGATGCTATTGCATCGAGTGTTATGCAAGATTTTTATTTAGTATCGGAATCAAACACCTGCCTCGTCACAGACAGATGCAAAATATGGAGGAGGCGTGAATTGAATAAAATAAAAAAAAACAAAAAAAAAAAAAAAATAAAAAAAAAAAAAAAAAAAACATTTTTAAAAGGAAATGAAAATCGTTTTATTTTATCGACCCTTTTATTTGATGACATGGAAAAACTTAAGTAACCGAAATACTCAAGAACAAGCAGTTCCAAAGAACTATTGTAAAAGATCATTACTGTATTTGAGCCTAGGTCCACGTACATAGGACATATTACATTGAAAAGTAAATCTAGTCTTGATATATCCATCAGCCTTTACGAATACTTAACCAATGCGTTATTATATCATTTTTTGCAACCTTATAGTTCTCGAGTGTGACGGCACGGTCGTGAACACTGGAGCGTTAATCGTAGGCTTGAATTGAAACTTCAGAGACTAATCGATTGGATTATTTTCTTACTTTAGTTTAACGAGTTGTCATTAAGATTCATAATTGAGCAGATAGACGGAAAATATTCTAGTTCCATATCTTACACAGGAGACATTGGATGGAACCTAAAAGGATGCGAACAAATTTCACTTGCTGCATTTAATTGGCAAGCATTGATCCCACTTCCCTAGGTTCTGAACAGAAATACTTCTTAGGCATTTGCATCGCATGCCAATTGATGACTGAGACTTCATTAAATATCCTTCACACACATACAAGCAGTTGAGCAAATTGCAAAACTAATCACTGCAGCCTCTGGAAAAGCAATTGGACCACAGAATATAGATGAAAATATTGGAGCAACAATAGAATCCAGAAACCAAATGCCAGTATTTCCAGTAAAAATAGCCATACAAACAGTCCAAAAAAGATTACAAGAAATAATTCTTTTGTAATTTGTATGTTTGAAGGATGGACAAATTTGTGCAGATCAATTAAATAAATTATTATGCATTTATTTATTTGTGAATTTTAAGCATTTTTAGTCCAATTTTCACAACTGACCCATTGAGGTGGCATGGAAAATATCAATTCAGAGTTATAAGATTTTACACACTTTTTAATTATGAGAACTTTTCCGCACTAATGAAAAAAAAGATTAAGATTCTTAGAGTTTTTCGAGCCGGCCAAATAAGTACGGTAAATATTGATTGATATTGTAACAGAAAGCTAAACAGACATGTAGTTTTTATTTAGTTGTTATTATTTTCCTTAACTTTTTCTTCACAAAATTTAGTTATTTCGTAAAATTGTATAAAAACTGCATACACTTTTTATTTTTATTATTATTTATTTATTTATACTTCAATTCGTATTACCAGACTTAAGAAAATAATTTCATACTGTAAATTTTATATTGATACCATTGTTTATAAATAACAGTTTATAAAAAAATGTATTTTCAATATAAACTGACATTTAAAATTACTTCATATATTAGAAAGTCAAGTTCTATACACTTAAAAAAAATCATACATGTGTAAATTACAATTCAACATAACTTTTTCCCCTTAGTTAATTCAAGCTTTAATTTGTCACATTTGTTATAAAATATACGCCGATAGAATAAATACAAAACTCACACTGCTAAAAATTCCTCGAATGAATATTATACTTATTATGCGAATAAACTGTTCCTTAATGCAACTGAAGTCGAGGATTTAGCTAAAATATGCTTCATAATGCGTCTCTGAGCCTACATAAACACTGGCTGTACGTTTTCTTTGATACACAACTGGATGTCTTAGCAGTTTGTATAATTACACTTATGTAATGTATTTTAATGTCTAAAGAAGTTACATTCATTATTTTTAAAGATACCTCTGTTGTGAAAAGAAAGTTCCAATGCGCTTTCTTGTCAAAGAGCGTAATTTTATTTTGGGGAAACATATGCCTTGAGGATATCTAACAATTACTGAAATAAAAACTTATGACATAGTTTCCGAGAAGCGAGGTCGTGGGATTAGGAAATATCTTTATTTCATTGAAGTATTAAATACAACGTTGTATTTTTAAATGTATTTAAATATATATTTATAAATTTAAACAGGAAGTTTTAGCAAAATATTTTGATATTGAAAGATAAAGTTCCTTGTAATAATAATAATAAAAATGTAGCTCTCAGATTTTGTAGAGAGTGTATATCACTTTATTCATTTAGGCTTAGTTTAACATCTCTCTGACTGGCAGGAAAATTTAAGAGTTATTAATTGAAATATAATTACTGAATAGTGATAATAAATACTGTCGAGACAATTCTTAATGTACAATTTTTCTTAGGGTTCATAAACAATATACTGCATGAAGTCAATTATCAATCAATGGAAGTGTATTGAAACTTCCACTGTGATTTATAGTATATTTATTTATAAAAATTGAACTAAAAACAAAGGGCTTGCAAAATTAATATTGAATATAAAATGTAGAGTAATGTTCAGTTTGAAGTCATAGGCAGCACTTAAAATGTTACCGACTGCATCATGCACTGCATAATTTTTTCATATAATTTTTTTGCGTTTACTTTGCTGAAAAACAGTATGCAGTCAAAAACTGACAGCTGAAATTATTTCGACAAATTATGCGTTCTTCAGAAGTAATTCAGTGTTCTTCTCTTAGAATTCTATTATTAATAAACGAGTTTAATAGTTTTAATATAAAACATTTAATTAGCAAATGTAAATCTGCTCTGAGATAGTTTACAACCCAAGCTATTACTTTTATTTGCCTTCATGAACCAGAATTAAATGGAATTCACCAAAGTAGGAAAATTAATTTCTTTTCTTCGTATAAGAAAAGTGCATAACCTAGTTTTCTTCATATTTACGAGAACATTTATCATTAACTTCTTTCTTCATGACGAGTCAAATTAAAGACTGGCACATACTTAATTTTAACAAAAACCATTCATCTGAAAATGGAGTGTTTAATTTATTAAATTGGAAATCGGAATAATTATTTGTTTTAATTCTTATTTACTTCAGTGGGATTTCGATACTTAATTTATGATTAATAAAAATAATTTACAGTGTTGTATAAAATTAATTAAATCATATATGCACTTAGTTCGTGTAGAATATAATCTACCCCTAATGGATGTGTAAAACATTATTTAATTAAGTGGTATATTTGATGTAAAATGTAAATTTCTTCGTTACTTTCGACAAAACTTCTATTATAGAAGTAATCTAGTAACATGAAAATTGTAAATGTTGAATTTAGGAATTTCGAATACAAAATTGAAGTAATCAAACACATTGTTTTTGTTGCACGACACATTTATTGATTAAAGTCTAGTAATATGAATAATTCTCATAATATTTTTTCTATTATCAGGTTTAACAATATGGAACCCTTAAAGTGTAAAAAATAATTACGCGCAATTACTACACACATTACGCATACTAACTACACACTAAATGCATGCTAAAGCATTTTTTTAATAAATATGTATGCTCTTCTTGCATATTCTTAATATATCTTTGAATTATATTGTTTTATTATATAATATTCTAGATATGAATTAAAATCAAAGTAAATAAATAATGTAGTTATGAAAAATAATTCATTAAATTGAAAATATTTTTAACCAAGGAATACATTTCATTTTTAATACTTTGAACGACCTCAAACTTTCCAAAGTTAACTCACTTTAATTGCGAAGGTTTAAATATTAAGATATACAAGAGGGCTGTTGGGATCTACATCGTAAAAGTAATTTTGCTTATTGTTAATAAAGGTATTTTTATTTTATTTCAATGTTATTTACCGAATTTTGTTTTATTTAACATTTACACTACATTTAAATGTCTTAGAAAGCCATTTTAAATAAAAATTAAATATAAATTTATTGTAAAAATGTATCATTATGTGCATGTACTTTAATGACTAGAAATGAGATACCACCTTTTGGGAGTTACTGTGGATTTTAAATGTATTCTGAATGAAATTGCAGTGATTTTTATGCTCTTCGTAAAGATTTCTATTTATTTTTCGCTTTATACCACTTTCAATAACATAGAAAGGATATATTCCTTGGGCCATTCATTAACAAAGCAAACCAATCTTTTTTATTTAATCTTCGCTTGTATCTCTTAAGTGCTCATTAAAATTCTTCACTAGAGTGTTTGATCTTTTTACTGATAGTCCATTCTTTTTTAACAATTGAAGATTAGTTTAAGGAAGTGTTTTAACTAAAAAGGATAAAAGTTTATCTCTTTTATAGAAAATAAGGACTCTAAATTAGAAAATGCATCCATTTATGTTTTTTATTTCAACACATTTGATTATTAGCAATGAAATCATGTGAATACATCATACATATCTCTTATAAACTATATTTATTTTAGTTCAGATTTAAAACTGCTTTTAATTCCACAGTATATTTATCAAATATTAAATAAGAATATACATTATGTATTTGAAACAAATCTTATTATTCTTCCAATCAGAACAAAAAATTAATTTTTTACGATAACTTTTGATGTAAGATATTAAATATATACTTTCAGTGTATTAAAATAATTCTCAAGACTAATAAATGAAGAATTCTATTGTTTAAAATTTTTTAACTAAACCTGTAAAATTTTCAGTAGGTTAAAAATTTCAAAAATATCGATTTTGTTTTTGCACTCATTCATATGTTAAAATTTTCTGCTTCTTTTAGTATATAATTTTGGCTTGAACTTCTTTTACTTCCGAAGAAAAATTAGTTTAAAAAAATTTAAACACAGGTTTGTCATGATAAAATTTCACATAAAAATGCACGTATCTCAAAATATCTCTTTTCAAACTTCTTTTTAACGTTTTTGGAAAAAAAAAAAAAAAAAAAACTTTGCTATCTTTTTTATCCAATTTTTACAATACATCTGTCTTACATAAGATATTAATGTGAAGTTAACGTTTTAGAAAAAAATTTATCAATAATTTTTGAAAGAAAAATTTTGTTTTAAAAAGAATATAGTTTTAAGAGATATTTGGTATTTTACCATTAAAAAAAATCACTATAACCTACTCTTTAAATGTCAACCTCAAATAATTAAATAAAGTTAGATATCATTCTGGAAAAATTTCAAAATTATTCGTGTTTTAGTTACTTAGAAAAGGTACAAAGAAATTCGTTATTTTAACATTAGTTGTGTAAGGCCTACAGAACCCCTTTAAGCTTTTATTTATTTAGAATAATCGTCATCAACTTTTAGTATTATTCATTTTAATTAAATATTTGAATTTAATAAAATGTGAAAAAAGAGTTTATTATTAATTCTTTTAATTCAATTTGAGATCAGGCCTGAAATATCAGCATGAATAAAACTATTTTTGAACCTGAGCAAAATCATTCAGCTTGATATCTGAATAACTATAAATATTATATCATTGTATGTATTCATAGAAATAGAATGGTAGTTTTTTAATAAGTTGTACCTTTGGTCTCGAAATCATTAATAAAAATATGTATGATAAAAAATACAATTCCCAAGCACATTTTCCGTGAATTTAATTACGTGTACGTAAAATTCCGAGACACTATCTGTTCATTCTTGAGTGATTAATTGCATAACAGAGTTATAAAAACTTTATGGATTTTTACTTAACACAAAAGCGTGAAAGGGCTTGTAACATAGTTGCACTTTTTTAAAGTCAGAATACGTTTCTCTTGTTTTCATTCAGATTGAACCTAGTGAAAGACTCTAATTTTCTTTTCGCGAAAGGTTTTTATTTATTAATCTAAGCCTTGTTTTTTTTTAATTATTATTTGGTTAACTTTCACCCTGCTTGATTGATGACATTGGCTATGTGGAAAAACAACCTAAATGTGCAATTTAAAAGCATTACGCGCATTCATGTATACATAATTTTTTTTTATAAAAAGTCGATGAGTTTCCTTAGAGTTAAAAATTTTTTCGTCTTTTTAAATTCAGAAGCATAGTAATTTTTACAAATAAAAATCAAAACAATAATTAATAAATACATTAATTAAATAAAGTATTTTAAATTTTTGAAATGGTACATTTATTTTCAATATTAATTTTTTAAGCTCCATTCCTATTTTTTTTTTCCTTTGTGAAAGTATAGTAACGAGGACAACGATAGTACAGAAAACGAGGTCTTGTACATAGGGCCATGTATGAAGTTTCTTCAAAAACTTTTTATTTGACTGAATCCATTTTTCTAAATAATTTTACTAATCCTAATGAGAAGTAATTACTATAGCGAAGTATACAGAAAGCGACATATTTTGAGACCTACTATGTCACTCACTCCCCGATTATCAATATACTAAAGTACATCTACTAGAACTAGAACTATGAAAAGTGGTTTGCTTGTACACTACGGGAAAAAAGTAGGACAGTCATATTTTGTAATTTATGCTTTGTATTTCGATCCTCGTGATATAAATTTCTTTTTTTATGTAGTTTGGCTATTTTTTCTTTTTTATAAATGAGTAAATTTTATCTACCACCAGTAAAAATTAAGGAAAACAGTACTTAACGATTTTTGGTGTGTGAAAAAAGTAGAAGGACACGTGCTAAAATAATTTGTTTTGGAATATTGTAAACCTCAAAGGTAGGTGTTTCATTCTTTTTAACTGTTTTTGTTAAGAAAAACATACTATTTTATTGAAAATCCGTCGTTTTCATCTTTTTAGAATGCCTAGAGGAAAACTTTTAAGTGAGTTTGAAAAAGGCCAAATTTATGCATACAAAAACGATGGCAAAGGTGTGAGAGAGATTGCACGCCAGCTACGTATTAGTCCAAATACTGTTTCAAACTATATAAGAAATCCTAGTAGTCAGGGAACCAAAAAGAAGACTGGCAGACCTAAAAAACTGACGCAACGCGATCAAGGAAAAATCATTCGGGAACTAAAAAAACCGGATGGAAGTATTGCCAAAGCTCAAAATAATGCAGGCATCACACACGTTTCAAGAAGAACTGTCTACAATTACATAAAAAGGTCCAAAAATTTCGTATTCCGAAAAAGGAAGCACCATCCCAAATGGAATGAAAGGCACATTGAACACCGACTGCACTGGGCTAAAAACCACATGTCCTGGACGTCAGAATGGACCTCCGTTATATTTTCTGATGAGAAAAGATTTAATTTAGACTGTCCAGATGGCTACAAATACTATTGGCACTGTCTCGGTTCTGAAGAAAAGACTTATTCTACCCGACAGATGGGTGGAGGGAGTTTAATGGTTTGGTTGGCAGTCGGGTACGGAGGAAGAACAAGCCTAGTGTTCCTGAGTGGCAGGCAGAAATACACAGATCACATCCAAGTCTTGAATTCAGATCTCCTTCCCTACGGCGTTGAGCTAGGCGGAAATTACTGGATTTTTCAACAGGATGGAGCATCAATTCACACAGCTAATGGGGTTAAAAATTAGTTTGCAGCAAATAATGTTCGGGTTTTGCCATGGCCTGCTAAAAGCTCGGACCTCAACATTGTAGAGAACATATGGGTAATGATTGTTCGTAGCGTTTACGCGGAAGGTAAGTAGTTTGAATCTATAGTTGAGCTTCGGAGAACTTTGAATTATGTGTGGGACAATTTCTGCCAAACAGAAATTCAAACTTTATATGATTCGATGCCAAATTGAATTTTTGAAGTAATCAAAGCCAATAGTGGAAGAATTCCCTATTAATAAGACTTTTATTTGCATTATTTAGAAGTGTCCTTCTACTTTTTTCACAGAGTATGATGAAGTCAAAACTGATTTATTGCTGTACTTGACCTGTATTTTTTTTGCTTCAATTTTCAGATACAGTTATCTGTTTGTAATTAGTAATTTAAAGTGTTACTCATTAAATTGTTATGGAAAAAAATCAGTGTTTTTATTTATAAAAAAAAATCATGTGTCCTTCTACTTTTTTCACGCAGTGTAGGGTTTAACATGTATACAAAGGAAAAAAAATATATAATAGTTATTTTCTTTTACGAACACCTGAAGGGTTAATGTTCTAAAAATATGAATCTTAATTATAATATATTTCTATTGGGCCTAGAATTACAAAATTTAGAACACTAACGTCTATTAGCATATATAAATAGAAGATAAACTCATCACACATCGAGAAGCCGCTAAAATCAATAAATAATAATAACAAAGTGTACACCATCTAATGTTAAACTTTTTTGCGTAACTTGATAGGCTGTTGATAAGGAAGCTTAAAATCTCTTGATAACAGTTTTGTTACCAACCACTAACTTAAAACCTCTAAAACATCTGCTACGATGTTTCAGTTTTACAATTATATATACATATATATATATATATCCTTAACTTGAACAAATAAACTTGAAATTATGCGTTTGCTATTAAATGAAAAAAACTTCAAAAGGATTTTAATATTCCTTACGGTTTTTAAAAACTATTGCCATAAATATGTTAAATGAGGCATTTCAACCCACATATTGCTAATATGACAAAAAGCATTGATATAATATTTAGGATAAAAGATGCTAGTTCACAAGTGCATAGATTAAATTAGATAGGGAACTTAATTTATTTTAATGTAATTCACAAAACTAAACTAAAATGTCATTATCTTATCGTAATATTCTGCAAAAAATATTACATCACTTTATAAAAAAATAATAAATAAGTGACTGATCATTTATTAAATTGAACAAATACATTTAAAGTCAATTACAAAAAAATATTAATTCATTAACTTTTATATGCTGCATGGCCAAGGTAAACAGAAGTTTATATATAGAATTAGCAGCGTTTCCTGAATTATCACTTAGCCATTGAACAAAAACGACTATTTAAGTTTGAGCATGATCACAAAATTAGCTCAATTTAACTTTGTTTATTTAGTACTTTTTAATAGTTGCAATGTTAAATTCCTGCGTTTTTAATCAATGAGAAACTTAGCGTAAATATTTTTTTTTTCCAAATAATTGAATTTCCTGAATGAAGTAATTACATTTCTATCGGCAAAGTAGCTCTTTTATGAAACTTAAAATAGTGTGTAAAATTTTATATGTTTTTCAATTAACTTAAAGTAAGCCGACACTGCAAATTCGAATGATTAATTAGGGAAAGCATGGAAGGTAATTTAATTACTTATGGAAGATGAGAAATCCCACATCCATCGGCAATATACGCAAGTATACTTACTTACTCTATGGTACGTGAAGCCCATCTATTTTTTTTTTTTTTTTTTAATTTTCAAGGAAGCTATAAATCTTTCAAAGGATGCAACGACAAAATCAAGTTTGGTGTGGGTGAACTAAAAAGGATGAAGAATTACTTCAGCTATTGTAGTTTGATGAACTGAAGATGAATTTCATATTAAATTCTTAATACATTTAGGTATTTTTTTTTAATACACGCTTATACACTACGTAGATGTTTCTTTAAACTCACTTAGCATGGATGAGTTAAATCGATATTCGTTTTTTTTTTTTTTTTTTTTTTTTTTTTTTTTATAAGGTCGTAGTGATTACTTTTTAAAAAATGTTGTTGTTTTTTACATCTTGTTTTTCGAGATTAACTTATAAGTATATTATAATGGAATTACCGTACATTTCATAAGCATTTTTTGTTTAGTGTTACTATTATTGATTATTGAAGTATGATAAATAAAAATGTAAAAGGAAAACTAGATATTTATCAAGCCACTTTTTGCATGTCTTTCTATGTTAAGGCTAGAATTAGTTCTGTATCAAAAATATACTCGAATATATTTCCGTTTCTTGATTAAGGATAACAAAAATATTAAGTTCCTTGGTTATGTATATTTCGTAAAATCGTATAAAATATAATTTATTTTATGCATTACTCTTTATCTGACTATCTCAACAATTTGTCAGATAATAACAAAGTTTTAAAGTGCTTTTTAAGGCAGAAATAAAGACTTCTTTTTGTCATTGTTTTTTATATCGGATGGGTTTGCACGTCCCTTTAACAAATAATGAAAATAATTATAAAAAAAATAAATTACAATAACTTAAAATAAGTTAAGATTTCACTGAGACTTTTGTATTCAGACATGTAAGGATCATTACAGACCACCTGACATCCTTCACGCTCAATGTTTAACATGTCTGTTTCGAAGCAACTTAACAGAAAATGTAGTTCAATTAATTAAACTAAGAAAATCTCACTGTAACATAATTTATAGATATGTTCTTTTAAACTAAAAAGAGGCAATACTTCTTCACATAAATACTTCGGATGATGATGCTCATTGTTAAGTATTTTGATGGCTCTTAAGAAAAATTTTCAATTGTTCAAACTATCTCTTCTTTTTTACTTTTATCAAGTAGTGAACAAAAAAAAAAAAAAAAATGCAGTGAAATTATATTAAATCAATTAATATAATTTTAACCAACTGATAAAAATATTGTTAATTTCCCTTTATACTTAAACAATATTTCCATAACTTAACCTCATTGCAATAGCTACTAATTCACAATTTGTGATTCGTAGAAATATTCTCTACGTAACTTCTTCGTCTTTTTAAGCTTTACAGACAATTTCCGGCCAAGGTTGTATCAGTCAGTTTACACCACCTCTCGGACGCTATTGTTGTCAATCTACTAACAGCAATATCCCTTAGACAAGTCTCCACTTTATCCAGTCATCTTGTACGTCTACAAAACTAAAAGTTTTGAAATTAACCAAAACGATATCATATTTAAAAACGCCACTAGACTGATACATTGAATTTTAAGGTTTTTTAATGTGTAAAGATAATAAAAATTAGCTGTATTGACAAACATTATTATTCAAGAGTAACATCTTGTACATTAATACAAGTTGCTGGTCTATTTTTCTATAGCAAAAAGTTATTCACATAAACCTAAGTTAAATATAAATTTTATTCAAGGATTGAAATAAATATCAATGCATCTATGCATGTAAATGCGCATTGAAGAGCTTCGATATATAAACAGATAAACTAACTTATAAATAAATAATGCTGTCAACCTTACGAGAAGACTCACGAAACTTGCATCACTGCATACATATATTCACATAAAAATACTCGCTGGTGTAAGAATATCAAGTGACGTGAATCTGTTTGAACAAAAGAACTGGAAAAGAAAGCATTGAAAAAGGAGCCGGCAGCAACTGTCGAGCTTCTTTTCAGCACTCTGTCTCCTTAAATCGCATGGTTGAGGAAAACCGGGCAATAAATATTAATCTGGAGCCTTTCGGAAGATGGATAAGTTTAAAAAAAACCAGGAAGACGGAACGTATCTTTTTCGCAGCATCGCGTATCGCTTGCTTGGAAGATATTCAGCTGTTTCACTTGCGGAAGACCCTTACAATGCATACCTAGCCAAACTCTTTCTGGTGGCATGAATAAGTAAAACAGCATTCGCTTACCATTTAGCAGAAAGCAAAATGCACTTTTGTTTCAGGGCAGGTCTGCGAGCAACAATTGAATTATGAATATGAAATCAGGGAAGAGGATAGTGTTTGGGTTCGTCTATCGTTAACATTGGTAAGAGGGAGGAAGAGTGAATTGTGAAATGCGATTGGGGATTTGAAATTGAGCAATGTGGAATGAATGCATTATGCATAAGCGATTTCAGTAAGTTTAAATTATAAATACTTATGGAGTTCAACTGCTCAGTGATTTCAATAAAATATATATACGTTGTGTGTTATTATAGTTAGTCCAACAATCTTGATTTGTTTATTTCTCCGAGGACGGAATTACAAAGTATGGTGTAAACATACTAACAAAACAATTGTTGTTTTCAATACAATGCATAAAATTTTTACTTTCTAGTCGGTTACTTGTAAGGTTATATATATTCATTAAATTGTGTCGATTTCCAAATTCACTTACGTTTTTTAATTTTATAATTGTTTTGTACCTACATTAAAATATCTTTAAAACCTCTCGAAAGTGTTTCTATGAATATGAAAATTACTATTATAATTATTAAATACTCAAAACTAAAAACATACAATACAAAATAATTATTAATGTGGTTAATTTTATTGAGAATGGCGTATAATTTTATTGAAATAAAGAGTATCTTTTTTATACCTTATGAATATATACATTTTAATCTGAGTAATAAGAAACATTCAACAGATAATTTTTGTTAAGTAATATAAAGCAAAACTTAAAATTTGCGTTTAACAACACAACACATATTGTAAAAATTATTATTATTATTATTTAATCTTACAATTTAAAAATTCCAAACATAGTAATCCATTATATTAAGGAATTTGGATAATCACAAGCAAATCACTACTTACCTAGTGGGATCTTTCACACGTTCTCAAAGCCAATATAATAGCCATAACTTTTTTAAATAATTTTAGTTTTCCATGCATTAATGCATATTGCTAAAAACCAACTTCAAAAGAAGCAGAATATGTAAGAAGAGTATACATATGTATTAAAAAAATACTTTAATATGCATTTAGTGAGTAGTTAGTATGACTTAATGCGTGAAGCAAATGCTCGTAATTATTTTTGACACTGTAAAATAAGGGTTCGATATTGTTAAACCTGATAATAGAAAAAAATAATATGAACATTGTTCATATTATTGTTCATATTATTCCACTTTAATCAGTAAATGTTTCATGCAACAAAAAAAAAATTAAATTGATTACTTCAATTTTGTACTCGAAATTCCTAAATTCCACATTTACAAACTTAATGTTACTAGATTACTTCTATAATAGAAGTTTTGTTGAAAGTAACGAAGAAATTTACATTTTACATCAAATATACCACTTAATTAAATAATGTCTTACACATCCATTAGGGGTAGATTAATTTCTATACGAACTAAGTGCATATATGATTTAATTAATTTTATACAACACTGTAAATCATTTTTGTTAATCATAAATTAAATAGCGAAATCCCCGCTGAAGTAAATAAGAAATAAAACAAATATTTATTCCGATTTCCAATTTAATAAATTAAACACTCCATTTTCAGAAGAATGGTTTTTGTTAAAATTAAGTATGTGCCAGTCTTTAATTTGACTCGTCATGAAGAATGAAGTTAATGATAAATGTTCTCGTAAATATGAAGAAAACTAGGTTATGTACTTTTCTTATACCAAGAAAAAAAAATAATTTTCCTTCTTTGGTGAATTCCATTTAATTCTGGTTCATGAAGGCAAATAAAAGTAATAGCTTGGTTTGTAAACTGTCTCAGAGCAGATTTACATTTGCTAATTAAATGTTTTATATTAAAGCTATTAAACTCGTTTATTAATAATAGAATTCTAAGAGAAGATTACTGAATTACTTCTGAAGAACGCAAAATTTGTCGAAACAAAATCAGCTGTCAGTTTTTGACTGCATACTGTTTTTCAGCAAAGTAAACCAAAAAAATTATATGAAAAAATTATGTAGTGACTTAAAAACCAAATTCGAATTGTCCTTTATTATTCAATAGTTGATTACTTAAATGCATGAAATAATATGTGCTATTAAAAAAGAGCACAATTAGTTTCCAAAGAATAAAAAATAGTGACGTATATCAGTTTATTTTATTGCAGGTGTTTGTATTAACCCCTTAAAGACGACATTGAAATGGATAAACAGTCATTTTTTGTTAACTTTTACCTTGTTTATTTAGATCATTTAAGACATATTTTGAATTATTCAGATTTTTGAAAAAAATCTGTTCATTACTTTAAAAAAAAAAGTCGATTGGCCAGTTTTCTTGAAAAATTTCTTTAATGTGTTAATAGAAAATATGTTAGACCAGTTAAAGATAATAAAAAAAGTTTTCGGGTACCTAGTGTTAAAAAAATGGGTATGTTTTCTTCGTATATAAATATAAGTCCTTAAAGATATATTCATTTGACCAACAACATATTTGGAGAGTCAACGATGATGTAATACACAGTTACACTGTTATTATATTTTATTCGCAGTATTTAACAATACATGCTTTGTTTAACGTTTCACTAAAACATGATGCTGTGCCACAAAAATATATACAGCTTAGTTTACTGTATAAAATGGTGAAAAGTTGAAATATGATATGGAAATTTGTTGAATCATAGTTTTGAAAATAGTGATAACAAATAAAATAACGAGCGAAGCCTCCATTGACGAAGACCTTTTAATAAACACGAAATATGACCAATGTACCAGCAGCAATATTTTTTCTAAGAAATAATTATTATCAGGACTTATTAGTTTTACCAGGATATGATTGCGTAAATTATAATTTTATCCAAGATAAAGAATTAAAATGCTATTTTTGATAAATGGTAAAAAAATAGTCTATACATGAAAAGAGTGCATCCAATTTTACTGCGCTTCTCCAAAAAAATACTATTTGATTCAACTTGTTATTAACCATAGAATCTTTACTCAGTTTGAATTTTCACCAATAAAAGTGAGCAATCTTTCATGTTTATTCAATGATGAATATAATTGAGTACTATAGATGGTTTTTCTCTTGGTTTGTTGCTTACTTTTTTTCACTAAGAGACGTAACTGTGAAACAACCTTACAAGAGTTACATGCGACTAAAAAAATGCAATATATATATAGGTGTGCAATTGCAGTTCATTCTTCAAATGGTTGCAACATAATTACTATTTTCTGCGAGCTTGCAGCAGACCATTATTTACATCTTTCAATGTTTGCTTTTTATATATTTTTAGGGTTTACACCGAAACCGACAGCTAAAAACCTGCGTCTTTATATTAGCTAATCTTACAAATATGAATAACCGCAAGCAAATGTTAAAGTACAAAACTAACTTTTCTTAATATTCCTTTCTTCATCCTCCATGCACTGTTTTTTCAGGATGTATTGTTACGAATTTTTGTATATTTGTAAATATTTCGTAGTGTTAATTTTGTAAAAAGATAAATTTATGTACATTTCGCATAAGGCAGTGCAATAGTTCGTCTTAACTTGGCTTCCCTGCAATGTGAGACTTAATGCTTGATAACGAGTTTTACAGAGATAACGCTGGGAAGCGAGTTTTACAAGGAGCAGGGCATTTAACATTATGGTAATGGCGATCTCGCCAAATTGGCGAGATAGAGCCAAGTTGGTGACGGTTTTGGCGACTAATTTTTGTCGCCAAATATGGCAAGAAATCGCCAGATGTCGCCAAACTTGGCGAACATTTGGAGACATTTTCGGTCCCCTGTACATGTATAGGACTTTTCAACTACGATCTTGAAAGTTCTCCAAATGTCCATCTCTAGAAGTTTCAAGAAGGTTTGCCTCTCCTATATAAGCCCGGCCATGAGTTGAGTAGGGGAATTAGTGAGTTGAGTCCGTGAAATGACTGAAATTACTGAGTTAGTTGAGATACTGACTGAGTGGAGTTACTGACTTGGTTGTCTGCCAGCGAGCATTCAGAGAGTTCCGAAAGCGAACTGCATTGCATTGTCTTTTAAGGTGATTTTAGCAGTTGTGTTGTCAAGTTTTTAACTGCTGTTTTGTGCTATTTTGTTGTGAAAAGAGCTGTATTGAGTCTACTAGAACGAGAAGGTCTGGAGTTGTAAGAGAATCTGTGAAGAGTTATATTGGAATAAATTTATGTAAGTTTTGATCAGCTTTGGCTTCAAATATTTCAAACCCATCCACGCAACAGTATGTTCAAATTTAAAACTCATACCCTGCAGCACATAAGGTTAATGGCAAAGTCAGTTATATATAATTAAATTCTATTGTTTGCTTGAATTTATAAATGTTTTTGAGCAGGAAATCCTTTTAAATCTGCATTCTTATAAAGTGTTTAATAGCTAAACACTACAATTATATTCAATTCTTTACCAGTATCCTTTTGAATGCTTAAATATATAATACATAGAAAAACTGATTTTCTTTCTTGATTGAAATATTCGATGCACAAACTCTGCATCAATATTCTCTTCAAGAGCTATATTCCACTGGTTGCTGAAATTTTAAAAAATCGTCTTAGTTTACATTCCAAAGACACTGCATTCGTTGCATAGTTTAATAAAGCATTTGATACTACAATTATATATAACTATATTTAATTACGTACATATACTCTGATATTTTAGGTGTGCATATCAAATAAGCATTCGTTAGAAATACATTAATCTTTATATCTACATCAAGTTTTACAATGTGTATAATAACTACAAACCAAAGCAAACTGGATGATAATATCATTTAACATTAATTTCATCTATCCAACGAAAAAGATCATTATGATTAATTTCTCTTTAATTAAGCTTAACAGCTGTTTACTGTTCCACTTTTTTATTTGTCATACCATTAGGAGCTATGGTGTGTCATTGTTGAAACATTTACCTATCTAAATCCTTCTGTGACGTCATCAATCCATTTACCTAAATGAGCATTGGCAGAGGAAATGGAAAATCTATAAATTCTGCTATTTTAGTTTGTGAGGTATTCCCTTCACTTGTTTTTCCAATTATGTGGCCTGCCTTTCTAATCAGTAACTTTAGGTCGTGATGAAATATTTATTTCATCACAACCATCCTTGCATATTAAAATTGTTTTCACAACAGTTTTTTTTTCCTACTGCCCACTACTTGCATAAAAAAACATTCGCCAGTGTAGTTTTGTAAGCTACCCTTTAGCCACCTCAAGATTATAAGTTATCTGAAGAAATAAGTGGCTTTGCAATGATTGAATTGCACATTTAAGTCATTTGTAGAAATTTCATCCCTTGATCTTACAAATGCATTTAAATTCAACAACCAACAGCAGACACTTGTATTGAACTTATTCTTAATTGCTACATTTTCGAGCTCAACAGGCAATTTTTAATATTTAACAAAGACAATATCGAAAAATCATATAAGTTGCTAATTGAGAATTAGAATCCTCCACTTACTGACTATTCTAATGATGTTTGTCAATCTTCTTATACAAAATCAAATTCTTAGCAAGTTGTTTTAAACGAAAATAAGTATATCACATTCAAACTCGACACATGTCTAATTGAACTATTAATGTTAAATGCTTCAATTTTCCCAGACTATACTTAGAAAATATATAAAATTAAGTCTTGGATACGATTTATTTTTAACTTAAGTTAGGGAAATAATTGCTCCACTAGTTTGAACGAAGCAATACGCATAGATAACTTATAAGAGAAATGCCAGGTCTCTACAATTGGTGCTTTACCGAGAGGTTTGACTGAGGAAAATCAAAAGATATTATAATTTGTGTGACAATGCTTCAATATGAATACAATACAATGCAATATTAGTATGATTTAAGAACAATATCACAAAAGAATATATCCTGCAGCTTCAAGAAAAGTATACATGATGCTTAAAATAACACTTATAGTGCAAAACAATAATCTTAAGTTTATAATTTGGTTTGCTAAAATGATTTAAAATTAAAATAATCAAACTGAAAAAAAAACGAATAATTTTTTAATAATAATGATTTTCTACGGACTTTGTATCATCTCTCTGAAAGATTTAGTTTCGGATATTAAAAATAATTCATTATGAACTATTCAAAATATTTTACATTAATAAAACAAACTACTTAAGAAAATATTAATAATGGTTAGTGAAAATAGTTATGTATAATTTTTTTAATTACTTTCCCTCTATAGGGATCTGGTTAGGTCAGAAAATGCTTAAACTTTAATTTTTATTCATTCAAAAACAGTAGGTGAAAAAGTTTTTAATATGCATATTTAGGCGTACGTTTCTTTTTATTTTTAACAACATTTAAGCTCCGAGTCATGTCCAAAAAATCAGACAAATTACTAGCTTGTTTTTTACTGCAAGGTATTAAACTAAGAAAGAGTGAAATATTCACTAACATTTTTACTGAGAAAACATTCTCGAAGAGGTTTTATATTTTTAAATAAAACGCTTTTGCCTTTTTCTTTTCGATCTTTTTTATTCTCACGTCTAAGTATTTTTCATTTCTTTTTACCTGCAGCGAAGACATTTTAAAAAGCACTTAGTCCTTTCGTCGCTGATGTGAGATATAAATAATCTTTCCTTTCGCCTGGCGTACGTCTTAAAATCATTCCTAGCGTCTTTTTGTTGGAGACGTGGAGAAATGAGCAAAAAAGTCCATCCGAAATAATAATAAGACGAGAAAAAGAAAGTTGCTAGAGCACAAATCACGTTAAAGAAATAAAATATGGAAATGTACATTTCAAAAACTTTACTTTCCTGGAGGTATTTACATAATGCTAGTGTTTCGGAAGATCTAATGTCGACTTATCTTCTTCGTTTAAAATGAGAAAAAAAAAAAACTTTTGATTCGGTAACGGTCTTCATTGATGAAACAGTTATTTGTCTTTTTGTAAAAAAAGTTGTAGAAGAATTCATATATTTTCATAAAATTTTCTTTAATTTAAACGTGCAATTAAAAGATATTACACAAATTTATTAAACAACAACATTTTGAAATTTTTTTTGTATATTTTGCAGTTTCACTTTTACAATAGTACAGACATGCAATCCTTTTTATCATTTCTTTTTTCAAAACTTTAAGGAAATATACTTAGCAACGCTTTTTTCAACGTTGAGTGGTATTTTTAAACAAATTATATCTATAATACCGAAACACACATTTTAGTGCATATATATTGACCTACAATATAATGGTACTTAGAATAAAATTATTCGTTATATTTTCGTCTTTTCCTAGCCTCATCAGTTCGCCTACAACAATCGTCATTTCCTTTATACAACAGAAGTATACTTGTCCATAGTTCACTTCCAATAACACAATATTAAGAAACCATTTCTTTGCCAGTTAATTCATTGGCAGTTATACGCTTATGTAACAAGTTAAATTTGAATTTTTCTTCCTACGAAAGAAAATATATTAAACGTTAGAGAATAGCAAAAAGAGCTGTAGCAACAGCTTGCAAAAAACGTAATTTAATAAAATATACTTTAGAATTTATTTTTTTTAGTTTAAGTTTGCATCACTTGTCTCTTTTTATGCTTTCAAAGCAAGTGTTGAAAACATTGAAAGAAAAAAGGTCAAATATGATAGCAAAATTTTAAACTGAAGAAAAACTTCAGTTAGTCGTTAAGTTTCAACTGTAGCTAAAATTCAGTATTTTATCAATTTTAATGATACAAAATTGTTTAGTGAATGTGTTTTCTTACTGATCATAAAACAAAAAGAAACTGTTCTTCTAAAAGGTCAAATATTAACTTGAATGTTGATGTCGATAGAGTTACTTTAAAATGCCATTCACCAGGTTTAACACTTACTGTACACTATCTAATAAATAGTAGATATCGCATTCAAAATGTTTAAACATGGCAGATTTTTTTTAAATTCATTACATTTCGAAAGAATATATCATAACAAAACGGTATAACATATTACTCAGTACGGGGCTTTTTTGTTTTACGTTGTGTGTGAGTTATATATTAATTGGTGTTGTAATTCAAAGAACATTTTCCTCTTGTACTACTCAGTGAAATAAAAATGAATATTTTATTAAATAAAAATTTACTTTCTTTTAATATTTAATGTACCACCAAAGTGTGCAAAAGTAATGGAATGTCGAATTTTGGTTAGCATTCTTAATAAAAAAAATCAAATTCTGACCATTAGTTCAAAGTCAAAGTCAAATTAGTCATTAGTCAAATTGTGACCATAAAAAACACAATAAAAATGCAAACATATATTCATTCACAAATCACTAATAATTAATGGCAGTAACTCTAAATTTCTGCAAGTCATATTCAGGAAATAGCAGGGTACAACTAGTGAGAAAAAGAGGGAAGTTTGACTTACTGTGATGTTGTCGAGGACTGAAGGTTTCATTGGGGTACCCTTCAGGACACGATTGGTCCACATTCAGCATCAAATTGGGAGCATTTAGATGATGAGGTTGCACTATAGAGCCTTTGCACAATAGATCCTACGGAAATCTTCGCAACCTGTGGCTTTTCCTTGGCTAAACAATTAAGCCTCCTCGCACCTCGTTCACGATCTCGCTCTTCAATATCGTTTAGACGTCGAAATTAACAACAGAAGCCGTATTTATTGTGCAAAATTTTCATTGTCGACAAAATTGGTATCATAGAGCTTGACCAGACTTTTTATCATTATATTGAGATGTTCTCTAATTTAAAGAAAACATCCAATTCAACTTGAAGGACCTCTCTCAAGAAATCCTCTTCGCAAAATCCTAAGCAGGCCGTAAATCGTGATATGACCCCTTTGTCCTGTTTTGTCACCTCTTGGACCAAATCGAAACACAAAATCTACTCCCCTTGATTACAAATTACATAACCCCACGAGTAGGTCTTCTTCTTATAGATAAACTTTGTAATAGTGTACTTGCCATATCACATGGAGCTTCATTCTAACTAGAAACCTATTGAAAATTTTCAACATTTAAGTATAATCACGTATAGCCTGTTCAATGAAAAATATTAAATTTTATATAGTCATGGTTCATTTTGTAGGATGGTAATTATCAGTATGTGTATAGCTAGTTTACTAAATATAAAATTTGACATATTTGGTATAATATTCACCACACTTATTTTAAAAATATATCTTTTAAAATGAAGCTAATGATAATAATTATTTTATCATTAAACGACGTCAGAATAACATATTTAGATTATGATTAAAAAAAAAAAAAAAAAAAAAAAAAATTAAACAGCTACACATAAGCTTGGAAAAGTGAAGTTTAATTGCAATTAACGCTGGTATTTCTTGGTGACATTCCAAAGAATGATATTTCGTTTTATATATCATGAGCTGTAATTCTTGATAGGTGGATGGCAAAAGTTATTTACGCATATAGATTCTATTTTTTTTTCATGGCTAATTTCCGATTTCTCGAAGAAATACGTACTCTTTTAATTGAATATGTATGTTTCTAGCTCATGTGTATGTTCGAACTTGGTTTATGTTATCAATAAAACACCTTATCATGATTTTCTATTTGTAGGTTCACCGAAAATGTATCATGAAATTAATAGAGATATTAATTATGCTGCTCTAAAGAAAGTTTCCACCCATCTCTAATACTTAGTTTCTAAAACTGTGGATTTATTATTGTTTTATGACAGTATTCCAGTATAGATTAAGCTCAATAATGCTATTTGTTGAAAAAGATGAAGGAAGAGGAAGAATCAAAAAGTCAACTGAAGAGATCTTTTTGGCACCAAAATGATTTTTCCTTAATGACTATTATTGTAAATAAAAATGATTTTTTTCTCAAAGAAGTTGCGATTGTTATTAAAGAAAATCTAATATTACTTAAATGTTTCTTGCTATTTCGAGAATTTTGTTAAATAACTCTTGAATATTTGACGAAATGATTTTAAACTATTGATGGAATTTACATGGTTGTGTCAACATGCATTTCTCTAACAAATTTAGAAAAAATGGTTGCGATAGAAAAATTTTACAATTTCGAACGAAATTGTTAGGAAAATATTTTTTTGCTAAAAACATTGAATTTTATTAACACATTTACGGATTTTTAAATTATGTTGAAATTAAATATTTAGAAACACCTTTATTTGGTTTTCTTTTCATTTAATTGGTAGTACTTTCAATGGATAAACATACATGAAAGATATATTATAAGTGCTTCCTTAATTTGAGTGTAATATCGAAAACTAAATAAATAAGTGTCAAAAATGTATTCAAGATAAAAATCTAAATAATATTGATGAAATTTTGTATTTCTACTTATGACCATATTCAATGATAAATTATTGTTAATAAAGTTCACTGCACCCTTAAGAAACAACTTATGCCAAGTTTTCAATTTAATTAAATTATTGTCTTTTTTTTAAGTTACAACTTTCAGGGCATTTCTGAGCAAGTATTGATCGACATTTCTAAAAACCATGTCATTTTCTTTAGCTTTTAACTGCAAATATGCAGAGTTTTGTTTCGTATTACAAGGAAGATGTGCGCGTATTTTTGTTTACTGGAATAGTAGTTTTTCGAAAGAAAGTAAAAATGGTTTAAGTCAGAAAAAGAAACACTAATCTGTATGTCCTTAGGTAAATTCTTATTTTTGCAAATCTATAAAGTAAATGAGTAGTAACGAAATTTTTCCCCATCAAACAATTTAAAATGGATAACTTATACATAAATATATGTTTGCATCTCTTGGATTCCAAATACTAAAAATTTAGATTCTTGAAAAAATAAACAGAGGTAGAAGAACAAATATTTTCAAGTGCATTTAAAAAAAAACAAAAAAAAACGTAATATAGATATAGTACATTTTATTCGAAAATTATACACATACTATTATAAATAATATTTTCTAGTCTGGGAAATGTTAGATTAAATTAAGGACTTGATGTAAATACCAAATAAGTGGCGATTATCTGATTTTCGATATAATTGTGTCAGAAAGTATACTTGAGTAATAATAATTGCACTAACATGGGAAGAGATGTCCTTGAAGTAATTCATTAAATAATTATTGTAATAGAGTAAAATTATTTACGAAATTTAAAGAATTGAGGAAATCAGACTAATGATATCAACAGCCTAATTTTAAACATAATGGCACTTATCAGTATTTTGCATAAAGCCATTCATTTAATAAGAGTTCTTGAATGTAAATGTATGTCTCATGATTTTGTGAATAAAAATGAATTTCAGGAATCTTAGATTTTTTTTTTTATCAAATCTACCAAATTGATATTTTTTAAACTTATGATACATATTTAATTTGGTTGTTGAAAGCAGATGAATTTATCTTCAAATATAACTTTGATGGACGCATCATTACTAGAAAGAATCTACTAGTCAAAGCTAATCAGCATCAAACACGTTTGTAGTTGTACACGGTTTGTGAGAACTATCATCATATTATGGTCTATAATTCTTTGAGTTTATTATCACTTTTGGTTACTATAATGGGAATTTCCCGGTGAGTAAGTGACATAAGTATCAGATTTCCTTTTCTAAACTTCGATTTAAAATTGTAAGTATTATGTTAATTGGTTAATAAATATTATTATTTGAATATGTTTGAACGAGGAATGTATTTATTGGAATACGTTAGCAGAGATTGATCTTAATGTATATATACGATTTCGATTTTCTATAAAATTTATCACTCACATTTAATTTTTCACAAGTATTATTGAAAAATAATTAGACATATTGGCTACAAAGAATTTTTTTTTTTTTAATTATAAAAATTAGATAAAAAAATATGTGAAAAAATTAGTTTTTTAAACAAATTAAATACATTTTGTACTAGTTTAAACTATTACATACGTAACAAAACTCATTTTCATGATATTTGCAATTTGTAGGCACTAGTATATTTTCTTAAATAATATTTTGCTTCAATATTGCATTTCTCTTTTAGTAAACAATGTACGAAGATGTTTTTGTTACAACAAACATATTTGTAATACATGTTTGTAACTTCAAAAATATTCTATCAGTAAATAATAATAAATGTGATACATATATCGCAACAGTGATCTAAACAGTGACTCAACTCACTCATCTTCAAATTCTTACCTCATTGAGGAACAAAGGAAGAGTTAGAAAACTATGGGAGAAAGTTGCAATAGAACAGTAAACATCGGCAGAGAATAGTTCAATTTCCATTCTATACGTTACTTCCACTTGAAACAAGAAATGCCAAAAGTATTTTTTTTTTTTTCGACTCCCAAAAGACTGTTTTATATCTTTAGGAGCGGCGCTCTCTATTCCGGACGAATATATTTCGCGATATAAGCTTTTCCATTTAGAAAACGGGAGAAAGTGATATAAAGGAAAGGTAGGAGGGAGTTTGTTTTTTGGCTTCTTTCTTTCATTTTTGAAATAAACACGGCAAGCAGGCAAACGATACAAGTTGAAAAAAGTAACAAAAAATAGGGTGCTTTTTAGGGAATGATTTTATATGAGTGATTTCTCTTTCTCCATCATTTTTCTATTTGCTCTTAAAGAGTAGAGGAAATGCTTTTAAAGGAATAAATGGCAGATAGATAAAAATACCACACTCGATTGAAAATACTTAGTATTGGGTGAGATTGCAAAAGTTGGACTATTATTGAGCAGGTGACATACTCTCAGAAGATATCGGTTTATTTTATATTGTAGAAATAGAGGTGTTAAAGTAAAACAAGTGTTAAGAAGTTGGAAACAAAATAATATTCTTTAGAAATAAAAAAATAAAAAGTTCTACATCTGTTAGAATTTGATAAAAAAGGGCAAAATGCTATTTTATATAGCTTAAACAGAATTATTTCAGCCATATATCATTGATAAAATACTGGTAATAAAAATATAGATATTATGGTTTACATAGTACTTGCTTAATAATGTAAATCAAATAATACTAATTACTTTAATTTGCAATCTTTGTTGCTTTATTTTTATGCATTAACTTTCTGTGTTGTTATGCGATAGAAATATCAAAAAACTGATAGACAAGAACAGTTTGTGTGTAAAATGTATTGAGTCTACTTGCTGTGAATTTTATGAAATCTTTCGGAATTTGTTATCTCTACAATAAATATCGATTCATCTTCGCGAATTATAATTTGCTTGTGAAAAATTTAGTCTAAACCAATAAAATATAAAATGAATTTACAATACCTTCTTCGAAATAAGTTATATTTGTTCAATTTAATATTTATAATTTTTTTAGTTATTCTTTTATAGTTAGATACACTATATCATATTTAATAGGTGGTAGAGCCTCCACATGAGGCAATTACAGCCCTAATTCTCCGGGGCATGCTTTCCATAAGTGTTTGGATGATGGACAGTGGTATTTTCCTTCACTCGGCTTGGAGAAGACATGCACATATTTTCACTGATTATGGACGGTTGCTTCACCCCTCAATTCGGCGATCCCACTTATCCCAGAGGTGTTTTATCGGATTCAAGTCTGGACTCTGGTCAGGCTAGTCCAGTCGGTTCACCTCAATCCATGGTGGACCTTCCAACATTACAAGTGGAGTTGCCAACCTGGAAGTAACAATGATCAAACCCGTAAAATTGCCACAGCGTAGGAAACACATTGTTGTCTAGAATAATGGAGTAGGAGTCGGTGTTGAGCCTACCATGGATTGGATCAAGGGTGACGTAGATCAGGACCGCACTTATCCTCATTTGCAGGGGTTTCCAAATACTTATTGATAGATAGTGTATTTTTAACTTGTTGGGCTTTCATGAACACCATACAAACATTTTTATTACATTTTTTTCAATGGTATTCTTCATTTACTCATAAAAAAAAATATTTGTTGATCTTTATTTTTTTCAATCAATAAGCTGCTTAAGAAAATAGGTGTTTCTAAAAATAATCAAAGAGAGCCATATAATTATCTATCTCCTCACATTAGTTTATTTAAATAATAACTGACACCTATTTTTTAACCAGTTGAATAATCTGAATTTTATAAAAATTAAACTCTGTTTTTCCTCAACTCAAACTATACCAAATAAAAAAAATTATATTCAAGTTTCCTACTGGCATAAAATTAATATTTATACTCTCTTTAGTGAAAAACATTCAAATAATTGTGTGGAAAAGTTTCTGTACTGTTTTTGGAAGCTCTATTTACGCAATTAAAATTTAAAAAGTAAAAAAAAAAATTTAAAAAAAAAAAAAAAAAATATTTTTCAACATAGATTATTTTGAACACACAAACTGCACTCATAGTATTGTAACTTATTGATAAAACTAGTTATTGGATAATAGGATAAATTGATAAAATTGTGTTTTTCATATGTAATACAACTAATTTACTCTGCTGATTAAATATCAAGTAACAAATTCTGTTTAGAAAATAAAAAGCTAAAATCTTTCTACTTTGTGCCACATGTATGACATTTATTTTCTATAATACAAAGGTTATTCATTAGCTTAATTAAAATTAAAATATTTATAAATCTCACAATTACTACATAGAAATCTGATTCCTGCTGAAGTTTCCATATGATTTCTGACAATAGATAACACCAGGATCATTCTCTCAAAATGTCCGTTTTAGACTTCAAAGTTTTGAAATTTGAAAGATTTATTTTAAGGTACGTATGAACAGTTTTCAAGAAGCTGAGAAATACATCTTTATAAAACTATCAACATTTAAAAAAAAAAAAAAATTTATTTTTTAAGTAATTATACTTAACATGTAAATTAGACAGAAAGTATCATTACCAATATAAATCATGCAAAAAAACAAGACTGCCTTTTCGTAGTATTTTTGTGTTTTTTTAAGTTTATGCTTATAGTCTAGTCATAATTTAAGAAATATTCACTTAACAACTAGAGTTTGAAGCCTAATTCTTAAATATATATATATATATATATATATATATATATATATATATATTAAATCTAATTTTGTAGAATGAAAAATAAAGATAAGTGTGTGTTTTTTTGTGCTTTTTTGCTATTTAATAGAAAACCGATATTCAAAAGAAAGTTATTTTCTCAAAATATAAATAAAACGTGTAATTCAAAGACTATAAATAAAATACTAAAAGACAAGGACATCTAAATGTAAGTATAATGATGGCTAATGACATGGATTGTAATGGCATTTCACCATATTTCAGTCATCATAAAGTAAAGAATGATAACTCTTCTAAAAAATTACAAACTAAAAAAAATAAGTTCATTTAACCAAATAATGTATCTATTAAGACTAAATATTATTTATTATAATTAATTATATAAGATTTAGATTGGTATAAACAGCAATACAAATAGTTTTACTAACAATCAGCTTCAGCAATCCTAACACATATAAGGATTTATCCAAGCAATATTATTATTCAAATATCAACCCTAAAATAGCTGTTCCTCTCAAATCTTGTTATTTGACTCAGAAGTGTTATTTACTGGGCAAGAAGAACAGTAAAAATATTTTAATGATAATAACAGATTAAGCAAACCACAATAATATTTTTTAATTACTTTTTAAAGGAAAGGCTCGATATTTTGTAATTTTAATGTATGAAATTTAATAAACAATTGTAGTTAAAAATATTCAGAACGTTTAATACAGCATGAATCGACCTTCAAATACAAAATTTATGAAAAAGGATTGTGAATGGTACTATGAGTGAATGACTATTCAGTATTAGTTGTGGTTTACGGAAGAATACATTAGAAAAATAATAAAAATACATTTTATTTGCCTACTGTCAGCTACTAGTAACATATAAAATGCTCTTCCTCAAACTGATTTAATGTAGGTTTTGTAAATATGGGACGGCAAACTGTGCGTTTTCGGAAAAATCCCTATATTATTTGTTGAAAAGTTGAATATCCTGTTTTTCAAGCTCAAGACGACAGCTAAGTAATAGCTTTTATTTATGTGTGTTGCTACATTGGATAACTGAACCATTCTCCAAAAGTTAAACAAAATGTTCCTCGGCAATAATTTTAAGGAGGAGCGATAATATGTTACCTAAAAATTTTAATGATTATCAAAGAATGTTCCATTTTATTTTATTCAACAATAATTACAGTTTAACTTAATAACTACTGTTATACACAATAGTTATTAGATAGAACAACTCCTGATTTTCCAAATCAGTCATTTTATCAGAACCATGTACCACCTAGAAATCTTCCACTCTTAATACAACCCATCTTCTCACTGATGATATGTGAAATGTCTTTCCATACTCAATCCTTTCGAATCTAAAAATGGAAAATCCATTCCTCTGGCCCCAGACTCATTCTTGTTATTTCTCTGTGTTCTGATGAAGGCGTAATCCTCTCCACCGTGATTGATGACAGAGGGGAGAAGCCAGAGGGGTCTTCCCAAGGATTCAATCCTCCCTGAACATCCTCCCATCCCTTTTCTCCCAAGCTGGAGTCTTTTGTTCCAATCCAACCCTGGGAGCGTTTTCAGCATCTTCATACACAAACATCTCCTCCGCGACTATTGAATGGGTTTTGAACAAATGGTAGAAGAAAAATGGATTTCCATGGATAGGTGTTTTTGTTTACTGCCTTTTGGGAGAGGAGATTTCTTCAAACGCTAAGTTCGAGTTTAATAAATAACTGTTTTGCGTCGAAATTCTAGAAACTTTTTTCGAGTGTAGTCTGCTTTAGTGCGGATGTTTTTATTTTCACGACTAGTACTTTGAAACTCAAATAAGGTAACAAGAATTTCAAGGAATCACATCAATTTTAGCTTGGAATGAAATGCTTTCGTCAGGAGATTCAAATTTCAAAACTTAGCAAATAAAAAAAGGTCAATAGAAAGGTCTTTTATATGAAGTGCTTTTCAATTTTACACAAATGCTCATAAGTAGGAATCTACAAAAATCTATTAAATGATAGATTATTTAGAAGACAATTGTAGCGTGATATTATTTCTGTGTTACATTTTGTATTAAATGTTATGATAATTTAAAAACTTGTTATCTTCCCTAATTAAAAGCCATCACTAAATAAATTTAACGCTTCTCTTGACACAGAATTCTAACATCAATGCATTTTTACTATCAATATCACACGCACTCCCATTGCAGCAACATTTTGTTTGGCAATTTTTAGTTTTCTACTTTATCCTTATAAATCAAGCATTCATTAAGTTTAAGAATAACCTACATTAAGTGTTTAAAAATTTTAAAGTAGATAATAACTATCACTATAGAAAGATATATAATCGTATGAGCATACACACAAATTTTTCTCAAATTTATTAACTTGGTATGATTCACATAAAATCAAAAATTTACAGCTTAATTAAAAAAAAAAAATGCAAGGCAAATCTGGATTGCAAAATTTAATTAAATACTAATGTGTATTGTGCAAGCATTTGGCGTAGATAAAACAACGTTCATTTTGAGAAAAAAGAAAGAAGCTGAAAACAAATGTCATGCGATGATAAAGTTATATTTATACGACAGTAGGTAAAAGTTATCTGATTACTTTAATTTTTTTTAGATAAAGGACTTCATTGAAGTTTCATATCAACTAAATGCATACAATTACATTTATATTCCAAAATAAAATGTGTCTCTATGCGTCATAAAAGTGCTACAAAACATATTTAATTAAATTACCCAAAGAACGTTTTGAATTGAAAAATAAGTAGTTTCATTTAATACATACCTTACTGAAAGTATTCAAAGCAACACTAAAGATAAATAATAAAGCTTATACTGCTACAAACTAAATTAAATTTATTTTAGTTTCGATAAAACAAATCTCTAGCAAAATGAACGTAATAGTTACTGAAACAGGAAAAAAAAAAAAACATTTCTACGCTGATCACTCATTCCTAAGTAGATCAACCGCTTTTCGAAATGTACATCTCCTAAATCTCCTTCGAGATCAAAACATCTATATTTTCTTTCTCCTCTCTTCCCCCGTTAAAAACTTTTTCTCCAATTTTTACTTTCCTCTCGTCCGATGGTACACATATGTTTAAAAAGAAAAATCCTCATCCTCCCAAACTTTTCTTCTCAGAAGGGATTTCTATTTGACATGAGATATTTATCCTCAATGTATATCCATCAAGCTTCACCATCCGTCAAACTTATACATCGATGACACTGATATAATACACGCCCTCTCTTCTTTCTAAGCCTTTGCACTCCTAAACACATCTGATGTTTTCTTATTTCACTTCTTTAACACCATCCCGGAACTTTACACTCCAGTGGGCAAGAGCAAACCTCAGTGAGAGGGAACACACTTTTTAGAACTGATGCAGTGCATTGCATCGACATCTTTAAAACATGAAATTCATTGTAGAGAGTACCATTTTTTCTTTATTTATCCACTTTGAAGTATTAGTTTTCTTTGAGGGATTTATATGTGTAAATTGTGCTACATTTTTTAACATCAATAAAATTCTGGTGTCTAGACAAAATTGACGCTTTTTCTATTTATAGTATATTAATTAAAATAGTTTTGGTTTTGTGATGTGTTATTTCTTCTTATAATAAGACTTTTTATCCCAAATTTACAATACTATGGGAGTTGTTTTAGCTACAAATAACCATTGTCTTTACTTATGCTCATTAATTCAACGGGACTTCATTATCTGACAAGAACCCACAATTAAGAGAAGTATGTGCTGTGTTTAGTATATATGTAGCAAAGTAGAAAAAACGAAATCAAATGAAACGAAAAACTTAAATGTTCAAATGATGAAAGTTATAAACCCTAAAACAATTCAGGGTGAGTTTAATTCTCTATTTGGAAGACTGTTGTATAATGTAATTTAAATTAACCTATAAGTTAGGAACTTATGTGAAATTAGCTCAATTAATGAACAAAATATGCCCGAAATAAAAACTCTGATACCCCCGTGTGAGTTAAAAATCAAAATATGATTACTATTTAATCCCCATATCTTTATTTAAACATTTTAAATTTTAATTTTTTTTTAAATAAAATATTTATTGGTTAGAAGCAAAATGATAAACTTTGTATGATAAAAGAAGAATTCAACGAGCATATAATGTATGTTACAGTTTGAAACTAACGTGATGCATACGCAATTTGAGCAGTGCAGAAAGAAATATCGAAAGTATATTAAATTTAAAAAAACATAAAGTTCATCCCATAATATCATTTAAGGAATCAAGTATCATTTTTAAGAGTTTTACGTACTTTAGCATAATTATTTGCATCATAATATACCATGGCGTATCGAGGAATCTTCACACAAGAAAACATTCTCGAAAATCTTTCAATTTTTACGATCTTAAAAGGATCACTTTGATCCCCCTTCTTTGTATCGCTTTGCCGCACACGACGCCGAAATTATTACCTTCGTTTCTCACGGTACGTAGAAGGGATTGTTTGAACCCATTCGTATCGATTCATATAACTAACAGTCATCTCGGAGATGCTTTAAGATGTTATCTATTGGAGAACTAACTACTTTTCGCTGAGTTCCTCATCGCCTCGAGAGCAGCTCCTTTCCGCGCGCCATTACAGTAATAGCCGTTAATTATCATTAGCGAAAGCCAGTTAGATATGGGACTTTTCTTCGGATGCGCCATTACTGATAGTACTCAGAACTTAAAGAGTTTCTAAGAGTTAGGATAGGGAATAGTATAGTCTGCGCTGATTAGAAGTATTCCTACGAGCTATATTGTTTTGGCCCTCTGTATCTACGTAATACTGAAACATATAAATAAGAATTAACATATTTTGTGCATTGAAGTTTAGTTTTTAGATATTAAGAGTAAATAACTTTGGTATATGTACCATAAGAAACTGTTAACTGTTTGAGGTGGTAATAATTTTTTTAAATACTAAGCAGTAAAAAAAATCTGCATGTATTTACTATCCGATTAAGAAAGAATCGGATAACATAGTACTTTACTTGTTTCTGCCTATATGATTTGTATTTTATCAAAGAAGGGGATTTTATAAAATCCCATCTATAAAACAATGAGGTAACATTACAAGTTTTAAAAAAAGTTTTATTGTAAACTCCTATTTAATATTTTACAGCTATTATTGAACAAGTAACATAACTTAAATATAAATTTCAACAACCTACTGCCGACCAAACAGTATAGTGGTTAGCGTGCTAGCTTCTAGACCGCGAGGTTGCGGGTTCGAGTCCCGTGTTAGGCATGGGTGTTTGTAAATGAATGTTGGCTTGTCTAATGACGAATGTTTCAGCGCATTATAGCCCTCGTGTTGCTGACGGTACCAGATAATCTGAAAGCAACCAACTCAACAACCTACTTCTACGTTAAAGTAATTACAAATTAAAAAATTTATTCGGTAAAGGTAAGGGAATGTTTTAGAAGGTACATTCTCATTTCATGGAGGGAGTGGATTGAATTAGTATTCCCTTAAAACTATTTTATTGTGGAGAATTGTATTTCCTTGGAAGTGAATTTTACGCAAACTGTAAAAAAAAAAAAAAAAATGATGAACTTATTAAGCTCCATAATTGTTCAATTGTTATAAATAATGGATATCTCTGACAACAAGAGGAGTTTTTCACTATTCAGGTATTCTAAGACAACCCACAACTGCGATTTCAATGATATCTTGGAATATGGAACCCAGTTTCTACAGAAGTAAATTTTATAATTTCGCTCACTCTGTTTTTCAAGAACACTGACCATTATTCTTGCCTTTTAATCTAATTTATACTGTAAAAAAATATGTTCAGAAATTTTGTTTCATTATTCAGCTTCAAGCTGTTCTATGCTGATGCATATTATCTAGCTCTAATTGTATCAGATAACAATTCAGACGTTTAAGAAAAGAATGGCGAATTTAACAAAAGGTGGTTCTCAGAAAAGAGCGTTTGAAAAGTTTTCCATGAAGTAGTTTCTATGCAGATGGGTATCATTCGCTGCTTATTTTGAGAGGGTAAGAATGACAAACTTAAACCTAAAAACATATTAGACTCTGTGAATGGTCTAGATTCGGATGGGGGGAAAAAGTTTGACCCAATGTTAAGTTCGCCCTTCGTAGACGCTATGCTTCAATTCTAAACATGGGATTGGGATGCTCTCAAGGGGTGATTTTCATTATTAGTTGTACAGTTACTCCAAAATTAGATTCACATCTAATGAAAACAACAGCTGAATAAACTATTTGGTTTGCATCACAGAATAAGTGTAAACTTATAATTGACGTATTTGATACATCAACCCAACGAAGTATTTTTATATTCATTAGATGTGGTACCTCCTTGCTCCACTTTAGGAAATTTTTCCGCACATCTTCAGCTGCCTAAGCATCCCAGAAATGTTTTTCATTTCTACAAGGATTACAATAATATTTTGATTGTAATATGACAGAAGTTACAAACCCATCAGGATAAAATATTTTATTTACAAGTGAACTCTTTTATATTGTTTTAACCTTTTCATTTTAATCAAAATGCAGTTCCACAGAGCTTATTTCAACGTATCTGCTTACTTATCCCAAATTAGTTTTAAACATTAACTTTAACTGGACTTTAAATAGTGCAAGCACCTAACACGTATTTACCCAGCCTCTCAAATCAAACTTCAATTCCTTTATGATTTCAAAAGCTTCTTTAAATAAAGACTTGAGATTCGATTAAATATTAATGCGGGTTCTAATGTTATCAACATAAGAAAAAGCTTTTAGTTTTTCTATTATTGGATTTCTAAAACTATCAATTGGAATTTTTTGACGATTGTCTTTGCGGATTATATTAAATCACGTCACATAGAAGGTAAGGACTATATCACATCCAAATACTCTGCACGTAATACTTTCATATCGCCTTCTTCATTGAATCATATAAATTTCAAAAAGCCTCTTTCCTTTGTGTTTAGATAAATCTATAAAAATTCCTTTCCTATATCCAAGATGACTCTTATTCTGTATCTTTTAAATCTGATTAAAATGACAGGTATATTTTTTTATAAGATTCATACTAGTCTCAAGGGTCCTTCAATGAAACGTGATTTGTTGTTTAATACTTGCATCGAAAATTGGACGGACATTTGTAGCACTTGTTTTTTTAATAACTTTTCGATGAGCCAGACAATATCCGATGGAATTTAATTCAACACACGGCTTTCTTTTGTATGCTTCCTTCATTCATACATGCATTAAAAACTTCCAGATATCTTTTTTGTAACCCATGTTTATAAAATTGCTTACATTCAGAGGTTAATCTTTTCATACCCATCAGGTAAGGAAGTGTGATCCGATTTCCTTGGTATATTTACATCATATCTTGCATATTTTCACACTTTCGCCGTTACTTGACAATGAAGAATAAGCGTCTGCTTTTTATTCTCCCTGCTTCTTTGGTTGGTTGGCTGTTTTCAGATTATCTGGCGCCGTCAGCAACACGAGGGCTATAATGCGCCGAAACATTCCTCATTAGACAAGTCAACATACATTTACAAACACCCATGCCTAACACGGGACTCGAACCCGCAACCTTGCGGTCTAGAACTCTGCTTCTTTGCTTTACTGAGTCACGTTTTCCAATTAATTTCCGGTGCAATAAATTTAAAATATATATACTTTGTTAAGTAAGCATCGAAATTACAGACATGCTGACATTCTCCCTACGATGACTGTAAAGTACTTTCCCTAAGAATGTCTAGACAAATTTAGTCTGTAATGCTACAAGTCCTACATATATAACTTTTTTTTCTAATATAAAGCGTTCCATGGATATCAGAACATAATAAGAATCCTATAGGACCTACATCTCTGTGATTGACATTAGGAATTGATTTTAATAAAAAAAATCAAAATTGATGATGTAGTATAATGTGGATGCTTAAATCGTAAGTAATATGAGTATTACTTTCTATAGCATTATCATTTCTCTTCATAAATTGTAAGTAGAAAAGGCTGTAATCATGTTATAATTCCTTATTTAATAGAATAAAACTCCTGTATGACAGTTATTGCTGGCTATACATTGCGTATGTATGAATTTTATACATAAAGACAATACAGGGCCTACTCTTGATATCGGCTACACTCAGTGGTGTCTCGTGAGCAGGGAAAGTTGGGGTCCTGATGCCAAAATTATATATATATATATATATATATATATATATATATATATATATATATATATATATATATATAACAAGATGGATTCAAAGAAAAAAGAACAGACGTTTGGAGCACAACTTTTTGTCTCCAAATAACTAATCACAATAAAAATGTAATAAAAAAGTATGTTGCAAATTTTTAATATTTTTATCAGATTAAGAATACTTAAGAATGAAAACGTTTTAAAATGAGTTTAAATGTCGATCGGGTGAAGTGTTTAAGTTCAACAACCTTGAAGCTGAAATTCTTTTAATGTAAGATTAATTATCAATATTTTCAACATCACACATCATTTTATGTAGAGTAAAGCTGGCAGGGTGAGATTTTTTTAGTACTTTTAGCTAGTATTGTAGGAACGTAAAACTACCTAATTATAAGGTCCTTAATAAGTTAAATAATGCTTTAAAATTCTGTTGTACATCATATTAGTAAATTAAAACACAAATTACATAAAATATGTAAAACTATAAAAACAGATATTGCTCAATCACTATTCTGTGCAAAAGAAACTAAAGATTTAAGAGATATTAACGAAACAAATCTGAAAACTCGATTAAAAATTCTGTAGATTGCACTGGAAAAAAAAAATTCGTTAAATATTACATGAATTTAAGAATTAAAATACAAATCACATATACATGAAAGATAAAAACCATTGAAAAATGCTTGTTTACAACAATAAATAAGGTTTTAAAATAATTGAAAAAGAAAATCTATAGTCATAATAATGCTACTAATATTACAATGACATTTCAATTATTAATTCATGCAAAATAATTTTTATTTTTTGTATAACATAGTTAATAAAATATGACAAAACCTTTGAAAGTACAATGTTTACAAATTTGCAAAGTTGAAGGTATTGTTGTATGAACCAGTTCAACAATTTTAAATTGAATTACTTGATATTCTTTGAATAGTAATATATTTGTCGTTGTATATTGTTTTGGAACAAGAGCTAAGGGAGAGTTATACTTCAACGAAATATCCTTCAATCAAAATTTGGGCAGCTAATATATTAATCCTTCTATTGAGGAAATAACGTCTTCCGGGAAATCTTTAAAAAGAAAATGCACAGCACATGCATTTTAAATTTGAGGAAATCCTGAAAATCTGCAGAGGAACCCAGCAATTGAAACAAAGATATATGTCGCAATTATTGATGTGCCTACTCATTTTGAAAACAGATAACAGAGCACATGGCGTGATTCGATTATATTGCTTCGGGTTGTCAATGAGTTTGGATATAGCATTTTTTTAAAATAAAGGTTTTGATCATGATTCTTAATACTTTGATAAGAAGTTAAAAAATACGGAACTAACTTTAAACTTTTAATTTCGAATATCCTGTGATATTTTTTTCATTCACTTATTCACACATTCTGTACATTTACTTATTTATTACAGAATATTTTCTAAAATTAGATCCTCTCTCTTTTATTTATACTACCCTGTAAAAGGATACAGTTCGTTTCTGCCCAATTCTAGTAAAACTACTTATTTTTATTTGATAAGGAAATTTTTTTTTATCTTTATAGAAATTCATCTATTTATCCTATCGGAGAGTTACGTTAATAATTGCATTCGATATCAAATATCAATGGAAGAGGTAGGACGAATCAACACTTCTGATCATTTGGACGAATTTCAATACTCAGTACTTAGTTATTTTTAGAAACAAAAAGTAAATATCTAAACAAAAACCAATTGTTGACTTTTACATTTTACTAAATGAAGAGTGAAAAAAAAAAAAAAAAACCTTACCATTGTTATTTATTGGTGTAAATTCTTTCGCAGTCGTACAAGTTGAAGATACTAAACAAAAAAGAAAAGTAAGAATTGAAAGGTGTATTAGTAATTTGACACCCAAAAAACAGAATGTCAAATGAAAGGGAAGGAATGGCCCTCGCCACATTATATAATTTGTTTTCTTATCTCTTCATTCTTTAGGTTGCAAATTCAAGGTAGCTCGAAGTAAGGGGACATTTTGTTAACCCAAGCCCAGTCTGGGAAAACTAAAATGTTTTGAAGAAGGCAAGAAGATAATCCTCATATAGTCATTCTAATAGCGTTAGGCTGTTAGAGTTTTAATCGGAGTTGTGGGTTCTTATAATATTCTGAATAATTGCAATCATACTATAGTACGATTATTCAAAGTTTTATTTTTTTTTATTTATAATTTAGGCTTTTATTTTTGTAATTTATTTGCATGCGTGATTTTTTTTTTACATCAAATAAATTTTAAGGGGTATCCTCACACTAATACTGTAAAACAAATTGGCATCTAATCAAGAGGAAGATTGCACAATGCATCTGATGCAAAAATTTTGCTCACTCTTTCGTCACACGTCCGACCAGGATTGTAGACAAATTTGCGAACTCGGTTGGGGCTACATTGGAAATTACTTTTAGAGGTACACTTTCAGTTTTCAAAAGCAACAAGGATTGTTCTTTTGAGTGATATCTTCTCTCTTTCCACAAGACAGACTGATAATCAAGGCGAGATCATCTTAGTGTTTGTGTGAAATAAATTATTTACTTTGATTCAATTATTTTTTCAAACGTTCACAAATATGCATACAAAATATCTATCGTATTTAGTCATATAAAATCCATTCCTTCAGCAGCGAGTTATAGTATGACATTAAACTTTATGAGCCTAGTAATAAAAAATATCGATGTGTAACATTCATGTTGGGTCTTTAATCTAATGAAATTAACTTTTATTTCGGCCGGGGATCTCTTTATCCCCTTGGCTTCGCGCCTGCTTCCGACTCATAGATCAGAAAACCGTGCCAAAACACGAAACTCAGGAATTTTGTAATTTGAGAACCACACAAGCGGTATAAACTCGCAAGATATTGCAGGTGGCGATAGTCAGTCCCATCGTCCATTTTCCCTTCCGTTTCTTCTACGGGCAAAGAAAAAAAAGCTCGATAAGGCGACTTAAATATCCATCCATAGGGAAATCTATTAGTGTTGAGTGAAAGTGGATAGTTTCAAGGTTAAAACTTCAGATAAATCAATATATTAACCAATAACTAAAAATATATTGAAAAAAAAATCATTTGTTAAAAAACACACAATATTTATTATTTTTGGGGCTGAACCGACCAAAATAGTGGGAAGGGGGGGGGGGGGGGCTGGCCCCCTGCAACAGCTGCCACAGGCTACACTTAATAATTCATTTTAACTTTCAAAACAAATACGCAATAAAAGAGTACAATATAGTTCATCTAACAAAATATTTAATCGATTTAATCTACCAAGAAATGTAATTTAAATATGCAACACATTATTGAGAGAACAACAAATTACTTGCATTCAAGCGCCAAACATTAAAGTTAAAATTGCCTTACAGTGGGTTACAAAATGACACACAATGGAAAAAAAGGCTAAATTGTTTAAAATAGGGAACGCGGATGTCTTTTTTCCAAAACACAAACATGCAAGCAATTGCCTTTATGGCAACATGAAAATGCTAAACAGAAGTTGATGTTCCAGAGAAATAAAATAGAAAAAAGAAATCATAATAACTACCTGGATGCAGTTTCCACCCAAAAGAAATCTATATTTTATTTGGTTATCGCGTTATCCTCCCACCAGATAGCATCGGGCATTTTTCATTGAAAATTAAATTACGTTTAGTGAAAGGCGAGTTATTTATGCTAGGCATTAAACTCGAATGCGCTGGCTGTAAAAATCTTTTCAGGAGAATATGAAGACCATTACTTTTATTATGGTTTATTCCACCCTCTTTTTGTTACTATTGATGATGACGTTCCTCTTTTCTTTTTTCATAGTCCATCTTCATCTTCATCTTCTTTCCTTTCCTTGCCCCCCGGAGCATAGCAATCACCGCGTGACTGTTTCCTCTAGATGATTCTAGAGAGAGAAACATAACACTGGAAGGTTCGTGAAAATTTCCATTAAAGGTACACGCGAAACGTGAAAACAAAATTTGGAAGGGTGGGAGTGAAATGAGTAGTTGAAGGGTGGAATAAAAAAAATATCTTAAAAGGAATTGAAGAAAAGAAGTAGAAATTACCCCCGAAGGTGTGCATAAATATTATAATGCCTGAGATGAGAGTGAAAATTGAATTTGAATAGTTTAATGTGAAAAGAAATGTTGATTCCCATTTCAATTCGGATTATAGAGTTCTTGAATGTTACGACTGTATTCCATTCGTTATTTTTAAAAGGTTTGTCAGGCTCCACAATGTCAAGACTTTTTAGAAAATGTCGTGCCTCTTCATTTTTATTAATTGACTTGCTTTATGTTGACTGAATATATATGTAAATTTACATGAACTAACTGGCAAAATAAGCGTAATGTTTAACTTTCCAGGGATAATATTTAGATTAACTCAAAAAATAGTATGCAATTTTATGAGTAAAACTGCATGCAAGGTAAAATATATTAACAGTTCCCAAAGTGGATAAGGTATACGTCTCATTGCAAATGTTGTCATTACAATTGAAGATAAAGAGTAATCATAGACAGCTTTAAGAAGCTAATTTAGTTTGATTATAAAAATAATCATAAATAAACAATGGCATGATATAACATAATTTTAAAATTTATTAATATTAAGGGGAGTTGGTACCCAAAACTTTTTAAATAACTGATTTTGAGTTTATTATTGTTTATCAAAATGTAAATTATCCCTATAAAAGGATACCTCATTCGTAAAAAACCTCAACTAGAAGTATTTTTAATGGTTTTTTTAAAACAAAATTGATAACTATTAGTGTAAGTAAAGTTTTCTTTAAAATACGTTTTTCTCAAAACTACATTTTTCAATATATATGTCCATTTTTATCAGAAACTAAGCAAACTATCATCCTGAAATTTTTACCACATATTCCTTTTATATATCTGTGTATACTGAAGTAGTAATTTGTCGTTATTAAAAAAACATTTTTCTTTTGGCTTTTTTCGGCAAAAAAAAACTTGTGATTTTTAACAAAAGTGAGTGTTTTTCACATTCATTTTTTAAAAAAAAGTAAATGAATCATAATAAAAAGCTAACTTCAGTAGACTAACAAATGTCTGCTAAATGCACTGAAAAAAAATTAGGCTTCTGTGTTAGATACTTTCTGAGAAAAAGGGTACATGAAATATGCCAAATTAACATTACCGGTAGAGAGGGTACCAACTCCCCTTAAGTCTGAGAAATATAGATACATAGAATAAAGTGCACTTGATGAATAGAATATTCGGTTTAAGAACAGCTAATATGTTATTGAAGCAATAACAATTTTGATAAAGTAATGTGGAACGATGAACAATCACAGAATTAAATGAGTAGTATGTTAATTAATAGCCAATTGTATAATATTTTCGTACTAAAAAAAAATAGCGGAACATGTTACTTTCACAAAAATTGAACATAGTATCGCAATTAGCCCTTTATCGGTATTACATTTTTTACTTTCATATATGCCTATTTATAACTTATCATCTACTTTCAGGAAATTTAATAATGAGTTTGGTAAAACTCATTTGTCACTAAATGTAATTATTTTTCTATTATGTTACTACTGACCACGTTTGTTTTTAAACCACAGACGTCTGTATCTCTCGTTAAAGCTCTCTTCTTAAATTTGAGACTTTTATTTTAATTCACGACAGCAGTTAGCCATAATTTTACTTGAACGGCAATCTCTCTCAAGGGTAGATTCAACTATTATATTTTACACAGTCAAACCCCGTTAACGCGAAGTCGATGGGGCTGCTGAAATTGTTCACGTTAAGCGAATTTTGTGTTAAATGAATAAATTTACGTTAAGTTTTAAGAATGGGGAACTGCTTTTAATTCACGTTAAACGGGATTTCAATTAAAGCGATTTCAAGATGGAGTTGGACTGTAATCATATACCTATACACATACTTAGATAACTTGTTAAAATACTTACAAAAAGCTCAATTTTTTTAAACATTTTATCTTTAATATTTTAACTCGATATCATCATTATTTTAGTTTATTTATCATGCTAGGGTAGGTAAAGAAAAGAGAAATGTTTAAATAAATTCACAATGATGATATATTTTCGTAAGCAATTCCTTTCTTGTGTGAAATTGTAATTGGTAATTATATCATTTGACCCACTTCGGTGTTGTTGATGATGATCAACCTTTAATACCTACATATATTATAAGAATTCCGTATGAATAACATATATCTGTGATTATACATTTGTGTAGAGCTGCTAAGTTAGAAGTATGAGACAAATATTTTGTGATGAAAATTAACAATAATTTTTACTTGCATAACTTTTACGAAATTTGTTTGTTGCTTTTAAACTCTACAAACCAAATCTATGGTTGCATTTTTCTCTCTCAGTAACTTAATTACACCAACATAAAATTTTACTTATACATAAAAGTATATGAAAAGAATATATAGAACTGACATTTAAAATAAAAATGTAGATACTAGATATGCTTGAAAACATTTGCAATTTAGATTATATATCTTATTAACAATATTGATTTAAAAATTATAATTTAAAACCATTGTTGTAAGAACCAGTATGCGAAACATCATAAAAAGAATTTCATCACTCTACATCGTACCTATCTCAAAAGAGAATATACTGCAAATATGACTGCATGTGTGAGATGCAAATCCCAACATTCACAAATATCACATTTTTGGCGTTTATTCACACCGTATACCAAATTTGATCTCCCTAATATTGGTTCATTCTTGTGACTTCAAAAGCTCTCAAAGTCAACCCTTTAACACCATTCTTTCACGGACATCATGCAGCCTTAAAGATGATGGGAAGAGGGAGTGGGGTGACTTGGTAACCAGGTAAGCAGCCGATCGTAATCTTGTGGTGAACACGCTTCACAGAAGCACAGGCAAAAGGAATTCTTTCACCCCATTGAACACTTCCACTCAAATGAATCCTTCCTGGAGGACTTTAACCGGTCCACTAACCCGACACAGAGAGGAACACTTGAAGCCACACAAGTGTCCCCCTTCCCTATTCTATTGAAGTGTGTGGGGGGGGGGGAGATGGGGTTTCGCGTGCTTTGTGTAAGAGTGCTCCAAGAAACGAGGTGTCGGCAAAATTAATTAACTTTTCCGCGTTTCCAATGGAAAAAACACGATTGCTGACACAAAAGAGAGTGTAAGAGCAACTAAAGGTGATAGTTCCTTGTTCAACATCGCTGCTGAGTTCAGAGGATCGTTGGTTAAGGTTTAGGGATTGTGTCGCTTAACTATGGTCGATTAAAGGTGAGATGATTAGCGAACAATTGCAATTTTCACACAGTTGCAATATTAAAGCAATTTAGTCAAAATATTATGAAGTTGTTAGTTTAAATGACCTTTAATTTATGATTTGAAAACATGTTGGTCAAATCATGTGCTTAACAGTATAATTATTAATTAAAACTCAAGAATAATATTTTTATACGTGTAAAACGAATTTCAATTTATTACCACAGTATGGCACACGTAGTGACATTTGATTGATCTTTATCATGCCTTTATATCCCTAAGCTTCTTTCTACATATGGCATTAGATTACAAAATATACTGTATTTATTCAATATGTGTATGTAGTATTTACTAAGAATATTGAATACAATGGAAAATAAACAGTGTTAAAAAATATTCAAAAAGTTGCTATATATCTTTAAACCATGTTTTTTTTTTTTTTTTTTTTTTTTTTTGTATATATACAGTAAAAGATACTAGGTAAATATTAAAGTTACTTCTGTATACGCTTCTAAATTTTAAACAGAATCAATTGATGAAAAATTTAAAATGTTGCACAGAGTTCACCAACTTGGATTCTGGGACTGAAATTGGAGAAGTATATGTTATTGTTAATTTTAAAGTATACCTTCGTTTTTAAGATAATTCAGACGGAAGAATAATAATAAAATATGTCAAAGGTCAATATGTCAACAAAATATTTTGTGGTATATATTTATAAATAAATTAAATTTATTTTCAATATAGAGTAAGAGTAGCAACTTCAAGAAAGTAGAATTTAAGGAAAGTAGTTTGTCAAGTAATCTCGATCTTGGTGAAATTTTGCGCATGTGACCTTAACAAAAAAGCAAAAGGTCATTCAAGAGTATATCTCACCACTTATCTCCTAAAAAGAGTATTATGGTAACCGGAGATCTACTTTGATGTTACAATACTCACTTTAAGAAAAAATAATACAGTAATCATTCTTTTCAGGTCTCACTACTTCAAAAGCTGTAGAGAATAGGAAAAGTTGAATGAACAATCGCATTCTGTTCCTTTAAAATAAATAACTACAAAGTAGATTTTTAGTCAATTTACAACAACCGATGCCTAAAGATCTCAGTTCCTTAATGCATTCTATTTAATTCGACCAGGAAGCTGCGTAACTTATTTCACGCATATCAAACAAAAATGGTTTTCCATTTCACCGCATGTTACTGATTTCTCTTTTTTTACCTCTCTTATAATTTTCTACTTATATTCGGTACGGACCGAGACAAACTTCTCACACCTGTATTTTTTTAACTGCCATTTTACGTCCACAATTTTTCAAGAGAATTTAAGACAAAAGGGTAGAAATTACAACCCCAGTTAGCAGTTATCGTACTTGCATCGTGAAAAGAGTCCCGAACGACTCTCAGTCACGCAAAACTGCCCCTCCCTCCCACATAACGAGTAATGGATGCTGTTGCCCCTCACACAAATCCTTCGCTGCATCCCATATATGCTCTAATGCCTTCGGACACCTGCCGTGTTTCCGGGTAGGGCCGCACTTTATATTCGGAGGAGATCCTTCCCTTCTGGGATGTGCATGTGGTGCGTTAGAGCTTTAAATATTCGTGTTTTGGTGGTGGAAAGATGTGTTTGGAGAATGTGTGGTGGGAGTACCTTACAGGCTGTTCAGCTAAACATGCCGTACGTGGGAGGTTTGGTGGGAGATTCATTAAATTAAGCCAGTAGACGAAATTAATTCCTCCACACAACTTTAAAGAATTGAAATGCTTTGGGAGAGCTATTTTTGGAGAAAAAAAAAGTTTGCTTAAAAGTGTGTTGAATGAAATTGGAATTTGGATTTTAAATGCATTGCTACTAATATATATTTGACGCACTAATTAGTAATATATAGTTTATATGATGTATTCATTAAACTGAATATTGCATCTTTTACCTTCTTTATAAAAACGAACCGTTTGATTAGAATACAATAATGCAATGTTTCATGAATAACAAAGCATTACTATAAACAACAGGTAAATTTACACGTACAATGCAATAAGTTTATCAAAAAACTATAAATGTAAGCAAAGTTATTTATAAATATAAGCAAAGTATAATATATATCTTTACTATAACAAATGTACCAGTTTGCATGCTTAGGATTGAACATTTATACATCTATAGAACAATAAATATTTTACATCAGATATTAGTTCTTTTAAATGTAATGCTGTACAAATTAATTTTAATTTTGAGTGTATATTTTTAACTGTGATGTAGCCTTGAACTGTAAATATAATTTTTTAGGAAAATTATTTAGTTGAATTGGTCATTAGGAAAAGTTTGTTTGAAATACGAAACACTAATATTAACTCAACACTTCTTACAATTATTTTTTATGAGGATATGATATATAATGAAATTATAGTGTAAACACAATTTTATTTCAACTCATTTTATTAAACAAAAAAAGAAGAACTTTCAAAAACGTGAGAGCACATAAATCTTACGATTTGATTATATGTGATGTAAGAATAAATCGATAGAAACTTTAACAGTATAGCAGCTTTGAAAGCAATTCCATCTGCTGTAAAAAGGGATTCTATAATTTTTTTTATGTTATTCCTGCTTATTTTCTTTTTATGAAACATAAAATATTGTCTGGTGCTAAAATTACGGAGAACATACAACTCCTACTGGATACCTCTTACGTTATTACTATTGCTCCAAATCATAAATATGTTATTTTATTGCTCTTTTATTCATCAGTTTTATTTACCCCAGTAGAGTTGTTTCTTTTGGTTATAGAAATGAAATTGGAGGTTCGGAAATAAAATTGATTCGCTCCCTAGAACCTCGGGGTGTAACAATAAGTGTATAGAGAAAAGGAAAGGATAGCAGTTACACAAAGAATGGTCTTGTGCATATTTTATCACTATTATAATTTATAAGATATATGTATGTGGTAACACGAGCTTCCAATAATTTATGGAAATTAGGGTGATATATTTTTTAAAAGTTTTATTGTTTCAAAATTTAATACAAAAATTTTACTTTTTGGGAAGGGGAATTAATTTTAAACACCAGCATTTTACGACCATGATTTAGACCTTATGATATGGTTTTAAAATATTTATCAGTTTCGAGATTTTATATGTTTATTTTTGTAAAATTATGACATTGCAGATTAAATAAGAATAAGGAATTTTACTATCAAGTTAAAGATATTTTAATATGAGAAATGTTTTTAATTGAGGACGATATACACTTATTTCTCAACGAGATAACTGTTAATTGAACTTATAGGAACAAGTACTTATAAATAAACAATTGAGATTTAAAATTTGAAACTAAAATTCTAAACAAATAAGTAAAAGAAATAATATTTTTGAATTATTGTTAGCTAGAACATCATACAATTTAATCATTATTTTTTTTTTTTCTGAATGATTAATTCCGATTTTTTCTCGAATAATTAATGTTTCACTAATCCAAAATATTTGCTTGATTATCTATGTCTTTCATTAAAAATGTTTTACCTAAGATATAGAATTTAGGAATTTGGCGGAATAAATAACTATTTATTTCAGATAGAGATTATTTAGATTTTGAAAGTTGCCTATTTATTCAAAAATTTAAACAGTATTTAAACCCATTCACAATTTCAAATGATAACTTTTATGCAGTATTCCCTATGCTGCTTTGCATTATCTCAGACAATAATCCGTAAGAAAGGCGACATCTGGATGAAATTGATTATGAATTAAACCTTAAAGAAATAAAAATTATGTAAATTAATACTGACTGCAGTGTTTCGAACAGGTATATTTGAGCACCGCCGTCTGTTAAGTATATATTTCAGATTTTTTTGTTTTTGTTTTATTCCTATGAAGTTTCCGTTTTTTCTTAAGTCTATTATCTTAAAAAGTCTCTTAATAGTTAGCCAAAAAATATGACTTAGTTTTTCTAAGGCATTTATTTAAGGCACAACTTAAAATTTCGGATGACAACTTGAGCTGTCATCCAAAATATATAGTTTAATTGAGATATAAAATTTGATTCTTATTTAAAATTCAAATACACGTATAAAAATAGAAATAGAATGAATGGTTAAGAAAATTATAATCTTTTTCTAAACATCTTATCACAAAGCGTTGAAATGCTTGTACTTTTAAAAATTAATTTAATTTAAACGCGATTAGTGTTTATAATTATTATCAAGATAAAATTTCAAAACAATTTATATTGTAATGGTTATCTATAATTATTGTATTTTCTTGAAACCCATTAGTGAGAAGATTTTTTTTTTTTAATTTATATAAACTATATTATAATATTGCAAATCGTAAAAAAATACATAACTTTTGCGCACGTGAAACCAGTATTCAATTATTCTCAAAAAATATTATCTGAAAATTAAAAATAGAAATATATCGTAATTAAACTTTACAATTATAATCTTTATGTTAAGATTAAATTTAGGCCTCATGAAAATTGCTGTATTTTATCATTTTTCTGTTTGATTTTTTTTTTAAATACATAAATAACACTAACATTAATTAATGTTGTAAATTCTACACACACTACTCTTTAGTTCACAGCATATATTTATGCAATGAAAGAAAAATTCAGAATTGAGGGAAATTAAATAATTGTTGATTCAACTCTAATCTGAATTGAGTGATTACTACAACGTTTCCATAAAGTAAATTTTGTTGTAAATCTTGTCTGTACAATGCTAACATTACTAATCAAAACGAAACAATATATACGTTTCAGATTGGTTGGTTGTTTTCAGATTATCTGGCCCCGTCAGCAACACGAGGGCTATAATGCGCCGAAACATTCGTCATTAGACAAGCCAACATACATTTACAAATACCCATACCTAACACGGGACTCGAACCCGCAACCTCGCAGTCCAGAGGCTAGCACGCTAACCACTATACCGTTTGGTCGGCATATATATATACGTTTAAGAACAAACTGTTTTGTGCTTAACATGTTATTATAAAAAAGTTGTTTTGAAAAAAGAGTTTATCTTAAGAAAAAACTAATTTGATAGCTCAAATTAGTCTATAGCCACTTATCAGATAGTCTAGGCCAAACTAATTTATCCTGATGACTTTTTGTCTTACTTAGTTGAAAGCTTGTTTTTCAAACTATAGTTTGCTTACAATTTCTTAGAAACACTAATTGGTGTTCACGAGTCTTCAGTACATTCTGAATTATTTTGACACACTAAGGATAAACTTTTTTCACCTTGGAAATACATTTTATACTGAACTAGTTTCTATAATAATATTTGTTACACAATAAAGTTGTTATCACAGTATCCAACTTTTCATCAATTTACTGAAATGGGAGTAATTCTATTAGGTTTAGAAGTTCTGAATTGATGCACTCTTTCCAAAGTATGTGTACAATTCTATAGAAAATAAATGTTCTTTCAAATAATTTTCATTCAATAATCCCTTATTGAACCCAACTTATCTTACTAACATATTTAAGTTGAAAAGTCCACTAACGAATCAAAATTACCTTCCGAATATATATCAATCGTTTAAACAAGTATCCAATCCGAAATATACTATGAATATATTTCAACAATCAGTTTAATTACTCACAACTCAAAGTAAGAAAGTATTTATGTCGAATCACCAACTAAGTACCTCCTTTTTTTTTCTTTCTTAGAAAGCAAGTGGATTTCTGTTACACAATTTCTGTCGCTGACCATTACCTCCCAATGTCTAGATTATAGTTAAACTCTTTTCAACCTCATCCCACTTCATCACCAACCACCCATAATCCACCAAGCGCTCCATTTCCATCTCATGCCTTGTGGTGTTATATGCAATAACATTTTCCTCGCCCCTGGGCGTCGTAAACTAGAACTGGAAGCAAACAATCAGCGGATAATGCTCTTTCTTTTTCCGTCCGTGCACGTCCAACCCTAAGGTCTCCTGAGACATCCCCCTTCATGGAATGGAAGCCCACAGATTTCATTTTCCGGTCATACATACCCACTTCGCTGTGCTGGCTGCTAAGGTTCTTTTCCTTCTTCCCTATTTTTGTGGCACTTATTTGACTGCAGGGGTTGGCATCCAATTTGATGTTCCATATATATATTTCTTGTTTATCTCAGACCTTTTTTGAAAGGTCCATATTCGGTCAGAGTTTATATCATTGTTTCAATGCATTGTTAGTTTATGGTCAGGATAATACAAAAATGGTACCATAAAAAGAATGTTTGTATAAATTTAGTAAGATGGTAGATGTATAACAGAAATTAATAATTTTGAACTTACAATGTCATTTCGAATATTTTTTTAATATTATTATTTGTTTATTTAGATATACTGTTGGTTTGAAAATAAGTTACTAAACATACGTTAGAAAAATTAAATGTTACACAGTGATTCAAAAATTATATGAAGGTTTGGTTATTGAATCCGAAATATTATTCAATGTCTGTGTAATTCAATGTTGTTTTGGCATATAGAAAATCCCAAAAAAGTTTACATTTTGTAACTATAATAATCAATACATATCATACATGATCTTAAAAGCATATTGATATGCTGCCCAAAATTAAAAATATGGAATAAAATCAATAACAAAAACTAATTCATAGTAAAAAAACCAACCTCATTTACATTAAAATAAACAATATTTGTTTAATCACTATTTAATGAACACTTTAATTCAAAACGAAATCATTTGATTTATTTCTCTTTATATATTAAATGTATATAATCTCCAAGAATACATTATCTTTTGTTATCCCGATTTGAGTGATCTTGAGTTACCTACTTCACTAAGTAACACGATGCTGCTTTCGAATAAAACGAGTTTTATATTACCCAGCGCCTTATAAACAGCATAATAAAAGACTTTCCACAAAGGATTACACATTTTGACAGCTTTCTAAAACCAAGATATCCTCGTCGGGGATTTTTAGGGTTTTTGCTCGGTGGGTAAACGTAGAGGATTTATTTAACTTGTCACCACAGTATAAGTTAACGTCTTGGACGTCAAAATAATTCTGGTAGCTGAGAGATAATACTCTTGGACTTCAATAAATTCGTCTGAAACGCGGATGTTTTTCCAAGTTTTATTTAATATATCTACGACGTTTTCTTGACACTTTTCCGATTCGGATTTCTGAAATGAAATCTTCAAAAAAATAAGGCGAGCAAAGAACACCATAAGTAAATATTCTCAAGTTGAAAGGTATTCATTAAGCTATTCAAATCATTTGATGGTCAAAAACGTCATTGATACTTGGTTTTCTTTAACTATAATACATTCTAAAGTGTATAGCTATCCAAAAGTAATATATAATTAAAAAAAAAAAAAAATCACAAACAGTTAAGTTTGGGACGATGCTGCTTCACTGAAATGCTCAGGAAAGAACTTTCCTACAAAGAAAAATAGTCCACATTTTTATCAAATGGCAAAACATACCAGAAGATTGTATTAATTACTATCCGAAGCATATTTAAATTATTCAGGGCAATCATACACAAAAGCGAATCGAACCATTACTTAAGGAAATATTTAACTTTGTGGAGTGATTATGCATTTTAAATATTTTTTAAAATGTCATATTTATTTTTGGCGCATCATAATTAAAAAAAAAAAAAAAATTGTATTTGGTTGATTCTGCATATTGATTGTTTAGTAATTGGGGTTGGGGGGGAAGAAAACGTCGTTAAATTTAAGTGTTTTATTTGTTCAGAATCCAAATGTGGCCACTCCCCTGAAATAATAGCACACTTTCAGATACTTAATTATATGCATACGCAGACATTTTTATGTTGACAAACCATGTGCGGGGTTATCTATATAGCCATTTTAATAAGATCAACCATGGCTCCATTGAATTAGAGTTAGCCTGATCTGTTTGAATGTTTAAATATACAGGAAGCTTATCGACCAAATATGTCGGAAAGCTACCGCATGTATTCTACAACTAAGTCAGTAACAGCTTGATATTGATTACTATATCAATATCAAGTTGTTTCGAAGTAAACCAATAATTCGTATTTACATTACAAATGGTTAAATGCATTTATTAAGTCTTATCATTGTATTAATATAACAGTGTTAAATTGTAAGACAATATTATATTATTTCTTTAAAACTTAGATAGCAATTCAAATTTACATGAGATTGGGAAATAAAATGTGTAATAAACAGTGTACATTACATAATTAATGAAATGTAGCTTAAATAATAACGTGTGAATTAAATCATATAAATATGGATCATTTTAATAATCAATAAAGATCATTAATTATTAATGATTTCTCTAATAATGATAACACATGATGACATTAATGCACCAATTAGAGTTTTCATAGTTACACATTTGATCATGCATCATTTGAATGTTAGTATTTAGCACTACACTACTCTTTCACAAGTTCTACTTATTATTCCAGTAAAACTATATCCTTTAAATAATTTTGATGAAAGTTGTTTTTAAAGCATAACAATAAATTTGCAACATATTTCTGTGTTGAACTATTTAAATAATATACTAGGGAATCAAGTATCTCTACATCATATTTGCATTTTTTTTAAATTAATATATTTAATCAGTACTGCACAATTACTCTTTAAAACAAATTAAAAATTTCAAAGTAATTTAAAGTTTTAAGCATGTTAGGTTGAGATTTTAATGATTAGCAATACAAATACAAAAAGTTGTCTTACAAATTATTAGAGTCTATTTCTGTAAAATGTAACAACACTATGAAACGACTTCAATACATGAAACAATTTTGTATAGTCCTATATTCTTAACAAATACAGAGTCACCATCTGAAAACAAATTACTTTTATTTTATATAAAAAAAAAATATGTTATAGGAAATTCAAGACCCTTCTGACTATTTGTTATAATATTGTTACTATTTTATGTATGGTACTTAAACAAATCAAATTTGTATAATGTAACACTATTTTAATTCAGAAGAAAAGTACGCCATCATGGCACGGTTACAGTTTCATCTGAAGTCCCACGTGTCGATTTGGCAGAAATGCGAAACAGATCAAGCGAACAAAAATATGTGAGCATCCACTTCATAATAGTCCTTAGTCACGATAATATGATGACACAGCAAACGTTGGCTTGAAATTGAAAGTCCCCGCTACAGATAAAATTGGTAAGCCATAATATGCCGTGATTCGATATCGAAAATACTCACGAAGAGAGCTCTGGTTATGACCATTGGGCATCATAACGTTTTCAGGTTAGTCTATGCGAAGATTGGGTATAACCTAGGGATTCTCGTATTAGATATAATACTCTTCTTGGGGCTGGAATTAGATACTTCATAACAAAAATGATCTCAAGGTTGTAAATAGTGGTATAGATACTTTTTCCATATGATGTATAGTTATGATTTTATAGAAAGAGGCATACATAATACTAGTAAATATGTAGATTGTTTTATTTCACAAAAATTTCGTTTAACACTATTTATTTTTAATATTCGTTCTAAAGCAATGTTGGACAAAAAAATATCATAAAATGTTCTAAAATAAATTTTATATCACAAAAGTTCAAATATATGTTTGGTAATACATGAATTATTTAATTAATAATTACGTTAGGCGTGAACTCAAATGTATTACAAGCAAACTAACCTACCACATTGCGGATTTGAATTTTTTAAACATCTTGTAAGTGTTGTGTTCGCATTTCTTTACAATTTAAGTGATTGATTATAGCATAAGATGTCTTAATTTTTTTTTCTTTAGAACATTAAGAGCATTAATTAACACAAATTAGATAACAGGTTTGTTATAACTACTAAATTATTCGAAAAAGTCTCTGTACAATTTAAATGGGTAAAATATGTTATAGACAACAGTTTTGTTGCAATATTCTCATAGTGAGGGAGGATGAGGAGAGGATGTAAAAATATTCTAATTTTTGACTCGGACTTTAAAAAAAGTAATATGTAAATTGGTTTTCAATAACACTTGCACCGTTTTGTAATAACTGATAAATTTCGTATTATTTTCACCCTACTCCCAGTAATATATGTTTTTGGAAGACACCATCGTAAACTAAGACCAAACCTGCAAAGAGTTGTCAAATGAGTTTTTGATCAGGATATCGACTGCTACTATTTATACAAAGAAGAACGGGTGATGGTTGAACACTGAACAGCGCCCTTGTTAGCTTGATGTTAAACAGATTGTTTTTGTTTTAACTATTATCTTATCAATTTTATTAACGTATCTTTATAAATACGATTAGCGAATAAAATTTTATTATTCAAAAGCAGGATTATTGCATGTGTTAAGTGACTAATGAAACAGTACATATTAAGAATTTTTGCTAAGTATGATACTGTTGCACAAATTGTCTGTATAAAGTTGTAAATAGTGACGTATTATTTAAAAATTCTATTGTAATTTATTTTATCTTATTTTATTTATTAACAGCGATAATACAGGTTAGAAAAAGGTAGCAACACCTAAAGCAATAGGGAAATTTCGAGATGTTTCTTTTATTTGCCGAGTTGGCTGGATGTTTCGAGAATGTTCCCACGCTCCTGCATATATAAGACCGCAGATCAGGGAAGTTTTCAGTTTGACTTCGGAACTCAATGAAAGCTGATCGCTTTGTTTACTTATTGAAGTGAGCTTGTATAATCGCTGTATTTGATGCTGTAGTTATTGAAGCTTGTGTTGAATCTTGCTACTGATTGCACTATTCTTTGAATAACTTTTGTGAGTTTTTGAAGTGAATAAATAATAGTTTTTATCTAACAAAAACTGTGCCATCATTGCCTCTATGGAAAATTTATAACAATACTCTTAAAAAAAGGTTTTATTTTTTAATGTTATAGTGATATATATTATATTGTTCTGCTCTATGTATGGAATGTTAAATGTACGGAATTAAAGTTTGTAAGCGTATCCCCAAATCAAAAATCAAATTGCGAAACCACACATTATAGAATATTGCATATTTGGTTTGTTTCATATTCGATGGCAAGGCGGAACTTTCTTCTTTTCTGTTGCAAGTTAAAGCGATTGATGTCATATAAGTAATAAAAATCCTTTTTAAACTTAAAAACGATTGTAACTAAATTTAAAAGTAAACTGACTTATGTACAACGAATGTGAAACAAGTAAGTATTGAATGTATTTTTTATTACTAGAAAATATGTAGGCAGTTTCGTAAAACAAAACAACTAATAGCTGCATTTTCCAAAAGTTTAAATCATATTTCATAAAAAGATATATATGTATGTATCATATCAATCCAATCAGTAGAGGTATTTTTGATACTTTTTTGAAAATTCATCTTCTAGTGTTCTTTTAAATTATTTTTCATGTTAAGATATACAGAAACCTGAGATGACTATATCTAAATATTTATTTTTCCAATACATGTCTTATCTCCATTGATGTAGAGGGCGCTGCTTATGTAATCCCCTAGCGGCGACTTCGTCGCCAGAGAGAGAGTATGATTGAAGGAGTGAAGGTGAACGGACGTGGAAGTAGCCTCTCCTAGTTTAGGTTTAAGAACCTATTTCTATCTTTTGCACGAATAAACCTGCTGTCCATTTAATTGGCCTCTTTCACTTTTACCCCTTCATCATACAACATGGGGGCTCGCCGTGCTTTTTACCCGCGAGAATACGATGAAAAAAATATTTAAAAAACTGCACTTCCACGCATCCAGAGGTCAAACCAAAATCCTCTTCACGAAAAAAAAAAACCTTTACTTCCACGCATACAGAGGTCAAACCAAAATCCTCTTCACGAAAAAAAAAACCTTTACTTCTACGCATCCAGAGGTCAAACCAAAATCCTCTTCACGAAAAAAAAAAAACTTTACTTCCACGCATACAGAGGTCAAACCAAAATCCTCTTCACGAAAAAAAAACCTTTACTTCTACGCATCCAGAGGTCAAACCAAAATCCTCTTCACGAAATAAAAACTGCACTTCTACGCATCCCGAGGTCAAACCAAAATCCTCTTCACGAATTACCGCAGCAGTCAGCGACCACCAGTGGAATCTACAAATAAAAGGAAAACTCATCAACCAGCGTCGTCATTATACAACTGCATAACACTCGCTTCGCCGAACAAGTCCCACTTCAGCCGTCAAGCAGAAGTTCAACGAAGTCAGCAAAGTTATTCCACATCGACCAACTACTACGAACCAGAAACCAGAAGCAACGAGTACTCTTCGAAAGAGCAACAACATAAAACGGATACAGCTCCAAAAGCGAAGTAAAATCAAGAAACGCAGGTAGGATCCATCTTATTATTAATTATGTTTAAAAATATCAAAAAGCAAGATATCGTATTTGTCGCCGCTGAGTTAGATATCGTTGTACCGGATGGTACCACAATTCTAAAATTAAAAGACTTAATCGAAAAAAGTGAAGTTTTCGTTAAAGATCCAGATTTCGTTCAAGATTTAATAACAACAGTTGTAGCTGAAAGAAAAACCCAAGAGGAGGATAGAAAAACCCAAGAGGCTAATAAAAAACAAAAAGAAATCGAAGAAGTTAAACTCGCACAGATAGAACGACAACTCGAGCTCACAGCTCTTAAAAATACTACTGCATTAAACCAAACTAGTACTGGAAGTACCACAGCAACCGAAGCAAGTCCAAATATCGAAAGTCTTCTTCGCAGTGTTCGAACGCTAAGCATGCCAGTCCCGTCGAGACCAGAAAACTACAATTTATTCTTTCAGTCTCTGGAACGTGCGTTTACGACAAAAAATGTCCCAGATGATGCAAAATCGGAAATTTTGATTAGCATACTGGGCGAAAAGGCTAGTTACATTTTACTAAATATTTCGGAGAACGACCTAAAAAATTACGAACAAGTCAAAAGTATTGTCCTGCGCCAATTTCAACCCACGCCACAAGAATGTCTTCTTAATTTTCGAAGGAGCCAACGCATGCCGAACGAGTCGCATACGCAATTTGGGTCAAGGCTATCACAATCATTCGCATATTACTGTAAGGTACGCAACGCCACTGACTACGAAACACTATGTAAATTAATGGTGTCGGATAAACTTTTCAGCACACTTGACCGCCAAACACAAGCACACATCGCCGTTCGCCAAGGGGAAGATTGGCTAGAACTTAAAGAACTTGCAAAAGAGTGTGATATTTACTTTACGTCAAAACGTAAATCTCTAAGCGAAACAAATCATCAGCAACAAACATACAACAGCGGGCAGAATTTCCAAAACAAAATTACGCAAAACCAATACAGAGGGTCATTTAACAGACCGCCAAGGGGTTCTTACAATCACCGTAACAACAACGATAATTTTAGGCCAAATGCACCAAATAATCACGTCTGCGAAATAGAAACCGGAAGAAATTACAACCGCGATAAATATTTCAATAAGCTACAGTACGAAGATGTTCTTATCGATGATAAAAAAATAAAAACTTTGATCGATGGAGGTACTAATATAACTTGTGTAAAAACCAGTGTATTACCACCCTCAACAGTCTATGACGGATCAATAACCCTCACAGGAGCTTTCGGTTCCACACAAAAAGCGAAGTTGACAAAAATAAATCTAGCTCATCCAAAGAACAAAAATCCAATTCTAGTTACGGCAGCAGCTTGTGACGACTTATGTTCGAATTTAATAATTCCACCTAACGTATACGAAAGCATAAAAACACGACATCCACTTCCGATTGTAAACCAATTCGAAACCCGCGCGGGAAAAAAATGCTATGTTGCTTCAAAAAAGAACTCGGAATATATCACTTTTCCTGCTGACAACAATAACGAAATTTTAAATGCTTCTGAAATCCTTACGATTCCGGAAACTCAAAAAGAAGGCACGTGTCAAGGTCATACAAAGGATAACTCAACGGATAATACGGGCTCTTCGTTGATGGAGGCTGGGCTTAGTGTCCCCAGGAGAATAGACGAGCGGTCATTGGAAGATCCTGATGAAGTAGGCGAAGTTTGTGTTAGAACAGAAGACGCAGGAAAAGGCTCAAAACCAGAAGCTCATGGTCCAGAATGTAAACAAACAGCACACGTTGACTGTTTACCTTTTCTGTTTACGATTGTGGATAGCGTGAGTTTAAACGAAGCGGATTTCTTGCACATTAACGACGATAACTTGCGGGATACTGTTACGAATATGGTAAAATTTTATAAACCAAATAAAATAAAAAGTACAAATTTTCAAATGAAGATTTTTTTATCGGATGAAACGCCAATCTTTCAGCGGGCACATCGTTTATCAATCACCGAGAAATTGGAAGTTAACAGGCAAATCAAACAACTATTGAACGACGGAATTATTTCAGAAAGTACTTCTGACTTTTGCTCACCAATAGTTTTGTGCAAAAAACAAGATGGCTCAACACGCATGTGTATTGATTACAGACGTTTGAATAAAGTGGTAATCAAAGAACGATTTCCAATTCCTATTATAGACGACGTCTTCGACAGGCTACAAGGGGCTACCGTGTACACAAATTTAGATCTCAAAAATTCGTTTTACCAAGTAGACGTTGATCCTGCAAGCCGCAAGTATACGAGCTTTATTACACCAGATAATCAGTATCAATTTAATAAAGTCCCGTTTGGACTTTGCAACTCGCCGTCTGCTTTTCAAAGATTCATACAGATTGTTTTTCGAGAACTTTTAGAAACTAATACACTGATCTTGTACTTTGACGATTTGATCATCCCATCAATCAATGAGTTAGAGGGTGTCGAAAAACTCAAGCAAGTCTTCAAAGTAGCTTCCGACTATGGACTTGAGTTTAACTTTAAAAAATGCAATTTTCTACAAAGAAAAATCAACTTTCTCGGGCACATTTTAGAAAAAGGTACAATTCGTCCCTCGACAGCCAAAACAAACGCTGTTTTAGATATTCCACAGACCAAAACAACAAAAGATGTTCAATCATTCTTGGGTCTAAGTGGATTTTTTAGGAAGTTTATAAGGGATTATGCTGCCATTGCAAGACCCTTAAGTGATCTTTTACGGAACAATACTCCTTTTTATTTTGGTACAGACCAAAAACAAGCTTTTCTAACACTGAAACAGGCACTGTCAACAGAGCCTGTGCTACACCTATATAAACAAGGCTCGCCTTTACAGTTACATTGTGATGCATCCTCAAAAGGATTTGGTGCTATTCTTCTTCAAGCAGACTCGGATAACATCTTCCATCCTATACATTATATGAGCCATAAGACATCACCACAAGAAGAGAAATATTCATCGTACGAATTAGAAGTTCTTGCCATAGTTCAAGCACTAAAGAAATTCAGACACTACCTTGTAGGTACCAAGTTCAAAATTATTACAGACTGCCAAGCCTTCCAAAAGACCATGTCAAGGAAAGAAGTTCCACCAAAAATTGCCAGATGGGCAATGTTGTTAGAGGATTTTGACTACGAGATAGTACACAGACCAGGCAAGCAGATGACACATGTTGATGCTCTCAGTCGTTACCCAGTCATGTCAATCCAAGTTGATGCAACAACCCAGAAAATCTGCGATGCTCAGTCAAAGGACGAATTCACACAAGGAATTAAAAATCTAATCGATCACTCTTCAACTACAGAATACAAATACAAGAACAACATTCTTTACAAACTGGTCAATGACCAAGAACTGTTAGTTATACCACAAGACATGCAAAAACAAATAGTCCAAATAGAACACAATAAAGGCCATTTCGGGATCAATAAAACTGAAGCATTGGTGAAACAACAATTCTGGTTCCCGCATATAAGAAAAACCGTCGAAAGCGTAATATCCAACTGCATTCCATGCATACTTTCTTCACGTAAAGTTGGAAAACAAGAAGGATTTCTACACCCAATCCCAAAAGGCGACGTCCCGTTGGACACTTACCATGTCGATTTTCTCGGCCCACTTCCAAGCACAAATAAAAATTACAAATACATCTTTACCGTGGTATGTGCCTTTAGCAAATTCATATGGATATACCCTGTTAAGTCAACGTCAACAAAAGATGCTTTGGATAAACTTCAACTCCAACAAATTACCTTCGGAAATCCTAAACGAATAATATCAGACCTCGGATCAGCCTTTACAGCAATAGAATTTAAGAAATACTGCGAAGATGAGGAAATTGAACATGTCACAATCACCACTGGTCAGCCTCGTGGAAATGGACAAGTAGAGAAGTTTCATGGAACACTTATCCCTGTCATCACAAAGTTATCCCTCGATGACCCCAATAAATGGTTTAAACATGTGCCAGCAGTCCAACGCGTAATCAACAGCACCGTTTCTTCAGCAACAAAGTACACACCTTTCGAGCTCTTAATAGGGATTAAAATGAAAAATAAGGAAGACCTTAACATCAAGAAAATCCTCGAAGAAGAACACATACATACCTTCCTCCAAAATAAAAGACAAATGCGCGAACAAGCAAAAACCAATATACTACAGCTGCAAGAAAGAAGCAAGCACAACTATAATACTCGACGCAAGACAGCAAACAAGTACAAACTCCACGACAAAGTAGCCATCAAAAGAACGCAGTTTGGTACTGGTTTAAAACTGCGTCAAAAGTTTTTCGGCCCATACGAGGTGGTAAAGATTCGGCCAAAGGACCGATATGATGTCCGTAAACTGGGGACAACTGAAGGACCACTTCTCACATCTACATCAGCTGATATGATGAAGTGCTGGGAAGATACTTAAGTTTCTTCAATTTTCTTCTACAAGAACTTTTTACAGAAGAGACTTTTTTTTTTCTTTTTACGAACTTTTGAATAAAGAGACTTTTTTTCTTTTTATGAACTTTTGAATGAAGAGACTTTTTTTTCTTTTTATGAACTTTTGAAAGGAGAGACTTTTTTTTCCATCATACAAACTTTTTAACTCTTTAATTCCCGTAACGGCCCAACCGGCCCAACCGGCCGAGTTCCATTCCGGCAGCGTCTTTTCACTTACAACTCCTACCCCCCTTCTTGGGTGGACCTTGGAGGTCTGATACCATTAACGGCTCCCTACAATGGGTCAGAGATTTCTCTTCACAGCGGGAGGGAGAAGAGGGGCCAAGGTATTCTTGCGACTGTCGTCACACTAGGGTGGGTATAACAGGTGGTTTTCATTCTTATCTTTGGAAGCCTTTCTTTTCACAGCTTCATGTCCAAAACACAAATACTTTGTACTACTAAAGAAAACAAACAAAACGCCTTGAGGATTTACTAGTTGTCAATCTCTATCTGGAAACCAGAAAGCGAAGAGAGATAAATTACCCTTAGCTTAGCAGGGGGTCTATTGCCCTTCTCTCTAAATGCTGCACTTGGAGGGGTGAAAATGGTTTTTCTTTTCGGGCGGGAACCTGGTCCCTAAAGGATATTCCAGAAAACTGCATTGGGAACTAAGGAGTTAAAGAAGATACTTTTTTTTTTTCTTTTTATGGACTTTTGAAAGAAGATTTTTTTTTTCTTTCACACAAACTTTTTAAAGAGAGACTTTTTTTTTCCCTTTCTACAAACTTTTCATGGTGCAAGAACTTTTTCCACAGACTTTAAATTTTTAAGAACCACACGTTGTGATCTTCAAGACATTAATGTTGTTTAAATTTTATTATTGTGCTGTATTTTTCAATATCTTTATTTACAGGTTTAGTATATATCAATGAGTCGGTGGTCCTCCTCAATCAGGATGGCGGAGTGTCTTATCTCCATTGATGTAGAGGGCGCTGCTTATGTAATCCCCTAGCGGCGACTTCGTCGCCAGAGAGAGAGTATGATTGAAGGAGTGAAGGTGAACGGACGTGGAAGTAGCCTCTCCTAGTTTAAGTTTAAGAACCTATTTCTATCTTTTGCACGAATAAACCTGCTGTCCATTTAATTGGCCTCTTTCACTTTTACACCTTCATCATACAACATACATGTATATTTTTCTCAGAAAGTAATGATATTATTAATTTAAAATTTGAAGATATTATTCGTAGATCTATATTGCAGTTACTTAAAAGAGCTTTTGAATTTTTATTTTTTTTTATTTATGTCATAAAATATCAAAAAGCGGGAAAAAACAAATGTATGAGCATAAAAGTTCAAAAATATACTTAATTAAAAAAAAAATGAAAATGGCTCGTATCTATAGTATTGGAAGTGTATATGGAGTTTTTTGTAATAAATATTAAATTATTACCTTTGATAGATTCTGAGCTAAAGGTATATGAAATAGGTAAATTTTACATGGGAGTAGTAACCGGAAGTGGACGTGGGAAGGGCGTGGTGTAGTGACGTCATAGAAAGGGTGCGTTCTGATTGGTTGGGGGCGTGCCCGGAAGTTGGGTTGTGTTGTTGTACTTGCTGCTGCTTAGTTGAGTTGTTTTTGCTCTTGTTTTGGTTTCGGTTTCGTTATAGGCTGTTGTTGGTGACGTCACAGTGGGTATTTATTAGAGTTTAGTTTTTACGGGATCACTTGTTAGTTTTGGTTTCTTGTCAAGTAGTAAGCGTTGGAGTTGAGTTAACTCTAGCTGCTTGTGAAGGGAAGCATTATTTATATGAATAATGTAAAGATGACGTCACAGTGGGTATGACGTCATAATATGTTAAAATTTATCTTGTTAAAGGTGGCAACCCCATTTAGTTTCGATTTTTGCTAAGTTTAGGACGGGATGGGGTTGAGTTGTTTTTATCCTTCTCCTGAATGAATACATTATACTTATAGGCTTTTATGCTTGTGACGTCACAGGGGGTATGACGTCATAACATGTAAATAAATACGAATTTAATTGGTTTCTGTTGGAATATATCCGAATTTTGCTTATGAGAGGTGGCAACACCTCCAATTTTAGATGACATTATCATCCCTTGTTCCTCATCCGCAGGGGTTGAGTTGTAGCGTTCCTTCTCCTAAATGGAGGCATTAAAGTTATAAGCTTTTATCTCGTGACGTCATAGCCATTTAAACATGATTTTAACGTGTTTGAGCGGAAAATTTAGCATTTAGAGGTGGGTATAAAGTTTAGTTTATATGGAGTGGAGTTGAGTTGTATTACAGTTACTTGTAAAAGAAGACATTATTTTTATAATTTATATTTTTATAACGTCACAATATTAATGGAGTGGCAAACTATTAAAGTTTAGTTTTTACGGAGTGGCAACGATCTGTGATGCTGACAGGGCACTTAAGGAATGTATGATATGGAGAACAGATAACTGTTATAGCAACATATGTCTAGACAGAGTATGCGCACGATATTACAAGTTAACTAAAACATCAATTCATAGGGAAGAAATTAAGGTTCTACTAATAGTTTTTTTTATTTCTGTCAAGATGTAATATAGTCATTGAGGTTTTTCAATTCTTTTGTTTTCCGAAATGTCATTTGACGGTTGGTTATGTTTATCACTCTACACATTTTACGCCATAGCATATGTTTATAGAGAAGAAATGAATACCTATATTATTGATTTTAATGTACGTTTAAATGGTAGAATGCTTGCTAGCATTTCTATAATAAGGGGACATTTTTAAGAAGATTTCATTTGGAAAGATGGAAAATTTTGTTAAAAATTGGTTATTGTCTATATTTCGGTGTGCTTATAAAATTTTCAATCCTTTATATTTTTGCGAAAGAAAGTGGTAGAACAGTTGTGGATTTTACTTTGCAAGTAAACATTTCAATAAATGATTCTTTTCTGCAATCCTAAATGGAGGGAACATAATCGTTTTAACATACTTTGAATAAATAGTTTGATATGAATACTATGTACAATTTTCTTAATTTAAATATATATTATAGATCGCCACCTTTTATTTTTACTTTTATCTTACTATATGCCCCAGCAAAGAAAAATAGTGTGTGCCTTAAAGAGTGCAACCTTGGGTTTGGTTTTGTAGTGTCACTACATCAATATGACTCTCGTTTTTTCATTCATATGTGTCAACAAGGAGGTATCCAGAAAATTGTAATGAACATGAGCACATTTGTGGACTTTATGAACAAAATCTTTCTTGTGAATACGAAATATTCAACTTCAAGTACCGTGTGTAATAACCAACTCCTAATCTTATCACAGAAAGGTGAGCTAGTTTTCAAACAAATTTTTAATTTTCAACTTAAAGACAGTTTTTTAAAAGTGGATGATAATAATCTCATTAAAATTAAATACCTTATACCCGAAATGTGTGAAACAATTAAAGAATATCTTTTGTCTCTATTAAATTCTAAAATTCTTCTTAAATGTGCAGCGAATGTTAATGTACCTCCTAATGTAGATTTATTTAATGAATATGTCTCTGCTTTGCGACTTGATGTTGAGACTAATGTTTTTAAGTTATTTCGTTGTGAAGGGTGCGTTCACAGCGCAATGGGGCAACAATCACACTCCTGTATAACTGCCTCGGTAGAAGATCAATATTGGTATGTGGGTGACAGTGCAATTCTCATATTGAATGTAAATACTATCATTGAAACTTTGATATCTAAAAATGTTATTCACTTATTTGATGAAGATTTCTTCAAAGTTATTTCTTGGAATGCTTTGAAAGATCATTTAAAATTTTAAATTGCTGTAAATAATTGTCCATTTAAACTCTATGTTATTCAGATATTTTAAAACTTATGAGATTATAAATAAAATGTATTTCATTGAATAATTTGTGTCTGTGTGATTTCAATAATAGAACAGTTTTAAGCAACCCTAGTTTATTGAATAAGGTTCCCACTTTAAAGCATGTTTTACATTTCGTTTCACCTTCCCTCGAACATTTTTTTTTTACAGGTGACTTTAACTAATTTTTATTTCCAATAAACTGCTTTGGGACAGTTAAATCTTGTATTGCTGTATCATATATACTTCTGGCATTACTTTTGCTACTGTACATATAATTGAAAAATTTGACAATATTAGAGTTTGGTATTTTTTCTCCGTTTAGTGAAATTTTGTCCTTTGGTATTCCATGATAAGTTGATAAGATTTTCATCATTTATGTAATAATATCATCATTTATGTAATAATATCTTTATCATAATCATATATGTTTCATAAATTTTTACTCACACTTATACGTTTTTAAATTATGTAACTGTATATTTGTATTAATCATAGAGATAGCATCTTTTTTTACTTAAACTTTCAATGCACATACCATCATTTTCAATGTAAGAAGAAGGATTTTTGGAATGTTTCAATTTGTTAAGAAAATATTTGTTGTAAAAATGATTTTTAAAAAAAAAAAAAAAAAATATTTAAAATATTGTGTATTCTTTCTTTTATCTTGTCAGAGTGAATAAAATTTAATTCCATCTTTTTTTTCTCTTGAATTTTTTTTTTTTTTTTTCTTTTTTTTTTTTTTTTGCAAAATAAATTATATTTTTTTGTAAAAAGTTTTTTTTTTCTTTTATAAAATTATTTTTCTTTTGTTAATTTTTTTTTGGATTTTTTTTTTTGTAAAAAGTTTTTTTTTTTTTGCAAAATTAATTATTTCTCTTTTTGTAAAAGTTTTATTTTTTCTAACTTTAATTTTTTTTGTAAAAATTTATTTTTATTTTTTTGTAAAAGTTTTTTTATTTCTAACTTTAATTTCTTTTATTTGAAAAATGTATTTTTATTTTGTAAAAGATTTTTTTTTCTAACTTAAAATTTCTACTTTAAAAATTTAAAAGTTGTTATATTTTCTCTAAGTGTTTTTAAATAATAAACTATACTATATTTTTTTGCACTTACATTTACAATAATAATAATAATGACACCCATATCACATTCAAAAAAAATATTATATTAAATAACTTCTAATGGTGGTGGTTCAATTTCAGGCTCGCTTGTCACATCTTTTGGAGTTCATTGAATACTTAGAAATTTCTAAAGTTCTTGTAGATATAACGCGACCTTTTCGTCCTCAACCATTCCCATTTCACAATTTTTATTAACACTTTTACATATTAAAATATCTAATTGTATATTTGTATTAATCAAAGAGATATCACTTTTTTTTTTTTTTTTACTTAAACTTTCAATGCGCATACCATCTTTTTTTTATATTTAAATAACCATACTATTCCATCTTTAACACATTTCATAACTTACACTGTTCATTTCATAACTGCTATTAAAATATACAGCATATTGCCTGCTTATTTTTTAAAAATTTTTTTTGAAATACTAATGCGAAGAAATTTCTTTGTACCACTTTAAAAGAAATTCTCATATCACAATTTTTTGCTTAAAAACTTTTTTTTTTTGTAAAATATCAAAAATTACACAAAAAATATTTCCAAGCATGTCTGAAAGTCTTCGTTATCCCCCTTTTTTTGAAAAAAATAGTGCTTCATGATACAACATACATCAACCGATAATAAAAGTAGTTGAGTATTAAAGTCATTACTGAACTTCTTAAAATGAAAATGTGTGCTTTCAATATGACATATTTTTTTAATGATTGAAGTGTTTGTCATATATATAAATATATATATATATATATATATATATATATATATATATATATATATATATATATATATATATATATATATATATATATATATATATATATATATATATATATATATATATATATATATATATATATATATATATATATATATATATATATATATATATATATATATATATATATATATATATATATATATATATATATGGTCTTAAATATACTAAAATACTTGTACTCTGTAAACTTAGAATTCTATAAGTTGGAGATATACCAAAGAATGAGATTTTACATAAGTATTCAAACTAACCTGGTTCACTTTGAATAGTTCAAATATCCACAAACGTCTTGAGAGTACATACCTTCTCAATAAGGAATCAGTGCTAAAATCAGAAGATAAATACTGCGTATTTGAATGTTCTTGACTTTCTGTACGATCTCTTACAAATAATGGAGTATTATCCGTGAAAATAGATTATGTTACATACTAGACTTAAGAGAATGCAACTCTTTTGACTGTTTAAAAATATGGTAGGAAATGATATTTCAAAGCTTTTCTCACAAAAAACTCGTTTCTCCAGATACGAAGAAAATTTAAAGGGGTGAAAAAATGATTACTTACCTGGCATTTAAGATACAGGAGACGCATAGATGAGTTACGTGTATACACGATAGATATCTACTATTTTGCCATATCAAGTAAATGCTTTTATTTTAACACCAGTTAAGGGAGAGGGCCTCTTTTGGGGATCTATGTAAAGTGAGATTCATTTATTTTGCGTAATTTAATGCTATTATTTTAAGCAACGTTGAAAAAAAATTTAAAAAGAAGAAAAAATGTAACAATTTAGGATAAAAAAACTTAGAAAAGTAAAAATAAAAATATTCAAAAAACTGCAACTCCTAAATGTAAAAAAAAAAAAAAAAAAAGTTAACTTAGTGTTTAAATTATATATAAAATTTCCAAAAATTTATTTTTTACATGCAAATTTTATTATTATCACACATAATATTAAATTTATACGTTACTACATATATTTTTTTTTTTTTAGAAAATAATATGATTTTGTACTAACTTATTCCTAAAAAAATTTCAGAATAAGAATGATATAAAATAAATGTTGTGTACAGGTATAACACATTCGTTAAACTTGGTGTCATGAAATTTGTTCAGAAAACACAAACAAGACCAAAGAGAAGGAAACACGTATTTCCCCCAAGATACAACTAGTACTCACACACAAAACTTCATGGTGTGATTACTTGTATGAAAAGAGGATATTTTCCAAGTAATTATATAGTACAAGAATAACTCAAAAAGTTTTAATATTGTCACATGTTTTCATATAAATATTAAAACATGTGACAACCCCTTTAAATTTTCTTCGTATCTGGAGAAACGAGTTTTTTGTGAGAAAAGCTTTGAAATATCATTTCCTACCATATTTTTAAACAGTCAAAAGAGTTGCATTCTCTTAAGTCTAGTATGTAACATAATCTATTTTCACGGATAATACTCCATTATTTGTAAGAGATTGTACAGAAAGTGAAGAACATTCAAATACGCAGTATTTATCTTCTGATTTTAGCACTAATTCCTTATTGAGAAGGTATGTACTCTCAAGACGTTTGTGGATATTTGAACTATTCAAAGTGAACCAGGTTAGTTTGAATACTTATGTAAAATCTCATTCTTTGGTATATCTCCAACTTATAGAATTCTAAGTTTACAGAGGACAAGTTTTTTAGTTTATTTAAGACCATATATATATATTTATAAATATATATATGACAAACACTTCAATCATTAAAAAAATATGTCATATTGAAAGCACACATTTTCATTTTAAGAAGTTCAGTAATGTCTTTAATACTCAACTACTTTTATTATCGGTTGATGTATGTTGTATCTTGAAGCACTATTTTTTTCAAAAAAAGGGGGATGACGAAGACTTTCAGACATGCTTGAAAATATTTTTTGTGTAATTTTTGATATTTTACAAAAAAAAAAAAAAAGTGTTTAAGTAAAAAATTGTGATATGAGAATTTCTTTTAAAGTGGTACAAAGAAATTTCTTCGCATTAAAAAAAAAAATAAAAAAAATAAGCAGGCAATATGCTGTATATTTTAACAGCAGTTATGAAATGAACAGTGTAAGTTATGAAATGTGTTAAAGATGGAATAGTATGGTTATTTAAAGATAAAAAAAAGATGGTATGCGCATTGAAAGTTTAAGTAAAAAAAAAAAAAAAAAGTGATATCTCTTTGATTAATACAAATATACAATTAGATATTTTAATATGTAAAAGTGTTAGTAAAAATTGTGGAATGGGAATGGTTGAGGACGAAAAGGTCGTGTTATATCTACAAGAACTTTAGAAATTTCTAAGTATTCAATGAACTCCAAAAGATGTGACAAGCGAGCCTGAAATTGAACCACCACCATTAGAAGTTATTTAATATAATATTTTTTTTAAATGTGATATGGGTGTCATTATTATTATTATTGTAAATGTAAGTGTAAAAAAATATAGTATAACATTAAAAACACTTAGAGAAAATATAACAACTTTTAAATTTTTAAAGTAGAAATTTTAAGTTAGAAAAAAAAATCTTTTACAAAATAAAAATACATTTTTCAAATAAAAGAAATTAAAGTTAGAAATAAAAAAACTTTTACAAAAAAATAAAAATAAATTTTTACAAAAAAAATTAAAGTTAGAAAAAAGAAAAAAGAAAACTTTTACAAAAAGAGAAAAAATTAATTTTACAAAGAAAAAAACTTTTTACAAAAAAAAAAAAAAAAATATATTAAAAAAAAAATTAACAAAAGAAAAATAATTTTATAAAAGAAAAAAAAAACTTTTTACAAAAAAATATAATTTATTTTGCAAAAAAAAAAGGAGGGAAAATTTTTTTTTTTTTTTCTTTCTTTTATTTTGTCAGAGTGAATAAAATTTATTTCCATCTATTTTTTTCTTTTGAAAAACATTTTAATTTTTTTTTTCAAAAGAAAAAAATAGATGGAAATAAATTTTATTCAATCTGACAAAATAAAAGAAAGAATACACAATATTTTTAATATTTTTCTTTTATTTTAAAAAAAAAAATCATTTTTACAACAAATCTTTTCTTAACAAATTGATACATTCCAAAAATCATTCTTCTTACATTGAAAATGATGGTATGTGCATTGAAAGTTTAAGTAAAAAAAGAAGCTATCTCTATGATTAATACAAATATACAGTTATATAATTTAAAAACGTATAAGTGTGAG